>CM034701.1:358072715-358095203 GCA_020142125.1 Phrynosoma platyrhinos
CCAAGTCAAGTCAATGAAGTGATTTCAGTCCAACTTCAGTACAAGTAAATTGACTCAAGTCTATATCAGTGCAGAACAGCCACATTTTTCTATAAGAAAATTTCACAGAAACAAATGTAAAGCAAATTCCTGTCTACTGACAGGAACCCCATCCAAGAGGTTGGGGGATACCCTAGAAATGGAGTACAAAACCTAGGCATAGTCTTAGGGAGTGTCTTTTTCTTGGTCCTAGAAAATGCACCTCTTATGTTGGTGGGACTTATGTAGATGTACTCTTTAAAAGCCCAGTTGAATATTTCTTCATTGCCTTAAGTACTGATTCTGCCTTCAAGTCATTTCCAACTTTTGGTGACCCTAATTTTCTTGGCAAGTTTCTTTAGAGGGAGTTTGTCATTGCCATCATCTGAGGCTGTGACTTGCGACCTAGTGGAGTTCCATGGCTGAGTGGAGTTTTGAACCTTGCTCTCTAGAGTCATAATCCAACGCTCAAACCACTACACCATGCTTACTCTCAGTGATTAGATTTAGGGAAGTAAAATCTCAAAGATGGGCCCTCAAATGGTCAAGATAAGAAGATATACTAGAGTGATGGACAGAAGGATGCATCCTTACAATGTGCAATTTTGGAACATATTGGTGTGTGGATATTAACATTGCCATACATAAAAATTTAAAATGAAAAAGAGCAACTGTACCACATAACAGGCTTGCCCATGGAGATGAGTATTTCCTACTCCCAGAGTGTACAAGCCTGTCCCAAAGCAATGGAGTTCCTGGATATACTAAACCTCTGTTTCCATGCTGCAGTGACTATACTAAACCAATCAATGGAAAGCTTGTGGATCAAGCAGGGGGATATGTGTCCTTCCCCACCTGGGGGTGAAGTCCCCTGCATTTTTTTATCCATAACCTAACACTGCTAGTCTCTCCTGCACATAAATGAACTGCCACTCATTCCTTTACAATCCCAAGATTCCCTGTTCACCCAGCAAGCATTTATGACCCACTCTTCAGAAGTGTTATTGATACTACCATCCCTTTCGTATCCCGTGGAACATGTGCTGCAGTAAATACCCTAATGTTTTGTTTAAAATACGGTTGCCTTTGATTCCTTAAGATTAGTGTGCTTTCAAGAGGATTCTTGCTGGCTGGCACTTTACCAAATTTCCTTCTGTTGCCCCTGTCTGGATGCCACCTGCCAGTGGTCCTGCCCTACAGAAGCTCTAGCATAACCTGAGAATGTATGAAGTTTCCACCCTTTAGGCTTAGCACAGCTGTCTTCCATTCTTCATTAGTCTCAGCAGATTAAGAATAAGACATAAGTCACCTTTCGCCTTCTTTAGTTTATCCCCGTTCTTTCCTATTTGAATAGCTTTCAAATTATTTTCTTGAAAAGTAGTTTGCATAGTTGACCCTTCTGTTATATTTCTCCTAATACTTTTTTTATGGATTGTGTCTAGTGTCTTGCTTTTGTTTTCAAAGTTAAACTACATCCTACATGACCTGTAGGATGCTTTCTTTGCCTTGGCCATTATGTCAGGGATATATACACCTGTGAATAGATCCATGAGTTAAATCCTGGAAGCCAGATTGAGAGTAGCTGAGTAAAAATTAAGAGGGAGAGAAACAACAACAATGTCATTGTGGGGGAGTACTACAGATCTCCAAGCCATACAGAAGACTTGGAGGATGCCTTCCTGGAACAGATGACCACACATTCAGAAAGGAGAGATGTAGTAGTTATGGGGGGCTTCAACTATCCTGATATTTGTTGGAAATCAAACTCTGCCAAAAATTTAAGGCCCAAGAAATTCCTCAAATGTCTTACAAACAATTTCATTCTATAGAAGGTTTGAGTGTTGGACTATGGCTGGAGATCAGGGTTCAAATACCAGCTCAGCCATGGAAACCTACTGGGCTGACCTTGGGCAAGTCACACTCTTTCAGCCTCAGAGGATGGCAGTAGCAAACATTCTCTGAGGAAACTTGCCAAGAAAACATCACGATAGGTTCTCCTTAGGGTTGCCATAAGTCGGAAATAATAATAATAATAATAATAATAATAATAATAATAATAATAATAATAATTGTTTTGTGCCTTCAAATGGCTTGAAGGCACAAAACAACAACAAAAACAAACTGCCAAAATCCCTACTCATCATTGTAATTGGGGTATTTTTCTAATTGCATTTGAGAATTTAAGTTTGCTCTCATTCAAGCATGACCATCTCAGCCTCTGAAATAACCAGGAGTGGGGAACACTTTTAGAGCTTAGACATGTCCAGGTGAACTGTGACAATGAAGGCAAAGTTATTCCTCAACTTCTAAAGGCACCATACATCCTCATTGAGAAGGCTTGTGTGTACAGATAGCTTCATATCCATGGATTCCCCCTTCCATGGCTTGAAAATATTTTAAAAATATATAAATTCCAAACAGTGAACCTTGGTTTTGCCATTTCATATAAGGGACACAATTTTACTATACCATTGTGTTTAATGGGACTTGAGCATCCACAGATTTTGGTATTCACGGAGGGTCCTAGAACCAAGGGCCCACTGTAGTTCAATTTTTAAGACTAAGACCTTGATTGTATGGGCCAAAAGCCATCCCACCCCCATTCTGGCATTGTCCTGTTTGAGCAACCCCAGTTCTGGTGTGGACAGTCAAGATAACATATTTCATCTTCTGCACTAGAACCAAGGTATAACTATGTTTAAACAATTTTTTTAAAGCAACCTGATGCTCTGGATTTTCTGGGAAGATCTGCAGCCCTCTGTTTTCATGCTGCAGTGACTGTCTGCATGGGTATCCCACTAGGTCACCCAGTGTGTCAGCCACTGCCACTGGTTGTTTGTTCTGAAGTCAGAATGAGGAGTCCAACATATGACTATTGCTGGGTGCCTCATTCTGACCTCAGAAATAAGCAAACTGAAGTGGTGGATGAGCCAGGTGGCCCAGCAGGATGCCTGTGCAGACAGCTGCCGTGGTGCAGAAACAGAGGCCAAGGTAATGGGGGCAGGTTAGGGCAAATCCTGGGCTGCTCCCAGAGAATCCTGGCCAGTGCAGACAAGGCTTAAGCCTGTGTTTTGACTTAACACTCCATTGTTTCGTATTACATATTCTCCACCATTTTGCAGATGAAAACTGGGAAACATGTGGTTGAGTACCATCATAGTATAGTCAAAGGGGGTGGTCGGATAAAAATTTGGTAAAAGTTACTAATGAAGAATAATTTGCACAACTATTACTTTAAGCAGAGAAACCCTGGAATTTATGTACTGAGTTTAGGAAAGCCCCTGGGAATTCTCCTCCTCTCCCTACTCCTGAGCTAACTGAGTACAAATTAGTTTTGCACTTTGAATTCAATTTGCAACAATGGAAGTAAACAGAAGACAAAGGTAGAAAGTGAAAGGAGAAGAAGAAACCAAGGCATTTTAAAAGCAGCTGAGAAAGAAGGATGACAAGAGTATTAAGTGAGATAGTCCATGCCAAATTGGGACAGTTGGAGGATATGACATTACAAGGAGGCTTACATCACCCCAGCCCCACCCTTTTGGCATGACCATTGCAGTGGCCAAAAAGGAAGCTTGCAAGACAAATAAATATACTGCCATACAATAAAAAACAACAACAACCACACAGTAAAATACATCCCCCAGAAAACATTAAAGAGGTAGGCAAAATAATCCTACCCAGTCACCATAGACACAGGAAAATGACACAGTTTCAACCTCCCACTTAAATTGCAGTAGTGGTGAAGAGTACCTGACCTACTCACCTTAGCTTATCAGTCCCATAAAAGTCCTCCAGGGTAAACTAGCAATGTTCTTATTTAACAGAAAGGAGAGGGTGAGATTAATTTGCCCAAGATCAGCCAGGTTGTCTTATCTGTGAACTATGAGGTTTGCATTCTGTGTCTCTCATTATTCAAGTCCAATATTTTTTTGCCACTGGCTGAAGAACAGGAGTTGAGAAATAGAACTTGCATGTGTACATCTCTTTGAGAACCATAATTAAGTCAAGAAAATGTGACTGAAGGCTCTTTGGATGATACTGCCCTTTCCAAGTGCAAAGACAGAAAAATATAAAGATAACATAAATAGGGTTTTGGGTGTAACAGACTTTATGGCAGGCATTAGCATCTAGCCGTCTGCCGGACTCGTGGTGCCAGGTTTTCAAAACAGCAATAAGGGACAGTTGAAATTCAAGGCATGCTGAGTTGACAATCAAGAAGCTATTAATAAGTTTTTATTCTACCAAAATACCAAAAGAAAGTATTGATTTCAGTTACCTTAGCTATGTGTTTCTTTGTAAAATTAACATATTGTCCAGGTTGATAAATCACATGATGCACACATTTCTGTGTTTATGAAGGGCCCACACTCCAGAAAATAGGCTCTCTCTCTCTCTCTTTTTGGCATTTTGTTCAATCTATATAAAATCTTTCTAACCCTCAAATAGAGGACATCCCTTACAATAAGGGACACATAGCAACCTTAATCCAAACACACTTTTGTTCATCATTGCTCTCAGTTCCACTTGCAAGACATCAAAACTATGAGCATTTACAGACTGGCAGAAATAGTGCAGCTTGAGGTCACTTTAACTGTCCTGGCTCAGTGCTAAGGAATCATGGGAATTGTATTTTTTTTTCTGGGACATTGAGCCTTCTCTGCCAGAGAGCTCTGGTGCCACAATAAACTATAGTTCCCATGATTTCTTAGAACTGAGCCAGGACAGTTAAAGTGGCCTCAATTTGCACTATTTCTGGCAGTCTGTAAAGGCCCATGTGTTTCTACAAGGATATCTACACTATAACAGTTACAGCAGTTTAATAGTGGGATTTGTAATTTGGTAAAGTATTTAATAATAATAATAATAATAATAATAATAATAATAATAATAATAATAATAATAATAATAATTTTTTATTTATAACCCGCCCCTCTGCTCGGCAATCGAGTTCTCTGCTTAGCATTTAAGAGTTCTCTGTTACTGATTTCTAGGCTAACAATTCTCAAACTTGGGTCATCCAGATGTTTTGGACTTCAACTCCCAGAAGTCCCAGCCAGCATGGCTAATGGTCAGGAATTCTGAGGTCCCAAACACTGCATGTTTTGGGCTGAGGTCCAAAGCACTGGATGACCAATATTTGGAGACAATTGCTCTGGGTCAGTCTTCTGAACCATAGCACTAGAGCTCTCTAGCAGAGAAATCTAAGTACTTAACAAACTACTAATCCCAGAATTCCATAGGATGGAACCATGTTAAAGTAGTATCAAGCTGCTATAACTGTGTAGCGTAGATCATGTAATACTCTCTCTATGTAATGTCTATATACATTTGGTTGTGTGCATATGAAATGCTGCTTCTGTGAAGGGAAACAACCTGTGTCAATCTGTACATTTTTGGAACTTTTCAAAACACTGAAAATCTCATATGACCTGAGTGCAAAAATATAAGATGAGTGACACTTGACTTGAAAACACTACCTGCGAAAAGGATCTAGGGATCTTAGTAGATCTCAAGCTAAACATGAATCAAAAGTGTGATGCATCAGCCAAAAAAACTAATGCAATTCTGGGCTGCATCAACAAGAATGACTGACGGAAATATTACTGCCCCTCTATTCTGTTTTGGTCAGGCCTCACCTGGAATACTGTATCCTGTTTAGGATACCACAGTTAAAGAAGGATATTGACAAGCTGGAACTTGTTCAGCAAAGCAAGCAAAGCAGCTTCATTTATATACCGCTTCATATCACGCTATGGGATGTCTAAGTGGTTTACAACTGTGAGCTGATTGCTCCCCAACAAGCTGGGTACTCATTTTAGCGACCTCGGAAGCATGCAGGCCTGAGTCGAGCCTCAGCCCTGGCTGGTATTGAACTCGCAACCTTGTGGTTTATGAGTGAGTGGCTGCAGTACAGAGAAGGGTGGCCAAGATTATTAGAGGTTCTGGAATCCAAGCCTTATGAAGAACTACTTAGGGAACTGGATATATTTAGTCTAGAGAAGACTGAGAGGTGACAAGATAGACATCTTTAAATATATATATAAAGATTTCAGATAGAAGATGGAACAAGCTTGTTTTCTGCCGCTCCAGTTACTAGAACATGAACCAATGGATTCAAATTATAAGAAAAAAACAGTCAGAATCTTCTGTAGGTCCCAAATGCTACGGCCAGGTCATTGGGTGATACTGTGCACATGAAGCATATTAACCCCCTTTCTGAAACAGCTCCATTGTTTCCAGGCAGAATTCAAAGTTATAGATATGACCTTTGAAGCCCCATACAGCCTAGGTCTAGTATATCTGAAAACCTGTATCTCCCTAAATGATTCTGCCTAAATAGTAACATCTAGGTAGAGGGATTTCTCTCAGTCCTATCACTCAGGACACAGAAGAGAGCTTTCTCCAAGGACATTCTGAAGTAGTGGAAGGTTTGGTTGGCCCCCTCTTGGATGCCTTTCCGCTGGGAGGCAAAGACCTTTTTATTCAGGCAAGCCTTCAATTTTTAACTCACTGTAGCTGATGGAGGCTGTTGTGTCTGTATTTGATTATGTTTTAAATGTGTGTGTGTGTTTTAAAAAAAACTGTTTTTCACTTGTGTTTTGAAAAAGAATTGCAGATTAACTGTCTTTTAACTTTTGTATTAATTGTTTTTAGTTATAAATTAATTTTAAATGGCTGTAAACTGCCCTGAATCTAATATTTCCCTCAGGCAGGGAGAAGGGTGGGATATAAATTAAATAAATAAATACTTGGAGGAAAGGCAGGACAGAAATGCCATAAACACATAGCCCCTCCCCACTTGGCAGTGCCTGAATGTTGAACTTTGACATTAACATATGTGCTTCTTTCTTTATATATGACAGTTATACGCTGAAAAGCTCTCCAGCATATTTTGCATGAGTATCTTGAAGTAGAAGGTGAAGCTGGCTTTGTTCTCTTCCTGGTGACTGGACCTACCTGCCAAACATTCCAGGTCATGTTTTCTTCCTGCTCTCATGTAATGTTATGTGCAACAGCACAGGGTAATAGCCCTGCAACCATGGAAGTGAATAGGGATCTTTCCTTTGGCTTCAACAAGCTTTGGATCTGGCAATAATTGAGAGCAGAATGTGGTCCTTATAAACTATTGTACGAGGTGCAGCCTTCTTGCCAAAATACAAAAGGTACATAGGACTTGCCAAATGTGTTAAAGCCTATAGTTCTGTGATCTGCTTCCTGAGAAATTGCCAAGCACGTTCATCATGCAACATTGCAAATAAAGAGTACATACTGCACGCACAGGCCAAACCCAATTAGGACATGGGCGAATGTAAGGCAGCTATGCTGGATGTCTTTAGTTCACACAGTCACAATAGCCTCTTAACAGCTGCTTCCATTTCCTGTTGTCATGTTTAACATTGGCAAAATCTGTCATGTTTTTAAAATTGGAAGTTTCTAGCCCTCATCATTGTGAAAAGCCCTTTTAAATGTGTGCCCAGGGACCTAAATCCTTTTGACAGTCCCAACTAGTGTATATTCACTGAACTAATGGAATTTTAGTACATGTTTCTCACATACAATGTTTCTCAGAGTTGGAAACTAGGACACATGTGGCTAAGCAACTTCAGAGTATGGGCAAGATGGCAAAAGTTATTAATAAGATCACAGAAGCTAGGAGAGGCTGTGGAAGTTTGCTGTTGCCTGATCCTTCTGGGATGGCAAACTTCTACCCACCTCTCTCCTCTCCACATTTCTGTTAATAGAATTCAAAGTACTTTTGCACTTTTAACTCAGTTTGCAGCAAGGGAAAAGGGGGGGGGGAGGTTCTATCATGCAATTATCATCCTCCACCTCACCTTTATTTCACTGCCAGTTTTTCATATTGGCTGTTATATACATCACATAAATCCAACCATCCTGACTATATCCTAGACAAGTATCAGTAATCAAGATCACAAGTATACTGTATGGGTATCTATGAGTCGAGATCGACTTGAGAGCAGTTAATCACAAGAACACATCTATAAATCTATCTATCTATCTATCTATCTATCTATCTATCTATCTATCTATCTATCTATCTATCTACTTATGGAAGAGGTAAGGGGGATGGTGCAGGGGAATGACCAGGTGTCACCCCCTTCTGGGGCGTCACTGAGTGTGGACCACACCCCTGCACCCCCCAGTGACACTACTGCTGTGAACTCACTGCAAACCAAATATAAAAATAATCCCCAAATAATTTTTTGCAACCTGAGATCAGTTGTGTTATTTGAACTTTTTTTCTAAGCAACAATAAGCATTGTATGGTGTTTTTATCTCTTTAATACAATAATTTTCTGATGGTGGGAAGGATTTTTAAAAAGTCATGAAATGTACAGTGGGCTAGAGTTTAGTTCCAGCACCCCCTCCCCTGTGAATATCAAAACTCATGAATGCTGAAGTCCCATTATATACAATGGCATTGTAAAATTGTGTCCCTTATATAAATTGGCAAAATCAAGGTTTGCTTTGGGTATGTTTTTTGGGAGAGGGGTATTTACAAGCTGTGGATGGTTGAATCTGTGGATATCAAGTATTGTATTTGCAGCTCTGCAATCACTTCTTTTTTAAAAACAACAACAACAACAACCTCATTTTCAAGATAATCTAAATGTCAGGGTTGTATCTAATCAATTTTATTTATGGTCTTTGACCAAAGTATCTCAAAAACATATTGCGGTAGTATTAACCAGTAAAAACAAACCTACAAATATGCCAATAAACCTAAGTAAAGTCAGGCAAAATGCACATGTGCATATAGACAGGAAGCACCCCACACACCAGGATGCAGGGACCTATCTTCTAGCATCCCAGTTTCAACATTTAACAATAAGTATAGTCCTGGGTAATTTGTCTGCATGTAGCAATGACTGCTGCACAGAATCGAGCCATGATTACAGTTATTTGAGAGTCTACAACAGGGACCGGCAACTTACGGCCTGCGGGCCGGTTAAGGCCCAGATCCCTGGACTTACCGGCCCAGGCAGAAGGTTTCTGCCGCCGCCGTGGCACGTTTTTGCCGCCGTGCAGCTGCACACACCGTGACCGCCATTTTGGAAATCAAAATGCCGGTCACGACGTGTTTGCGCATGCGCAGGAGTACTGCGCATGCGCAAATGCGTCGCGATCACCATTTTGAAAATCAAAATGGTGGCCGTGGCGCACGCAAAGGCGACTGTGCAGTGGCGGCGGAGGCAGCGTGCACAGGGGGGTGCTCGTGCACACACGTGCACCGCCATTACCCCCCCTCGGCCCAGCGGCGGGAGGGACTTCGCGGGACTGGCCCCAAGCCTACCCCTGGTTGCCTACCCCTGGTCTACAACATCCTCAAGGTTGCCTACCCCTGGTCTACAACATCCTCAAGTAGTAATGTCAAGTAATGATCAGCTACTCTTCCTGTGAAGTTTTGTAAAATTGGCTAGATGAAAGAGGAGCGCACACCTTGATAGAATGGGCACTACAATACGATGTGCACAAGTGATTCCAGTGAAGTATTAGAACATAAACATGTCCAATTCTCATAAGGGAGCTTCTTATATTTCCTTCCAAATCAGCAGAAGAGAGGACATTAAAAGGGGCTGCAGTGGAGGCTGTCTTAAGTTTGAGTGCTGTTAGTTTAGCCAAATAGGTTGGGCTAGCAAAAGTCACTTCCAGACCTCCTAAAACTGAAATATTTTTTACCACTATGATTCTATAATTCTATATCCAAGATACGCCTGCCTTTCATAGCCCATTTGTACTAGGGTTATCTGAGAAAATCCACACATACACGAGATGCTGTTTATCATCAATTTTCAGGATTAAACCAGTGGAGCCAACCTTTGTGGTATAAACATGAGTTTAAACTAGAAGCTAATTATCAGAATCCAAGCTCGTGCTTTGATGGTGATCAGGCCCACCTCAAGGTACACTGCTACCTTTAAAACACAACATGTCACTGAAAATATACTTCTCAGAAATTTTTTCTGTAATACCTCAAGCTTATCAAAGTTATTGTAATTACAGATTTGGGCTTCATATAGTGAGGCTGAGATTACATTGGCTTCAAAAACTTGTATGGCAGTGGGTATGTATTGTCCTCCTCTGATGTAGAAAAAGCTCCACAGAGCTATCATATTCTGATGTGCACTTTTAATTGCCAGTTCTGCCTGAAGTTTCCATGCCCCTGATGCCTGCAAGCCTACTACTAGATATTTAAAGCTATGTACCTGCTTGATTGTTACACCATTTGTTTGGCATTTATGACTAGGTTTTTTTCTTTAATAATAATAATAATAATAATAATAATAATTTCTTATACCCCGCCTTTTGCCTTGGCAATCAAGGGAGTTTCCTAGTACAAATACAGATTAAAAACATACATGCCATAAAACTAAGTACAATACCCCCCTTAAAACTAAATACAATAATAAAAGCATAAAGATTAAAACAACATACGTTCTGGGACACCAATAGGAGTGTATAACAGAGATGTATATCAGGGAGAAACACAGTTCACGTGGAGTAGTCTATTCTGGGAAGGCCTGCCAGATCCATCTTGATAGCCTTTTTAAAGCTATCCAAGTTGGTTATTTGATAGATCTCTTCCAGCAAGGCGTTCCACAGTCTGGGAGCACCAGCAGACAACATTACTGCTAATCTAGTTTTTATTGGTTACAGTAAATTCCTTCCAGAGAACTTGAGGGTGCAGGGCGGATTATATAGAAGAAGGCGATCCCTTAGATAGGTTTTTGGTTTGTTTGTTTTTTGAAAAAAACTAAACCTTGGTTTTATTATAATTTAACATTAGGCTTCATTATGGCAGTATATGGCCAGTTGCCTCAGTAGTCTTTTCAAACCAGTTTCAGTGTAAGATAATAGAACAGCATCATCTGGGTATAGCAGAACAGATATGGGATGATGGGCCAATTGAGGAGAATGGAAAGACTTTCCTTTTAAAAAACCAGTCAAAGAGTCAGCACTGTATATAGTGGAGGTACTTCAATTTGTGAAATTTTGGGGGGATGCAGACCAGGGCGTTGGGAGCGCCCTGGTCCGGAGCGCCGCGGGGCTATGGCAGCCTCACCGCGGCGCCTCCCCGGCGACCCTGAAAGGAGCGCCAAAAAGGCACTCCTTTCATAAGTCGCAAAAAGAGCGCCCTAAAAGCGGCGGGCGCCCTTTTTGCGACTTATCCTCCACAGCGCGTCCGGACGCTGTGGGGGGAGGTCGCCCTGAACGCGTCCGGCGTGCGGTGACCCGGAAGCGTTCAGGGCGACCTCAGGAAGAGGAAGGGCCGCCGCGCGTGCGGTGGCCCCTCCTCTTCCTGGCCTCAGAGACGGCTCAATTGAGTCGTCTGCCGAGGCCCTTTTGAATGGACAATAAATATCCAGTAACAATTAAAAAAACAAACCCACCCAGTAACCAAGTTAAACAAGGCCTTTTCAGTGGCAGAACTCTGTTAAAGGGAGTCTGAATCTCCCCTCCCAAGTAATAAATTGCACAATGTAGATGTGGTAACAAAGAAGTTCCTTTCTCTTCTCCCCATTGACTATAGTCTCACCATCATTGGAGTGTAAAGAAAGGCATCTCCATCATAGAGCAGAGGGAAGAGTGAGATCTAGCACCTCCAGCCTGAACTGGAATAATCTATTCAACAATCTCACACTTCCACTGCCTGTGTAGTCCTGTTTGAGTGCTATACCTAAAGCAACCTAGAAGCTCGAACACCTATACCAGGGGTAGGCAACCTTTTTGAGCCGGGGGCCGGGTTGCTGTCCCTCAGACAATTGGGGAGCCGAAACAAATAAAATAAAATAAAATAAAATAAAATAAAATAAAACAATTTTTTTAAAAAAATTAAAAATATATGCATGCACACTCTCTCAGCCCCAGAAAAGCCATGGCAAAACCCCTGTGGGGATTTTGCCAAGAAAACCCCAAGAACAAGTAATAACAACAATAATCAATATGATCATGGCGGGTGGTGGTGGCGGCAGCAGGACCAGCCTGGGGCCAGTCCAAAGGCCTCGGGGGCTGCATCCGCCCCCTGGGCCGTAGGTTGCCTACTCCTGACCTATACACACCATGAAACATCCAAGAGGATGTTTCAAAATGACAGTATCATTAGGCTTTCAAAAGTTCTGCAAGTCATTTTCCTAAACAAGCTCCTTTGTCTTATTTCTGAGGGCTTACGGGTTTCAGTGTGCTCTGAGGACTGGAGCAATAAATGCTTTTGGGATTGAACAAGCAATGCAGATCCACACTGGTGTAAGAAAGAACAGAAAATGCCTTAAGCCTTTTTCCTCCTTGATTCCTTCTCTGTAATATAATGCCCCCCTTGAGTCCACAGTGCTGATGGAAGCACACTACAGCACAATGTTTTTTTCCCCTTTCCACATCATATGGTGCATTCCTTCTCTTCCAGCAGCCTATCAGGTACCTAAGCATGCTAAAGCCTCAGATAACAGTAGTAATAAAACCCAGAATTTCAGCTCCATTCTTCATGATGCTTTATGATGTGTTACCAAAACATGGCACTGTTTCCACAGGAAGTCATTTGAACATGGTATTGTTTTATATTCTGTAGCTAATAAACTACCATAAAACAATATCACCACAATCACCCTAAACAATGGATAGGGTTTTTTCCCTATTCCACTCTTTTGCTTGTTCTACTTTGCCAGAATGCCTATGCTCCTCTTTGGAATGCCTACTCATAAAACAAAAAATTGGGGCAGAGGCTTATTTCTAAATACAGAAGCACCTTAATAAAATAAAGATGTGATGAAGTCTACAAAAGTGCCGCCAAGGAGAAGGGTTCAAAGACATTCCCACAACTTCCAAACTTTTATCTGATCAAATTCCAATAAATCTTGCATTTGGCATCAATCTTTAAAAACATAGAGACACTGGTGTATATTCAAGCTTGTTTGTTTAATTGCTTTATTTCCTTCCCCCTTTCAAACTCTTTTGTCCATCAAATATTACCTAAAGTCTTGACCTTTTGTTAAGATTACGTGATGAGGATGGTTTCTTATGCTGTTACTCTTTAATAGAAGATGGTGAAGACTGTTTACAGGTCCGAATGCTATTAAAGAGATACAGAAGAATTTCTGAATCCTGCCCAAGGGAGAGAATCAGAACAGTCTAGCGAGGAATTCTAGGTACCTCATCAAACAACAGGGAGGCTTTCACACCACAGAGTTATAGTACTATAATTCCACTTTAACTGCCATGCTTCCATCCTATGGAGACCTGAGATCTGCCATTTTGGGAGGGGTATTAAGAATTCTTAGCCTGAGAGCTCTGTGCCTCAGCAAATTACAAAATTCCATAGAATGCAGCAACAGCAGTTAAAGTGAATCACAATGCTATAACTGTATAGCATGAAAGGATTCCAGATTCCAAGATTTTCTAGGATAAAGCTATGACAGTCAACATGGTATCAAATTGAATACTGTTAATACACCGTAGAATCACACATTAAGGCTGCGTTATAGCATATTGCAAAAGTTTTTCTCAATGTAGCTTGATACTGCCTAGCAGGAGTCTTCTCTAGTCCTGCCTCAAAATGCCTGTTGGGAAATAAAGCATATACTCTTCCACTTTCAATCCAAGCTATCAAAAGCCACCAGACTTGTTTTAGTTCCTGAGGCAGAAAATGCAAATAATTCTCCCATAGTGGTAATAACAACACATGAAATGATTGGCATTTTCCATTTTTTAAATCATAGCACCAGGATGGAGTGCAGGGATGGAATATTCCTTGGGTGACTTTAGGCCACCACATCTCTCTTAGATGGATTTATCTCACAAGGTTCCTGTGAGCAGAAAGTAGGGGAGTAGAAAGTACACAGCCTTGAACTCACTGGAGGAAAGGTGGGATGTTAAGTGTCATGAAAAAATAAATAAAACTTCCAAATCTAAAGGGAAATGTGGAGGGCCTCTCCATACCTAATGCTAAGAACAGCCCTAGCACAAACAGAAATTATAATTTATAACTAAGGAACCATTGTATGTGGTGGGTAAATGCCTGTATTAATACCATGTATTTAAAGATACAGAGCACACAAGACTGGGTTTAAATTTCACTCTCATTCATCTCCAGAGGCTAACTTTAAAGAAACTCCTCAAGTAAACAAACACAAATGATTAAAAAAATAATCTAATTAATTTGAAAATAACAGGTCTGTGCCATTGGTTTTAGTTGTAATAACTGGCCTTAAATCTGAGCATTTTAATTTAACTGGATTGTATATGAAGCTACAAGTGAGTTGATGCTAAGCATAAGAATTAACTGGTGCTGACAGAAACAAAAAGCAAAATCTTGGCTTCAAAACCATAAAGCATACATCAGCATCAGTCAAAGAAAGACAAATACTGTATTAAAGGTCAGATAGGGTCACTCAGGATGAAACAAAGACTTTATCTTACATTCAGCCATGCTTTTTTTTTTTTAAAAAAAAACTTTTAAGGCTGCAATACTGAGCAGACTTACTTGGGAGCAAGCTTCACAATTGGACTGACACATAGGAGAGGGCTGTATATACTACAATCCTAGTATGTGTTTACATGGCAGTATGTGCCATAGAAATCAGTAGAACATACTTCCGAGTACACATAGATTCAGAATTCATAACAAAAAGCTAATTTGAGTAACACACTGTGGTGATATCTTGGTGGTATCATAATAGTACATACTTTGGAGTTTGTTTTATGGTCAGCAGGGCCACCTCTGCATCTATTTTGAGTAAGTGAATGAAGTAATAAAGCAAGTTATGAGAAAAGTTTCACACAAATTAATGAACTAATACAACTTGCTATTATGCTGTACTATCAAGATACCAGCAGGAGTAGACAGCAGGAAAAGAAGCATATATGGATTACAAAATTCAACTACTGTTGCAATATATTAACCATGGTTTTCCTAGTTCTGCCAAAGGGACTAGTGTGCTAGCAAGCTTTCTTATCCAAAGTAGCATGAAGAATTATGATGCTGAGCCAAGGTGGCACAAGATGCTCTTCAGAATTCAACAGCAGCATAAAAATACAGCACTGTAGCTGTCATGTTATGTGTGCCACTGCAGGTTAAATGTGCCACTGGTATTAGATTCATAATATAGTATAATTTCCTGGATAAGATATCTGCTTAGTCAAAAACAGCAAAATAAAAGTATTCCTTAATAAAATATACTCGTTCCTTTGTTTTCGTGGGGGATCCATTCCAGACCACCACCCCCAATGAAAAACTGCAAATATTTAAGCCCCAATTAGCTTGAATGGCCATGCACTGCCATGCGCAACCCTGCACATGCACACCATTTTATCCTTCCCTGCTTGCTGGTCCACGAAGGACCACGACTGCGGACTCAAAGTCTGTGAATGGGGGGGAGACAACTGTAATCTATCCCCACAATTAGTTAGTTTCACCCCACTTATTATCACTTGTTTAGTCTATACAAAAATAGAGGCCACCATGTTGATTCCTAAGAACAAAACAAAATTCAAAATCCAAAGATGGCCTATGCCTTTATCAGGGCAAGCTATAATTCTAAAGTAGTGGTCAACATTCATATTGTTTAGAACTGTTCACAGAGCTAGGCAGTACAAAAATGAGGGGGGGTGTTGAGAAGAGTATCTAAAAATATGGTTAGATATTTAACTCATGAGGTCCACAGTTAAAACTAAGTCCCAATGTTGAAGAATGCAAGTTTGATGAGCCACATGCAGGTATGCAGCTTGCATGATAGCTAAAAATGACTTCTGAGCCTGATGAAGAGGTTCTGAAGAACTTGAAAGTTTCGACACTATTATGAAATTAAAGTTGGTCCTAATAAAGGTACTGCCCATCTGTGGATCTGGAATTTTAACTCTAGGATGAAGCCAAATTAAGATGGAACCTCTCTTTGTTCCATCTTCTCTTTGTCCCATCCTCTCTTTGTAATATTTCTCCACCCTTAGTACTTCCTTCACCCACTTTTCAAATGTTAAGGATCTATATCAGGGGTCGGCAAGTTCCCCTTACCTGGGACCGGTCCAACAATCTCCTGGTCTTTCGTGGGCCGATGGTGGAGGTGGGAAATGGTGGCATGCGAGCTCACACCGGAAGTACTGTGCACGCACACGTGTGCTTGCTCGCATGTGCGCAGTACTTCCGGAGTACTGCGCATGCGCGAGCAAGTCGCAGCCACCATTTTGGAAAACAAAATGGTGGCTGCGACTCGTTTGCACATGCACAGTGCTTGGTGCATGTGCAAATGAGTCGTGGCTACCATTTTGTTCTCCAAAATGGTGGCCGCTACTCGCTTGCGCATACGCAGGAGTACTGTGCATGCACAAATGAGTCACGGCTGCCATTTTGGAAAACAAAATGGCGGCCACAACATGTGAAGTGGCACGGCAGCAGCACGTGCGGCAGCAGGGGGGGTTGGCGGGGGCCAGTCCAAAGGCCTTGGGGGCTAGCCCCGGCCCATGGGCCATAGGCTGCCAACCCCTGATCTATATGGTAGTCACTTTATCTGTGATTCTGTGGATATCTGCCTCATGTGGCTGCGCTAGGACTCACCATGTAGAAAATTCAGCCTCTGGCACACCACTGTAAACCACTGATTCTCAAGCTATCTCATATGGCAGGCTGGATTTTCCCTCCAATGTGCCAGAAATAATCATCACATTTCTACCATATTACCATCGTACTACTGCATACCGGAAGCTGATGGTTCACAGACCAGCATTGCTGGCAAACCATCCCATCTATAGATCTTCAATAAAAGTGCAAAGAGTAGAGATCTTCAGCTGTGTCAATAGGTACAAAGCAGCTCAACAGCATCACCAGTTGTAGCATGGAATGAAGACAATACACAACCCAGACTGAGTTCTATAGCCTGGCAACTTTATCAGCGGGATGTGTTTGCTCAGGTCTGTATCCTCTTATATATATAGAAAAATTATTCTAACATCCACATGCTAGAATGTATGGTTTAAGAGTCATTTCTTTTCCTTGGAAAGTTTAAGAACCAATGTGTCACTAGAAGCATCTCTCTATAATTTCAACCATTTTTAAACCAATTTAATGGACATGATCTCTAGTTAAAACATCCTGGGAAATAAAGATCTATTAAGTTTCCATATTTTTAACAAAGAGTTCTTGATGCCTGCACAAAGTTACAGTCCCCATGGTTCTTTGAAAAAAATGTCATCAGTTTGAATTTACAGCATGCATATACATTTAGGCTTCAGTCTAAAGATTACATATTTTTGAGTAAGACTCACTGAGCTCAACTTGACTTATTTCTAAGTCCATACTTGAAGAGGATGTGTTACTCTAGCACAGGGGTCCCTGGACTTTTTGATCCGGGGGCTGGTTTGCTGGCACCCAAGTAGTGCGCATATGGCAAAATGGCACCCAAGACAAAATGGCACCCAAGTAGTGTGCATATGTGCGCGACACCGGGCACCATTTTGTGTTCCAAAATGGCTCCCGGAGTCGGGCGCATGCGCACGCAACCCCGGACGCATGCGCACAACTCTGGATGCCATTTTGGAAGACAAAATGGTGTGCAGCGGCAGGTGCAAGCAGCGGCAGCGTGGTGGCGGGCTGGTAGGAAGGCCTTGACAGGCCGGGTCCAGCCCGCGGGCCATAGTTTGGAGACCCCTACTCTAGCATGTATGATATAATTTCACTTACATAATATGCAAAAGAATAGAGAGCATGTGATGCTATTAAAACCATCCAATAGACATGGGCTGTATCTGCACTGATGGGAAAATCCAGCTTACCATTGGAACTTCCAGATCTGCCGGGAGGACAAGCTTCCACACAACTGGTACTCACAATGGACCAATACTGGCAGCACTGTCTGTACACTCCTCTGGGTAAGCAATTCCCCCCATCACTGGCACAGTCTGCAAGCCCAGAGGATTTTCTGGAGTTTCTGGCCTGACTCAGAGCAAATGATTTTACTCTTTCTACTCCAAAGAATAGCCCTGGATTGTGGATTGGGACCATGGATCATGAGTCATCTGAACAGGTCACTATGGGAATGGAGCAAGAGTGTTTCTTTTCCTCTGTGCAAGTTTGTTTTTACACATAACTTTACAAGTGGATTTGTTTCCAATTATCTGCTAATATGGATACAAATCTATGGATACCATTTTAACAATAACTTTTTGTATGTTTTTAACTACATATGGTTTTATTTGTAATTCTTCCAGTTTTGTAAGCAGCCATGAGTCCTAGCTTGGGGGAAAAGGTAAGACATAAAAACAATAATGGACAAATGTATGTGCATGATTTCTTTTTCAGTTTCTCTTCTACACTTGTGGAATTTCATACATGAACTTTAAAAAAAATTAAAATACATTTTGGATCAATTTTTGATAGCATTTAAACTGGCCTGACTTCTGTCAAGGAATACTGGGAATTGTAGTTTGGCAAGGTAGTGAGAATTCGCTGTGATATATCCTCAGACATTTCTTCACAGAACTACATTTCCCAGAGTTCACTAGGAAGAGAAAAATGAAAATTAAAATCACTCTTGCCTACATAATTTAGAAATGCCCCAGACAGAATGCACATAAGAAAAAGGCATTAAAGAGCAACAGCTTTACCTGATATAGTTCTATTCGCTGTTCCAATACACGAGGCCTTGGATTCCTCAAGCGAAAGACTCTAAACTCAGCTTTCACCAGGTTGGAAGCATTTTTTTCCATCGCTGAGACATCAAATCTCACTCTTCTAAAATAGGGGGTGGGGCCATTGGGCGAGATGAGATCTGCAAGAAGTTAGCATAATGATTTAAAAGCTTAAATATATTGTTCTTTCACAAGCCACCACCCAAGGCAGCTTCAAGAAACAGCAACGGAAATGTCTGCTGGATGATTCAGTCTCCAGCAGCCAATTTTGATATCATTAGCAATTTAACCAGATAAACAAACATATGTGTTTGATTATAGAAACAGCAGATTAATAGTGATCAGCAATAGTGTTTCCAACTTTCTTTCGGGGCATGTGTTTAACCCTGTTCTTTGAAAGCAACGGTGGAAAATCCTGGATGATTATAAATTGGAACAAATTCTTGACAGCTGATGTTTTACAAATGACTCCAGACTTGCATATTCTTAATCACAATTGCCAAGAAAATAAAATTCAATGGCAAGCAGTTTGCCCTGGGTAGCATTAAAAGGAAAAGAAAAGAAAAAGCCTGGAGCAAAAATATCTAAACTCTGACAATCTGTTTTGTCTTTTAAAATATTTCGATTGTCTCGAAGCTCAAAGAAGAGGAAAGGAAACAGACAATTGCATAACAAATCAAAGACTTTACACACAGCAAGGAAGTCCAAAAGCAGTGGGGGGATGGCAATAACCTGTTTACGTTTGATCATGT
This sequence comes from Phrynosoma platyrhinos, assembly GCA_020142125.1. Lineage (NCBI taxonomy): Eukaryota > Metazoa > Chordata > Lepidosauria > Squamata > Phrynosomatidae > Phrynosoma > Phrynosoma platyrhinos. The sequence goes on from CM034701.1 coordinate 358,092,119, forward strand.
ACATTTTAAAAAGCATCGTTCTATAAACTAGTGGGGATTGCTGCAGTGATATAGGCTCCCATTTTATCTATGCAGTTTCTGTCTTAAAAAGTATCCACACTTGACTGTTAAATGGGATCTCCCTTTAAACCTGGGGTAGGGAAAATGCAGCCCATCAGGTACATGTGGGGGCCCATTTTGCAACCCTGGAAGTCCCAAGATGCCCAGCTGTAAATAAAATTGACCCCCCCCCCAAAAAAAGCTGAAAAACACCAAGGAAACAACAAAAACAGCAGAAAAATGTGACACCCTGGATTCCCTTGCTCTCAACCACCACCACCACCCCACCTCTAAAATCTAATCCCACTTCCAAAGAGCAAAAATCAGCCATGTTTCAACTGGTTCTCAAGACCAGAAGTGACACAATATCATTTCCTTTTATTCCAGGAATGACTGCATGGAGGCAGAGGAAGAAAAATGTCCCCATCACATCTACAGTTGCCCCTTCCTGCTTTAAAATGTAAATAAGGGTCAAATGAGACAGAAGTTCATCTCAATGGGCTTTTAAAATGGTAGGTGCCACTTATGGAGTGGCAATCAAACTGGAGAAATGGTAGGGTAAGGAGGACTACTCCTCATTTTCCTACTCCAAATTGTCCTGTTAGAGGCTGGATGGTATATTTTGCAGTTTCGGACCCTGGAGCTTGTTGTTGTTGTTGTTATGTGCCTTCAAGTCACTTCTTACTTATGGCAACCCTAAGGTGAACCTCCCATGGGGTTTTCTTGGCAAGATATGTTCAGAGGGAGGTTTGCCATTGCTTTCCCCTGAGGCTGAGAAAGTGTAACTTGCCCAGTGGCTTTACATGGCCAAGCATAGATTCAAACTTTGACCTCCAGAGTCATATTTCAAAGCTCAAACCACTACCACACTGGCTCACCCTAACAATAAAGACATTTAACAGTAAAATGTCTTAAGATGTGATTGTACCATGTTATGGACAGTGATGTAGATTAAAACACTTTTTTTGTTTAGAGAAATAGCTTACCATAAGCTGCCTGGTCATTGTGACTACTAACTTTAAACAGAGAGAAAAGTAAGGTGTGCCTTCCAGTTGCCTGTTGACTTATGGCAACTGTATAAATTTCATAGGGTATCTAAGGATGGGTGCAGACAGGTGGCCCTGGGCAGATGGCTGCCCCACGCCGTAGCCCCAATCCTCCCTTTTGCAAAATGTCGCTCTTTTCAGAGCTGTCAAAAAGGATGCTCCAAGAGCTGCTGCCCGGCTCTTCTGCTCCCCTTCTGGCGCAGTGTATCAAGATGCTGCACCGGGAGGATGTTCTGACACCGCGAGCTGTGCGTAATGGCACGTGGCGTCAGGACGTCCTCAGGGAGAGGTTGCAGTGGCTGGCGTGCGGCTGCCCCTCCCCATCCCGGCCTCGAGGATGCCGCAAAGGTCCCGTCAGCAGAGGCCCTTAGGCAAGGAATACTCAGAAGTGGTTTGCCATTGCCTTCCTCTGAATATAGCCCACTTGGTGTTCCCCTAATAGTCTGCCTTCCAAGTACTAAGGAGGTCTCATCTTGCTTGCTGTTGTTAACTGTTTTCTAGCCAACCTCAGCTCATGGTAATCCTGTGAATGAAGCACCTCCAAGACACCCTATCCTCAACTGAACAACATCTAGGGGTGGCTGTGTTGGCCATATAGCAAATCCAATAACATCCAAACAATGATACCTTTATTGGGCCAACCCAAATGCACAATTACATGCTGCAAGCTTTTGAAGCCACAATGGCTTCTTCATCAGGCAAACAGGAGAAAAACATGCAGATATTTGTTGTAGGCCTGCATTTTCTATTTTTGATCTCAGTTCAGATGTTAGGGAAGGGCTATCTGCAGGCTGGCTCCTCCTTCTTTGGACATGTGGTCACTGAAAAGTTTTGCAAGCCAAGGAAATTTAATGTCCATTTGCAATCCAAAGAAGATGTTTCCTTGGAATCCAGCATATCTCCTTACTTTGTGAAGCCTTAGGCTCCAAAGCAGGTAGAGAATGCTGAATTTCTCAAGAAGTCTTCATGTTTTGCATCAAGAAAACTTTAGGTAATGTAGGTAAGTGGGATAAAACCCCTAGATGTATTTTGGATTTCAAGATACCACATTTTAGCCGTCACAGGGTAATCCTCAAGAGAGAGCCAATGCACTGGAACCTTGCTTTCTGAGGCTTCTGCCTCCAACAAAGGTAAAGCAATTTTTTTCTAATATTAGGACTGATTGGCATGCTTTACCCCTACATCACCTAAAGTTGCCGCAGCCCCAATCCAGCGCTCCCAGGGGTGGCTTAGGGGCCATCTGTAGAGCCCCTAAGTTTTCTGTATGATGTGGTATGGGTGGTCAATTGGGGTGCGTGACACCATGAGTTACCATACCGGGTGACATCAACCATAGTGACGCCATTGCCTACTTCATTCTTCCTTTCCAAGCATTATTGTCTTTTCCAGTGATTCATGCCTTCTCACGATGTGGTTGAACTATGACAGCCTGATTTTAGTCATCCTGGCTTCTAGGGAGACTTCAGGCTTGATTTGTTCTAGGATCCATTTGTTTGTCTTTTTAGCCATCCATGGTATCCACAGTTTCTCCTGTTCCACATCTCAAATGTGCTGATTTTCTTTCTATCATCTTTCTTCACTGTCCGGCTCTCACATCCATACATCGGGATGGGAAATATGATGGCTTCAACAATCCTAACTTTAGTGGTCAGTTGTGTAACTTTGTACTTCAGGGTCTTGTCTAGTACTTTCGTAACTGATCCTGCAAGTCTTCTGATTTCTTGCCTGTGGTCTCCATTCTGATCAATGATTGACCAAAGGTACAGGAAATCTGTAAATGTTTCAATTTCCTCATCTTTTATATTGAATTTATGTGAATCCTCCATGGTCATTATTTTTGTCTCCTTAATGTTCAGTAATAATCCTGCCTCAGTACTTTCTTCTTTGAAAAAAAATCCTAAATAATTGCTCCAAGTCTTTGTTATTTTCTGCTAGTAGTATAGTGTCACCTGCTGTGGTGAACAGAATGTCCAGCTGGCCAATCAGGAGGCAGCTGAGGG
>CM034701.1:358131430-358150683 GCA_020142125.1 Phrynosoma platyrhinos
TAAAATAGCGCTCCTTTCATATGTCGCCGAAAGTGCGCCGCAAAACGTCAAGGTGCACTTTTGGCGACCCTTCCGCCGCACCGTGTCCAGACGCTGCGGCGGGAGGTCGCCCTTGGAACGCCAGCCGTGTGGAGGGCCGGCGGCTCTGAGGACGACCTCGGGAGGGGGAGGGGGCGCCGAGCGTGTGGCTGCCCCTCCCCTTCCTTGCACTGAGGACGGCTTTTTAAGCCGTCTGCCAAGGCCCATTAGGAGGAATTTCCTGACAGTGAGAGCTGTCTGACAGTGGAACACACTCCCTAGGAGTGTGGTGGAGTCTTCTTCTTTGGAGGTCATTAAACAGAGGCTGGATGGCCATCTGTCGGATATGCTTTGATTTTGAGTTCCTGCATGGGAGGAGGTTGGACTGGATGCCCCTTGTAGTCTCTTCCAACTCTATGATTCTATAATTCTTGCATTTTTGGGGGTTTCATGCTCTAAACTAAGCACAGTGTTTGTAATGAGCAATCAGTTCCTGCTCCAATCCTTGCTGCATTTCACATTCAAACTCATCTTTTAAACAGTTGTGATATTTATTAAGTATTGTGGTGATTTTAAGGGGTTTGTAAAATATTATTTTAACTGTTTTATTATCTAATTTTGAATGATGTTTGTTTGCTAGCTTGAGTGCTTTTTTTTAAATATAGCACAGGGATGGAAATCATGCAGCCCTCCAGATGTTGTTGGATTGCAGCTTCCAGCAGTCCGAGGCCAACACTTCCAGTGGTGAGGGAAGCTGGGAGCTAGAGTAACAGCATATGTAAGATTACACAATTTCCTCTATAGATTTAGTGGAAAATTGGTGTGAAAATGTAATGTAATAAAATAAAATAGAAATCAATCAATTTCTATTTGAATACTCCCTTGACATGAGGGATCTGGCATCTGTGAATGAGGACTCAATGTTATTTAACCAAAGAAAAGAACACTGCAAATTCAATAAAAACACCACACACTTCTATAGATGGATCCAGTCTTTCTGTTCTCTGTTATCTCTCCCCCCCACCACCCTTCATCCCATCTGCAGCTCTCTCTTTTCTCCATTTCCAGCTAAAGTGAAACCTGGTAAATATTACACTTGCAAGAAAACAGGTCTGGAATGCAAGGCATCCAGGCAGATTCTCTTCCTGGCATCCAACTGCACAGAAATGGTTGCTTGGTGCCAGACTGTATTCAACCAGCTGCACACAGTTCAGATAAAGATGCTGACCCTTCGGCTGCAAAAGCAATCTGTGTTTACCAAAGAAACAGAAGTCCCATCCCAAAGAAAATAAGAAAGTATCTTTCCATGGTGACCTTAGACTGTGTACAAGCTCTTCTTTGCATAAGCTATTTAAGCTTTCATCTAAGAGATTTACGAAAAAAGAACAAATATTCATTCCCTTGACACAGAAGATCAGTTTGGGGCCATGTCACTTGAATGATAATTTTTTTCCCATAGTACATACACAGGCCTTGAAAACTTTGTTCAGGGGTGAGTCCTCTTTAGGTGACCCTTTGAGGTGAAGTGCAGCACTTGGCTACAAATGAAAGGGCCTTTTTTGGTAGTGACAACCCATTTGGGAAACACCCTGCCCTGGGAAATTTGCCTTGCATTTACTTTTGTCTTTTTTGGTGGTACAGGCCTTTTTATTTCCCAAGTTTTCATGCTGCAAGTTTGTTTCTTTTTTAAAAAAAAAAACATTTACATCTGTTTGTTTGTTTTTAAATCTAGTTTTGTATCTTGTCATGGAATTGTTTGATGCATATTGATATGCACTTGAAGTCCTCAGTTTTGCATAGTCATGGAGGGATGACCTCCATTAAAATCAATGGGGTGCGTCCCTGTGGGCATGCCCCATGTGCTCCTTCAGGGGCGCATCCCATTCAAGCCTATGGGGCTTGAATGTTGGCAAATCTCTGTTTTTGCAGGATGGTGGTGGTCCAGAATGGATCCCCCACGAAAACGGGCTCACTGTATTTCATTTTTGTTGGGAACTTTTTTTTTTTTAATGAGCTACTCCAATAATTCTTTGTTATAGGGGATCATAAATTCACATTGTAAGTAAAGGGAAAGATACCAAGCTAAGGACACTGGGATAATGCACAGCACACTTCCTATACTTTCTCAAAACCTCCCTCTATCATGCAAAATTGTTTTTTTCTACAGCACAGGTAAAATTAGAATTAACAAAATCGAAAAGCCCTTGATAGCTTCTATTATGGCAAAGCCCTTTTTAAAAGGCAACAAAATATAATTTTCCAGAGGTGGACAACGAGTGCCAGCAGAAGGAGGGATCCATGGAGGGATCCAAGAGACCAGAATTTCCCCAACACCCTGAAGTCATCCAGTTTTACTACAGCCACTTGCCAAAGCCAAACTTATTAAGCATTTGGAAGGCCAAAGGCCAAGCTTTTGAAAGGTTTACCTATCAAAATATTAAAGCTGCATCTAAAATCTTCAACACTATCATAAATTTCTAGTCATGGAAGGAACCCATCACCTAGTATGGAGCCTGACCTAAACTGCAGATTCCCTCAGGTTATCACAAATTTCCCAGACATTTGGGGAAATGTAAGTAAGGATTCTCAGATCTAGCCATCCAGTGTTCATTGCAATCCTGATGTTGCCTGCCATTGCCATTACACAGGCCTGCAGAGGAGGGAAGTACCAGCCACTACTCTGTTTTTGAGGAGACCCCTTTTATTCCATGTCTGTCATCTATTGACTCATTGTAGTACTGCAGGTGATACACAGTTTTTAATTCAATAAATTTAATTACGCTGTCTTCGGGGAGGGGGCGATATTCTCAAGATTCACACCCTCAGTGTTTGTATACTAGTTTTAGATGACTGGACTTTGTGATCTTGGTGTATGGTGAAAACTACTACAGATTAATTCAGCTAGATAACATGGATTTTTGTCCAAAAATAAACATAATTTTCTTCTTATACATTATTTATCATATAATTGAACTTTATAACAGGTTTTTTTATGGTTGCTGCTCATAATTTGTGGATTAGTAGTCAAAACTGTCAATTTGATCAAACATTCCTACTTTCAAAGACTTATTTCCAGCCTCCCATCAGTTACAAACTGACATGGGTTGCTGAACCCCCTGCAATGAAAACAAACTTTCCCTCCAGAATTGACTCCCAGATGCTTGCAATTTGTGTCACACATTTATTTATTTATTTAATGATACGTTATTTCCATCCTGCCTTTCTTCCAATATGGGAAGCAAGATGGCTAGTAATACTGGCTTCATCCACTGCTTCTTGAACTGAAAAGCTCAAATTTCTGGTAGGCTCATATGGGAGGAGGTGATTTTTCAGATATCCTGAGCCATTTAAGGTTTTATAGGTCAACACCAAGAGCCAATGCAGCATAGTGATTTGAGAGTTGGACTATGACCCTGGAGACCAGGGTTTGATTACCAGCTCAGTCATGAAACACATTAGGTGACCTTGGGCAAATCATATGCTCTCAGATTCAGGGGAAGACATTAGCAAACCTTCTCTGAACAAATCTTGTCAAGAAAACCTCATTATAGGTTTGCCTTAGTTTCTGCCCTAAGTCAGAAATGACTTGAAGGAACACAACAACAACAAAGTCAACACCAACACCTTGAATTGATCTCAGAAGCAAACTGGAAGCCAGTGTTGTTCTTGCAATATCATTATTATATGGTCTCTAAAATGCATATCTGACACCAGTCTAGCTCTTACAATTTGCATTAGTTGCAGCTTCTGAACACTTTCCAAGGGTAGCCCCAACACAGAGCGCATTACAATAGTCAAACCGGAAGGTAACAAAGGCATGAACCACTGTGGCCAGATCTGTCTTCCCCAAGATAGGGCATAGCTGGTGCACTACCCAAAGCTGGGCAAAGGCACTCCTGGTCACTGCAGGAACCTGGTTTCCAGAAAGAGTGCTGGGTCCAAGACCATCCTCAAGCTATGAACCCGATCTAGAATTGAGATTCCATGGAAGAAGAGGTATAGCATCCACTTTTATATTATTTCCATTCTGTCTTTTTCCCGATATGGAAAGCAAGGTGGCTAGTAATATCACCCATCATATGAATTTTGCCTCCCAATAAAATTTGTACCCCCAAACTATGAACCTTCTAGAATCAAGATTCCATGGACAGGGAGGCATAGCATGAAAAGCAAAACTGAACTAAATTTAAAAAGAAATAAAATTCAAACAAATAGAGAGAAAGAGAAATAAGGTGGGGGAAAGAGGGAGAATACACATGTGTGTATGTGTAAAAATATGTATAATGGTCACAATAAAATTATATTAAAAATAATAACTATCAGATTCCTGTAACAGTGACCATGCTGGCTGGAGAATTTAAGATACTGTAGCCTCCCAAGCAATGTTTCCAAGCTTCAGTTGTAAGATTGTAATGCCTCACTTCTCCTAGCACTTTGGCTAGTGGTGAGGGATGCTGGATATCAACATCTGGAAGGCTGAGAGTAGGGGAGGAATCCCTGAGAAAGCATACAGAGTTTTAAGAAGACTGACCAAAGCTCAGTGGCTGAGTTGATACTCTGAATGAAGAAAGCTACAGACTCCCCAAGTACAATACACAGGCAGAGATGGCTAGTGTTTCCATGTCAATAGGATGAATCTGCTCCAGATTTTAGTCTGAATTTTAAAGGTACTCTGCAAGGTGCTGAAGTGTACCAAGAAAATACATTCAGCACCTTGAATAGCTTTTATAAAACTTTGGACTACAACACAGAGTAGATTCACCACCCTCACTAATACAGAGTCCACCAACTGCCACTGGACTCTGGGTCACCTTCAGATTGTCAGTTAAAAGGATCTTAGGAAATCACACTGAGAAAAGGCCCTGCCAGTCAAAGAAAAGAAGACAGGAAAGTGGGAGTGATGATTAACATAATCAATAAAGATCATCCAGTCTTCTTGAAATATGTCAGTCCTTTTGTGGCCAATGCAAAACACCGTCATAGCAGACAGTTTCTCCATCAACCACATATCCCAAATTCTAGATCATCAGTTCTTAATGGAGAGGTCACACAACTTCCAGCATTTGGCTACTTCTAATCTGGCAGCAGTAATAAGAAAAATTATCACTTTCCTATGTTTGGACAGACACTCTACACCTTGACAAGCCAGATTCTATGGTTCTTGCTGAGAACTAATTTTTTTTATTCTGCTGCAGAATACTCATCAAATACATACCTTGGCCCTTGTAGTTAAATTGTTGTTGCTGCTATTATTGTTCTACAGATGTTAGGTGTTTTATTGTAAAAACTCAATAAAAATTTAATTAGAAAAAAAAGAAGACAGGGAAATATCCATATAATGTCTTTCATATTCCAATACCCTGGTTTTCAAAGGTATCAAAGAACAGACAAGTAGAAAAGTTGCTATGGCTCACCATATTTTCATTGAACTTGTAGCACATGGTTTATATCTATGCTTTGCTAGAAAGATTTTTCTTTTGGGTGGCCTGATTAAAGTGTCCTTACAATATGTAAAAGAGGGATAAGTATCATTTTTCAAATGGACAAGGAGTATGTTTAAAACAAGACGAAGAACTGATGAATAACAATTTTCTAAATTTACCAGTACAATTGTTTTGCACCTAAAAATCTGGCTAGACATTTTAAAAAGTGTACTATTTTCCTGACCCATTTGGCTTTCACATATGGTTCTGAAACCCAGACAGTCTTGTGAGTTCTAAATCTGACCTATTTAAAATACTGTAAACCTGGAGAGATGCCCTGGCTGTGATTAACCTGACTACATGCTGAAAAAAGATTTACGAATCTGATCCACCCTAAAAATTTTAAAACTCTCAAGTACTACATAAAATAAAGCAAGATGAAGGACAAATGGATGCTTTCCAGTAAAGGCATTTTTCTGTGGCCTCTGTCTGGAAGTTACTTAACCTTCCAGATTGCACAATCAGCTTTGGGTGCTCTTTTAAAGATGTGACAGCAGTGAAAGAAACTGAGCTAGATGGCACTTTGCTGCAAAATGACCTCTCCTCCTTTCTTAAGGCAGGAGAGGGAGAGCTGAATCAAGTGGGAGAACTGAAACCTCTACCCTTAAAGCCTTCTGCAGGCCAAAGTCATCAGGAGTGTGGCTATGTTCATTGACATCAACAGGCTCCCATCTGAAGTGCTCTGAAAAGATTTAATACCCAACACTTAGAAGTACCAGTTGAGAGACAACTGACTTCATTTCTTATTCCCTATCCCTGTAGGGGAAGAGTGAAGTACTCACAACTGCTCACACTAGGATTGTATCCACATCATTATCAATTATAGTATTTTCAGTACCATTTTATTTGTCCTGTTCCATCCACTATATCCCTAGGATTTGTAGCTTGATGAGTTTGTTGCAGTTCAGGAGGAAACATAAAATCATAGAGGTAAAAGGGACCACAAGAGTCATCTGACCGACCCCCTCCCTGCCCCATCCCCAACAGATGTTCATCCAACCTCTGTTTAAAGATTTCCTAAGCAGGACACTCATCACCCTCTGAGGCATTCCAGTGATCAACATCTCTTACCATCAGGAAGTTCTTTGTTGTTGTTGTTAACTGTCTTTGAGTCAACCTCAACTCATGGCAAACCTGTGGATGAGACATCTCCAAGACTCCCTGTCTTGGAGATTCATGCCAGTTACTTCCATGACTGTCTATCCATCTGGCATGTGGTTTTCCTCTGTTTCTACTATCCTCAGCCTTTCCCAGCATTATTATCTTTTCAAACGAAAAAGATAATGGCCAAAGTATGACAGCCTCAATTTGATCATCTTAGCTTCTAGGGATATTTCAGGCTTGATCTGTTCTAGGACCCATTTGTTTGTTTTTTTGGCTGTTCACAGTATCCTCAGCACTCTTCTCCAACACCACATCTCAAATGAGTTGATTTTCTTTTTATCTGCTTTTTTCACTGCCCAGCTCTCACCTCCATACATAGTGATGGGGAATACCATGCTAATGTTTAAGTGGAATCTTATTTTTTGTAAATAGAAACAAATTACGTATACTGGTTCATGTCCTAGTCTCTTGCTCCATCTTCTACATGAAATTCCTTCAAATATTTAAAGATGACCGTGGGCCTTTACAGACTGCAGAAATAGTGCAGCTTGAGGCCACTTTAACTATCCTGGCTCAGTGCTAGGGAATCATGGGAACTGTATTGTTTTCTGGGACATTGCCTTCTCTTTCAGAGAGCTCTGGTGCCACAATAAACTACAGTTCCCATGATTCCTTAGCCCTGAGCCAGGACAGTTAAAGTGGCTTCAAGTTGCACTATTTCTGGCAGTCTGTAAAGGCCCTGTGACATCCAATTTCAGTCTTCTCTTCTTCAGGCTAAACATACTAATCTCCTCGTGGGGTTTAGTTTCCAGACCTTTTACTATCATGGTCCTTTGCACACGTTTCAGCTTGCTGAAGCTCTTTCTTGAACTATGGTGCCCAGAACTGGACAGAATATTTCAGATGATGTCTGAACAAAGTTGATTAGTGTACTGGAGCTCACCAGCAGAGAATACCTCATTGAACTTCATATCCCAGGATTCCATTAATTTGGAACCACAGAAGTTAACAGAAGAAGTTATCATTGTGCAATGTGGGGAATTCTTCAACAATCAACCATTATATCAACTGAGGATTTACTTACTATCTAGTAAACAAGGCCTAAATGCCTTAAAGGCAACAGATCCTGTCTGATTTTGTGCTAAATTCAGTGAACTCTGATTAGCACTTGGATGAGAGACCACCAATGAATCCAAGGTGCTGTAGTCTATATTTCAGAGGAAGGAAATGGCAAAACCACCTCTGAGTATTCCTTGCCTAAGAAAACTATGAAATTCATGAGATCACCATAAGTTCATAGGTGACTTGAAGTCACATACAAACAACAAATGTAGAGTAAGCCTGCAACAATTTTGCAATTCTTAAGAATTGTTTCCACTCTTTTTCTTGATCCTTCTCTCATTTACAGGGCTGGAGATTTATGTTTGTAAGTAGTTAGATACCAAGGACTAGTGTGTATTTGCTTTTATTCCTACTCATTTTCAGATATTTTTTGTTTTGTATTATGCCTATGTAAGATTGGGAGTTCATATTATCTACTAATCTTCCTAAGCCATACTTTTTCACTAAAAAGTGGTGAAATAAACAATCTAACCAACTAATATACAAATAAAAATTGTCTTCTTAGCAGAATGGTTTGGTTGCCTTCCCTTTACTTCAAAATGCTGTAACCTAGGCATAAGCACCAATCACCGCAATACTGGTAGAAGTGGCACTGCTGAAAACTCTCCTATGCATCATAGGGTGCATCTACACTGTAGAAATAATGCAATTTGACACCATTTTAAGTGATGTAGCTCCACCTTATGGAATCCTGGATTTGCAGTTTTACAAGCTTTTACAAGGTTTTCTCTGTCAAAGCATGCTGATGCTTTGACTACAAATCCCAGGATCCTGTAGGATGGAGCCACAGCAGATAAAATGGTGTCAAACTGCATTATTTCTACAGTGCAGATGCAACTTTAGAAAAAAAAAAGGGAGACAGAGGTGTGAGAAGATGGAATCCAGTAGCATTTTTGAGGTCAATGTCAGCATGAGCTTTCATGGATATTTATTCAATTCTTCATTTGTACTGATGAAGTAAAATATTACAATGCATGCATTTAAGCACACATAGTTGTGGAAGTGGGATGAGATGACAATACTCATACAGAAAGATGCAAATTCTGATTCTCTTTTCAAAAAGTAATGTAAGATGATATAGGCCTTTCAAGTAGTTGGTCTATAATAAAGGTATGAAAGCAATAAATCTACTTCCCCAAAGGCAATTTCCCTTGGTCCTGTAATTTGGAGAATGTTTTCAACTCCAGTGATTTCTCTCAAAGGCCCCTGAAGAAGGCCTAGTGTGGCCGAACCATGTTGGGCTTTTTAAACAGTTAAAATACTGAATAAACAGTTGACCATCTTAGAGCATGTGGAGCTTGTCTCCTCTCTGTTTGTTGCTTGGCTATGTGCTTTCAGTTCCTTCTTTATACTGTCTACACAGAAAACCAGTTTATTAATCTATAGATTTTTTTTAAAAAAAATATGACAATTCATTTTCTATCAAACTAAATAAAAGGGAGAAAAGAGACTGCAAAAACAGATTTCCAGGGTCGTTCTTACAACAATGGTGATGCTAATTCCCAGTTCCTATCAGTTCCTTATTTTGCAAGGACCTATATTTATATGCCCTTGCATCCCAAAATAAGCATAGAACAACTCCATGTTATGTATCACCATGAATGGCAGATTTTCCCCTTCAAGATAAACAGTGTGATGGCACCAGATGCTGACTGCAAATACAGAACTGAAGCGTGATGCGTTTACTCTTCAAAGAAAGAGGGCCTTTACAGACTGCAGATATAGTGCAGCTTGAGGCCATTTTAACTGTCCTGGGCTCAGTGCTAGGGAATCATGGGAATTGTATTGTTTTCTGGGACATTGAACCTTCTCTGTCAGAGAGATCTGGTGCCACAATAAACTACAGTTCCCATGATTCCTTAGCCCTGAGCTAGGACAGTTAAAGTGGCTTCAGGTTGCACTATTTCTGGCAATCTGTAAAGGCCCAGAGTCTTCTATTATATGAAACGAAGGGCTTGTCCAAACTGGACAAAAGCCCTGGGATTTGGTCTGACTCATTACTGTATGGCCACATATTTTGTGAAAGTCCAAAAGACACTCTTCCTGTCCTACTCCTTTGAGTATGGATTTGCAGGCCCAACCAAAACTGTTTGTATCCATGGCAGAAGAAGGTTCTTTTAAAACCCACAAGAGCTTTTGAGATAGAGGGGTACATTTTCCATCTGGTTTCTTTGTCTTGGTTCCTGCTGTACTCCTTGGTGTCTCCACTGATGACAGCATGGATGGGGATTATGTTTTTTTCCCATCTTACCTCAATAAGAATTGAGGGAGGGAGGAAACCAATCAACAATAATGGTTGTTAAAAAATAATACAGTTAAAAGTAATGTCATACGAGTTGGCAACAAGGCATCAACATTCTCTGAAGAACAACTTGTGATGTTGGAACTACCTAAGGATATATATGGTGGAGGAGGACAGAATATGAAGCTTCTTTCAGTCAGCTAGGCCATGAAGCACAGAATTATGCCAGAAGTGAAAAAAACTGGGCTATGCTGTTTATTAAGCAAAGTCCTAGATTTCACTGATCTGTAAAGTCCTTTTAATGTTATCATAAAATTCACGTTACACGTTGAATATTTAAAATGCATTATGTTCCAGAAGTCCCTCCACTTTGAGTTTGTTTTCCACACACACACACACACACACACACACTACCCCCAAGTATCAAACAGAGGCGTGTGTTTGTTTACGTTCTAGACCTGGAAAAATGCTGGCTAGTTCAACTACATCTGGAGAGAATTAATCTGAAACACAGGCATTTAGTAGGTCAGAGAAACCAAGAATACCCAAAGAAGCAGAAAGAAGACCTGCTATGCTGAGAAACTGGTCACTGACCTGGAAAGGCAGGAGAGGGGAGCTCCAGTAATGGCTCAAAGGGCTAAAAGGAAACACCAGATTAAAACCAAAACCAAGACAGATAAGATAGCAAATTGATTTGCTTTCTATGCTCTATAGTAGGGATTTGGATCTTAACTTATTCCATTGTTGAGTAAAGTAATGAGTACTTTTAGCAATTTTCTTCCAACTGTGAGAAATCTCTTTAAAAACTGTACAGTTTTTGAAGATTAATCACAATTCAAGATGTTTCTAAACAAAAGAACCCAGTTTTTGTGCAGAAAATTGAATTTTCTGTTCAGGAGTCTTGTTTTCTACACATGATTTTTCTGCACAGAAAAAGCATTTTCTATACAAAATGTCACACGAGTTTTCTTGCACAGAAATGTTCTAAATTGTAAAGATACTTGACACGGGAATTTTCCTCACTTGGGTTTTCCAATGCTCAAGAAATATATCTTTTTTCAGCTGTTGATAGAATATTTTCAAATATTCTTACACATACACATCACCCCAAGTAGCTTCATAGTTTCATCCACATTTTTTTTTAAAAAAAAATAGATAGATAGATAGATAGATAGATAGATAGATAGATAGATAGATAGATAGATAGATAAATAAAATTGCCTAAAATTTTAGATTCTCATGGGCATGATGTATTTTAGTTAGCCCAATAATGGTATCACTCTTTTGTGGATTTTTGATCTTGTTCTAGCCAGCACATCTGTCCCTGAATATATCTACAACATTTTTTATACAGAACAGACAGAATATGAAAGTACAGAAGGTAAGGGAATGAATAAGGAAAAGTCAAAATGAACACTTTGTCCATCCTAGCTTTGAATGTTCAATTCAACACTATGCCCACCTTAGTTCAGCATTATGCCTGAACCAAGCTACTGAATAAAGGGAGAAATCCTGCCCTGCTAAGTTTTCTCTAACAACAACAACAACATTTATCCAAAGGTCAGAACATCAACATATACAAAGACAAGAACATTAAAAATATAACACTATAAATAAACCAGAAATGAAACATACAACACCTCTAATTTTATTATTTTTATTTATGATCTACCTTATCCCATTCCTAAGACTCAAGGCAACTTACAAAAAATAGTTGCCCCTCCATTTTAGCAGACCAAAAGTCCACAGTCTTGGTTATTCATGGAGGGGCGATCCCCACCGGTTAAAATGGCGCATGCCTACAGTGCAAGTGCAGAGCCACCCACAAAAGCACGCAGTGGGGTTTGAATATCCACAATTTTCATTTTTTTTTGGCGGGGGGGTTCCGGAACGGATCCCCCATGAAAAAGGAGGGGCGACTGTAGATATACTGAAAAGTATCTCTGTCTCATGATTTTGTGTGATTCTGTGAATCTGTGTGCCTCCAAGTCATCTCGCTAAATTATGGCAACCCCATGAATTTCATGAGGGTTTTCTTAAGCAAGGAGTACTCAGAGGTGGTTTTGCCAGTTCCTTCCTCTGATGTATAGCCTACAGTACATGGTATTCACTGAAGTCTCCCATCTAACTACTAATCACGGCTGACCCTGCTTAGCTTCCAAGATCAGGCAGGATCTGATTATACATGAATAGAAATTCAATCTTTCAGTTATAATACGATGATTAGACACATTCTAAGAAGCCTGCCATCTAAACACTGCAGAAGCCCATTGAGTAAAGAATAAATAATTAAAATAAATCTTTACTGGATTCTTTTCATGATTTATCTATAAATCTACAAGGCCACCTCAAATCACATTTAGACCTTTCAAGCCAATCAATTCAATACACACTTTGTCAAAGCTGCCCAAATACCCCTTTTCTTCATGTTCCTCAGCACTAAAAGAATTATGAACAGAAAACTGCTGATTTGACAAGAACTATGTGTCCTTTGTAAAGAAAGATGGTGACCACAGCAGTAGAGGCAGAAAAAGAAAACATTATACAACAAGTGAAAATGGGGGAAGGCAAAGTGTAAGGCCAAAGGAATACTTTCACAAAAAAGGAATGCTCCCCCTTCCCCTCAAGTGAATGAAAAGTTAATATTTCAGGCACAGGCTCCAGGGATCTTGGTTAGCTCAAGGTCAGGCATGATATTCTGTGCAACTACTGGGTCAGCAGCTGGAAACTTAAACAGCTGCTGAATTCATTCAGTATGCAACTATCAAAACAGCACAGTTTATTGCTTCTATCAGAGTCGATTCATCCTTTGGATAGGCCTCCCCTCACCCATCCACCCAACACACACACACACATATACACACACTTACCCTCAAGATCTGCTTTAAAAATGGAATTTCCATCCTAAAGAAAGTTCTGGTGTGCCAAAAGGTTTTCTTCATTCTTAATGGGGACAGAATGTCAGAACATTTCCATTAAAATAAATATTAAAAAAAAAAATAAAGTCATGGGCCAAGCACAAAAGAAACAGAGGTAGAGTTTCTTTTCCCACACGCTGTCTGAAAACATTCTGACTGCTTCTTCTGATCTAGTGTGGTAATAAAAACACCCTACATTGAATAAACAACTGCAAATTAATTTCCTTATGTTCTCTTACCGAATTTCTCTCATATTTGGCTGTCATTCTATGATCCCCAGTGTGGGAAAAAGACATCCAGTTGGATAATAGCACAGAAGTCCTTTAGCTTCAGTAAGCATGAACACTCTCATGCTGAGGCATTCCACAACATTTTATCAGAGACTGGCCCTACCATTCAGCAAATGCCATGCAGCAAATGCCAGGTAATATGCTGGAAGCCAAATCCTATATATTATTTGTCCTGAACTAAATCCACTAAACTACTCTGCTGGCTTCAGGTAAAATGGCAGATCCTGCCTATTACCAGTTCAACTGTCACTTTCCATGGAATGGGAAGATACCTCATCTTGTACTCAACTTCAGGTACCAAAATATCTTGGGGAGCTGATCTTTAATAATCAAGAAGAAAGCTTTTAGTTTTAATTCATTTACCATATATATGGATAGGACCAGAGACAGTCAGATCACATCCATTTTAACAAGGTCTTTCATAAAAATCAGTGCCCAACTTAGGTTAGGTGGACACTTACACGTTAAAAAATCCCTCACAAAAAGAAGCATTGCATCATTAAGAAAAAGGACAACAGGAGACACATATTTGTTTAAATTTGTATGTGAGGATGTATATGTATGGGTGCAAATTTAGGCTGGAATCTTATGAGGGCTTTCTGCTTGCTTAACTAGCAAAAGTGCAAGAGGTTGGATGTTTTACTAATTAGATGATCTGAAATGTTCTTCCAGATGGCACAACAAGTCCATGAAACTCCCCAATGGCATGCAAGCACAGTTATGCCTTCACCCCACAAGTCTGTCTGCTTCAGTTCTTTCTGCAATCCTGCAGAATCACATCAATGGAGGATTATGCTATGCCACTTTTCAATAAGATCTCAGCCTTAGTAATAATAACATCCACTGTGAGTGAATCATAGCCTCTTTGTCTAACCTACTTAACAGTTGATGTTTGAGATAAAAATGAGGTTTGGGTAGGGGAAAACAATGTATGATACTTTTAACACCAGGTGATAAATGGAACAAAATGAATTATTGAAGATTTAGTTGGGGGGGGCACATCTGTCATAAAGGAATCCATGAATTTTGTGGCATTTAAGAATGTCTCTCTTGGGCTACAATCCTGTATACCTAGGAGTAAGTCTCACTGAACTCATTGGGGCTTACTTCTAAATAGGTATGTGTATGAATGCATTGAACTTTCTCTAAGCATACACCTACAGAGATGAATAGTAAATCAAAACAAAGGAGTGAAGAAAACTGGCAAAACAAAGCCTTAAAATGTAAGGGTAAATAGACTGACAGAATGAAAAGGCTATTTCTAAATCAGAGATGCTTCTCTGCAATATTGATCCTATTTTAGGGAAATTAAAGATGAAGAGTGAATCTATAATCCAGTAAAGGGTCACAGGGACAAACATTGCCACTGGCAAGAATCCACCTTCTCCTCTGTGTGTGTGCGCGCATGCACAGGATAGGGTTGGGGTGTTGAATTGAGCAAAAATTACTTAATTATCAACTCTGAAGTTAGATTTGTAGTTGATTGCAAATTGGTTGGGGAGAGAGAGAGAGAGAAAGTAGGGGGGAAATCAGGACCCCTTAAGACAAACAAATGTTAGCCAAGCTATGGGATCAATATGGCCCTCCTGGGAGAATTCTGTGCTGCTGGGGGAATGATCACAAGCAGTTGATCATCCAGACTTTGGCTTACATGATCTCAGAATTCTTTTTCAATCAAAGGGGAACATAAATCTAATGGAGGGCTCCCACATACCAAGCAGGGCTACAACTATAGAATGCCCCAGCCAAAATGGTTAGAAAATTCTGGGAGCTGTAGTTTATAAAACAGGGATAGGCAACCTTTCCCCTTTAAGGGCCGAGGGACTTCAGCTCCCAGAAGCCTCAGCCATGATGGCCAATAGTCCCATGTTGGCCAAGAGCTCCTGGGATTCTGGGAGCTGAACTTTCTCGGCCCTTAAAGGGGAAAGGTTGCCTACCCCTGTTATAAAACAACAAAACAAACGAACTTTCTCAAACTCTGATTCCAAGATCCTTTCAGAGATAGAGGCTCTTCCTTGTGGAAGGCAGATGGGATACATTCAGTACTGCCTATTCAGCAGCTTCCTAGGGTCTCAAGCTTATTCTCATCACCTGGATTCTACTAAATGTTTTTAACTGGAAATGACTGGGATTGAATGTGGAAAATTCTTTGTACAAAGCATTTTAAAAATGGCTGCTCAGTCACACACAATGTATTTAGTCAATCTGGTTTATACCTTTTCTTATCACAACTTTTTAAAAAGCAATTTACAGTTCTTTAAAAAAAAATCATTGAGATTAGACATGGGTCCAATAAAGGATCTAAAGGTGCACTACAAGCTAATCTTGGAGTATAGTTTGTTGAAAATAAATGGATTTGGAGGTCTGTCCCATATAAGTTTCTATCGGCAACTGCAGAAGAGGCTACTAGTAAAGTGATATATCATCGGTATCTGTGCCCCTTAAGGCTATATAGGATCAATAATTGGCAGATAGATGCTGGAGAGGCTGTAAGAATGTTGGTATATTGGAACATATGTTGGTTGGCTGTCCTAAAATAATTCCATTCTAGCTAGACTTTTTTGATTAGATTAACAAAATAACTAATCAAAATATAGTCGTCCCTCCATTTTCACAGGGAATATGTTCCAGACCCACCCACCCCGCGAAAATGGAAATCTGTAAATATTCAAGCCCCATAGGCTTGAATGGCTGCACACTCCTGGGCATGGCTCTGTGCATGCACCACGGGCACACATGCCATTTTAACCCTTCCCACTTGCTGGTCCGCTAAGGACTGAAACCGCAGACTTGAAGTCTGCAAAAATGGAGGAACAAGTGTACACACTTTCAAAGTACTTTATTGATCTTATCATTTTATGAGAGTTAAAATTAAAATACCTGTGTCAAGATCTTATATCTATAAGATAGTAAGGTCATGGAAGAATTTACAAGGTTCGTCAATTTATTGGTTAGACAGAGTTTGGACCCTTCCATTGTTAGAGAAACTGACATATAAATTCTACCTTGCCAGTGGTGAAATAGCTGAAGATGCCTTGGAGGCTACATGACATCCATTTGTAACATAAATTCTAAACCAGATGTTTGCTGTAACATCTTAGGAAACAATAGAAGAGAGCAGACGGCGCAAAGGGCCATTTTAGGGGCAAGGAAGGGGAGGGGCAGCAGCACAGTGGGCGCCCCAACCCCTTCCTGAAGGCATCGTCGAAGCGCCGGCCCCTCCGCACAGCCGGCACTCAGACGATGCCTTCCCGCTGCAGCGTCCACACACGCTGCAGCAGAAGAGTCGCCAAAGGTTTGCCGCCAGCCTTTGCGGTGCACCTACGGCAACTTGTGGAAGGAGCGCTATTTTAGCACTCCTTCCAGGGGCGGTGAAGCTGCGCCACAGGGCCGAGGTGTGGGGATACCTCGGCTCCGCGGCGCAGCTTCCCAGGGCAGCCCAGGGCCGCCCGTCTGCTTCCCCCCAATATCAGTCTTTATCAGGTAAAGGGAGAAAAAAAGTGTGTGTAGCTGGCCAGAAGGGGCAAGAACCCTAGGATATGAAAAAAGAGTGATAGAGGCAGGAGGGTCTCAGTGTTTCTTCATCCCCAAGAAGTGAGGGAGTTTCCAACACTAGCCAAGAACATCAATTGTCAGAGGATTTGGTGGATTCATACTGCAGATCTTACCAGTAAAACATCTTCCCATCACACCATTCCCCCACTTCTTTATGCTGCATCACTGAATCCCACACTTGCAAAGTCTTTAAATATGTTGTAATTTCATTATCATTACATTTTTTCTTAGTTCAGCTTTAACAAACTTATTTTATTGATTCTCAAATAAGACAGTGTCAAGGTAAAACAGCATAGTACCAAAATCAGCCAGCAGAAGCCAGATCGGGGACAGGTGATGGTTGGCTGGCAGTGCAGCAGCAATTTCATGTGCGGTAAAACCCATTTTCCCCCGTTCCAGACCAATCCAGATCATTGCAGACCAATCCCATCCCATGCATGGATCAGGACGAAAAGTGCATGTGATACACTCCTAAGTTGCATACAAACAAAACAGCCAGCTCCCAAAACATCCTGTGAGGTGTTACTGTCCCTGGTTACAAAGAATATGTTTGGAGGGGGGAGTTAAACACATGAGAAACAATCCAACAAGACAGACTCCTGTGCTTACAGAAAAAAGTTGTGCTCTTTTAGAATATCCCAAAAAATTAAAAGAACCAACAACTGTTACCATTGGAGAAACAGGGACTGTAAAACACAAGCCCAATCACAAACTGCACTGCTTGCAATACCGTTATGACAACTGGCACCATTGTAGGAAAAACTGATTCTGAATTCTGGGGCTTTTTCCTGTCTTGAAATGTACTTACTTTAAAAAAGCACAGTTACTTCAATCAGCCAGGTATTTTTAAAGATTTAAAGTGAAGTGAAGTGATTTTTAAAAATGCAAGCACAATGCCTTTACCCCTGTTATCAGGGTGTCGTTTCAGGCCTAACTGAGAAGAGACAGTTCATGCAAGGTGATACTGATGGTACTTTAGCAACTTGGCATTGCATATTTTCCCTTAACAAGTCCTCAAAATCACACTTGGGATGGAGAAATTCACTCTTGTGCTGGAATCTTGCCCCTTGGCATAGACTAACTTCACATTTTTACTCAATTACTATTTATAAAAGAAAGAAAGAAAGAAAGAAAGATTAACTTCCTTTGTTTGTTTTTAAGACACAAACAAACAAATCTACAAAGGCATCAAAGTATAGAATCCTCGTGGAGAAAGAAGTGATGATATAAGTGCATTCTATGGCATCAATCAATTTAGTTTATCCAATTTCTCCCCCCCCCCACCTTCCCAGTTGTCTGCCCCAAAATCCTCTCTGCCAGGAAGAACTCCTGTTCTCTTTGGCAAACTCCAGCAATGCCTGGCTTTGGAGATTTAGCCAGGGGTTCCAAAGAACAGAATTTCCAAACCATATCCTGGCTGCTGAAGGAAATGAAAGTCAGTCATTTTTAAGAAAAGCAGGTCAGACTGTCCAAGGTTACAATTCAGCTTCATGAAAACTAAAGAGGCATTTTGCCTTTGAGGTCTATAGATGCAGGATTACATCCCCAGCCTTTTGCAATCAGAGGATTTTTATTATTATTATTATTTTACAAACAGGTGAAAGGGAAATATTTAAGGGGAAAATAATATAAAGGAAAAAATATCAAGGTAAAGGAAAACAAATATTAGGAGGAATTTAGACTCAGAACTAAAAAATCCTTATTAAAAGATTCTTACGTACTTCAGAAGAAACTTGGGTGATGACTAGCTAAATGTTAGTGGAATGCAAGACATAAAATCGCAAATATTTTAACAGCAGTAAAATCCTGGTGTTTCTTCTTTCTTTCCAAAACTCACTAAAGGAACAAATGTGTAGCATAAATAGCCTCTGGTTTAACTCTTAAAAATGGAAGAAAATCTGCTTGTAAATTTCATGGTAATTTTTCCAAATGATCACAGGCAGCTACTGACAGTTGCTTTTCAAGATGTACTGTTATTACAGAGAACAAAGTTACCATCCACAAAAGTTTAGGAAAACACAAGTCTGTTTAATACTGTTTGATCTGCCAGTAAAATAGTAAGTCACTATATGAATCAAAAGTTTTAGAGCAAGAGTGGGCATAGTGAGCATGCCAGAAGATGACTACAAGTCATATAAGTTTTAGAGCATGAGTGGGCATAATGAACATGCCAGAAGATGACTACAAGTCCCACCAGTCTCTAGCCAGCACAGCCAATACACTACAATGTAATACAATATTTTATTAGATACAATACAGATAAAAACATACAAAAGCTTATTGTTAACATGTAATTAGCTATCTGGAACATTTAAAAAACTGTTTAAAACTTCCTTAAAAACAAATTTAAAAGATAAAAGCAGTTAAGAAGTGGTACAATGCATTATTAAAAGACAGTTCCCCAACTCTGGGCCTCGGCAGACGACTAATAGAGTCGTCTCCGAGCCCTGGAAGAGGAGGGGCAGCCTCACGCGTGGCGGAAAAGGCAGGGAAAGTGCGCCCTACGCGTTTAGGGCGCACT
>CM034701.1:358150783-358173266 GCA_020142125.1 Phrynosoma platyrhinos
TGGCAAAATGTCAGGAATAAACTCTTCTAGAACACAGCCACATAGCCTCCAAAAAAACCTCAAAAAACATGGATGGGGTTAATCTAACCTCTCTATAAGGAAGTTCCAGAATCCAGGACTATACATTACACACAGACAAGAACCATTGCTTCCATTCTAGAACAGGGGATTAATACCTATTTTCTAGCCACTGCAAAAATTGGGAACTTTGGCAAAGGCCATTCACTGTGTTCATTAAGCACCAGCTATTAAATGAAACTTCATTTTACCAGTTAATATTCCACTGGAGCAAGAAGCTGTGGAGTAACTAACAGCTACCAACTGAGCCATGTAGGAGGGCATATTTATATTTAAATTTCTTTGCTGCTCTGCCAAAACAGTGGCAATGAAAGTTTCTTGTGTATAACCAGCATACTTTGGTTTGCTTGTAATACCAAAATATGGTGGCCTGTCCAAGATAAGATTGATCTTGGTGAGAAATGCTTGAAAGAATGTTCAAAGATGCCTTTCTTTAAAAGATATGCCATCACAAAAAGCACTTGGTGTATGTTTGCCAAACATGCATTAATCATCTGTCAGGAAAGCAACCATGCAGTTGATGTCAGCAGTAATTCATATAGCAAACCAATGCCTTTCTTTATCTAATACTAGAATACCACATCAATGTATATCTCCATCCTTTGGTTGAGTAACAGCCGTAATACCTGTTGCAAATGTTTGAAACTGCCTAATTTCATTCAAGGAGTTCAAAAGGACTTGGCAGATCAATTAGCCCAACTTTTTGCTTTATGCAATAAGTGTGATATGGGAGGTAGCAACAATATATTTGGGAGATGCCTCTCCAGCATCTTTAGCAGAAGACCTTTACATCTTTAAAAATCATTAAGCAAGAGTTCCAAAGGAATGGGGCCACCACTGAGAAAACATTGTCCCTCTTAACCCTCCAAGCCTCTGATTAGTGAATCAGACAGTCTAGTACTCTAGCATGTAACATTCTGGGCAGGCTTATAGATATCCAAGGAATTTCAGAGTACATGGTTCCTCCAAACCATTTGAAGATTTACAATCATAGAATCATAGTGTTGGAAGAGACCTCAGGGGGCATCAAGCCAAACCCCTGCCATACAGGAATACACAATCAAAGCTCCCCCAAGAGATGGCCATCCAGCCTCTGTATAAAAACCTCAAAAAACTGAGACTCCACCACACTGCTCTTACTGTCAGGAAGTTCCTCCTAATGTTAAGGCAGAATCTCTTTTCCTGTAGTTTGAACCCATTGGTCCAGGTCCTATTCTCTGGAGCTGCAGAAAACAAATTTATTCCATCTTCAATATGACTTCCCTTCAAATATTTAAGCAGAGCTATCGAATCAGGCTAAACATACCCAGCTCCCTAAGTCACTCTACATAAGGCATGGTTTCCAGACCTTTCACCATTTTGGTCACCCTCTTCCACATGTTATTAGGCTGAAGTTCTCAACAATCCTCACCATTGGCTATGCTGGCTAGGATAGATGGGAATTACATACCAACATCTGGAGAGCCACAGATGCCCCACTCCTGTTAAAAACAAAGCCCTACAACTACAGTGGGCCCTTTGTATATGAAGGGGATCAATTCCAGATTCCCCCCCCCCCCCCCCCCGCATATGGCAAAAAATGCGGGACCTCAAATCCCGTTGATTTTTATTGCTGTGGGCACCTCAGGTGCATGCACTGGACTTGCCATGCACAGAAGCTTAAGACCGCATATGGCAAGCCTGTATATAGAGTGGGCAGGCTGTAACACTATAATATGTTTGATCATTATTTAAAGCCAGACACAGTGTCCTGCTATTGCATATGGCTTGTTCCAAATGTCCTTTGCTTTTAAGAAGATTGATGGGTGTTTATTATTATCTGCCTTTTGTTGTTTTTCAATCCAAAGAATATCCAACAAAATTTGATTGTGTAGAAAACCTCCACTATTATTTCAGCCTTCCTATTTCTTTCAAATTAATACTGCCTGTTTGTATCTATCAAAAAGTTTAGTGCTTAAGATGATGTGCACTAAAAGTCAGTAAGTCTGCATTTACCCTTGGAGAACCTTTAGATATAAAGCCCATGCTGGCTCTTAAATGAGTAACAGTTTGTGGAGAAGGAATGCTGGAAAGACATTAAAACATGTTTATTTGGAAGGTCTTCATGGTATGATCAGCATTTATTATGGGAAGGGGTGTGCATGTAAAATACCAGGAAGGTACAGTGCATAAACTCATGCTTATTTCCCTGAATTCTAAAACCACATGCTATGACCATCTTGCAGCCATATGCTGCTGCCAGATGACAACTGCTATCAAATGCTGCTACCAATAACCTGCCACTCTGTTTATTTTTCCACTCTTTTTGGTGTTACATTTCATGTAGAACTCTAGCTCAGCTGGTGAGTCAAAGGCAAAGGACCACATGTCCAAAAAAAGATGTTCCAAAATATTCTGCAACTGCAACTCTCTCTTGAAAGAAATTACCTACCAAGAGCAAAATCAAAACGTCACTGTCTCTGGGTTGAATGTGAATCAAAAATAGGCAAAAACTCCTTAGTACTATCCACCACCACCCCATACATAAGTGGACTGTGTTACATACCAAAGAGTTCTTTAAGAGATGGCCCCGATCCTCCCTTTTGCCGCCCCAAGAGCCGGCACACGGCTCTTTAGAGCCCCTTCTGGTGAAGTGTGTCAGGACACTGCACTGGGAGGACGTCCTGATGCAGCGCGCCATGCGTAACAGCATGTGGCGTCAGGACGTCACGGGTTGGCATTGTGGCAGCCAGCATATGGCTGCTCCTCCCTATCTCTGCCTCCAGGCCGGCCTTTTGGGCCGGTCTGCAGAGGCCCTTTCTTTATTAAATTGTAAAGCATAACCTCAAACAAAAATAATATTCCCTTCTTCTACTATCCTTTCCCCCTTAGCAATTAATTCTACAGCAAAGAGATATAGAAGAACAGTTTAAAATTAGTTCTTGTCCAGACTTCCCACTACCATATAAATTATAACATTGCAATAATAGAGTCCATAGTAAGATAGAAAAGTCCAAATTATCCAAATTAGCCCTCCCCCCTTCAAAGTGAACTTATTTTGCCATGCCCTGTATTATCTCCACCCAGCCTTGGAAACTGACTGGGCGATCTTGTCAAGTCACACTCTCTCAGACTAAATGAAAGGCAGTGACAAACCTCCTCTGAACAAATCTTGACGAATATTCCATAACAAGATTGGCCTTAGGGTTGGCAAAATTTGGAAATGACTGGAAAGCATGCAAACAACATCTGTATTTATCTGAAACACTAGTATCTATATTTCCCTTATTAAAATATTGGCTAAATGGGTACCAATTTAAATAAAATGCAT
This sequence comes from Phrynosoma platyrhinos, assembly GCA_020142125.1. NCBI lineage: Eukaryota > Metazoa > Chordata > Lepidosauria > Squamata > Phrynosomatidae > Phrynosoma > Phrynosoma platyrhinos. Next base: position 358,154,172 of record CM034701.1, read on the forward strand.
CTGGTTTAACTGTTACTTTATGCAATAAGTTATTATTATGGAACAATTTTTCCATAATAGCTATAAACTGTATCTTTATATACCATATAGTGAGTAAATAATTGTGACCATTTATCCATTTTCTTGGCCTTTTGGCTAAGATCAAGTGAAGAATATCCCTTTATAAAATGTCTGCCCTTATAAAGGTGTCTCTATAAAATACACTAAGGAGATTATCACACCACCAATTCCCCATCGGGATACATGCAGATTGTAACCATAACAGGTGGATCTTATCAAACAGCCCCGTAATGGGTAGGAGGCAGCCTGTATCCAATCCAGGCTTCTCCGGCAGCTTTTCAAGAACAGAAGAATCCTGTTCTTCAAAAGCTGTGGGAGAAACCTGAATTGGATACTGGCTGCCTACTGCCTGGTCACAGGGCTATCTGATAAGATCTGTCTATTAAAGTTACAACCTGCATCTATCCCACTGGGAACTGGCAATGTGATAATCTCCTAAAACAAAGTACTAAATCAGAATTGTAGTGAATTTTGGCTTATCAGTACTCATTTTTATAGAGCAAGGCAAGTGAAATTGTGCTCCTCCAGCTGTTGGTGGATGTCAGTTTCCATCCGCTTCAGTCTGGTGAGGGATGGTGGTGATTTAAGTCCAGCAGGACTTGGAGGGCCATGGACTCCCCCATTCCCATTTTAGATACTGTTTTTGCTTGGCCCTTCCTGAAAGTGGAAATAGCTAGAGTTACTGGAAGTATACAAAGATATAAAACTTTAGTGTAACATCTGAACAGGAATTTTGGCTTTGCATTTTACTATCAATCTTGGATCTGTAAACCAACTTCAAACTCTGGCTTCAACCTCTGGCTTGTTAGAGAAGAGACAAGCCAAGAGTCCAGTTTCAGCAAAGCTTTTTCACCTAATACAATTCATGATGAAAGCTGACAGGGAAAAAAATGACTTGAATGTGGTGCTGAAGGAGTGCTCTATGGATGCATGGACCATCAAAAAGACAGACAAATGGATCTTGGAGCAAATCAAGACTGAACTTTTACTAGAAGCCAAAATTATTAAACTGAGGATACCTTATGTTGGATGCACAATGAGATGAGATGGCACATTGGAAAAGATGATGATGTTTGATAACGTAGGATAAGAGGAAGAACACATCATAGAATAGAATCATAGAATCATAGAGCTGGAAGGGACCTCAAGGGCCATCCAATCCAACCCTCTGCCATGCAGGAATACATAATCAAAGCACCCCTGACATTACAATGCATTGATTTGATAAAGGAAATCATGGCCCTGAGTTTGCAAGATTTGAGCAGCACTGTTGATGACCTCTTGGAAGTCTCTCATTAATAGGCTTGCCATAGGTTGAAGTCAACTTGACAGTAAATAACAACAAAATGAACCAAAGTCATTTTGCTCTCTGAGGTGAAGAACAAGATTTCCTCAGTGAAAACAATAGGAAACAATCCTCCATCCGACCTGAATGTGAATGATACAAGGGAATACAGGACAGGAATATTGCAGACCTCTGACACCTTGCTGCCATCTCCTGAAATATACCAGCTAAGGGGACTGTCCCACTGCCTAAAGGTATGACTGGACCTACTGGTTTATTTAACTGTTCCTGCTTGAAAAAGCACCAAATAGTGGAGAATCTGCATGAGCACACTGCTTTTAAGTGAAAATAATCCAGGTAGAATCTGGGTTGAATCTTTCTTGTTCACATGCATTTTAATGCATCTGATTATGGAGGAAGGATTGCCAAACCCCCCCCCGCCCCAACCCAGGATAATAAATCTCAGGCATTTTTTTTGAGATTTTTCTAAGATTTGTATTGTCACTGTGTGAATAACTGATGCAAACAGACCAAGGATAAACTGGGATAAAACTATGCATGCTTTGAATGTGGTTCAAATACTTTTCTGGTGTATAAGACTACTTTTTAACCCAGGAAAATCTTCTCCAAAGTCAGGGGTCATCTTATATGCCGGGTGGCAGATAAGGAGGAAGAAGGTGTGGCACGGCGGGAGGCTGGAGGAGGAGGAAGAGGAGGGAGGAAGGGGTGGTGTAGTGTGGCGTGAGGCAGGAGGAGAAAGCAGCAGCCGATAAGAGGTGAACCCCTATCCTGGGGTTTTCTTGGCAAGACTGGTTCAGAGAAGGTTTGCCATTGCCTTCCCCTGAGGCTGAGAGTGTGTGACTTGTCCAAGTTCATCCAGTGGGTTTCATGGCAGAGTGGGGAATCAAACCTAGGTCTCCAGAGTGGTAGTCCAACACTCAAACCACTACACCATGCTGGCTCCTATTCCCATGTACTACCTATGAAACAATTGCAGACTTTTTTGTTGTTCTTGTGTGTCTTCAAGTCCTTTCTGACTTATGGCAATCCTAAGGCAATCTTAGCATAGGATTTTCTTGGCATGTTTCTTCAAATGGGGGTTGCCATTACCATCCTCTGAGGCTGAGAGTGTGTGACATGCCCAGAGTCACTTACTTGGCCACAAATTGTACATACCATAGAATGCATCATCTAATATATTGGCAGTCCTTTCCCCCCACAACACTTTCTCATTTTCTCACGTTGGAAGAGGGGTCGTCTTATACGGCAAGTATATACCAAACTCTATATTTTAACTGGAAAAGTTGGGGGTCATCTTATACACCTAGTCGTCTAATGCGCCAGAAAATACGGTGCATTCACGTTGTCAGCTCCATGTTTATTCAAGTGCTTGCACATGTGAGCAACCAAACTCTCAGAGATGTGGTTCCATAGTGTGAACAACAAAACCGAAATATGTCTTCCTCCATAATTTTGATACTTCTCCCCATTTCTTTTCATATTGCTGGATTGTCTTTCCAGCATTATACATGGATAAACTGTCCATGTCAGCTAAATCATTTACGATAATTTCATCTGTGGTGGGTATTATATGCGTGAGTGAGATTATTTGTATCGTCATACTAAAAAAAGATGTCCGAATAACTCCATTCTGGTAAGCTACAGTTCAAAGCAATTATGGGTCTCAATTAGAATTCTGTGAGGGCGTGGTCAATGATGAATCTGCTCCAAAAAACCTTGGAGCAGTCATATATGCTTGCTTTCAAGGTGTCAAGAGACTGTATGTTGTTTTTGCTACAACAGATTAACATTGCTACCACTCTAGAAACTATTTCTGATTTCACAGAGTTCTGTGTGCATCCATGCATGCATGGGTACATGTGCATTTTAAAATCAGATCTCAAAATGTTTTGTACAAAATAAGAGTGCAATTCTGTAAGCTAGGAATGTGTAATTACAAACAATCTGGGTGCAATTTTTGCTCTGTCCCCAGACTTTGAAGTAAGGAGCCCTGGTGGTGCAGTGGTTAAATGCCAGTACTGCAGTCACTCACTCACAAACCATAAGGTTGTGAGTTCAATCCCAGCTAGGGGCTCCATGTCAACTCAGCCTTGCATCCTTCCGATGTTGCTAAAATGAGTACCCAGCTTGATGGGGGCAATTAGTTTACAGTTGTAAACTGCTTAGAGCCTGCTCAGTGTGGTATGAAGTGGTATATAAATGAAGCTGCTATTGCCATTTTACCCATCCTGTCCCCTCTCAAAAACTTTTCCCAATAGTAAACTGTACAGCCAGAAAACATGGGGGTGCTATTGCTAATTATATGTTACCTCCTCCATTTGAGCTGTTTTAGGCAAGAAAAGTCATTTTAGAATATTTTGTTCCAGATTTTTTTAAAAAGAAACAAGTTTTGGGGGTTGTTTGTTTTAAAAAGAAGAAGCTAAAAGCAAGCTGGGGAGAACAACATTTAAATGAAATGTGCACCCCTTCCAGGTTCAGAGGAGGGATTTTGTCAGGAAAGGCCAACTCAGCTCCCAATAACCACAAAAACATCTCATAGAATCATACAATCATACGAGTTGGAAAAAACCAAAAGGGCCATCCAGTCCAACCTTCTGTCATGCAGGAACTCAAAATCAAAGCATTCCTGATAGATGGCCATCCAGCCTCTGTTTAAAGACCTCCAAAGAAGGAGACTCCACCAACCTCCAAGGGAGTGTGTTCCACTGTCAAACAGTTCTCAGTGTCAGGAAGTTCCCCCTAATGTTGAGGTGGAATCTCTTTTCCTGTAGCTTGCTCATTGATATAGAAAAACAAAAATATTTATTCAGGAATTGAGGCAGCAGTCAACCATCCGGAGTCTGTGTTGGAACTGAGGTTCTTCCCCAGGACCCTAGCATACTGTGTCCAGTTCTGGGCACCACAATTCAGAAAGGATGTTGAAAAACTGGAGCATGTCCAGAGGAGGGTGACTAAAATGATGGGCAAAAAGGGGTGCTTTGACTTGTAGGCATGGCCTTTAGATGACGCACAACTAACAGCCTCGGCAGACGACTAATAAAGTCGTCTTGGAGGCAGGGAAGAGGAGGGGCAGCCGCACGAGCGGCGCCCCTTCCTCCTCCCAAGGTTGCCCTCGGAGCTGCCGGCCCTCCGCACGGCCGGCGCTCCCAGGGCAACCTCCCACTGCAGGGTCTTCACACGCTGCGGCGGAAAAGTCAGGGAAAGTGCGCTCTATGTGTTTAGGGCGCACTTTCCCTGACTTCTGAAAGGAGCACCAATTTGGCGCTCCTTTCAGGGACGCCGCCGGTGCGCCGCCATGCGAGTGCCTCGCTCCAGCGGTGCACCGTCCCAGGGCATCCCCGACGCCCTGGTCTGCATCCCCCCTAAATGTCTCCAGGAAAGTGCTCTCTAGTCGTCATATGCTGAGAAAAGCTGCTCCAAAAAGGAGCCACTTTTTTCTGCTCCTTCGGTGAAGATGAGCACCTTCACATGTTTGTATGTATGCAGCAACATTGATGCACCAGAAAATGGCCATATAAAATGCACTATCGCATGCGTGGCGAAAATTGACTCAGTGATCCTGAGCATGCACCCTACGATGCAAACTTTAATTTAAAGCACCCTATGCTTCCAGGTGTGGATGCACTGGCACAGGTGTGCTTGAATATTAGAAGCCTAACCCTAATTGTAACCCTATGCATGCGCCCTAGCAACTGTCCTCTATTATGACAATAAATGCATTCTGTTTCATGTATGATTACTGTCAGCATGCACAACAGTTTGCATGAAAGAGGCTTTTATGACCTCATCTGTGCAGGTGTGACCATGTCCCTTGCATAACCACTAGCTACATGCATCCAGTCTGTACACAGAAACCTTCCTTGATCCCCTCCCCCCTGATCTGTGTGGGACATGTTTTGTGGAGGGTGACAGAGTAGGTGGCTTTTCAGTTGACAAACTCATTCCTTCATCCCAAGGGTGGCACAATCAAACAGTGGCACCTGTCTAGAGCACCTATTACTTGGGGGAAGCTGAGGTCAATGAAACCTTGCATGATCTGTGGGTGTATGACAGGTCCTGCACACATGTCAAACTTCAGTCACCTTTGTACAGACTATGACAGACTGTATACCACACTATGACAGGTCCTACACAGGTGTGCAGGTGTGCAGGGATGTGTTCCTGCACAGGTGCGCAGGGGTGTGCTCCTGTGCATGTGCGCATGCATCAGAGAGAAAGGGGAAAAACTGAAGCAGTCCCTGCTCGCCCATGCGGTTGCTCTGTCTCCTTTTGTGACATCCTTGGGGCTGGCAGTGCAGTTGCTGGGGCTTCAATACAGCCTCAGAAAAGCTGCATTGATTCCCCCCAGTGCGGTTGCTCTGTCCCCATTTAGGGCATCCTTGGGGCAGGTGGTGCGGTTGCTGCAGCTTACAGAAAAGGCAGCTTCAGGTCACCTTTTCCTGACTGTCTGCATAGCCCCTTAGTCCCAACATTAAATGATGCCCTACGTGGCCCCATCGGTAGATGGAGGGGATCATTAGTGAGCATTAGTTTTTTCTGTGTAGGTTTTTTATAATGTTTTTTATAATGTTTATAGTTTTAATTTATGTTGGTTTTAATTCGCTTGATTTAATACTGTTTTAAGGGGGGGTTTCTTTACTATGTGTTTTATCTGTTTGTTTTAACTTGTAAGCCGCCCTGATTGGGTTCCCATTGGGCGGGGTATAAATAAATTTTATTATTATAATATTATTATTATTAACATTAAAGGACCTTGGATAGCTCATACAAAGGTTAGAGTCAAACCTAAAGTAGATTCACCACTCCACTGACCCAGGAGCGACTAGTCTCTACTGTACACAAGAAAAACATTGAAAATGGATGCTGGTCAGTGAATTCAGTTTTGGAAAAGTCTCAGACACCCTCACAATGGGACATACTGGCAACATATTAAGTTAGAATTATTATTATTTTTACACCTGAACAATATAGACACACATGTATCAGATGATCTCTATGCAAAGGTTCCTACAGAGACCCAGCATATTGTAGTGGCCCTGCTCACCTATGGATACTTACTAGGTGACCTTGGCAAGTCACACTGTCCGTCTGAAAGGAAGGCAATGGCAAGTTCCCTCTGAATAAATCTTTCCAGGAAAACCTTATGATAGAGTAGCTGTAAATCATAGTCAAGCTAAGTGCACACTTCCTCCCCTCCAAAAAAGGTTTCAGAATTTAAATTCATGAATTTTTTTTCAAAAAATTAAGGCATATTGCAGATTTTGTCAACTTGTCAACCTACAGCTCCTGTCACCTAAGCCTGTACTGCCAAGAGCCTTGACAGGAATGGAAGATAGTAAGTTGAGGAATGATGGCACAATGTGAGTTTCAGCTACTCCAATCAATAAAGTCTGTTACGGTGTACAACACTCAAGTAACATGTGTTCAACATTTTTTTTTTTAAAAAAAAATCTTATTCTCCTTTTCATAATAAAGTTACAATAAAGCTCTCTTTTACAATGCTTTTCCTCTTCTGTTCTCTGCTAGTATGCATGTCTTACATTGGCATTCCCTCCCCGCTTTTTTTTTTTACCATTCTATGCATCTTAATAATTCTGTTACTCTAAATATTTTACAAATTTTCTATATTGTTGCCTTTAGAAACATACATAGGAATAAACTTCTCTTTAGCACCTAAGCTGCCAGCGCAAAGCCTCACGCTGGGCACCCCAACTCCTTCTTGAATACGTCATCAGAGTGCCCGGGGCTCTGCACACCCAGCGCTCCAACGACGTATATCCACTGCAGCGTCCACACACGCTGCAGTGGAAAAGATGCCAAAGGTGCGCCGGAGGCCTTTTGCGGTGCACCTTTGGTGTCTTGTGGAAGGAGTGCTATTTTAGCGCTCCTTCCTGGGCCTGGGACGCTGCAGCTCGGGGCCAAGGAGTGCAGATACCTCAGCCCCAATCCGCAGCTTCCCGGAGTGGCCCCGTGCTGCCTGTCTGCTTCCCCCGTTTAGTCTACTTTACAATTGTTCATTATTTTTGTTCCTTTAAGACATTCCCCCCCACCCAAGTATTTTTTATGACTGTCTTTTCTATCATGCTTTTTATTTTCACTGAGCCCCCAGTGGGCTGGGAAGTGATATATATATAAATACTTCAAATAAATGACTTGTTTCTGGTTTTCTGCTTTGCATGTTTCTTGTTAATTAGTTCATACACCACTTTTTCTTTTGTGGAATGCAAACACTGCAACCAACAATTTCTTTTATCAGCAGATTTTTTGCAACTAAATGTGCATGTCTCCCTTTTTTTTAAAAAAATGCAAATTATTTTATATATTTTTTATGTCAATCTTTATTTACAGTCAATAGACCTGTCAAGGCATACAATAACTTAAAACATGTAAATGGATATATAAATATAAATATAAATCTTTCTACTTTCTATGTATGGTTATAAAGAAAATTAATGAGAAGAAAATAAACTCATTCAAAATGTGATGCAGTTGACTGCCAAAAAGACAAATAAATAGGTCCAAAAACAAATCAAGCCTGAACTCTTCCTAGAAGCCACATTCTTCTGGATTGGCTGAATTGAGACTCAGCCAAGGAAGCCATAGCCCTGAGTTTGCAACACCAAAGCTGAGCAGTTGGTAACAGGGTGAATTGGTGGTCTTTCATTCATAGGGTCACTATGGGCCGATGCACATGGCCCGTTTGGGATGGCAGAGAGCCGCCCCGGGGAGCAGCAGATCAGGGCCGTGGCAACCCCACGCCATGGCCCCAATCCTCCCTTTTGCCACTGCGAAAAGAGAAGCAAAATGCCGCTCCTTTTAGGGGTGGCAAAAAGCCGCCCTAAGAGCCAGCGCTGTGGCTCTTCAGCGTCCTTTCGGTGCAGCATGTTTAAACACTGCACCAGAAGGGCATCAGGATGGCGTCAGCGTGGGGTTGGGGCGGCTGGCATATAGCTGCCCCACCCCAACTCTATCTCCAGGCTGGCCCTTTGGGCTAGTCTGCAACGGCCCTATGAGTCAAAGCCAATTTGATGGCAATTAGCAAGAACAAACACTTTGCTAGGTTGTTCTGCTAATTAACATCCCATTGTTTGTTCCAGCTGGAGTATACCTATAAATCAATGGAATTTGCACAAATCTTCACTTACCAATTTTCTATTGATTCAATACATCTACTCTAGTTGGGACTTACTGGATTTAAGCTGAAAATTACTAACAGGAGGGATGGCTATTTGCACTGTTGTCAGCACTCGCAGATTACTCCACCCCACACAAGCACAGCATAACTATTGTTTACATACACATTCAAATTTTGTATACAACTGTTTTGCATAAATTCATTTTAATCTATTATATGCTATTCTGAAATCTTCAATAGGAAGTGATCTACAAATTTGATAATTAGCAGGATCATACATTTCTTTTTTATTCAGATTATTAACATTTTGTTATTGCCATTCCTAAATCAGGCACCTTATCTATAAGACACGTTCTTGTTTCTGTGTTCTTCAGATTAGAGAGACAGTTTGGTGTAGTGGTGTGAGTGCTGGCCTAGGATCCAAGGTCCAAATCCTTGCTCTCTTATCCAAACTCACTGGATGACTGTGAGTAGGTCACATGCTCTTAGCCTTAAAGGAAGGCAACAGCAAACCTCTTCTGAATAAATCTTGCCAAGAGAACTCAGTGATTGAGTTTTCATAACTTGGTGGCAAACAACACACACACACCACCAAAACTGCTTAAATGGACATATTTCTGCCTTTCATCACCATTTAGCACTCTCTTTCTTTCTGAATGTAGTTTTCCCCACACCTTTTCTCCTATAGTCTGTTGCCTGTCTTATATAACCATCAACTTCCCCTTAGGGCCTGAACAGACTGCCAGAAATAATCCAGTTTGGGACCACTTTAACTGCCCTGGCTCAGTGCTAGGGAATCATGGGAAATGTAGTTTATTGTAGCACCAGAGCTCTCTGACAGAGAAGGCTCAGTGTCTCAGAAAAAACTACAATTCCCTTGATTCCTTAGCATTGAGCCAGGACAGTTAAAGCGGTCTCAAACTGGATTGTTTCTGGCAGTCTTTTGAGGCCCTAAGGGGCATTGCAGACCGGCCTAAAAGGTTGGCCTTGGGGTGGAGTTCAGGCGGGGCAGCTGTATGCTGGCCACCCCAACCCACCCCAATGCCGTGTGCCCATTTGCATGGGGCACATGCTGGCACAGCTTGTAGACTGCACTAAAAGGGCACGGAAGAACTGTGGCACTGGCTCTTAGGGCAGCCTTTTGCCGCCCCTAAAAGGAGCGGCATTTTGCCAGTCTTTTAGAGGTGGCAAAAGGAAGGATCGGGGCTGCGGCATGGGGTTGCCGTGGCCCAGAGCCGCCTGTCTGCATAGCCCCTTAGTCTCAGAAATGTATCACTCTTTCAATCTGTAATTCAAAAATATAGCCCTGTTAGTCTGGAAAATCAACATCCAATGGGATCTTGCAAAACCTTTGAGACTAAGGGCCTCTACAAACAGGCGGCCTCGGCTCTGATCCACCCTTATGGCCCCTCTGAAAAGGAGCGCTAATAGCGCTGGGCGCCTCTTCCACGCTCCCTCCGGCTCAGCGTGTCCGGACGCTGAGCCAGAAGGATGTTATTAGAGCACCTGCCATGTGCAACGGCAGGCACTCCGATGACGTCCTCAGAAAGGGTTTGGGGCGCCACTTCCAAAATGGAGGCTGCAGCAATTGCGGCCGAAAATGCGCCCCGGCAGCGGCATGCGGCGGCAGCGGCAACCTTCGGCCTGGGCCGGTAAGTCTGGGGCCCAGGGCCTTAACCGGCCCCCGGGCCGTAGGTTGCCGGTCCCTGGTATAACCTATCAAATATAAGGTTTAGTAGTGTGGATATTCATTCACACTGTAGAAAAGTGTTTCATACAGTAACAACAACAAAACTTTATTCACAATACAAGTAACAATGTTTCACTTGGTCTTGCTGCACTTGTTATAATTGGTTACATTACAATTAATAATACTCTAAAACACTCCTTCTCCTTGCAACACTTTCAATTACCCCCACAGGATACTCTTAGCCCTTCTTTGGGCACCTTTACTACTATCGTATTTTCCGGCGTATAAGACGACCCACGTATAAGACGACCCCCCATTTTTCCAGTCAAAATATAGAGTTTTAGCACCTCTACACCCATTATCCTTATATCCGGCATATAAGACGACCCCCCCCACTTTAGCCACAGATTTTGCAGGTAAAAAAGTAGTCTTATACGCAGGAAAATAAGGTATTTCTTGACCAGCCTCTAAGGCTATCAGTATCCCTCAGGATATTCTCTTTATTAACTCCCTCACTTGGGGTTTAGTATGGGGATTAGACCCCTCTCTTCTAGACCTTAACCCTGTTCCACTCTGGAACCTTCTCCACCAGACCCTCACTGTCTGGAATCCAAATCCTATCTGACTTCCAACTGTTCCTAATGGAAGTTTCTCCCTCTATTGGCTGTCCCAGCTCTGTCCTGATCGGTTGTCACCAGGGCTGGCTCTAACCTGCCTTCTCTCCACTGCTATCATGAACTTTCATAGACTTGATCCTACATCCTCAGATGCAAATGCATCTGGGGAAGTAGGCTCATGTCTATGACAGCTCATGGTATCCACTTCTTTTTTTATTTAGGATTCATTCCCACTTACATTTAACCCAGTTTGCGATTTGCTTTTGGTCCGGGTTGGTGAATTGATTCCAGTCCATGAGTCGTCCCCACTATGGAAGCGGGTCTTTTCTTTATTCACTTCTTTTTTGGCATGATTGTCATTCCCACTAGTTAGTGCCCCTTCAAAATGCCTGGCAATCATCTACATGCCATCGGTGACGTAACCGGCAACACATTCAAGAAAACACAGGAGGGAATCATGAGTGCTGTGGCTAGAATTCCATCCCTCTCTAGTTTTTGGAGAAATCCACCATTTCCCCTTTCTCCTTTCCCAGGAACCATCCTACATTCCAACCTTCTGTCCAGGAGAAATTCCAAAATGCCCTCCATTCTGAGCTTGATGACCATAGGTGTCATATGGAGGACTCTCCCTTGGGTGAGGTGCTGCCCTCCAAGCCTTGCAAACTTGAAGGACATGCTTCCTAGTCAAGCTCAGAATGGAGGGCGTTTTGGAATTCCTCCTGGACAGTAGGTCCAGTAGGGAAAATTGGGGCTGTGGCGTGGGGTTGCCGCAACCCCAATACGCTGCTTCCCAGGGAGGCTCTGTGGCGCCCCAAACAGCCAGTCCGCATCGGCCCTTAGTCTCAAAGATGCAATAAGATCCCTTTGCATATGAATCCATAATTGTTTCCCTGCCTCCAAAGTTTATACTTATTATGAATAGGTTAAGGGCAATATTTCAAATGTATACATTGGTTAAACAAGCTATCCGTTTCCCAGTAGATGATTTGCCCATGATTTGACATTATTTTTCTCCCTCCGCAGGTCTCATGCTACCCCCCCTTGCCCTTGTTCCCAAGTCCCAGTGCTGTCAGCTTAGGTTCCAATTTTATATGCACTTATGTGCAGGTTGGCACTATTCTTTAACTCTCCCTAGCCTGCATACCAATTCCTCTCTGCCTTTGGCTCTTTTTTTAAGTTATCAGCTCACGTATCCTATCAACCCTCCTTGGCCTGGCTGAAGGACTCTGGGGTTTGTAGTCCCAGGAAAGCAACTTTTCCAAGCTCTGTCCACTTCTAACCTCATTTAGCATCCAGAGTGTACATATGGTTGACATATGCTGTACTGATAGAGGGAGTGCTGCAGCACTATACAAGTGTTCAAAGGCCCATGAGTTGATTTTCCATTCCTCCTAAGCAAATAATCTATTCCAACAACTGTAAAGAGATATGTGATAAAATGCTGTGATGCCTACCTTCCAATTAAGACACCGTGATAAATGTTTTTTAACACTCAAGAGGAAAGGAAGCTGCCGAGTCTCAAACTGAATATAAGCAACAACAACAAAACAAAAAAAAAACCCACAAACAAACCCAAAAAACACCTGATTGGAAAACAAAAGGCCTCCTGCTGCAATTGGGCTTCCTTTTGAAATTCAAGGCAGGGTTCAGAATGAGAGGATGCCAGTGTAAACACTCTGACACTGGCCAAACAAGGAAAATATCATGCATTTTTATAAGAGAAAAAGAGAGTTGGAAAGAATGAGAGATTTACTGCTGCATTTTGCTGTGACCGTACAATAATCACTGATAGACTCTCCCCAGGAAGTGTTGAAATTACCATTGCTGACACAGATCCAGCTACTAAAAATTAAATTATCTTTCCCAGAACATTCCAATTTGAGCTCTGGCAATAGCAGATGGTTTAATGCTGTTAAATGGATATATAGATACTTTAAAAACATATATATGGCAATGTTCTCTTCCAGGCAAGACCTCCCTATTAGAATTTTTGCAACAATCATTTTGAAAAAAATCAGCCAGAGATCCATATTATAAGACTGAAATTTAGCCCTCAAAAGTTGAAATAAAAAATGTCAAAGTATTGAATGGATACTTCCAAGAACTTGCCATCAAGACTGAAGGCCTACATGCAGGGAGCCATGTGATTTAACTCACCTGCCTCAGTTACTTGGAACTACAGTGGGCCCTTGGTATCTGCTGGGGTTTGGTCCCAGGATCCCCTATGGATACCAAAACCCATGAATGCTCAACTTCCATTAAATACAATGGTGTAGTAAAATGATGTTGTCCTTTATATAACATAGCAAAATCAAGGTTTGCTTTCTGGAATTTATATCTTTTTTTTTTTAATATTTTCAAGCTGTGGATGCCTGAATCTACGGATAAAGATAAAAGGGCTACTGATCCATTATAAAAGTCGATCAGGTGCAGGGCCCCTGGAACTGTTTTTAAGGTGAGGGGACTTAACATTGGCAGAGAGATTCTTATTAATTTTCTTACTTGCAAGGGGATGGCCAACTACTTTTCCCATCCATGATCACTGACACGTCCTTAAATAAGAAGACTCTTCCAACTGTACTATGTACATAGAAGTGCTCTCCATGAGTTCAGTGTAGCTTACTCCCAGGTAACTGCACATAGGATAAATTGCATGCAGTCATTATTATTCCTGGAAGATCTCAAGGATGATCACTATCATGATATTTCTTAGTGCTTGATCATTTAGTACACCTTTCATTGATAGCTCTTGAGATGACTCAATTACATGAGAGCCATGGTGGTCCAGTTTTGCCAGATAATGGGGAGGATTCAGCCCCCCAGCCAAGTCACACCCTCCCCCCCCCAACACATACTCTTACACACACACATACACATCCCTCAGAAATGTTGGTGTGCTCTGGAGAGTAAGCAGGAGTCCACAGCATACAGAAAGATGGAAGATGCTGAAAGCTGCATAGTGTGCAGATTCCTTTTCCTACTGGCAAAGAAGCATTTAAAACTCAGAGTGTTAGAGAGCATCTACACTATACTAGCAGCTGTCTGATAAGATTTAAATTGTCCTGGCCCCACATCCTATGGAACTCTAGGGTTTGTAGTTTGGTGAAGAATCTTTGCTAGAGATACCTGGTGGGTAATTCGGATGCTGGTAACAAAGCTCTCTAGGAGAGAACTCTGAGTCCTTCAACAAACTACAGTTGTCCCTTCATTTTTTCAGACTTCAAGTCCGTGGTCTTGCTTTTCACAGACTGGCAAGCAAGGAGGGATATAATGGTGCACGTGCCTGTGGCGTACACGCACATCCGCAAGCAGGAGTGCATGCCCATTCAAGCCAATGAGGACTGAATATTTGCAGTTTTTCTTTTTCACGGGGAGGGTCCAGAACAGATCCCTTGCGAAAATGGAGGGGCAACTGTACAAACTAGAGAATTACATGGGAACTGAATGCAGTGCTCCTCATTTTAAGAAGGATATAGATAAGTTGTAGTGGGTTCAGAGAATGGCAATTGAGATTTTAAGAAGAATGGATAACAAAATATGTGAGCAAAAGTTGAACCATGGACAAAGGGGAAGGTGTGGGCAACAGCAGTGGGTTAATTTTCTGCCCCAGGGCCACATGGGGGGGGGATGCAGATGGGCAGCCATGGACCGCACTGGGAAGTGGAGGATTGGGGCCAAGGCTGCTCTACACCTCGGCCCCAATCCTCCCTTCTGCCAGCCCTGGAAGGAACGCTAAAATGCCGGTCCTTCCAGAGCTCGCAGAAGGGGCACATCAAGAGCCGCCACATCAACCCCTTCCTGAGGACGTCATCAGAGTGCCCGCTGTTGCACAAGGTGAGTGCTCTGATGACATCTTTCCGGCGCAGTGTCTGGACACACTGGGCCAGAAGAGAAGTGGAAGAGACATGTGGCATCTCTTAGGGCGCCCCTTCTGCCCACTCTGGAAGGAGTGCTATTTTAGCACTTCTTCCAAGGCTGGCAGAAGGGTGGATTGGGGCTGAGGCATGGGGCAGCCTCAGCCCCAATCCTCTGCTTCTCAGGGCGGCCCACAGCTGCCCATCTGCAAAGCCTCTTAGATACTGTCATGTCCATTGTAGTCCTAGCAATGCTTGGAAAAGTTACTTTTGAGGTTACAACTCCCACAGCCAGGATAAGTTGCTGGCTTGGGGGATTCTAGAAGATATTGGGGGGAAGCAGACGGGCAGCCCTGGGCCTCTGCGGGAAGCTACGCCACGGGGCCAAGGTATCCCCACACCTTGGCCCCGCAGCACAGCTTCGCCACCCCTGGAAGGAGTGCTAAAATAGCGCTCCTTCCACAAGTCGCCAAAGGTGTGCCGCAAAAGGCTGGTGGCGCACCTTCAGCAACTCTTCCACCGCAGCGTGTGCAGACGCTGCGGCGGGAAGGCATCGTCGGAGCGCCGGCCGTGTGGAGAGGCCGGAGTCCGACGATGCCTTCAGGAAGGGGTTGGGGCACCCACCGTGCGGCTGCCCCTCCCCTTCCTTGCCCCCAAAACGGCCCTTTGCGCCTTCTGCTTCCCCAGATTGTTCAGAAAAGCAACATTTCCAAGCTCTTGGACCCAGATAAAGACAGCAAAACTGGTTTTCTCAGAGGATAGAAGCACATCCTTGAAACCAGACTGTTCTAGAAAGCATACTGTTTAAAAAATGTGGTATTGGACAACTAGTAATAGATGGCAACATTTTTTAAAAGAAGGAAGCTAGCAAAAGTTAAAATACTCCAAACACACACTCTAAAACAGCTGTCTTCAACCTGATCCCTTGCAGATGGGTTGGACTACAGCTCCCACAGTCCTGCAGTCAGCAACAGTATTCTGGCTGGAGTCTTCTGGGATTTGTAATTCTTCATATCTGGAAGTAACCAGGTTGGGTGAGACCACAGTAAACAGATGAGCAACTTTTTTAAAAAAAAGTCTAAATAAACCATCAGTGGGCAGCTGGAAACTTCCAGATGTTGCTGGGCTGCAACATAATATATCACATTTTGCTCTGTTGGCTAGAGCTAATAGGAACTACAGTCCAACAACATCTGGAGGGCTATAACCGCCCACCCATAGTCTAAACAAAACATATGATGATGCACTCCTAACTTAGGGCCTCTACAGGAGGCAGAGATGGGGCAGGGCAGCTGCACACCAGCTGCCCCAAGCCCATGGCGACAGTGTCCTGACACCGCGCATCATTACGCATGTGCTATCAGGACACCCTCCCGGCACAGCGTCCTGACGCACTACACCAGAAGGGGCAACAAAGAGCCGTGTGCTGGCACTTAGGGTACCCTTTTGCCGCCTCTGATAGGAGCGGCATTTTGCCGCTCTTTCAGGGATGGCAAAAGGGAGGATCGGGGCTGCAGCGTGAGGTAGCCACAGCCCCGATCTGCGGCTAGCAGGGCCAGCCCAGAGCCACCTGTCTGCATTGCCCCAATCTGAATTAAATTAAAATACCTGAGAAATACAGTGTTCTCAAGCAGAAAAGGTTCCTTTTTTAAAATGGGATGGGGGTGGGGGAGAAGTACAGCATATGGTTTTGTAATGGGAATGGAAACATTTGTGTATTCTCACTAATCATTTATTTTGTCAAGATGCACTGGGAACCTCCACTGAAAGTGTAATGCACAAAGATTCTCAAGATGAGAGACACTGTTCAGGCAAAGGAAACATGATGCCAACTTTTAGGATCACCCTATCACTGAAAGGAGAATGCCTTTTTGAAAGAAAAAAAATCCTGTATTTCATTGCTTATACATTTTGACAATTAACAGCACATGTTAATAGCCCTAAACTACAAAAAAGTGATTGGTATGTGTGTGTCCAGATGTGGCATGGAAGTTAATATTGCCAGGTCAGAAGTGCCCCATGCTCAGACACTTCAGGGTCAAAACATGAGATCTGAGGACAATCCTTAGTGATGTCATAAGATGCAGACCATGGTGATGTTTTCAGGGCAGTGTTACAAGGGCAGTTCCTGGCGATGTCATTCAAGATTACCTACAGTGCAACCAGAGCTGCACAAAACAAGCCATTCAAATCATCCAAGGTGCTACAACCTAGCCACAAAATAGATTCAGCACCTTGGACAACCCCTTTACCAATGGATTAAAACCTGGACTGGATTCGCCTCCCCACTGAATGGAAGCCATCAGTTGCCACTGCTACTAATCATAAAGAGCGTCACTGCACTCCTGTCTTGCTTGCAGGCTTCCCATGGGTATTTGATCATTAAGGGATCAAAGTGCTGGATTAGTTCAGTCTGGTCTGATCCAGCACATTCTTTATCGTTTTTAATCTCTGAAAGGGGCTGACAGTGGCTGACAGTGGAATGAGTCAAACAGAGACTAGTAATATTCTAAGTAACAATGAACACTAGTGGAAAGCAGAATGTTTATTTTGTTCATTTGTTTCAATCTTTATATCCATTCCTAACATATCCAAAGTTTCTACAGTGAAGTATAAGCAATAAAACAAATTTTCACAATTTGAAATCAGGTTTTAACACCGTCTTGCCTAGTTTTAAAATGGCCCTAAAAGAATGTACACTAAGAGAGAAATTCACAATCCAATGAACCTACGAGCAGTGGGTTCAAAAAGCTAAGTGATGAACTGCCAGGTTTGAGGTCAGTGTTGATGCCCATCAGGCCTCCAAGGGGAGGAGATTCCATAACCATGATGCCATAGCACAGAAGGTCCTCTTCTGTGTCTCCTCATAATGTATCACTCCCACCAGGGGAATGCAAGGAAGAGGGCTCTCAATCCCAGTGTCTCTGAGTAAACCAAAATATTCAGAGTATGCCAAACCATTTCCAGTATGGTGGAATGGTTACTGTTCCCCAAAGGAATGAATGGTAAAGAAAAGCACACAAAAACCTTTTGGTAAGGAGGGTGATAGTGACTACCAGCCTCAACACTGAGTGGCCTAGTCTTCAGTGGAAAGTTTGTGATGGGGATTACTAGTGGAAGGGTAATGCAGCGGTCTGTGAACCAAATGCACAAGAATACACAACACCACTCAGTAGTCTTTGGGACAAGAAACCCTCCCTCTGCTTACCATTTGTTGTCATAAATACAGGTATGTGGCTACTAATATATCCATGATTACCAAGCCCTATGAGGAACGACTTAGGGAGCTGGGGATGTTTAGCCTGGAGAAGAGAAGGCTGAGAGGTGATATGATAGCTGTGTTTAAATATTTGAAGGGATGTCATATCGAGGAGGGAACAAGCTTGTTTTCTGCTGCTCCAGAGACTAGGACCTGAAACAATGGATGCAAGCTGCAAGAAAAGAGATTCCACCTCAACATTAGGAGGAACTTCCTGACAGTAAGGGCAGTTCAACAGTGGAACACACTCCCTCGGAAAGTAGTGGAGTCTCCTTCCTTGGAGGTCTTTAAGCAGAGGCTGGATGGCCATCTGTCAGGGATGCTTTGATTGGGAGTTCCTGCATGGCAGGGGGTTGGACTGGATGGCCCTTGTGGTCTCTTCCAACTCTATGATTCTATGATTCTATGATTCTACTTTTCAATCCTTATTTTAGGATTTGTGGAAGGCAGCAGGAGAGTGACCACTAACCAATCATAAAAAGAATAGAAATGCATCACACTTACATACACCAAAAGGACACCCATTGGCATGAATCTTTTTCCAGTGAAAAGGCATAAATAATTACTATCATTTTCTTAAAAGAAAATGTATCTCACCATAGTATGAAAGACTGACCAGGTTATCTGTGTACATGCTTAACTGACTTACCAGGATTGTTGGAGGGGGGATACTGTGAAGTCAAAAAGTGAAAGTGGAGGAGGAGTAATCATGCCTCCTTTAGCAACCACTCCAATCCTAAATCTGAACTGATTTCAAGAATCCAGAATATTAGTCCAACCTGCATTGTAAAACCCATATGACTATTTTTCAATTATTATTTCACACCTTCAGATAACATCTGGACACATGGAAGATGCAAAAAGGAGATTAAGCCAGCCCGATTTCAGACATAACTCCAGGGGGCTTCAAGTTAGGGACTGGAAAGTTTGTTGCTTTTCAAACAAACAAACAAACAAACAAACAGACCCAAAACAATTTTTACACGCTGTTATCAGTTTCTCAATATTGGCAATTCATTCTACTCTGCTTTTCTTTTTCTGGCACTGTCCCCCAGAGCAAGAGTGAGAAAAGTGCAGCCAACTAGCCACAAGCAGCCCTAAGTCTCTTTTTGAGTGTTATGGCCCACTATGCCCTGAAAATTGTTTTGTTTTTTTTAACACTCCCAATTTCACA
>CM034701.1:358195764-358210092 GCA_020142125.1 Phrynosoma platyrhinos
ACAGTGCATGTTAAAGGGATCTAGGAGTCTTTTATACCACAAATTGAACACAAGTCAACAGTGTGATGCTGCAGCCAATGTGATTGTAGGTTGCATTAATAAAATTATAGTGTCTAGATCAAAGAAAGTAATATTACTACTTTATTCTGCTTTGTTTGGCCTCACCTGGAATACTGGGTCCAGTTTTGGCACAATTCAAAAAGGATATTGACAAGCTAGAGTGCATCCGGAGGAGGGCAACCAAATTGGTGAAGGGTCTGGAAATTGCCTTTTGAGAGTGACTTAAAGAACTGGGTATGTTCAGCCTGGAGAAGAGACAGTTAAGAGGGGATATGATAGCCCTGTTTAAGTATTTGAAGGGGTGTCATATTGAGGAGGGAGCAGGCTTGATTTCTGCTGCTCCAGAGATTAGGGCACGGAACCATGGATGCAAATTACAGAAAAAGAGATTTCACCAAACAGGAAAAACATCCTGACAGTAAGAGCTGTTCGAAAGAGGAATAAATATGCTGCCTTGGAGATTGTTGGAGTCTCCTTCTTTGAAGGGTTTTAAACAGAGGCTGGATGGCCATCTGTCAGGGACGCTTTGACTGTGTGCTCCTACATGGCAGGGGTTTGGATTTGGTGGCCCTTGAAGTTTTTTCCAACTCTATGATTCTAAGACCTGTTTTAGATTCAAAACAAGCTTCTTCTTTTAAAAGACATAACCTGGTCATTTGTAGTTTTGAAGCATGAGCAGGGGCAATCCACAGATGTTCAGGGGCCCTAGCCCCCCTGAAAGTGCCCACTTCTGGTGTAAAAACTGGCATAATTTATATAAACACCTTCATCAGGGCATACTAACCTGGCAGAGTGAGCAGTGGTAGTGGGCTTTCCCCTCTTCCCTTCTATTGCCAGTTGTTGTTTTTCTGGGAGGTACAGCCATAATCTAAAAAAGTCAGAGCAAAAACTACTCCATGTGCATTTCCTTTTAAAAGTCTCATATAAAACAGTCTTTTTGCTTTTATCCAGCTGTTCCATTTATTCCCTTTAGAATTCTTAGAGATTATTATATAGCATTCCAAATTAATCCACCTTTAAAATAAAGTAAGTAAACAGCTGCAAGGGCCACCCAAGCTTAAGGTTGTCTCTCAGCTGTTTGTCATTCAAAAACTCACATTTACCCGAGTCTTCATGACATTGCCAGAGTGACTCAAATGCCTTGCAAACCAGTTGCATGAGAAACACAAGGATGCAAAAGAGAATGTAGACCGCAGTGCACTGTGATTGAATTATGTGGAATTTGAGGTGGAACAGGGTTTGAAATGAGGGATTCTAGTAGACTGTGTGGTGTAGTGGTTTGAGTGTTGGACTACGTCTCTGGAGACCAGGGTTCGATTCTCAGCTCGCTCATGAAATGCATTGGATGACATTGGTCAAGTCACATGCTCTCAACCTCAGGGGAAGGCAAAGGAAACTCCTTCTGAACAAATCTTGCCCCCCTCCCAAAAAAACCCATGATAGATTTGCCTTAGGGTTGCCATAAGTTGGAAATGACTTGAAGGCACAAGCAAAGTAGACTGGAAGACATATTGCTGCCTGAAAGAGAACTCATACAATCTGTAGATGCCAACAGTCTGAAAAGTATGTTAAAATAGCAATGCCTTCATTCTTCTCTCCTACAGTACACAACTCCCTAGTTTCACTTGATACAGATCACTTCAAGTATCTGGATTCAACCTTTGGAAGTATTCCATAGAAAAGCCAAGCAATATAATAAAATCCAGATACATGGGGGCATTTCTTGGCATGTTTGTTGGCCCTCATCAGCTTCTGGAGGCCATTTTAGACCATTTTGAAGGGAATTTTTTTTAAAATGTGCAAAATTTTGTTTTGACCCCTGGGAGGATCAGCAGGGCTCCAGACATAGTGGAAATGCCCTTTTTGCACTTTGGGGGCATTTTGGAATAATTTTGGAGCAATTATTTGACCCCTGGGAGCAAAAGAAACAGTGAAGCCAGCATTTTGGCCACCTGTTAGTAGTGTTGCATGCTAGGGCTAATGGGAGCTGGGAGTCCTACAAAGCTACAAGTTCCCCATCTCTGTTTTCACATTACCATTTTTTTAAACTCATGATATAAAGGATGCATGCAATTAAGAGGCACCCATTAGGTTGTAGCCAACCATGGACTTTTGGGACCAAGAGGAGCAATGGTTTATTAGCCATTTATATTAAAGCAACTATGAAAACAAAAGTCAACTTTCAACCTGCTGGGTTGAGAAAAGAAAAACTCAGTGTTATGCACTATTGGTCTATGGTTCTAAGATTTATACCTTGCCTTTCCAAAAGAAAAGCAAGGAATAAATTTAAGGGGAGAAGGAGGGGAGAATAAGTGCATGCCAGAATGCATGTGGTGAGTTGCCCTCATACAGCCTTTTGCTCAAGGAAGAGGAATGTGTGGCCCTCAAAATGTTTTTGGGACACAACTCCCATCACCTCAGCCAGCATAGCCAAAGTGAAGGATCATGGAAGTTCCAGTTGAGCAGCATCCCTGTCTCAGTATTAATTTCAGTTGTAAGAGGTAGCTAAAAGAAAAGGCATTTGAAGATAGCATTACTGGAATAAAGCAGCCCACTTAGTTGCTTGCCAAAATATTTGATTAATGAAGAGAGACTAATTTGGAAAAGGAAATAGATGTTTTAGCTAAGTTAGGTTTCCAAAAATGCAATCTTAAGATTGAAGCAAGCTTAACCAATCATATTTAAGGCAATATACATAAAACACCTTTATGGCACCTTGAGTGCTTTTTAACTTCTCTCAGTACCAATTTGCAGGAGTGAACAAAGTACTTCTACATGATGCCTTTCAGTCATCCCTGAAGATGCAATCAAGGATAATGTGAAGTCTGGCACAACCAGGCGGATCGCTTCAGGCTGCTGATGGTGAGTCCTGTGACTGCAATGGTCTGTTAAAGTCTGCTGGGATTGCAGGCATTGCCAGGGCACAACGTAAGTCTTCAGCTTGATTGCAAGCATATGCAGAACTGATGACAATGCAAGTCAGATTGGATGGAAGTGCTCTTGACTGTGTGCCCTGGCACACAAAACAGGTTTCATCAATCACTTAAAATTAGTATAGCCAGCATTTATGCCAATGGTTCAGGGGACAAATTTCCCCATCAAACTCCTTTTCTTGCAGTCAACACTTCAATTTTGTGATGAGGAGTTTTGTTTGTTAGTTTTGTAAGCCACCATAGGGCTGCTCTTATAGAAGTATGGAATTTCTGGAAAATTGGAATTGGTGCAGAACCAATGTCCAATCATTCTAATATGTTTTCAATATGACCAAGTGAATGTAGAGCAGGGGTAGGACTCAAGTGGCCCTTCAGACACTGGGTTGCAACTCCCAGTAGACCTGGCCAGTATAGCCATGAAGAAGTATGCTGGAAGTTGCAGTCAAAGAACATGTGAGCTACATGACTCTCAGACCCAGCCTAGAGGGCAGTGCTAGCTTTAAGAGGCGCAGGTTCTAGTCCACACTGAGCCATGGCTTACAAATTATGTTATGGAATTCTGGAAATTATAGTTTGTTGTAGCATCAGAGATCTCTGACAGCAAAGGCTAAATGTTCCTCAAAACTAGTTCCCAGAATTCCATAGCATTGAGCTATGGCAGTTAAAGTGGTGTCAACCTGGGTTATTTCTGCAGTGTGGATGCAACCTTTAATAGGAAATTCTCTTCCATAGGAGACTAGGCTGGTCCCCTTTTCTGTCCTTTCACCACAAGGCAACGACCTTTACATTTAGTAATTAACTGGCTGCAATGTTTGTGTATATATTTTTAACTTTATTTTTATGTTCTGTGATTTTACATTTTAAAATTTAACGGGCTTTTAATATAACTTGGTTAATTATGTTTTTTATTATCATCAGGCTTTTAGCATTCGCTTGTTTTAGGATTTTTGTAAGCCATCTTGAGTCCCAAACTGGGAAAAAGGTAACCTAACTTTTGTGCTACAATAAAGAGATTTTGTACCAGTATAGTGCTGAGCATCTTGTGCATATACAGTGATAGCAATGTCAATGAAATCTATTTCACTTTCAAGTTATAACACAAAATGTAGAAAAGTCAAAGGGTGCATGAATACTGATTTGGCAGGAGAGAGAAGAGGGATTGGATTCTTGCTTTTCCCAGTAAGCTCTGGCAGAAGCAAACTGGTTGCAGCTTTTCTTTGCATGTGTTCTTCCCCATTAAATTTTTGGGTCCTGGTTTTCATCTGTGAAACGTTGGAGGGTAGTGAAGAAGCCACCACACCTTTTAAATAAAATGTTCAACCATGTTCACTGTACTCAAACCCTGGCCCTAATAATATTTATTTGGTTGCTCTTCTATTCCCTTGCTCCCTGCTGTTGACATAAAGTTCACATTTACTGTCACCAATTGCACATACTATCTTGCTGGGAAATCTAATTACTTGAATAACATGTCTTGCAGGGAGAAATAAATTAATCTAAATTATATATTGCCATTTGGAGAACTTTATTAGAATGATGAAAGCAGGCTAATTAAGAGAAGGAATGGTCTGGAATTCATATGATTGCATCACTTCTACAGTATTTTCTTTTCTAAAAAAAAGGCTGAAGGTAGAAAAATAATTAAGATTTATTCACAGCCTTTTAGACGCTTAAAGGCAATCCAAGGTATCTATTATTACTTTTTAGAAAACTGATCTCAAATTGACTGGGAACACTCTGGGCTAACTTCATGATGTATCAATTCAATAAATTTGAGATAAAACTAAAATGTTTGCCTTTCCATATCAGACATGGAAGATCTGGGCCCATGTTCTCAGCCCACTATAGTCTTCTGAAGCTTTCAAGCTTACATCAAACTCAGTTACATTTGTAGTTATTGTGGGCAGCATGTCTTTATAGAAATTTTCTATTTCCATAACCAAATTCTACTATCTTAGCGTCTTGTGTGTGTGCGTGCACGCATACATACACAGGTGCCTTCAAGTTGCTTGTTGACTGTGGCGACCCCATGGATTTCATAGTTTTCTTAAGCAAGGACTACTCTGAGATAGGTTTGCCAATTCCATCCTCTTAGTGTGGTGTAGTGATTTGAGTGTTGGATTTTGATGCTGGAGGCCAGGGTTCAAATCCCAGCTCAGCCATGGAAACTCACTGGATGACCCTGGGTGTGTTATACTTTCTGAGCCTGGCTGTGGCAACCCCCCTCTGAAGAAACATGCCAAGAAAACCCCATGATAGGGTTAGACGCTTAAAGGCATTGCCTTAGGATCACCATAAGTTGGAAACAACTTGAAGACACACAAGAACAAACCTAGCATTAATTGGTGGTCTCCCCTCCAAGTATTAACCAGGTCCGACCTTGCTTAGCTCCCAAGATCCGAGAGGATCTGGTGCCTTTAGGGCAGTGGTTATCAAACTGTGGCAGTGGATCCACATGCTAATTGTCTCTCTCTCTCTCACACACACACAGTGACACTCTTTCTCTCACAGTCATAGAATTATTAATTCCCTCCCACATCCTTGGTACTTCCTTTTTCATGTTTTTTTTACATATTCATATATGTAATTGTGTATACTTGCATATGCACAAGAGAATGTTTCTGTGTGATTGTGTGCGTGAAAGAAAGAAAGAAAGAAAGAAAGAAAGAATAAATGTGTATACATATCAGGGAACATTTGCATGTGTGAATGTGGTTGTGTGAGAGACAGTATATATAAAATTTACACATGCGGAGTTAAATAAATTCAATATTGAACTCAACACATGTAAATTTTACACATGCTGTCTCTCACACAACCACATTCATATACACAAGCTCACAGATATGTACACACTTATTCGTGATTTTTTCTTACACACACACACTCATTTACTTTCTTTCACACACACTCATTTACTCTCTATTTGAATAAGACTGTTTCAATTTGAATGAAGTTATTTCCTTAAAATGTTAATATATGGATGTACATTAATGTGTGAATGAAAATACACACACTAAACAAACAGTGTTTTTATTCATGTACTACACTGAGGTAGGGGATAATGACAAAGTCCATATGTAGATTTAAAGGTGGTCACAAGGGAAAAAGTTACTTAACAAAACTTCCGATAGCAAAGCTCCGTGTTATGCCCACCTCACACACTTTATTCCTCATCCCCTGTCTAAGCTTGTAGATTTTTAGCAGCCCTGGTGGCGCAGTAGTTAAATGCCTGTACTGCAGCCATTCACTCATAGACCACAAGGTTGCGGGTTCAATACTAGCCAGGGCTTAGGCTAGACTCAGGCCTGCATCCTCCCGAGGTTACTAAAATGAGTACCCAACTGTTGGGAGCAATGAGCTTACAGTTGTAAACTGCTTAGACATCCCATAGCGCGATATGAAGCAGTATATAAATGAAGCTGCTTTACTTTAGCAGCAGCAGCATTCAAAGGATGGTGCAGGAGGGCTGAGGAAATTTTGGGTTGCAGCAGTGCATCTGCAATAGACAATGCAATAAACAGAGCTTGAGCTGGGAAGCAATGTGATTCTACTGTAGCTGTGTGTGCCTGCCTACAACTGGCAAGATAAACAGCATCTGCCTCCAGAATTTCTTTGAGCATGTATGAACAGCAAATGAGAGAAAATGGGAGTACAGATATGTCTGCAAATAACCCAGTATGTCAAAAAGCATAGATCTCTAGCCACTACAGAGGAAATCATAGAAGGGTGGAAGCTGGTGAAAGAAAAGGTCATCCATGGATTCATTATGGAAGAAGTCTTTATGCTGTCTGTAGAAGATTCAAAATATTTTTGTTTACTTACACAAGAGTTACCTGACCCGGCTGGTTCATTTCACACGTGGCTATTGTTGGCTGAAACATGCAAAACTGATCTTCTTTTTTGTTATGTATAAACCTATCCCTTATCTTAGCATGTTATTTCTGCCTCTGATCCCAATTTTTCTGTTAAAGTATGCCTGGAACACATCTGCTTTGTTAACTGAAGTAACACTTGTACTGAGACATGCTGAACAAATTAAAATATGCCCTTCCAATATGTTTCTGGATTGCAAGTCCCATCAGTCTCAACCAGCATAGCAAATGGTGAAAAGCACTGGAAACTGCACTCCTAAGAACATCTGGAATATCCCTGACTGATCAAATGAAGGATTTAACAAGACTTTGCTCAAGGACTCACTTCAGAACCACTAAATTGCCACATAGAAAATTATAGATAATATGTTAAAGGCCAGAAAATAATAAAACAAATTATCCAGCATTGTGTTGTCAATTGTATTGGATCTGAAATAGTGAACATTCAGGTTCAGATCCTCACTCAGTCATGACACTCAACAGGCTTCTCCTCTCAGACTTCTTCTTCCCTAATTTTCAGGGTACACAAATAAAAAGAGCTAAATTTTGTATCCTACCCAGAACTCCCTGATAGAACAAAGCTAATGCAAATGTCTTAAGTAAATAATTAAAACAGGGACAAACCACATAGCTGCTAGGTTTGCCTCATTTTTTAAAAAAGGTTTATAAAACATCTTTCATAATATTCCACAAATGGTAAACAAAATCAGTATGTTATGTGTCTAAAGCCACCTTTAAACACATTCAAACATATTTACGCATTTCAAGGCAGCTACCAACAAATTAAAGTTTATAAAACAACTATTTTATAAAGTTAAAAATATTACATATTAAAAATATTAAAATATATTAAAACTACATACAAACCTTGACATCCATGGCATTTATAAGCCCAACGCTTGTCAGTCTGCAAAAGCCTGATGGCATAAAAATGTTTTTACCTACCACCTCCACGGAGAAAGTCTGGGAGCAGCCACCAAGAAGGCCATTTCTCTTGTTCCCACCAAGCCTGAGAGGGTGGTGGAACAAAGGGAAGGGTGTCTTCTGACAATATTAGCACTCATAAAGGGAAATATGGTCCTTCAAAAACTTGGATCCAATTTGTTTTGGGTTTTATAAGTTAAAAGCAACACTTTGAATTGGTCTCAGAAACAGACTGGCAGCCAATGGAACTATTGCAATAAAGAACATGCATGCTCCCTGTAGCCAACAGTTTTCCATGCTTTTCTAGTCAAGATATCAAGGGAGCCACCAGTTACTAGTAGTAGGATGACTCACTTGTCTTCTTTTAAGCTTCAGAGCTGTAGACATAAGAAGGGCCTGCACCCAGCAGCTGCAACACCCCTGGACTATGCCAAACCAAATCAGGAAGCCCTTCTGCTATTTTCTGCCAAAGCATGAAGCTGCAGAGAAGAGGTAGAAGCATTTCAGCTCTGATCCAAGATGGTTCAGCATTCGGAGTACCCAACCAGTGAGCCAAAGCAAGCCCCTCTGTTTCCATAAACACACACACAATCTTCTGTTTTGAGCTGGAAAAGGGATGCAACATCATGGCTCTGTTCTCCATTGACCAAAATGGTGGTGTTCCTGGCCAGTGTAGAGCCAAGACAAACTTCCAAATTCCCCAACCCCCAAAATTTAGAACTCAGAAATGGAAAAAATGGTTAGAGACTTTGTCATTCCATAGGATGTCTCAATTCTCTTTTGCTGAAGTAGAGAATGGGTCACTTCTGTCAGCATAAGGTCCAGGAACCCATGCCATGAGGCAGGAATATGGATCTGCCAACCTCAATATTGGGATTGGCCTTCAAGACCAGCCCTAGATTTGTGGACTTGAATGTTGTTGTTGCTGTTAATAATAATAATTTCTTAGGCATCTTTTCCAAGAAAGACTAACAGCGACTTCCAACAATACTGAAATATACCACTTTTAAACTAGAATAAAATACTGATGCCTATCATAGTCCCTGCTCTCCAGAATCACAGTCCAACGCTCAAATCACTACACCATATTGGCTCTCAAACCACAACTACCATAAAGTAATGAAAATGTCCAAAACAACTCCGGTAATGCATTAAAAAGCCCATCATATATCATGAAATGCTGTGCATAGCCCTTCAAGTTACCTATAGATTTATGGCAACTCCATGAATTTCAGAGAGTTTATGTGGCCAAGGAACACTTAGAGCTGGTTTGCCATTGCCTTCCTCTGAAATAATAGCCTATAGGCACCTGGTATTTGGTGGTCCCCAACCAAGTAGTAAACAGACTTAATCCTCCCTAGCTTCCAAGCTCTGTTGGGATCTAGTACCTTCAGGCCTTAATACATTTGAATATAAAATAACATGCTTAAATGAAAATAACTGACATTTTGGAAATAGGAAAGTGAATGTACCAGACTATTAAATTAACAAAGGATTCTTTTAAAATTGGGGGGGGGGGGGAGTTGTGGTCCTACACAGCTTATTGGACTGAAGAGTACCATCCTTGCTATGTTGGCAGGGGCTATAATCCAATAGCATCTGGAGGGCCTCAAAGTTGCCCACCACTACTCAAAACCTTCAGAGTGCCAATCAACACACTGAAAGTTGACAAGGATTAGCAAAATGTCCCAGGAAACCACTGGAAATGTAAAGCCAGAATATCTGAATTAACACACATGGTGGGAGTGCCCAATACCAAATACATTTGGGGAATATAGGATAAATTAATGTACCAAAATTCCTTTTCCTACTAGTCACTTCAGTATTTGTAAGAAGTTTGAGACAAAAACATGAGAATAAGATCTTTTTCATTTTAATAGTTATGAGAATACTGGTGGCAGCACAGAAAGGGAGAAAAGGGATGATACCAAAACTTTGGGAAATTAAAGTGTAAATCTACATATCAGACAATTATGATGCCTCAGTATAAAACCACTCAAGTTAATGTTTTCTAAGATTACAGTTTTCATTGTATCTTTCTAGATTTTGGGAGAGATGGAAAATATTTATTTCAGTCATGATTTCTGACAGAATGGCATCTCTTGAATTTTGGTGTCAGAGTACATCTGCACATATTCATACACTTGTGAGGCTTCTGATGACCAAATAATGAGTCCCCGTTTTGGGGAAAAGGTGAGGTATAAATGAAGATAACGTGTGTACATTTAAAATTGCTAAAATTCACAACACACGTCATTGAAAAAGAAGCACAAATATGACTGAGTCGATAGGGAAAAAATGTACAAATGTATTTACAAATTTCTAACCAGGCAGAAGAAAAGGTCCCACAACCTAACACAAAAGACAGAATAAGAATGAGGGTATGATTCAGACAAATGCAAAGAAATTTAGTTTTTGAGATCCTAGAAACTGAGTTTGATACCTTTGAATCTCCCTACCTTTCTGGCAATAAATTTATTCTTAACATGCCACAATTTATTTGGTCAATTCACCAAAAAAACCCACATATTTGTTCTGTACACCACACAAAACCCATGAAATTGAAACAGCTTACTCCTTTCACAGAAGTGACGCTGCAGTTTTATTTGAAAGAATCTTCATAGAAATCCTATTAGACATCAGATTTTATGCTTAACAGCGCATGTGTAGACAGGCAGAACATACCCAGCAGTCCTTAAATGAGCATAGTTTGGAAAACTTATTTAATTTGCTTTTTCAAGATTGCCGAGAGAGCAGATGGAAAAAACTATTAAATCAGTTAAAAATTACAGGTGTTTGTTTGTTTTTTGCAGTCAACATGAATGGGCAATCCATTCATTTGAAAGGATCTAAGGTATGCTCATTTCCAGAGCTACTATACTGTCAGCGTGCCAGATTTTATTTTGTGTGCATGTTAGAAATCAAATGAAACTCAAGACCTAAATAGTGGCCTTTAAATCCAAGCACATATTTTCTAGAAAATGCACAAGCTAGCTAAGCTGGGTCCTCTTGTCACAAGTGATTTGTTACCCTTTTCTAGAACCAAATTGCTAACAGTGAGAGCTTTTTATATACCAACTGGTCATGATCCCAGGAAAGAACTTTTAATGTTAGTAGGCTTGAGCAACCCAGCAGCATTTTGACCAGAGTTTTTCAAGGGAGCTAGCTGTGGAGCTCTCCAAAACCTATCAACAGACAGGATGTTAATATCCACATTTTCTACAAAATCTGTATTTCCCACATTTGTCTCAAGTAAGCCATTGTCCACAGCAAGAATGTATATTGCACCAATCTAACCAAAGTGAAACAATAAAACATCTGACCTAGACATAACCTGGAAAGGATCAGAAAATGAACGAATGAGCAAAAGTTATTGCTGACCATTACTAAAGTGTGATGTAGTGGTGAGATTAGGACTCCAAAAGAGCAAAATTCAAATCTGGGTGACCTTAAGCAAGTCACATTCTCTCAGCCTAAGAAGAAGGCAAATATCAAACCTTTTCTCAATAAATCTTGCCAAGAAAACCCTATAATACACATGATGTGTAAAGTTGGATTGACTGGAAGGCACATAACCACAAAAACATGATGATTTGGTGCAATATTCTCCTTTTCGCTTAAAACTGGACCTGTTTTCAAGGAAGAGGAAAAGCCAAGTATCAGCTTGCACAGAGGCCCAATGGAGATAATTTGGTTAAGCAGATTGACAGATTAGTGTCCATGTACTTGCAAGTCTAGCTACATAAAGTTCATTCTGACAGTTTAGCAAGAGAAAAAAAAAAAAAAGAGAGAAAAGTTACTATGCCTCATCTTGTATTTTAAGAATTCCTATTCATCTTGCACTGCTATAAATCACTACATAAAAGAGTAAATATTTATTATGAACTTTATTTATATTATTTCATCTCCATTCATACCGTTCTGTACAGCAGGAAAGGCTCTCAGAACTGCTTACATGTCAATAAGCAGAAGACAAGATCAGGGTGACCAAGTGTCATAAGTGCAAAGGAGGACAAGGCATTGCAGAATGTAGGACATTACAAAAGAAAAGCTACAAACACTCACATAAATATAAATTCATGCTTGTTAGCCATGCTGAAGATGGAAGACATTTTGGAATTCCTCCTGGACAGAAGGCTGAAATGTAGGACCTGTCTTGGAAAAGGAGGATGTCTGGTCACCCTGTGACAAAAAGTTGCTGCCCTCAAGTTTACAAGCCAAAGGGTCACAATAAAAAGGAAAGGGGAATGGGAAGGTAAAGGAAAACTAGAGAACTCAGGCATTAAGTGTGGAGTCTTGTGAAGTTTCATATAGAAATGTGATAGTATACTCATGGGGGTGCATGATACAAATCCCACTCCTGCTTGTGCAACACAGAAATTTAAATATACAATTCTCTCATAACCTTTCTCTGCCACACACACACACACACACAAACTTCTAATGCAAGGTAACAATTTGTCTTACAGGTGGCCATGTTGCTAAAAGCCCATTTTCTTGATCACAACTCCTGTGTTCACTTTTGACTATGCCATCTATGTGCAAAGCCCACAGAGGTGTGACTAATGCAGCACCTCCTTTTGAAAATTCTCAACAGAAGCATAGTGAAAATTGCTACAAGACATCATTTGGGTTGCCTTAGGGTGGTCAAGCTGAGGCTGGTAGTCGGGAATCTGGTATTGACATTGTGTGAGGTTTCACTCTGATGTTTTATATTTCAGCTGTTTCTGTTTAATCTTTGGTTTATAAGAACTGTTGCAACCTGCCCTAAGCCTTTAGTTAAATATATGTGTGTATATGAGTCTTTCTTTCTCTCTATGTGTATGTGTGTATACACACACACAGACAGACATATATATATAAAATACATTTTAAAAAGAGTCTCCATCTGGTATAGGAAAAGCATGTTGGAATACCTGGTAATTTACCATGCCAGCCAGATGCTGAATGTAATTTTCCTTCTGTGCCCTTCTGGAGAAGGAGATTAACCCACCTCTACAAACATTAGGTACATCAAACAAGGATTTAAAGAGGTACGATTGGTGTCATTCCATGGAATTCAAAAGCAGACTTGTCTGAGTACAAGTTTCTTTGCATTTTAAAGCACTAACATCACATTGGCATTAAGCAACTAAAGATGCAAGAGGCCACTTTCAAACTTGTATAAAAGCACATCTGGGCATAAGAATTTAGTTTCTTATAGTAATAGTTACAAAGGGTTTACAGTAGGAAAAATATAGAAGATTTTACATATCCAGAAGCACATTCCGAATGTACCATTAAGATTACCGTTCACCTTAAATCCATTAGATGGCTGATAACCATGTCATTTTCCAAGAGTGATCATATTCTAAAATAAAACAAAAGCTGGAAGGTTTTGGCACTCATGCCTTTATCTTCTGAGTGGTTCCTACATAAGATAGCAAATGCAGAGAAAGGCAAGACACCTGCATGTGCCAAACGCTTTTTAATTTCCCCACATCTTGCATGTAGATACTAACAGGAAGCTCCCAGATGTTACTGCCAGCCAGTCAGCACAGTAAACGGTCAAGGACGATGGAAATTGTAGTTCAACATCTAGAGAGCACCATGTTGCCTACCACTGCAGAAAGCGTTTCACTTGCTCAGTCCTGAGCATGGGCCAAAGCGAAGATTAAGGGGTGATGGTGGCAGGTGAAGCCCATGAAGCAGAAGGAGCTTCCATTCCCAATTACAACAGAGAATTAATCCCTTTGTATATTTAGTAGACTTGTCCACATTGCTATTTAGTTAGAGCAAGGAAAATGCAAAGGAAGGAAAATCTCTAAATTAAGAATTGTTCTAGGAGTGGGGCTGGGGATGCACATGAGAAGCCTCTACAGGCAAGGTTAAATCCCAGGGCCACAAATCTTTCATTACTACTGGAATTCCCTAGACACATGGGATTGTGCCAACTGCAAGGAAAATCTCTGACCCTTAATTACACTTCTACCATAAAGCAAGGGGATGCTGTATAAAAGATCATTATCCTACCATTCAGAAGACATTGAACATTTTCCCACAAATCAGTAGAGTGTGATGTGGGATGAAAGGGGTAATAAAATCCATTCCTTCTTCCCTCTGCTTGCAGAATTGCTATAAATATTGTAGCATGCAGGCACAAGGGTGCTTCCTCCACTCAAGCAAGAGGCGAAAAGCCTCTCATGGATTTGGAGTTAGAGGGTGGGCAAATGCCTTGCTTATCACCAGTCCTTTAACTTTGAATCTATCACAGTAGCTAAGAACCACTGACTCAACAAAACAGGAGAAACAGAAGCAATACATGTACCACACACTTGAGTGTATGTATTCTCTGCACATGTGCATACATGCAAAGACATCTGCAAGCATAGAATAAGGGATATTTTCCAGAACTGTGGTGCAAACAGATTGATTTGCCAGGCTTTAACAAAATGGAAGAATAGATTTCCTTGCTTGAAAATAGTTCAAACAACCGTTCCAGTCCAAAATTACAGGCTTTATTTTATAGAACATATGTGTGCATGTATGCGCGCGCG
>CM034701.1:358210192-358220741 GCA_020142125.1 Phrynosoma platyrhinos
AAAAAAAAAAAAAAGGAGGAAGAAGCAGTTGCTGCTACTGCAGCAGAAGAAAAACAGTCTGCTAGTTGAGTATGTCTGCCTGAAGCACAAAGATGAAAAAGTGCATCCCATGAGCCACATGTGGGCCCCAAGATCCTTTTGTGAACTGCAACCAAACAATGCTCTGGGGGAAAATATTAGAGGGATGGGGTTTGTCATTTCCAGAGGCAAAGCCTCCAACTGTCCTGATTTGGCAAGGATAGCCCCAGTTAGTCCCCTGTTAGTCCCAGTTAGTCTTTCCACCTTTCCCTCTGCTTTTGAAATGTCCCAGTTTCTCTCTCTTACTCCTTTCACTTTTCCCCTTTTATCCTCCTCCTCCTCCTCCTCCTCTATTTATATCCCTCTTTCCCCCCCAAAAAACTGGGACTCAATGTGGCTTAAAAGAACAATACAATTAAAAACATACAAAAGTGAGAATTAAAATAAATCAAACTTTTGCAGTATTAAAACACATCACTCATTAAAAGAATAAAGGGCAGTTTTAAAAAGAGAAAATTGCTTTAAAACTGTACAGTTAAACCAGTACAACACCCCAAGCCCATTCTTGAAAGACTTTCTGTCTTTAAGACTTAAAAGCCTATGTGAATAAAAATGTCTTAGCTTGCCGATTGAAGGACAAGAAGGGGGCCATTCTGGCCTCCCTTGGGAGTTCCAGTCTAGGGCAGCCACTGAGAAGGCTTTCTTTTGTGTCCCCACCAACCATGCTTGCAATGGTGGTGGGACTGAGAGAAGGGCCTCTCCTGATGATCTCAGCACCCGGGCCGGTTCATACAGGGAGATAGGGTCTGCCAAAACCTGGACCTAAGTCATATAGGGCTTTATAGGTTATAACCAGCACTTTGAATTGTGCCTAGAAACAAACTGATAGCCAGTGGAGCTGTTTCAACAGGAGCATTATTTGGTCTCTGTTACCTGCCCCAGTTAGCAGTCTAGCTGCATCTCTTTGGACCAGCTGAAGTTTCCAAACACTCTTCAAAGGCAGCCCCAAGGAGAGCCTGTTACAGTAGTCCAAATGGGATGGAACCAAGGCATATACCACTGTGGCCAGATCCAGCACCTCAAGGAACAGGTGCAGTTGCTTCAGATGCACAACAGCACTTCTAGTCACTGCAGAAACCTGCATCTTCAGGTTCAAACCTGAGTCCAGGAATACACCCAAGCTGTGAACCTGTGTTTTCAAGGGGAGTGCAACCCCATCTAACACAGGCTGAATTTCTATTCCCTGATCTGCCTTCCGACTTGTCCCCTGCTTACTTCAATTGCTGCAAGCTGAATTCAGTTTGTATTCAATTAATACAGCTCTGAGAAGGGCAGGGTAGAATCTTGCACTTTCTAGTAGGCACAGATAAAAGCAAACTTCTACAGCCTTTCCTAACTTCCTCATTAACTTTGCAATCCTCTCCGTTAACCTTTGCAATCTTGACACACTCTGATGTTGTGTGGTCATACATGTCCCACTTTTAATCTGCCCAGTATTGGAGGATATGCAGAGGCCTCCTGAAGTAGCAGGTTTGGTTTTCATGAGCTTGCTGTCCCTCCAACAGACACACATACACACAATGCCAACAGAAGTGGGCTTTCAGGTTATTTGCACTTGCCATTTCCTTTGTTTACTCCTTTTTGTGAGCTCACAGTGGGTTCTGGAAGCTAAGGGCTTTTGCAGACTGCTAGAAATAGTGCAAATTGAGTCCACTTTAAGGGTTGGGGTTAGGGTTAGGGAATCATGGGAACTGTATTTTATTGTGGCACCAGAGCTCTCTGACAGAGAAGGCTCAATGTCTCAGAAAAAACCCAAAAAACAATTCCCATGATTCCCTAGCACTAACCCTAACCCTTAAAGTGGACTCAATTTGCACTATTTCTGGCAGTCTGCAAAGGCCCTAAGACTGGGCTCCACCAAAGGTTTCCACCCCTACCTAGCATATGAAAAGGCATACTGTATTAGTTCTAACAGTCCTAACAAGAAAGAAAGATGCATATTGGGGATGCTAGTGTCTTCCAAAATAAGCATTGAAAGCAGGCAACTGGAACCAGCAGTGTTTGTTGTTCTGAATTGCCTTTGAGTTGACTTTGACCTATGGTGATCCTATGTATGAGACCTCCAAATCACCCTATCTTTAACTGTACTGCTCAGCTCCTACAGACTCATGGCAATGGCTTCTCTCACTGAGTCTATCCATCTGGAATGCACTCTTCCTTTTTTCCTGTTGTTGTTGTGTGCCTTCAAATCATTTCCAACTTATGGCGACCCTAAAGTGGGATTTTCTTGGCAAGATTTGTGCAGAGGCTGAGAGAGTGAACCTTTCCCAAAGTCACCTAGCGGGCTTCATGGCAGAGAAGGAAATTGAATCTCAGTCTCCAGAGTCCTAGTCCAATGCTCCAACAACTACACCACACTGGCTTTCCTTTTCCTATTGCCCTCCACTTTACAAAGCATTATAGTCTTCTCTAATGAGTCCTTTCTTCTCATGGTATGGCCAAAATACAACAACCTCAGTTTAGTCATCTTTTCTTCCAGGGGGAGTTCAGGACTGATCTGCTCTAGAACCCATCCATTGGTCTTTTTAGCGGTCCATGGTATTCTCAGAATTCTTCTCCAGCACCACTTCTCAAATAAATTGATTTTTTTCCCTATCAGCTTTCACTGTCCAGCTTTCACAGCCATACATAGAAATAGGAAATATGATGGCATGAACAATCCTAACTTTGGTATTTATTTATCTTTACACTTCAGGATCTTGTCTAGTTTCTTCACAGCTACCTTTCATGTCCTATGGATCCATGAAACTATGGATCACTCTAAAAGAAATGAGTGTGCCACAACATTTGATAGTCCTGATGCATAAGCTCTACTCAGGACAAGAGACTACTGTTAAGTCAGAATACAGGAGAAAACAGAATGGTATCCAATTGGAAATGGGATCAGGCAAGGCTGCATTCTATCACCTTATCTATTTAACTTGTATGTTGAAAACACCACAGGAAAAGCAGGATTGGACTCAGAGGAAGACGATGTGAAAACTAGAGGAAGGAACATCAACAATCTAAGATATGCAGATAACATAATAATAGCAGAAAATATCAGAGATATGGAAAGGTTATTGAAGAAATTCAAGGCAGAAAGTACAAAGGTAGATTTACAGAGGAACACCAAGAAAACAAAAATTATTACCACAATCTACATGATTTTAAAATAGACGACGAAGCGATCGAAATCACCAATCAGAGACCAGGCGAGTAGGAGCTAATATATGAAAGGAAAATTTGAATGCTGATCAAAATGGTGGGAATCCTAGTTCTTATCCTCAGTTCAGGTTCTTCTGTAGTGAAGAAACCCAGCAAAGGCACTGTGGTGCAAATGAGCTAACAGGTGGGATGAAAAACCATTTGACAGCATTATTTGGCCTCTGTACCAGAGATTCTTCTGGCTTTGAGCAAAAGATACAAAGGAATCAAAGACTATCATGCTGTGTTAAGGGGCAAGACAAATGGATCAACATTTTCATATAGGGAATGAGTTGTGAGGGGACTCCTGGGTACTTTGTGTTTGCAGATAAACTCAACCAAGTATCTAGGAACTCCTTTACAAAAAATAAGTACATTAGTATCATGAGAGCTGACCTGATAGTTCCCTGATCAGGTGACTCTTTCTTGTGAGGGAAGCAGTATAAAATGCTTTAAAATTGAGCTATTTTCACCATATAGGCTCTGGACTGGTCAGTTTACAGGTACCTTTATCAGTTAGCTGGCTAGCTGGCAACTTGGTGGTCAGGTAGACATTTGCATATATTGGCAGTTTCTTGGAGCAACCTCTATTTTACCTGTTCACTGGAACAAAGAAGTTAACCACTGGAGGATAGTCATGAGCAGATTGCTCCCTCTACATCCCTGCACAGCAGTTGTTCAAATCTCTGCCCCTGCTGTGTTTTCCAGAACAAAACAGATGCTTGAGACAAGGTGACAGGGTAACTCCAATAGAACCATACAAAGCACAATCAGGGAGCTAGCCCATTTAAGTTCTTCCATAACAAACATAGACCAAGGGAAGCTCAATCACTTATGTCTGGCCCAAAGAGCAACTCGCTGCTGTTGTTGCTCACATCCTCCCCCTTCCCATCTTAAAGCTAAAGGAGAAACTTCAAAAGAGAATGTGAGAGCTCTCTGTTTGCCTTTCATTCCAAAGTACCCTTGGTTACTATGTGAGGAGGAATGTCCTCTCCTATGTTTCATTTCCCAAGTTTCTTCTTGTTATATTCCCCCCCCACCCCAAAAAATGGGCTTATTTTGTTCCTCAAACAGAAAATTACTTGACTAGGATCTGAAGAGGTTCTTAAAATACCCCAAATGCTGGCATGTTTAACTGAATATGGATACACTTAATTTTGGATAAAATATTAGCATAGTCATTCTGTCTCATTCCATATATATCTCATTCCATATAAATTTGTTTTTGAGACTTAACTCCGTTTCAAAAGAAGCATCATGGATATGAAAGTCCCGTTTTCACTTGATGTATGGAATTACTTATGCAGGGCTTTGGATCTCAGCCCTTGTATCTCAAATTTCAGTCTGCAAACTTCATGCATAAAAATTCAAAACCCTTAGCCACCTTCTCTTTCACACCAACACTCACACTCAGTAGACCTATACAGTCTTGCTTTTCCTCTCTCTTTTTAAATTTAAAGGCCAACATTATTACTTAAAAAACCTTTCTAAATCAAAAAAAGTTTGAGTTACATAGGAATAAATAATTTTAACATAGCAAAAAGATATTTCATTATTTTATTTTGGGAACTGATAAATACTTAGCTAAGTTACAAACAATGAAGTGCAATGGAAAGTAAAATGGCCCATCAATGTTAAATCAATATTTAAACTCTTAGTCCCCTTTACAAAACCCTCCCTTTCCAATCAGGCTGGTGACATTGCTTTGACACAGAAAATTACAAACCATCTGAGAGGAGAAACAGCACCTCTTCAGATTCTGTCTGATTCAATTTTGTTCCATTTTTATTCCATTTGCTTTTGTATAAAAAGGGATCCTTGTTTGAACCAAACCCCCTACTGATAGGGACCAAATAATACACATGGATTTCATCGGTCTGAATCACTTTCACTTTCCTGCTTAATGCCATGTTCTTGTCCAGCGTCATTTTCCCCATCACTCTCTTTATCCCAGTCTTTCATTGATGCTCCCATCATGAAGTCATCTCGCAATATACTCCATGTTGGCCCTTCTTCCAACTTAGATTCACCCTGGGAATTAGGAGAGGGAGGGAGTAAATAAAGGAAAGGTGAGTAAAACATAATAGAAATATTACATAATTTTCCTTGATCTAAAACATCCAAGACTTGAGTAATATATTGAATCACTTTCAATTAGTATTACCATTTGACCCACAGAAGCAACAGAGTGGTTTTGCTGATTTACCTGCAAAATTGTATGTGTTTGTATGTGCATGGGCAGAGAGGCAATTTTTTCCTGCAGCTTGCCCTGCACTTCTAAAAGCCTGCTCTGGAAGGCTGTTAAAAACCTTAAGACAGTTTTTTAGTGACACACAGGGCTACATAGGGAGGTGAAGAAAGTTTCAACATGCTACTTCAAATTTGGACTACTGTGCCTTAGAAGCAATAAGGGGAAAATCTTCCAATCCCCTTTCCATTTCTCAAAAAATGATACCTACCTCCCCAAATGTTTAAGAGGAGTGGACTACATGTAGCCTGACCTTTCACATCACACACATTCCTGTGACATAGCAATTAAACAATGGGCCCTATGTCCGGCTCACTCCCCCCACCCCCAAGCTGGCTATTGCTGAACAAGTGTGGCAGGAGCACTTGCTTTGCCCAGTGAAACAGATCTGAGAATTCAACATTGGAGAAGAAGTAGGAAAGCTGGGATTCCAACTAAATTGAGAGGATTAAGAGCGGGGGGGGGGGGGGGGGGGGGGGGGGGGGGGATTGAGAATGTGAAGTAGTTTGAAGCTTCAGACCAGTAAGCAGAAGAGACATCCTAAGAGAATTCCAAGATGGTAAACTCCCAGTCAGCACCAGTCCAAGTCATTCTGGTTCAGAGGCACATACCTGTATGGTATCTTGCCTGCTATTAATTCAACAACATCTACCAGGATATACTCTCAATACTGGAGGTGGTAATACAGGCGGCCCTCGGCATCTGCGGACTTGCCATCCATGGATTCAAGCATCCACAGATGGCAAGCCCACGTTATTCCCAATGGTAGTGCATGCATGCAGCCATGCTGCCATTTTTTACTGGCAATGCATTCATATGCATGTGCTGCCACGGGACAATGCAGGCTTGAGCATCCATAGATTTTGGTATCCTCAGGGGGGTGGGGGTGGTCTGGAACAGATCCCTCACAGAAACTGAGGACCAAGTGTATGATAAAGGAACATCATTAACAGCAATACACTCTACTGTGTAAAAGGAACACTTCTTTGCTATTATTGTTAAATTATCTTTTGTTCAATGAGTTAAGACCTGCTCATTTCCTAATCAGGTACTCCAAGGGGACCCAAAATTCACTGCCAAGGGGAGATGCTTCATGGAAGGGCTCCCTCTGCTTTTGGTCACACTCAAGAGATGCTGGGGAAATTGGATATTGTGAAGTCCAATATGAAATGCCCCATTTCAACATGAACTGACTTAGAGATACACCTCTTGTAAAGAATATGCGGTTTGGAATATAACTATCCTTCACATTTTTCAGTTCATCAACTTCTGTGATGCAATTCTCAGCTCACACAGCATGTACCAAAATGTTTTTCCTTAGAGTAAAATATATTTAGAAATGCATGTTTCATGAGGAAGATATGTTGAAAATATATTTACCGATGTAGTTTTGGTTTTAAAAAATATCAATGAAATGGAAACAGGGCAGATCTGTCCAATACCAGTCACAGATGAGATAAAGAAACAGATTGACTAGTCTCAACAGGATAATGGTACCACAGACACCACAGACACAGAATCATAGAATTATAGAGTTGGAAGAGACCACAAGGGCCATCCAGTCCAACCCCCTGCCATGCAGGAACTCCCAATCAAAGCATCCCCAACAGATGGCCATCCAGCCTCTGCTTAAAGAGCTCCAAGGAAGGAGACTCCACCACACTCCGAGGGAGTGTGTTCCACTGTCAAACAGCCCTTACTGTATATCCAACAGCCTATATCCAACATCACACTTGGATATAGATGGACGCGTGGAATTATTGAGATTGTGTTCATTCTTGCATCTAATATTGAAAGTCTTAGCTCTTACAATTCTCTGGGTGTAGTGTTTTGTGTGTAAAGAAACCAAGCAACCTTTAGTCAGCTTTCCACAAAAACTCAACTGATGCAATGATGAGAAAATGCTAACGACAAAGATGTAATTCAGACAGAAAGCTACCATAAGTCCATTACTCTGCCTGACAGTACCTGTGCACATTTCTATTGTGCC
The DNA here is from genome assembly GCA_020142125.1 of Phrynosoma platyrhinos. Taxonomy (NCBI): domain Eukaryota; kingdom Metazoa; phylum Chordata; class Lepidosauria; order Squamata; family Phrynosomatidae; genus Phrynosoma; species Phrynosoma platyrhinos. The sequence goes on from CM034701.1 coordinate 358,217,695, forward strand.
ACTAAAATATTTTTGAGGTTGTTTACAACATAAAGTGAGAACCAGCATGGTGTAGTGGTTTGAGCATTGCACTAGGACTCTGGGAGACCAGAGTTTGAATCCCTGCTTGACCACAGAAACACACACTGGGTTGACCATTCAAGTCACACGTTCTTGGCCCCAGAGAAAGGCAATGGAAATGTCCTCTGAACAAATCTTGCCAGGAAAACCCTATGATAGCTCACCTTAGGATTGCCATACATCAGGAACAACTTGAAGGCACACAACAACATAAAGAAAGATATAACAATGCACACCAGTAGAAGCAATAAAACAAACTGAATTTAAAAGTCTTAGAAAATAAAAATGCAACTGAGACAGAGGTACCATCTTTAAAAATTTCTGGTTTTACCCAGCTAGCCTTTTCCAGAAGTCAATGTTGGTGGACTCTAATTTTCAGCCAAAAACGAACACCAAGATCAATCATTTTGAAAGTCACCAAAAGGATCCAGGAGAATTAAAAGGATGGCTTTCTTCTGGCAGCAGTCACCAGCCAGGATAACCAAGGTAGCCTCTGTGCCAGAATCAGGCCTAAAGCCCAACTGACATGGATCTAGAAATTCCCTGTCACACAAAGATGCCTGGAAATGTCTGACAATCACATGCTCAAACTTTCCAAGGCCACAGAGGCAATTCTCATCTCCACACCCTAAGAATCTTTAACTGGAGATGCTTTTGGTCACTAAGCTTAATTATAGATTACATTCTTTGGTTGCAGAGCACTGTTATATCAGGCATGTTGGAGCTTATTTTGACCTCTGCGAAAAATGCAGAGGTTTAGTTGTAACCTGACAGCTGGTTCATACATGCACATGTAACACTTAATCTTTCAGTACTTAGTGCTTTGCAGTTGAACACGGCAACTAGATCTACAGAAAACCACTATTTTTGAGGTGAGTTGGTTGACAGGGAAATCCTCTTGGCAGTGACTACCGTATATACTCGACTATAAGTCAACCTCATGTATAAGATGAGGGCAAGTTTTGGGGCCAAAAATGGATTTTGTTATGACCTGTGGCTAAGTCAAGGATAAAACATTGGGGCACATAACAAAAGAATTAAAGGAAGACAGCAAGGAAAACAATGCCAAAGAACTTACAAATTCCAGCAGGCATAACTGTTTGTGCTCTCCGTAAAGGCTAGATGGATAAGAGAATGGAAATGAGTGCCACTGATTTTAAGACAAATTATGCTTTTGCTTTTCATTAGAGGATGGTTCCTTTTTAAAATAAGAGTTAATGTAATGTACAGTACTTATAATGATTAATTGATCTAGGTTTTTGTGGGTTAATTTTTTGACTAAAATTTCTAGACTTATACATGAGTATATACAGCAGTTTATGATTGTTAAACCAATCAAGACCAGTCTTTGGAAATAAAAAGGGTTACAGAAGTGTGGCTATGCAAAGTGAGAACTCAGCTTTACTGCCTTTCTGTAAGCAAAGAACATATAGATGGACAAAAGGTCTGAGGCTTAGTAAGAACACCAGATTTAAAGTTGCCAAAGATGATCATCGGTAATACAAGCATACCCCAACACAAATAATTTACAGTTCTACCAGGGAATAATTTCTTTACGGCAATCTAAACTGTCTAATCAGCTCTTTTATTACTCACAGGATACTGATTTGTAAAGATGTTTCCTGGCACATGGTATAATACAAGGCTAGTATAGACGGAGACTGGTTACTCAAAATTGCTTATGGCAGTCCTTGCCACTTTGGCAAGTCATGTAATGCAGCTTCAATTAAAAAATAATAATGCCCAGCACAGAAGCAAACACTGGGAAGTTAATTTCCAAATTTGTTTCTGGGTACAAACAGGCAACACTTATATTGTTTAGTTGGAAAGAAAAGAGGGTAAGGAGCTCAGTTTTAACTCAGCTTTTGCAGCCTGACCTGCTGCCAGTTCTTCAAGACTGAAGAACCAAGGAGCTATTTTATACAGAGCAACAGCACCACTCAGTGGCTATCACTCAAGAAACACCAGGGAGACCTGTTCAGCAAAAATGAAAAAAAGAAAGAAGTTCTATGTCACCTTACAATTTCAAGTTATTGGAGCACAGTATTTTTGTCTTTTTCTAAATGCAACGTTTGTTATGTGGAGTTTTTATTCTATAATTAAGTAAGACTTATCCCGTGGTCAACTCAAAGAGTACTATGATCCTAAATTGCAAGGGATGGGCCACAGCTTGAGGGCAGACACATACAGAAAATTCCAGGTTCAGTTTCTGATATTTGCAATGTGGGTGGGAAGGATTCCTATCTGAAGTCCTGTAGAGTTGATGTCAGTCTGTGCTGACAATACTGGGCTAGATGAAACTATGATCTGACTCAGTATAAAGCAACTTCCTGTCTACTCAGAAATACACCCCATTGAATTCAATGGATTGGTCAGTGACCCATTTACAGCTTGCAGCCACAGTATAACACTTGTAACATAAAAATTGATCAAAGGTAGAGAAAAATAGAAATTCTATTATTTGTTCTGAGTGATATATCAAAGTCTCAAAGTATATCAAGTTTTTTGTTGTTGTGCCTTCAAGTTGTTTCCCACTTATGGCGACCCTAAGATACACCTATAATAGGGTTTCCTTGGCAAGATTTGTTCAGAGGAGGTTTGCCATTGCCTGAGAGCATGTGATTTGCCCAAGGTCACCCAGTGGGTTTCATGGTTGAGCTGGGAATTGAACCCTGGTCTCCAGAGTCATAGTCCAATACCCAAACCGCTATTTTTGGAAATTCTCAAACTATAAAAAAACTCCAGATATTTTGGCGGAAATCGGAATACATGCAATACTGTTTAATATTTGCCTAGACATATTTAATGGTTTAGCAACTTATAAAACTGTACTATGATTCATTTACATAATTCATAAACACAAAAGCAGAAAGAGCAATGTCAACTCTTGTCAATCTTCCTGGTTGCATGATTTTTGGATAGAGTCCACAGTTAATTCCTATACTTTCTTTGCCATTTCTTTTAAACAGGTATTTTTCTTATAGTGT
>CM034701.1:358220765-358248326 GCA_020142125.1 Phrynosoma platyrhinos
CCCCCCCCCCCCAATAAGAACTCTGTAAGGTCTCTCTGCTGTTTTTTCTCCATGGATATCTCCGGCTTTCCATTTCTTGCTCAACTATGAATTTCAGCCTGCTGTGGTACCAGGTTACATAAATTTCTAGAGCAGGGGTTTGGGGTGTACAGAAAAATCTTTGTGACATGGATCTCTTTCACCAACATTGATGGATTTCACATAAAGGCTTTCAATATATGTAAATGAGAGGCTACACGATTTAAACCATGCTTTGATAATTTGACTGTACAGCCATACACACACATACATATATATACAGGGAATGAAATCCTTTCCCTTCATGCAGCCCCTATACACCCCAAAAACGTGCTCAAGAGGTCTGGGTAGAGAGTCTTCCTTATTACACCTTTTAAAGTCAACCTTTTTAATGCCCCCCATGTCTAGCTCTTTCTTCTACACAGAAAGTCATGGAAAACATCAGCTTTATTTTGCCCAGCTTGCCTCTCTCAGGAAGCAAAAATATAGGAATAATAAAATTGCTTCTTTCTCCAAGTTCTTTTTAACTTTAATTTGTAGTTTCACCCTCCTTTAAGAACTTAACATGTCTGTGAACTTCCTCACTTGACCTAATTTTCTTTTCAAGGTTGCCATATGAACTTCCAATAGCTTCCCATGACTTCTCTCATCCCCCCCCCTTTCAAAACTCTTTATACTATTTTAACTTTGGCACTACCTTTCTATGATGGTGGGATTGTGTATACCTATAAGATTAAGAGGCTGTGAGATGTAGCATTGCTACTGATAGGACCTCTCAAATCAGACAGGCTTTTGCAAAAGAGCTGGACTAAATGTGCCAAACATCCTAACATGGTAAGGGAAGCTACTAGACAGCAGCAATAGTGGGGAGTGACATTGGTGGAGGACCTCTCAAAGACAATGGTAATGGCATTGGGATTAAAGATTTAAACAGGTTTAAATGTTGTTGAACTGAACAGATTTATCTTAGAAGGGGAAAAGGTAACAATAATATTAATTTACAAGTTAAATTAAGTATTATATAAGTATATATAAATGTTTAAATGAAAAAAGAGAAAGAACTGAGATAGTTATAGGAAGAAGAGAGATAAATTGATAGTAAGAAGAAAGTTGGTGTGGATGATAAGGTATGTGCAAAGGTAAGAAAGCAAGTGACCAAATAGATGAGAAGAAGAAGGTAGAGAAGAAATAAGGCAAAGTTTGGAACTTAGAAAAGAAGGTATAGGAATGAGATGAATAAAGGAAGAGAGGAGATGGAGTTTTTAGAATGCGAGTATGCAAGTGAGATGTTTGAGAAGCATGTTTTATTACTGTTTGAAGTAGTTATAATATATAAATAATGGAATTGTTTAGGGTACTAGACCAATTTGTGCTCATGTAAAATAGCATAAATTGTAAATAAAAATTATTTTGAAAAAAGAAAATGTCATGTTGCTGTGCATTATTAAAATTTATGTGTCAATAAAATATTTTTAAAAAGAAATGAAAATCCTATGAAAATCCAAAATAAAGCTAGAGATAGTGCTGGAAGATGAGAGACCTCCCACCCGTCAGAAATAGAAAGAGCAGAGGATTGAGAATGTGTCTCACAATGCAACTGGACTCAAGCCAAAAGGAATTTCTGCTGCTGACAGTCAGAGGTGAAAGAAAAGTCTGAAGCTGTACAACAGGGGTAGGCAACCTTTCCCCTTTAAGGGCCGAGGAACTTCAGCTCCCAGAATCCCAGGAGCTATTGGCCAACATGAGACTATTGGCCAACATGGCGGAGGCTTCTGGGAGCTGAAGTCTCTCAGCCCTTAAAGGTTGCCTACCCCTGCTGTACAACATATGCAGTAGTAACATGGAATGTAGGAAGCATGAATCAGGGAAATTGGGAAGTGGCAAAACAAGAAATGGAATGTGTAAGCATAGCAATACTTAGAGTGGACAGGAATGGGATGTTTTCAGTCAGATAAATAATTGTGTTTTATGCTGAAAATGACAAAGAAGAAATAAGGTGGCAAGTAATAGATGTAGCAGAAGTAACTGAGCTATACTGAAAAATCTATCTCAGTAATACCAATAGAAAACCTGCCAGTATAACACTAATCCAAGTTTATGCTTCAACTATAGAGAAAAAAGAAGAAAATGAAGGCCTATGCTGGTGTCCAGGAGGATACTGATTGCATACCCGAACAGAAACTGTTACTAGTGATATGTTAAGATATATAGCCAAAAAAACAACAACCCCAAAACAAAGAAAAACCTCATTAGTGAAACTCTTCAAACAATTAAGGACAGATGAGAAGTAAAAGGTGACAGAAACAGGATTTGAATCCCAAATGTATGCAACAGTTCTGTGGTTTCTTTGCAGGGCAAAGAACTATTATAATAATCAATGCAAGGAAATAGAAGATAACAAAAAGGTAGAAAAACAGACACTTTTTATAATTTCTGAAATATCAAACGGAGATTTAAAACAAGAGTAAGGATGGTATGTGAACAACACTGGACACTTTGTATGATCAGACCAAAATGCAATTACTATGGAAGCAATGCACACAAGAAAGACATATGAAGGCAAAATCCTTCAAGGACTGATTCCAGAAAGACAGATTCTTTTGAGGAAGAACCTTTTGGGGACGAACAACCATTTTAGAAAGTTAAGTGAAAGAGGTTCTCAAAGCACCTAGAGGAAATAAATCACCAGCATCAGATGACATATAAATAGTTCCAAGCTATAGAGACAGAATATACCCTAATTCTAATAAAAAATTGCCAATATGGAAAATAAAACAATGATACCTAGAGAACGGATTAGCTTGTGAAGTTACTATCATGTGCAATTACACAGTATCTAAATACAGTCGCCCCTGTTTTCGCAGGGGATCTGTTCCAGAACCCCCCCCTCCGCCAAGAAAACAAAATAAAAGCAAATATTCAAGCCCCATTGGCTTGAATGGGTGTGCGTGGCATTATATCCCTCCCCGCTTGCCAGTCCACAAAAAGCGAGACAGTGGGCTCGAAGTTCACAAAAATGGAAGGACAATAGTAGAGCTAAACAACACATACACAACACAAAAATAAATTAATCTACTGCATCCGTTCTATGTAAAAACAAAGTAAATCTAACTTTCAGATTGATCTAATTTAAGTTCTAACTGTAAGCTTGTAACTGTATACTTCTCATTCTCTGTACTCCCATACAGGCATACATGGGGGCTTAAGGAAAATCTTAGAAAGGCATCTCCTCTACTTCTCTTATTCTATGGGACTAATATGGGAATAATATTTAATGAAACATGGGTACTATACCTTTCCCACAGACCAAGAAGATACAGAACGCCTTATCCAATAGCTTGGACCAATTCAAGACAGCATATGGATTGTTATCTCTTATAATCTGCCAGTGAGAAATTTGAGATTTTCCAACTTCATGAAACACATATGAAAGAATAAATCTGATCCGCATCCTGCTACTTACAGAGAAAACAAACACTCTGCAGTTATCTTATGCATATAGTTTCTGATGAGTATACACATCTAGTCTACTGTGCATAGGTACAATAGGAAGCCATGAGTTCCTGCACCATGTATACATGGCAAACAGAAATGTGTTTCTTATACATTACTGGATACATACAAAGCAGATGTGACTTCCTATGTGAACAGCCATCAAGAAAATTTATCTTGTGCAAGGTGAACCTTAGACTGAAAATCAGTAAGGACAATTACATCATGACTTCAGCTATTCTTCTCCCCCTTGATCCTGCCCCTGAACTGAACTGAATGGAATTTTGCTGCTGCAACTGTTGAGATATGTTGATATATTGTATTTTAACCTGTATATTTTAATCCCTTTTGGTTTAATACTATTTTAAGGGATGGTTGGGTTAGGGTATTGATACACATATGTAATTATGGAATTTTAAAGTGTAAGCCGCCTCGATTGTGCTGCAGAGGGGCGGGATAGAAATAATATTATCATCATCATCATCATCATCCAAACATTTATGTTTATCAAAAGCCACCACATGCTTTTTATGCAATGATCTTGGTGCTGGTTCCACTATAAAGCCATTCTTTCTGTGTAGGAAAAGTATTAACTTGTGAAATGGCCTAGCACTCTGAGAAGAAGAATTCACTGGGGAAAAAATAAAGTTCTAAAAAACCATGTAGCATATTGTCTGCATGATTGGCAATTAGGTCACATTTACACTCTCTTTGCAAAAATGTCTTATCTAATGCCAGATTCTGACTTCCTGTAGATAAAAACAAACAAACTTATTACTGGCACCTGCAACCTAAGGCAGCTTAAATTCTACCTGATTAACCCGAGGTCTGCATTCCTTGACTTAGAACATAGCACATTCCTGAGAAGCCAGAACAGTCCATACCACTGCACTACAAGACAAAAGAGATTAAGATACAAAAAACCTCACATGTAACAGAATAAATAAATAAAATTAAAAATGAGTTGCAAACTTCAAATTTCAACAGTGGCAATACCACCATATATTGGTTATAGGAATCAATGCTGCCCCAAAAGATGCCTGCCTCTTATTTTAAAGCACCAAAGCTCTAAAATGTATTAAAACTTCCAGATTTTCACAGCCTTTCTGTAGTAGTAAGCAGCTATTTACGACATAGACTGAAGCTTTCTCCCTCCATGCCTCACACACTGGGTGGAGGTGGGGGGGGATGAATGGTTTGCTGCTTCATCTGAACCAAGCCAATGCATACCTTATTTTCCTGCGTATAAGACTACTTTTTTACCTGCAAAATCTGTGGCTAAAGTGGGGGGGGGGTCGTCTTATATGCCGGATATAAGGATAATGAGGATAGAGGTGCTAAAACTCTATATTTTGACTGGAAAAATGGGGGGGTCGTTTTATACGCGGGTCGTCTTATACGCCAGAAAATACGGGCACTTTGAAAATAATTCTCAGAATGTCAAACCTAAATGCAATCTACTAAAATCAAAATTGTACTTACAAGTAAACATATTTTGTATTGGAGTGTTAAGGGCCTTTTGCTCATTACTCTGGGGACTCATTTACAATTTCAGTTTACTAGAAACATGTTTGGCACTCGGAGTAAAATTAAGAAAATAAAAATAAAGCCACGGCATCCCACTGCAGACAATAAAATCAACCCAGCTGAGACATTACAGTTTTTACTGGGTGGCTAAATGTAAGTCAAGGGCATGAATCCAAACCTTCACCCAATGTTAGGAAAACCCCTTGTGACACATCCAATTTAGGAATGAAAAGTCTTTATACTGCTTTGTATGGGACTGTAGCCAAATGTTGAAATGAGAATTTACCTAAGAACTCTAGTACTGTTATTGAGGTTTCCAAGCCATAGCACTAAGAAGCCTCCGCTCATTATTTTTCTTTAATTACCTATGCATGAACATTGTGGGTGTATTAAAACTTCTTGCTTTTCCTGGGAAAAACAGCAGCTGAGATATGGGAGAATACAACACTAAATATGTGCATAAGAGCTGCAACATCTTGCTCTTATGCAAAAATGGTGCTAAGACTGAAAGCAGAATAGCGGTTTTCCACACAGCCCTAGCAGCCTGCTGCTCCAAACAACAGATGATTTAAAGGCAACTTAAACTGTAGCTTCCTTCCAAACTGTATGGGTCAATAGCAGATTCTTCACATATCAGGAACAAAAAACAGTTAAACTGAAGCAAACTATGGTCTCTTGCAATCAATGTCAATACTACTTTGAATACTCTTTAATACTAGAGGGATTTGAACTTGCTTTGCTTAGTCCATATTGACTTCAGCGCAAAACTAGACGAGGGATCATTTTGTATTCCAGACTCTGAAATGGAGGGGAAATATTAGACTACAACTTTCTTTCATGTGACAACTTTGTAAATTGTAAGACTTCCTATACAGGAGAAATCAGTCCTACAAATGCTATAAAAGAGCACTGCAGTTTTGGTAATATGCAAATTTGCCTAGACTTAACCTGGGAGAGACTGCTGATCCATTTAAACATGCCTTCAATTAGCAGACAGTTAATGAATTTCAGGATTTTCTTGAGGCCTATCTGTTGCAAGGGGGACATACTACTGTTATCTTAAACAAAGCAAACCCCAAGTATGACAAGATACACTGAGCTTCAGATACAAATATGAGACAGGAAGTAGAGAAGTGATCATCTACAGTTTCACTGGCAGTGCTTAATTAAAAGGCTCTGTTGCAGCTGCTGGAAAGCATTTCCAGCAAGCAAATATTACAAAGCATTGTTTATAGCACCTGGTCTCCATCTTATCCATCCTGGATAACTTCATTGTCAGCACACAGTAAGTGTTGTAATTCCATCACTGTGTGGTTAATTAAAACCGGACAAACACAGATTTTCACTTTGAGCCTTGCTAGGTGGACCACCCAAGGAAGGAACCCAATATTTTACAACCTCTTGTTGGTATGGTTGAAGTGACAGATGGGTAAATGAATTCACACTTCAGGTTGACATTCCATAAAGGATAAAACTCATGTAAAATTAGGCTTTCTCTGATTTCTTAATTTGAAGTATCATGATCTCCTCACCAAAGGAATTAAATGATACTTTATGCCTTGTGTGCATTCCTACACACATCTAACTGGAAGTTCCACCAAACAAGTTTAAGACGAGTCATTAATTCAAGTATACAACAGCCCAGTTTCAAAATACAGACTGGATACAATGTAGTTACCTATTCAATACCATTTCTAACCTCCTATTGGTGTGCATTTATACTTCACAGGCAACCTAAGAGAAGTCTACAAACATTTTTTGCTTTTGTCTCTATTCATGTACCAGTCTGAAGTGTCAGTGGATCAGGTTAACCATTTAGTACACACTACCCACCCAACCCCCAACATGGGAAATGCTTATGTTGTTCATTTTACTAATGGTTACGGCCCCGAGCCCAGGTATTGGGACACAATCTCCAGTCCTAGATGAGGTCACACTCTCCTCAAAGGACTGTGTTCGCAATCTGGGGGTGCTCCTAGATCCGTCGCTTCAGATGACAAATCAAGTGAATGCGGTGGTCAGGAATGCCTGCTATCAAGCTTCAGCTGATATGGCAACTGCACCCTTTCCTGGAGGTCGGGGACCTCAAAACTGTGGTACATGCTCTGGTAACCTATCGTCTCGATTTCTGCAATGCACTCTACATGGGGCTACCCTTGTGCCTAGTTCAGAAACTTCAACTGTTACAGAATATGGCAGTCAGGCTGGTCTCAGGTAAAACCAGAAGAGACCACATAACACTTATTCTAAAATCACTTCACTGGCTGCCTATCTGTTTCCGGGTGCAGTACAAGGTGTTGGTTATTACCTTTAAAGTCCTAAATGGCTTGGGTTCAACCTATCTTCGGGACCGCCTCCTTCCATATAATCCACCCTGTGCACTCAGGTCCTCTGGGGAAAATGTATTGCAATCTATAAAAACTAGATTATCTGCAACTGCCTGGAGAGCCTTTTCAGCTATCACTCCCAGACTTTGGAATGGCCTGCCGGATGAGATCCATCACTTGACCACCTTAAACGGCTTTAAAAAAGATGTTAAGACGGATCTCTTCCGGCAGGCCTTTCCTGAGTAGGTAACTGACCACCGAAAATGGTTATGCCTGTCCCTGATTTCCATTGTAGCTATTTTAAATTATTTGTTATTTGTAACTGAAGTATGTTTTTATATTTTGTCTGTTTAATTGTATTTTAGAGGGGGTGAGCTATGGGGGATGGGATTGTTTAAGTTTTATCTTGTAAGCTGCCTTGGTTGTATTTCACAGAGAGGCGGGATATAAATTTATTATTATTATTATTATTATTATTATTATTATTATTATTATTATTATTATTATTATTATTACCCCAGCACAAATATCCAGGTAGCTGCAGCTGAATCCTAAGGCACTCAATCAAAGTACACCACATGTAGACTTGCCATACATGGATTTGAGCTTATGCGTACAGCAAGCCCAGGAGGACAAAAAAGCATGTGTGTGGAGTGTGCCACCATAGAAATCAATGGAATTTAAGCATACATGCTTTTTCTCATATGAGGGGGGCTCCCAGAATGGATCCTCCACATATAGGATGGGCCCACTGTAGTCACATCTGTAACTGCACAGGAATTACCATACCTTAAGAACAGGAAAATCCCATTTTACAAAATAATCATCTTGGAGTATTCTGAAGTGAATTATTATACAAAATACAGAGTGGAAGCACAGGCAAGAACTAACAACGAACACCCTGGGTATCTGCTCAAAGACAACCATGCATATTTTTAATGTACTGTGTTCTCATCTCTCCCTTATCTCTGTTCTACCTCTTACACACTCTAGTGCATCACTTCCTACAAATCTAACTGTAAAACAGATCTTCGTGCCTGGCAACTTTTCCCAGGAATATTTAATTAATGATTACTAACAACTACATGTAAACTACGTCTGTATATTCATATCATCTGTAATAGAAGCTGGGGGCAATAAACATCACATGGGTGTGCATCCAAAAAGCATGCTTTGTTGTATATCTAGCTCATATATCCCAGTCTTGTTCTCAGTCACTTCCAAGTATATATGCTGAAGATTGTAAGATTATGAGTTCTGAGGCAGCAGCAGATGCCTCCATTTAATCCAGGATACTACTCATCCCTTTGCCAATGGGCAATTAGAGTTCATTGATGGATGACTATTCAAGCAGCAAATGGCTACTCTACATTAAGATGAAGTGAGGGTTAGTTTAGGGACTTTTGAGGAAAAAAATCATCTATCATTTAATGGTCAGAAGATCTTACTGTTTTAGCTATGCATGAATATGCTTTTTCTAGATATCAACTTCAAGAAAATGTACTGCTGCAAATATGGCTATCTTCTATCAATGTATATACTGTTTATCAACCCCTGTTTATATTGTTATTTTCCTTCTTTTCTCTTTTTTCCTGTTTTTGTTTGCAACCATAAAAATGTTTGTTTTTAACATTTTCAGTTTTCTTAAAAGAGTACAGTACTATGCTAGGGTAGGATCCCAGTGAACCACTACGGTTGTAAGATTCTGCCATTAATAATTTGACCAATATTTTAGTGGCAAACTATTATTAGAAATCTGTATTCAGACATGTGTAACATACGAGGGGGTATTGTAAAGTTTTAATTATCATCTTTAAAAAAAATGACAAAAAGTTTGATTTAATTTGTAGTTATTAACATATATCTATGTAGTCACCATCCAGATTTACACATTTTTCCCCCAGCGTTTCTTGACTCTTCAAATACCTGATACTGTAGAAGTCTGCAGATTGTGCCTTACGAGGGCGTTGAGTAAAGTAATAATTATCACCCGGAAGTTGTTATATTGATGAAATTTTGTCAGTGTCATCATTGGTCCCTAAGTGCATGATGTTGAGAAAATCAGCTCGTGTCCATCATTTTTATGACAGATCGTGCCAGAAGTGACTAAAGTGTAAAATCCTTGTAAGGCGCAATCTGCAGACTTCTACAATAACGATATTTGGAGGGTCAAGAAACGCTGGGAAAAATGTGTAAATCTAGATGGTGACTACGTAGAGATAAGTTAACAACTACAAATCAAAACAAACTTTCTGTCAAATTGTTTTAAAGGTGATAATTAAAACTTTATGATACCCCCTTGTATTCTATGTAACAAACTACCTGGCATTGCAAAAATAATACTCTGTTTAGTTAATAACTTAATTCCAACATAAGAAGATAGGACAGGGCATGGGATTCTTTTGCAACTTCTGTGGTTCCTATCATAAATGTTGACACTGATAATTTGGCAATGATTAGAATGGGACAGAAGTTTGACAGGGAGCACTTAGAATCCTTAAAATTTGCATTACATCACATTCTATGCAGAACCCTGAACAAAGTCTGTCTTGAACTTGTATGAAAATGACAGTGGTATATGTAAATATCAAGTTTGGTCAACATCTCTTCATACTGTACTTTGTCTTCACAGAATCATAGAATTGGAAGGTATCCCAAAGGCTATCTAATCCAACCCTACACCATGCAGGAACACACCATCAAAGCACTCCAGAGAGATGACCATCCAGCCTCTGTTTAAAAATCTCTAAAAAGAGGAGACTCCACCACTCTCTGAGGCAATGTGTTCCACTGTTGAACAGCTCTTACATTCAAAATGTTCTTCCTAATGTGGAATCTCTTTTCCTGTAGCTTGAATCCATTGCTCCGTATCCTAGCCTTTGGAGCAGCAGAAAACAAGCTCAACAGAACATCTCTTCAAATATTTAAACACAACTATCTTGTCGCCTCTTAACCTTCTCTCTCCAGGCTAAACATACCCTGCTACCTAAGCCACTCTTCACAGGGCATGGTTTCCAGACCTTTCACCAATTTTGTTAACCTCCTCTGTACAACCAAAATGGTCACAGGTCACCTTAAATCTGGTGCTGGGAAAATGAGAGACCCAAAATGCTTAAGAGGCACCCAACGCAGTTGATGGGCTTCATTTTGATCCCATTAAGCATCACACTGCATTTGGTGACTTTATGATCAAGAATGTAGATTAGTACAGCACATCAGTCAGAGAAAAAGACATTTTAAATCATAACAGAGATTAGTACTAGGGGAGCAGGGCTTCATTGTTCCAGGGTAGGGGGAAACACATTACATCTGCATCATTAAATTTAAGTTTTTTCTCCCCCAACAGACTTAAGATTCTGTGCAGTGCTCCTTTAAAAAAAATAGAATGTACTCTTGATGAGGAGAATGTTTGCAGAGCCAGGAGAGAGACTGGCAGTACTAGGGTCCAAATTCTCTGTTCATGAGCCAGGTAGGGTTAATGAAGCCATAATGCTTTGCTGAACATCTTAATCCTGACCTGGAAAGATCAGGCCGTCTATCGGAAAGAATCCATTTTTATGCTAGCTTAGCCCTTGGCCTCCCTGGAGAAGCGCCTGCCAAATCCTGACCATTCCGTACCGCTTCCTAAATGAAGCAATTTGTGATATGGGCCATATATGAGGCTTGGAGAGACTGTGCTTTGCCAACAAATTCCAAGGGCTCTCTGATCTTTCCAGGTTGGAATTAAGTTATTAGCTCAACAAAGCATTTTTTAAAAAGGAAAGGAAAGAGATAAAAAAATTCCCAGTGTGCTTTAACTATTGGTAGATCCTTTACTGGACTGCAAATGTGGTACAAAGAGGCATCTGGGATCCCATACTGCCTGGCTACTTCAAAGGACCCAACATAAAGGGTGTAATATGTCAGAAAAGCTGACATTTACAACTAAAGCAGCAGGGGTGGAAAGAGATGAATTCATCTTCAGAGTGCTCACTCTACATTAGGGGGCAGAATCTTTTCAATGTTGAGGGCTGAAGCAAGTATTTTCTGCAACTATCCATCCCAACACACAAAGTGGGCAACCCAATATTTAGAATTAAAGTGTATGTGATATCCACTTAGTGGTGCAGTGGTTAAATGCCTGTACTGCAGCCACTCACTCACAGATCACAAGGTTGCGAGTTCAATACTAGTCAGGGCTCAGGCTAGACTCAGGCCTATATCCTTCCGAGGCTACTAAAATGAGGACCCAGCTGTTGGGGGGCAATGAGCTTACAGTTGTAAATTGCTTAGACATCCCATAGCATGATATGAAGAGGCATATAAATGAAGCTGCTTTGCTTTGCTTGATGTCCTGAATGGGTAGCCTCTCAAATCCCATCATTTGCACTGGACAGCAGATCAGACACAGTTGTTTTGCAATATAAGCCTGCTGTGAACGTCTTTGAAAAGTTGGCCTGCCATATCCATCGATTTTGCATCCACTGATTCAATCACCCTTGGCTTGAAAATTTTCACACAACATACAAAATTCCAAAAAGCAAACCTTAATTTTGCTATTTTATATAAGTCTCACCTTTTTATTATGCCACTGTATAAAATAGGACTTAACCATCTATGGATTTTGGTATCCACAGGGGTCCTGGAACCAAACTCATGGAGATATCAAGGGCCTGCTGTACCTTCAATTTAGCATGTTTAAATAAATACGTCAATACAACTAAGAATGTTTGCTGTATTCACTCTATAAGCTCCATACATCTAAAATGTTTCTAAAATGTTTCTCAACTAGCCAAAAACATTTGGATGGGAATGGGGAAAAGGAAAGAGTAACACACACTCGTTACAGTTTAATTTTTTTGCTCTTGTTCAAATAATTCAAAGCTTAACTTGAAAATTATTTTTGCTGGAATCATTCTAAATGTTTTACCAATTGACAAAGATACTTTCTGGACATTATTCTTACTGTAAAAAGGGGGGGGGGGAGTAGGAAACAGAATTGAGAATATACTAGTGAAAGAACCCTGAAGAGCTGTGTGTAAGATGCATAGATTGCTAGGTATGAACCTGGGTCAGTTTCTCTCTGCCCACAGAAGGATTAAACAAAACTACAGCCATCAAAAAAGCTGAGATCAGCTTTTAAAGCTACCTTTTTTCAATGGCATCATATCCATTCATTGGCTACATTCAGATTCAATACCCCATTAAAGGAACGAAACTCAACAAACCTGTCTCCCTCTATTCTCCAGTTCTGTTCCAGCATGGCCACAAAGAACAAGAGTTTTCACATCCATTTTTAAATGAAGAACAAAACTAGAAAATGACATTTTCCAATATGAAGAAACATTGTTGCACAAATGAAGGCAAAGAACCACAAATATTTCAGTCAACAGTATCATCCCAAATATGCCTATAAACTGGTATATTGCTGCCTCTACTCTTCCAACTGATTCACAAAACAAACTAAAAAAAAGGGGGGGGCATGTTCCTATGAAGATTTCTGTATCTTTTCCCCTTGTAAATATTTACCTTGCAAGTTATTTTCTTCACCAAAGTAGGTTCCATACTATTTTATATCAAATTTCTGATATGAGTATTGTTTTCCATTGCTTGGCAATTTCATGCCTGGCAGCCAGAGTAAAAATGCAATAAGATCTTTATGCAATGAGTTATAACGGGATCCAACACAAATATTTAGCACAGCAAATTCAGGCTTCACATCCATTTTCTACTAACTCTATTTTAGCATTTTGTCCTATTTCTAACTACAGTTAGTCCATGTTTGGACCTAACAAGAACCGTAAAAGATGGATTTGAAAACTTTTCTGTCCAGGACTTAGCAAAGAAGTTTTGTTTTCCTGGGGTTTTTTGCACTTTAATCCCCAGAATCCCTTACTTGGAGAGTCTAATAAATAACTTCTCAGTTATAGCCACACTAGAGGAAAAGAGAAAAACACAAACAAGCTGAAGACTCATCTATGTTTGCTTCCATAACATTAAATTACAGATTGTTGCACTTGTTACTAATTGAAAAATTAAAAATTTGAAAGCTTTCTACCTTGTGTCATTAGACATTATGTTTCTCCTTGTTCCTAAAGAAATTTGTTAGAAACCTAGGGAGAAAAATGTAATCACCTATTTATACAACGTCAGCACTGGAAACCAATTTGGCATCAGACGAGAATAAATAGTCAAGCCTAGGAATGTCCAGCTTCATTCATATATGGTTTAATAAATTGACATTAGTCTATCTATAGCAACCTGACTAAATGAATATCTGAATGGTTTCAGACCACTGGCCTTGCCATTTTTCAACCTCAATGGGGTGGGAAGAACAACTTTGGGAAAGAACTGAGCATACACACATGAGAACTTTCAAGACAACTATGACAGGAATAAGTAAAGCTGCTGGTTTAATGTCAAGTAAAAATTGCAGATAGACTATTGCTATTCTTTTTCTACAGTTCAATAAAGCAGTCTTAATTGAATTAGATATTTTGGATGTCTGAGCACAATACACCTACAAGATCAAAAGCTGTGTATCATAGGTTGCTCCACAGCACCCCTCCAAGCACTTATTTAGATGTTGCTTTGTTAAGAACTAGCTTGGCAAGAATACGGGGGGGGGGGGGGGGGGGGGGGGGGGGGGGGGGGGGGGGGGGGGGGGAGGTAACAACCAGAGCTTCCCTTGAAAGCCATTCCAAACTAAGTGCTGGTTGTTAAATTTAGGTTTGTACATTAAATATTAATTAGCAACAGCTAGTGGAGAATGAGTTTGGAGCTCACCTCCCTGCCCAGTAACATTCAATTACCATATCTATTAGTTCCCTGGTTTCTTGTGGTAACAGGCAACATTATTGAGTACTTTGGGCTATTACTTTTGTGTTCTTGTCATTGTTATATCTTCTTCTGTTGACCATAAGTAGTGAATTCTTTTCTTTCCATGCTTCACGTGTTTCTTCTATCCTGATCCCATTCGCCTTTTCCCTATCTCCCAGCTTCCATTCTTCTGTTCACTCTGGAACTGTCACTCTGCTACCCCTAAAGCGGCGGCAATTCACGACCTTTTAATTTCCAAAACACTTAATCTCCTTGCTCTTACTGAAACCTGGCTACCGGTCCTTGATACTGCTACCTCCGCGGCCTTTTCTTTTGGTGATCTCTCTTATC
Source organism: Phrynosoma platyrhinos (assembly GCA_020142125.1). Lineage (NCBI taxonomy): Eukaryota > Metazoa > Chordata > Lepidosauria > Squamata > Phrynosomatidae > Phrynosoma > Phrynosoma platyrhinos. Next base: position 358,235,279 of record CM034701.1, read on the forward strand.
ACCCACACAAGCCGCTCTGAGGATCGTGTGTGTGTGTATTTGTGTGTGTGAGTATCTTATTGTCTAAGTCCTGCCAGTTTCAAGTTCTATCTTTTCCCCCAGCTATCGTTTCACTTCATTTGAGTGTCATTCTATCAAACTTTTTCTGCGGGTTGCAGTTATCTATCGCTCTCTTGGCTTTGCTACCCAGTTTCTCTCTGACTTTGAGTCATGGCTTACATTTGTTCTATCAGATGCAGTCCCCTGTCTGATTCTAGGTGACTTTAACATCCACTTTGATGATTCCAAGAATCTGACAACGTCTCACCTTAATTCCCTCTTAGCCTCTTTTGGTCTTCAACCTCATTCTAATTCACTTGGTCATTGTTTTGACCTAGTTTTTGCTGCTAAATGTGTCATTTCTGTCTACTTGGCAGATGATCTTCCATTATCTGATCATTATTTAATTTCTTTTACTCTTGCTTATATTCCACCTCTTCATCATACTGTTCGACGTTATTTTTGCAACCTCCAGTCTATTAATTGTGATCATCTCAGTCAGACCTAGGATTCATCTCTTTCCTCTTTAAATCTTGGAGACTCTGCTGATTCAGCAATGTCTTTATTTAACTCCACTCTTTCTTCAATTCTTGACAGCTTCGCCCCTTTATCTGTGTGCACATCTTCCTCTATGACCAGGCCTCAGCCCTGGCTTATTCCAGTTAGGTTTCTTTGGTCCTGCTCTCGAGCATCCAAACATCTTTGGAAAAAGTCCAGGGAGCGGGCTGATTTTATTCATTATAAATTTGTACTTTCTTCCTTTTCACACGCTCTGTCTATGGCAAAACAGAATTATTATACATCATTGATCTGCACCAATGATAGGCACCCGCAGTGTTTGTTTGCCATCTTCAATACTTTGCTGAAACCTCCCCCTCCTTCTGTCTCTTCATTCTCTCATAATGATTTTCCTAATTACTTCATCTCAAAGATTACCACTATTTGCCCTGAGATAGTCCCTCCTGATTTTTCATCTATTACTAATTTTCTATCACTCTCAGCTAAAAAATTTTCTGCATTTCCTCCTGTTCCTTTGGATGAACTCTCTATGCTGCTGAACTATTCTAAACCCGCAACTTGTTCTCCTCACCCAATCCCTTCTTGTTTTCTAATCTCTATAGCCCCTTTGTTTCTGCCCTCGCTTCTCTATATCTTTAATCTCTCTCTTTCTACTGACTCTTTTCCTTCAGTCTTTAAACACGCTCTAGTTCCCCCAATTCTGAAACAAATCTTCTCTCAACCCCTCTTCCCTGTCTAACTATTGTCCAATTTCTCTTCTTCCTTTTCTTTCCAAGGTATTGTAATGGGTTGTTTATTCTTGCTGTCGTGAGTTTTTTAAAGCCAACTCCATTCTCGATCCTTTTCAGTCAGATCCTTTCCAACCACAGCACTCTACAGAGACGGCTCTCATAAAGATCTCGGATGATCTTCTGTGGGCCAATTGTTCTTCTCAATTTGTCTGCAGCCTTTGACACCACGGATCACTATCTTTTAGTTTATATACTTTCTGGCCTTGGGTTCTCAGACTCTGTCCTTGACTGGTTTAAATCTTTAAATCTGTCAGACAAATCTTTTGCAGTGGTCATGGGTGGTCAGGCTTCGTTTTCTGTTCCGTTATCTGTTGGGAGTTCCCCAGGACTCTGTTTTGGGTCCCCTACTGTTCTCTCTTTACACACTGTCCCTAAGAAAACTCATCTTTTGGCTTCTCTTATCATCTGTATGCTGATGACACCTAGCTGTATCTTTCCATCCCTGACCTTTCTCTGGGTCTTGAACAGCAAGTCTCATTTTGTCTTACAGCTGTCTCTCAGTGGATACACCATCAGCACTTGAAGCTCCATATGTCCAAAATGGAGCTTCTTGTTTTTCCACCAAAGCCTACTGTTCAATACTCCTTTTATGTTTCTGCTGACAATATTTCTATTTCACTTGTCCAGGAAACCCGCAGTCTTGCTTTTATTTTTTTATTCTTCTTTGTTGTGTATCCCTCAGATTCAGGCCACAGCCAAGACATGCAGATTCTTTCTGTATAATATTGTTAAAATTCAACCATTTCTCTCAGCCTCGACTGCCAAGATTTTGATCCATGCCCTAGTGCTCTTGCGCCTAGATTTTTGTAACCTCCTTCTGGCAGAGGTTCTTCTTTCTCAATTCCAGCCTTTAATTTCGGTCCAGTATTCTGCTGCACACATTATCCCATCTGCTCACCATTCTGACCATATTTTTCCTTTATTGTCATCCCTTCACTGGCTCCCCCTCCCTTTCCGTATTCAGTATAAACTTCTGTTGTTGAGTTTTAAAGTCCTGCATGGGTTGGCCCCTCCTTATTTATCAGAGCTTCTTTCCTCTTACTGCCCCACTTGTGCCCTCCATTCCAATAGTCAAGGACTGCTGTCTCAGCCTAGGATTTTTACTGCTCCATCCCAGATTCATCCCTTTTCACTTGCTGCCCCTCATTCCTGGAACCTCCTTTCCCCACGAGCATGGGGCATCACTTCTTTAACTAGCTTCAAAGCTGAGTTAAAGACTATATTGTTTGATTATTATTTGATGTTTTAATTTTTTGCCTCTTCTGTATTCATATGCATTATTTTATTATTTTGTGGAATGTATGCCATTGGCAGGATTATATTTACTTATTTTATCTGTTTTATTGATTGTATGTACAGCACTGTGTAAATCTACAGCACTATATAAATAAAGCATAATAATAATAATAAATATGTATACATGCACAAAAGCAGATCATTTGGGGATGAGATAATCAATTAGTTGATTTATCATAGTCATAATTCAGTGTGTTTTTATGGTTACAAATTTCTACAGTGTAATTCTGCTTTCCAGATTGCTATAGTAGTTCCAAGAGCCACCATACATCATATATTCTAAAAGCAGAGGGAGAGTTCAGTATGCAAATAAACAACTATAGTACCTACAGCAAAGGTGCAAATGCATTAGTATTTACTTGAAGGCATGTGGTCTCCACATTTGCAGAATAAAAGCTTGGACATTTCTGGTTCATCCAAAAGAAAATAAAACAGGAGGTAGTCTCTAAACTGAAGCTGGGGGCTACATTCCACTGATGGCTGGAGAAAAATGGGTAGTATTAGAGCAGGGGTAGGCAACCTTTCCCCTTTAAGGGCCGAAGGACTTCAGCTCCCAAAATCCCAGGAGCTATTGGCCAACATGGGACTATTGGCCAACATGGTTGAGGCTTCTGGGAGCTGAAGTCCCTTGGCCCTTAAAGGGGAAAGGTTGCCTACCCCTGTACTAGAGGTTGAGGGAGCTACTTCACTCTTTTAGAAGAGAGGCCAAAATTGTGTTTGGAAATCAACCAGCAATGATACAGGTACATAATCACCTGGAAAAGCTCAGGGTGCCAGATTGCTGCCCTCAGAGGACTGGATCTATCTACTGGTTCTGAGATTCCCTGCTCCTACACTACACAGACATCTATAGTATATGCAACACATCCATAGAAGTTAAGGATTCTTAAAAGCAGAGTAATAAATTAAACTGTCTCGAAATGTAAGAGGGCCGTACTTCAGTGAACAAGTGTGAAGGACTTAGGGTTGTAGAGAAGTGAGTTCTCTTGGTATCTGATCTTAATTGAAACAGAACAGATTGCACCTTTGTTCATCAACATAATCCTCTTCCTTGGTTCATGTTCATGCCCTATTCTTTCTCTTTGCCAAGTGCTTGCTTGCTCCCGCAGTCCCAAAGAATCTCCTGGCTCCCATTTCCACTCTCCCAGGAGCTGGTATCTTAGAACTTCATGAGTTCCATATCCAGTGCAGGGCTGATATTTCTGCCAAGTTAAGCCAAGCCAGTCTTATGCTATTAAAACTAAAGATTTTATATTACACACACACTCACTACATGCTAGATGCCAGTACCCGAGAAGCATAACTGGGGAGAAAAGATGAAGCAAGCATTACATTTCAATATTTCTGAAAGAAGCCATGGTCCAAATAACTGTGCTCCCCACGCTCCCAGAATATGAACATCCAAGTCTCCCATCGTTCATCATTACCCTACCCTAAACAGCATTACTCAAATAATTTCAGCCTTCTCCTCCTAGCAGGCTTTCCAGATAAGCGAGATGGGAAGAGGGAGAGACCAAAAGATCCTATCCAGAAACAAGGATGATGTTCCTTGGGGAGGAGTGAGGGAGGATATTACAGAAGTCCTCAGGTTTGGAAAGGATTAAGAAATACTTTGATTACTCGTTAATGATATGAAAGGCAAAGCCCTTGGATTCCATTCAAAAGCATAATTACTCCCATCTGAGCACATAAAACATACAGGAGAGGCTACAGTTGTAAAGCAGAATGGACCACTATTTAAAGAACAGACTATGGAGCCACAATGCAGCAGAACAGAAAAACAAGCAGGAGGGAAACCCACTAATCTGGTGACCATAAACCTTCTGCAAATGGCATATACCCTGGCCTGAAGTGGTCCATTTGGGGCACTCCCAGTGTGGCTTGACTGCAACTCCTAATACTCTTCACCATTGGGTAGGTTGGTTATGGCTCCTGCGGGCTGCAGACCAAACAAAATCTGGAGGGACACACTTTATTCCTAAACAGCTGCAGAACGTTGATAACATTTGAACAATTAGTAGTGCAAAAAAACTCCAAGTCCCAATATGAAAGTATCATGTGAATGACCAAGAAACAGTCACATGTGGCATTACATTCAACTCAAAAACTCCCTGGGCATACAGTAGAGGTGATGTCATACTGCAGGGATATGAATAGTGTGGGCTGTAAGATACACATACCCTCCAGACCATTTCAGCAGACTACAGTCCTATCTCAGCTTATCCCTAAAAATATTTTCAACAAAACAATGAAATTGCCTCCAGAAGCTGAGATTTTCTTTTTACATAGGGTGCAGCCTGTCTTTCATGAAGTTTAGAAACTGTTTTTATCTTTATAATTTTGCTTGTTTAAAACACATTTAGAGGTCTTCAAGGCCCACAATGTGTCCTGAAGACAGAAAACTGGCCCCCAACTTTCCAGAACTTGGCAGAGTACTTGCGCTACTGCTTCAAAATCTGAAAATGGGAAGGCTTACACCCTAAGGAATGTAGAACATACAGATGACCCCTGGATGTTGAAGCTCCTAAAGCTCTCCAAAAAAATTTATGAAGTAGAATGCTCCTCAACCCTGACATAAAAATGCATTCAAATATGTCCATATCTCCTTTTTCAGCTATATCCCAACAAAAATGGAGATGGCAAGTGATGTGATATCACTTCCAGTCGCCGCTATGACTGGGAAAGGAGGTATTTATTCACACCAATGGGGGGGGGGGGAGGGACACCTTGAGGGAGAGAATTTCTCCCCCTGTGCATAGTATCCTCCCCTTTGTTTGCACAATGGTATACTTATACTTCAAAAGATTATATGTCAACAATTTCTAACTGATTGCAAAAAGGGTTTTGGTGACAATTTTTGTGACAAACTGTAAGTGTCAATATTCAGGATTAACAGGGAAGGAATAATCAGATTTTACACTATGATTTATACAAACTGTCTCAGATTAAAGGAAACCTGTGTCATGATGAAATAAAGTATTTGATTTTTCCCTTTACGCAGCTCTCCTGAATGCCACTTGTGCTTACACTCTTCTGAAGTTTGGAGTAGTGTCAAATGGAGGCATGCTCCTGATGGCATGTCAGGATCTAACTTAAGAGGGAGAGGATGGTTTCTCTTGCACCCTCAAAACTGGCTGTGGAGGGTGAGGTAACCTAGTGGATCTGGTTACCAGACAGCATCAAAGGCAAGGTGGGGTGGGAAGAGACCTTGCTGCAACTTCATGAACAACGGATTTAGCTCATTGTGTGACAGTAGCAATAGCAACAGCAGCTACATTTCTGTATTAATTCATACTGAACTAAGCAGTCTCTAAGCAGTTTACACTTTTGGTATAAGGCAATTGCCCCCAACAAGCTAGGTACTCATTTTAGTAACCTCGGAAGGATGCCAGGCTCAGTCGACCCTGGAGCCCCTGACTGGAATCGAACTCGCAACCTTGTGGCAGTGAGTGGCTACAGTACCAGCATTTAACCACTGAATCATCAGGGCTTAAATGCTGATGGTACCACATATCTGGAAATGCAGTACCAGCATTTAACCACTGAACCATCCCTTATATACTTACGTTGGCAATCTTGTCTTGAAACAGGTGGCCAGACCCCCCATGAAAGGTTAGGAATTCATTCTTTTTTCTACTCAAGCACACTCTTTTCATTTTCCCACCACAAGCTTTAGGTATTGCACTTGCCATATTAAAAACAGAGAAAGATGAGTAAGCTGTGAAACTTTAGATCCAAATGTTCACAAGCACATGTTCACTAAACAAAAGCACCAGGTGGCTCTGCACAAAAATGCAAACACAATCCTTACATCAGTTCTATTCACTCCCTACGGCACTAGGGAGACCTCCTTCCCATCAAATGTCTCTAGAGGCCAATTCCCAATCAGTGGCTACAATCCAAATTTACAAAGCCTCCTACATATAACATATTACAGCAGAATCTCTCAACTGAAATACAATTACCCTGGGAGGTATTAACGTGATTTCTGTCTTCCATGGTTCAACTCAAAGGCTGATATATTAACTACTCCCATAAATGCTGCAGTAAACTTAAAGCATTCCTCCATTATGGGTTTTATCAGGAATGTTCCAGGAAGACCAGCATGAGCAGCCAAGACACCTGGGGAAAGAAGACTTGGCATCACTGGCACTTCTCAGTTCATACATACATAATACAGAGCGAATGAAACTTGTATTTGGTTTATTTCACTTGTAATATTGAATCAATCCTAAGTTTGTGAAGTCATTAGATTTTGCTTTCATTGAGTTGAAAAATATATTTTGCAACATGTGAAGAAAGAAGAGTTATGTATTCTGATATATTCATACCTCTTGTGAGCCACTGTGAATGAAGATTACTATAAACAAATGCAAGTTTCCTCTATATGTTTTTTGTATCCAGAGAGGAAGTCCCCCTCTGATGCAGAGTTCATTTCTTTTGAGTTACATATTGTCTTCTCTTAGCAAAAATCATTTAACAAAAATCTAATATACGCAAAACACCTAAATATGCTGGTAGTTTGTGCAATCCCCATTTAATCTACAAATACAAAAACTTTATCAGAGGATATGTTTGGTTCGCATTCTGTAGTGCTCCAAGCTGTAGAAGGCTAAAGAGCATCAAACCCCTTAATTGTAACACCATGGTTCAAGTACGACGACACTTTGTTAAAGTTCTGCCATTATTACACTAGCATCATCCCTACATACTTTCATAACGATTCAGGCTTACCATCCTAGACAGCCTTACAGATTTTTAGCAGTACTAAAAGATGGCAGAAGAACCAAGTCTGACCACAACACCGGTTGTGCAACTTGCCCATAAGTCAGTTTTCAGTTTGAAGATATGAATGGATTATGATTCTGAACAGCAGCACTTCTAGTAAAAAAAATTCCTATTATTGCAACACTATTATTCTAATCTTTCAACCTTTGAAATCAAGTAAAGTGGACAGATTTTCAAAAAAATGGAACACTTAAAGACAGTCTAAGTTATTCTTACTACCCAGTGAATTTTTAAAATACTTTAATTGTACACTTCAGAAGGTTTTTCATGCCACGGAGTGTTTCGGCATGCTTTCCAAAAGCACACTAAACAAAGAACACATGACAAACTGTTGTCTCCCAACTGATTAAAGTATTTCTTGCTGGCACAAGAAAGCTCTTAGTTAACTCCAATGGCTTGGGGCCAAGAGAAGTATTCCACCCACTACTGAGTACAAAGTTCAAGCATGAATGCAAATATGCATTATAAACATGCAGCTTCTGAAATTCTAGATTCTCAACCCTGGGTCCTGCTGCCTTTAGATTCCTACTAGTCCAACATATTTTGTCCTCATATGACTTTTTTTAAACAGACATTTCTATTGGAAAGGACTGTCAGCAACCATTTTGCAACTAGCCTAAACCAAGTAATGAGAAGAAAAGTATCTCCACACAGCTTTTAACAAAAACAAATGAAGCACCGCAGACAGAGTCTCCACCCAAATCAAGGCAGTGTAACCAACTATCTTTCCAGGGTCAGCCCCAAAATGATGCTATCCAGAATTCCACCAAAGACAGCAATAAATCCCAGATGGGGTAAGTGCCAGATGAGGCATAGAAAGGATCAAGTTTCAGAGAACATTTATTTAACTAACTTGTAATTTCAATTTCCTGTAGTTTGATCTTCCTGCTCTGAATATCAGTAATCCTACTGGGTTGAATCAATGTACCAACACTCAACTATTCATGATGAGAGAAGTGAAAACACACACCACATTTGTTGTTGTTGTTTGCCTTCAATTTCTGACTTATGGTAACCCTAAGATGAACCTGTCATCGAATTTTCTTGGCAGGATTTGTTCAGAGAGTTTGCGATTGTCATCCTTTCTGGCTGACAGTGTGACTTGCCCAGTGAGTTTCCATGGCTGAGCAGGGATTTGAACTTACAGAGTCATAGTCCAATTCTCAAACCACTGTACCACACAGACTACAGACTAGAATTTTAGATAATGACAAACCACATTTTGCATATATCACATTTGGGTATTAAAACAAGCCAGGATTCTCCAGAAATCTGTCTTTGTGGAAACAAACAGCATGACAGTGCATACTACCAAACAATTTGCATTTGACTCCCAATCTTCTCTCTGTGACCAGTCATCACCCATAGTCTGTTCTTGGCTTCTGAGGCTGTCTTATCTTGTTTGGAGTGAGACAAGTTTAGATATCATAATAAAACAAATGGGGGACAGATAATACATGGGTTTTTTAGGCTGTGTGGCCATGTTCTAGAAGAGTTTCTTTCTGACATTTTGCCAGCATCTGTGGCTGGCATCTTCAGAGAAAGAAGTCCGAAACGGATCCCCTGCAAATCGGGAGGGACGCCTGTACTTTGGTGTTTTTATGTGCCCTCAAGTTGTTTCTGGCTTATAGTGACCCTAAGGCAAACCCATAACAGAATTTTTTTGGCAAGATATTTTCAGAGGGGGTTTGCCTCCTTCCCAGCCATGAAAGCCTACAACTTCACAGATAATACATGGTTTGTTCATAGTCATTCTTGGTTACAGAAAGAGCCAAGCAGAAGAGAATGCTAGCAAAGTGCTTGTTAATAATAAACCAGGATTTCCTGGAACACCAAGTTATTCTTTTGTCTACATACAGTTTGAACCTGACTTTGCTTGCAAACCATAATTTGGAACCATTTAATGAGAATCAAACTATGGTGCAGTGGTTTGAGCACTGGTACTATGATTCTGGAGACCAGGGTTGAAATCCCTGCTTAGCCATGGAAACTCACTGGGTGACCTTGGGCAGATCACACTCTCTAAGCCTCAGAAGGAGGCAAACCCCCTCTGAAAGTATCTTGCCAAAAGAATTGTTATGGGTTTGCCTTAGGGTCACTATAAGCCAGAAACAACTTGAAGGCACATAAAAACACCAAAGTACAGGCGTCCTTCCCGATTTGCGGGGGATCCATTTCAGACCTCCCTCGTGAAGCCGGAGAAACACAAATATTGAAGTCCCCACTGGTTACAATGGGGGTGTGCTCTTGTGTGCAGCGCTGTGCTCGCACCTTCAACACATGCACCATTTTGTCCCTCCTTGCTTGCCGTCCATGAACAAGTGAGACTGCAGACTCCAAGTCCATGAACAGGGAGAGATGCCTGTAAAATTATATTCTATGGTTTGCTCATGAACAGTTATAGCCAGAGTTCAATGTGCTATTGGAAATCATAGATTACTGCTGGGGTGAGGGATTTTTCAACTCTTGTTGTGTGCCTTCAAAATCTCTCATGCTGGCTTAATGTCAATTCATACAATGCTTCTAATGGCCTAAACTGCAAGAGTCCTTTCACAACCATATGCTGAAAGACCACTCCTTTGGGTGCTGCCTCACATACTCCACACATACACTTGATCAAACAAATTTGGGAGTGTTCATCATGAGTGCAGAAAATCTCTTGTCTGTAACAGCACTGAATGTTTGTACCAGTGGAGCAAAATAATGTGGAAGTGCAAACTGAATGGCTGAATTTGTTATGGGAAAAATTTGCTCCAAGGAGCACTGCATACCTGGTTGCTTTTTAAGGACTTCCTGACAGTATTTTGAGTCATTTCTGTTCCGTCCATTCCTCTCAGTACATCAATGAAGTCTCTTTTTGAAACTGATGAGATCAATTTAGCCCGCTTTCTGTCAGAACTCCCTGCTTCTTTTATCTTCTCATCAACATTTTTTTGATACTTCCGGACAGCGTTGAATAACTGCACAACTCCCCTGAATATCAAAGAAGTGAGATATAGGTACACACATACTACTATGGGAAAAACTTTACTAGAGTCATTCTTCAGACACAATGTACTAGAGATCCAAGGATGAAAAGAGTGATAAAAACAGGGTAACGAATTGGTTTTTAAGAAATGCTAGGGTATTGCTGTTATTTTTAAGATGGATATTTATTATTGCCTTTAAGAGGAAAGCAATCACAATGTGCCTTCCAAAATGGCATATAAAAGCAAATTTACTTACACAATCAAAGTACAAGTAAGGTAGCATGGGAGAAAACAGTCCTTCAATTATCATTATGTCAAACATGATTAAATTTAACTATGTTCTTTGTATCCTTGTAAAGCATAGAGAACATCCTGTACAGTAAAAGAACCAAAACACGAGGTAAAACAATTCTGACCCGCAATTTGTGAAGGCATAAATACAAATAAATCTCTTCTATGTAGTGTAAGTAATAAAGTCAGTTTTAAAAGACATTCTCATGTGAATGTTGATATTGTGGTATTATACTATGGGGTGTCTAATTTAAAAACATGAAGGCTCTACAGTATTTGTGTATCATGAACCTAGTTTGTCTTCTGAATGCTGGCCACTCTCTCAGACCAGCCCCCCACCCAATAAATAATTAGATGGAGAGAAAAGCCTGGTCTCACACTGCAAAACCCCTCATGTTGCTCTTTTAAATTCTATTAGTTTTAATAGAGGATTACTATCAGCAATATTAATATTTTAATATACATGTGGAAAAATACAACATGCAACATTAACCAATTCCACCCTTCTGCTGAAATCGCAAACACGGCTATAGCTGCCCCATACTAATGTTTCTCTCTACATAATCATGGACCCAGATACATAATCATACCACTTGTCTGTGTGAGCCATGCTCTGAATAATTTGTCCCTCCATATGTTACAGGACTGCAACTCCCAACAGGCCAGAGCAGCAGAGCCAAGGCATGCTTGGCACTATATTTCAACATCCTTGCTTAATATGACCCACTAAAACAGAAAATTTTGGTACAAGGTTACAGCCTACAGCAGAAGAGTCAGCCAACAACTTGGCATACCCATCTAAGCCAGGTTCAGAGGCAAGCTTATAAAGCAGCCACTCTAGAGGTAAGGATGCCAACAAAAGCCCACTGATCAAGAGAACATACTGGCTATGTGCTAGCATAGAGCCATGCAGTACTACACTAGGTTAATGCAAGACAGCAATCTGACCACAAGAACAGTGAGTTTTGGTGAATGCACTTTAGAGAAATACAAAGAGTGGGGGAAGTGATTGATCTGTATATTTTTTTTAAGCATGAATTAACAAAACGATGAGCTAAGGCCCAGAACTCCTGCTGGGTGAACACTTAACACATTATATTCTTGTCCAGATTGTATGCTTTCATAAGACTTCTGAAATCTTTTGTTGCACTTGATACTGTATGAGACAGGACCAGGAATAAATCATTTGACTCCCATGAGTCACTTCTTAAGAGTTCAATTTGATTAGAAGCAGATTACTGAGGCATGCCTTTAGATCTGTTTTCAAAAGCACACTCACACACTCTTACCTCGTGGCAATTCTCTGAAGGTTTCTCTCCACTTCTCTGTCTTTGGTAACATCTGGCTTCACTCTGCACATCATTTCCCACTCCCGCTTTTTATCTAGCTGCATCATAAATATTGTTATGTGAAAGCACATTAGGCATTTTAAAAATGCAAGATACTTATATAGAATGTTTCTTAAGAGAGTGAAGTTGATAAATCATGCAAGGCAGAATTAGCAAGGATGGAAAGAATATACCTAGGCTTACAAATGATATTTCTTAGGCTAGGCATCATATCTGTAGATCAAAATGGACTCACCAGTGAACCTCTCAAACTGTGTTAGCAGTAACAGTTCTTCAAACAGGTTTCCTAAACTTGGATACAGAAGCTTGCCAGCCACCAAAAGCAACAGTTCTTAAGTGGACATTGAGGTGCCTATCCTTCAAGGAACTATTTATTCTGAGCAAAGAGCTCACCTTTCAGGCAACAATATGACACTGTTCAAGATTTGTATTCTGAACGTTATTTAAAAGAACTTGTGCAAGTTTGGTATAGTTTGTCTGGACCATAGGGCCTTAAAAATATGTAACTTATTAAATAAGAGGTGAAAGGATACAGAGGGTATCAACAAAAAATGGTGTATGATTCCATTCCCCAAATGATATGCAATACTACCAAGGCAGCAGTTCCCATATCAGACTTGTGCTTGACAATAGGAGTCATCATATGCTATCAAAATTATGCACTTTTTGTCATGGAAGAGGGACTCATGAAAACTCATCTGTGCTTAATCAAGGTACTAAATGCGGTATGGAGCAACTATACTTCCAGTACATTTCCTTTACACAAGCAACTTAATGACATGTTGAATATGTGTATATATGCCTTTGAGTTGCCTGCCGACTTATGGCAATCCTTGTATTTCATAGGGTTTAAATGACATACATATTCTGTATTGTGTTGTTTGGTTGCAGACCTACATTACCCTTCAAGTAAAGTCAATCCAGCATTACAATGATCAGCCTCTATATCTAGAAGCTCTTATTTTTAGTGTCCCACGATCACATTATTCTTGCATTGGAAGTACAG
>CM034701.1:358265547-358277077 GCA_020142125.1 Phrynosoma platyrhinos
ATCTCTTTAACAACGAAACTGGCCCACGTGTGATAACATCCTATGATTTGTTGAGAGCCACATTCCCTTGGAGGCAGACTAGTATGAGGTAGACATATTATCTTTTTTTCTTCCCTCCCCTCTTTTCTTTTCCTCTTTCCTCCCTCTCTTTCCCATCATCTGTTCTCTCTCTCTCTCCAACTTCACCTAATGGAGAATATATTATTTTTCCCAAAGGTCTAAACTGCTCATTTGTAAAGGACTTTTGGAATTAGGCTAAGAACTACAGGTTGCTTACCCCAGTTTAAGGGTAAAGTCCAGCACAATAGCTGTTTATTCATGAACGGAATATCCCTAAAAATAGCAGCGTAGTGGAGTGTGTGTGCCCTTTTACTGAAACAAGTGGCATTTTTCAACATCTTACAACTCCACTTGATAGCATGAACAGATTCTGAAAGCAAAGAAGTATGCAAGTACTACTTACTGTTCCATCTCTGAAATGCTAAGGGACAGCATGAATGATTTATGAATCTAAAATGTATTGCTTGCGGTTGTTGCTATTTTATCTGATAATAAAGAACATATATGTTGTGAAGTTAAGCTTGAAAGACAAAGGATGTTTCATATGACTTTCCCGGAGTAGCTAGTTAGCATCTGCTCTGGAGAGCCCATATACCTGTTTACTGTTTTAATGCACCCCCTGAAGCTATCGCTTGATCCTGTTGCATACAGACATGGCAAAGCTGGGATTTGAAATGTCAGTGGAGAGGCTGGTCTCAATGTATCACTCCCACCATAGGTAGTGGGCGATGGATGAGGCAGCAGTTTGCTTCCAGGAGCTGTAGCTGTTCATATTTCACAGAACCTAAGGGCAGACAGCAAGGAAAATAGGACACTGAAAGAGGATGGGAGGGGGAGAAACCATACTAATAAGTCATTCTAAAAAAAATAAAGATGTGTGTATCATGAACTCTACTAATTACTAAGACAATTATTAACTAAGGCTGGGAAGCTTGTCTTTGTATGTGCATGTGCACATGTATGTGTGTATGCACATGTGCACGCACACACACACTTTTCAAATCTTCTAGCACACTCTGCCATGACGAAGAATCAGAATTAGGGCTAATCCTAAATCTTCTTGCATGTACCCATTTTGCCAGCAGGCAATGTAAGGAGAAAAAGAAAGGAGCAAACTTACCAGAGGCAGATGCACCTTCCCTGCTCAGGTCTTGCAAACTCAAGGTTGTGGCTTTCTTAATAGAGTCTATCTTCCAGTAGTGTGATCTCCCTCTTTTGCTATTGCTGTCCACTTTATTAAGCATTATCACCCAAATTCTCCTACAGTGTCCACTGAGAGGGAAGGTTAATAATGTTATCAACATGTGGCTGCCCTTGGAAACAGAAGCTGGATCAAAATGAAGTTGTTTACAGGGGCTAACAACACAGAGCGTAATATTCCACTCATGGATTTGTTGGCTTCCAATGGCAAGCGAAACTCCTGTTAGTAAATCCAGATACTGGAGAAGTTACTTCCTTATTAAATTTCTTAGTGTCATCCAGCCTGGCCATGTGATGTTGGGTTGTCATCCAACTCTTTTCCAACTCTGGTAAAATGTGCGGTTGGATAACCTGTGCCTTGAAATTCAGATGGGAACAGTACATCTCCCCCAGTTGTGCTGGACTTTTAATTTGTATCTTTTCTTACCATTGGCTATGCTGGCAAAGGCTGCTGGGAGTGGCAGTCCAACGGCATCTTGAGGGCTGCATGATTTCCATCTCTGGCCTGGAGCCACATGTACCCTTTGTCCAAAGCTCTCTAAAAAGAGTCAGTTCAAACATCTGGCCAGAGCCATCCACCTCTGCGGTCAGAGAGAGTGAAAGAGAGAAAAGAGGGTGTAAAAAGAAGGCAAAGAAACAAGACTTCAGAATTCCATGGCCTTTCTCCTTGATCCAACTTTCTCTTCTATTAGATTTCATCCTCCATCAGAGTTAGTGACTTACATTGGAGGTTAATGGTTCCCGCACTAATGGGTGTGGTGAATCTACTCCAAATTTTAGTCAAAACTTTAAAGAGACTATCCAAATTGCTAGATCTGCTTAGAGCGGATGGTTTAGCACCTTGGATGGCACCTTTCAAATTTGGACTAAAAGCCAGAGCAGATTCACTGTTGCACTGACATAGAAGCCACGAGCCACCACTTGAGACAGGGTCAGTGGCAGTAGCAAGACTGTGGGAGGCTTCTCTTAACATTTCTTTAACAGTTTTAGAAAACAAAGAAGTTAGGTGTACATGAAATTCACCTGAGGTGACTGCTTCTCTCCTAATAATCCCTGAGTCTCATTAAATTCAGCTGGACTCCTTTTTAAAAATGTTAACAGAGATGCATAGGATTGCTCATCATGTTCCATTCCATTACACTTATTATGGAGGATTTTATGGTTCAAATAGCTGAGCAGAGTTATCTGAAATAGACAGAACCAAGACATTTTATTGCCTGAGGTGAAGGAGAAGATCCCCTTCTCCCCAACCACTCCCTAATCCACTTACAGAAACTGACAAGACTGGCAGTTGACTTTTCCTTCACTGCTGACAATGGGAGACAATTTCCACCACAGCTATGGCAAAGTCCAGTTTAGAGAGTCCTGGACCAGGTGTATAGATGATGATGATGATGACATCACCTTGAATACTCTTTATGAATTCTTGGAGGACAGAAGATATCCCAGTAAATGTTGTCCCCAGCTTCAAAAAAGGAAGAAGAGGAAAAAAGAGAGAAAGGACCTGAGCAGCTATCAAGTTGCCTTGAAAGATGGTGGACTTTCCATCCTTGGAGGCTGAATGACCATCGGTCAGGAGTTGTTTGACTGTGTATTCCTGCATGGTAGGGGGTGGACTGGATGGCCCTTGTGGCCCCCTCCAAAAATCTATGCTTCTATGAGCTGTTTGTACCCCACCTTTCTCTTGTAGTGTCATCTGGGGGAGAGGACACTAGGCCCAGCACCATTGGGCCTGGAATAAGAAGAAGAGCCCTCCCTCCATTACCATCTGATGTCATCTGGGAGAGAGACACTAACTAAGCCCAGCACCACCCAGTTTGTTTTGATGTTTCGAAATGCTGTACGCCGCCCCAATTGCCTAGCAGAGGGGCGGGATATAAATAAAAATTATTATTATTATTATTATTGTTGTTGTTGTTGTTGTAAGTCTGCTTACAAATTAAAATGATTAAAACTTAGTTAAAAACATACAATATGTAAGTGTTAAAATTGAGTTAGACTATTAATAATAGAGAAGCCAACATGATGTAGGGGTTTGAATGTTGGACTGTAATTCTGGAGACCAGGGTTTGAATCCCAGTTCAACCATGGAAATCCATTTGGTGACCTTGGGCAAGTCACACTCTCTCAGCCTCAGAATGGCAATAGCAAATCCCCTCTGAAGAAACTTGCCAAGAAAACCCTATGATAGAGTCACCTTAGGTCAGCATAAGTCAAAAATGGCCCAAGGCAGACAACAACAACAGTTTACAACAACACTGGTTAACAAGTCCAGTGATCAAGAAGACAGATTTGATTAAAGCTTGCTTAAAAATCCATGTTTCAAATTTCCAGTTTACTCAAATCAATTAATTACACCAGTGAATCAGATAATGCTGCCAGGCCATAATACAAAACTGTATTCGGAAGATGCAGCCAGCAATTCTAGTAATGAGCCAAACTCCAAGAAAGGAAGTGGAGGATATTTTTATTTGCACAGGGATAACCTCCTCTCACTTCCAAACCAATTTTCAGCAGGAGACAATGCAGGCACCATCTTTCTTAAACATAATTCGGGATAAAATTAATATGAATGCAAGATCCTTGAGTCACCTAGTCCTTCTCCATGGAATTGTTTCTAATTGAATGTTAAGATCAAAGTTTAAGTTTATAAGAGAGGAAAAACAAGCACAGATAAATAGTTATTATCTGACATCCTTATGAAAATTCATGACCTGCCGCTTTATCGGAGACCTTTTAAGAATTCTAATTGTGAAGTATGCAGAACTATTAAATGGCTAGAGTGCTTCAGTCTCTTGATAAGAAGCGAGTTAAATAATTGTCCTGTTTAACTTGTGCTTGTTAACCTTTAAGGTCAACTAGTTTGAACATACGTTTAATGAAATCCTGGAGCCAGAATTTATGATACTGCTTCTGAATGTTAAATTGGACAATTTACATAAGCAGGACATTAACCTTCTGAGTACTAAATAGCATTTTAGCACTTAGCCGCTGGGGACAATAAGGGACATGTTCTATATATTTGTGATTAGCTTGCCTGGAAACTCTCATGATGACCAATTGGCCTACCAAGTTTAGCAGCATAATTAAATGAATGGACTCAGCCTAAGTAAATTATCACTGCTGTGTACAGTATATCATTATAGTCCTAAGGAGGAGGGGGAGGGAGGAAGAAAGGGTATGAATAATTTAATATTACATTACTAATTTATCAATGCTAAGTGACTGTGAGGAGACTCTCTGTAATTCGTTGGTTTAAATTTGATATTTGATTTACGGGTGGTGTGATTAAACTTGAGCCTACTTAATTTCTTTATCAGAAATTTATGGGAACTCAAAATTTATAATAGGAGTCCTAACTCACCCCCACCAGCAGCCCACCATATCTACCTCCCCTTTCCTGTAACAAAAGTATTTTTGTTTCCTCTTTCTTTCTTAATCATAGCAAATACAACATATTAAAATATTTTGCATATTGTCTAACTTGTTGCTCGGCCCTTTTTTGGAAAAGAAATAACAGCTGGGCATGTTTAGCCCAGGGTTTGGTAACTTTCCCCCTCTTCCAAACAATGGTGGACTTTGTATCTCCTAATTTCCAGCCACCCTGACCAAATGATGAGAGGTGAGGGGAGTTTAGGGCCTTTGCAGACTGCTAGAAATAGTGCAAATTGAGTCCACTTTAACTGCCCTGGCTCAGTGCTAGGGAATCACGGGAATTGTATTTTTTTCTGAGGGGGAAGCAGACGGGCAGCCCTGGGCCACCCCCAAAAGTAGAGGATTGAGGCCAAGGCTGCCGGGCACCTTGGCCTTGAGCCTCCTTTTCGCCGCCTGTGAAAGAAGTACTAAAATAGCGCTCCTTCTGCAATCCGCAAAAGGGGTGCCGCAAAAGACGTGGCGCACCTCTTCGGCATCTCTTTCAGCTCAGCATGTCCGGATGCTGAGCCGGAAGGACATCATCAGAGCGCCCGTCGTGTGGACGGGCCATCAGTCCTATGACGTCCTCAAGAAGGGGATGGAGTGCTCCTGGGATTGAAGACAGCGTTTTCTCCATCTGCATCCCCCCTGAGACATTGAGCTTTCTCTGTCAGAGAACTCTGGTGCCACAATAAACTACAGTTCCCATAATTCCCTAACACTAAACTACAGGGCAGTTAAAATGTGGACTCAATTTGCACTATTTCTGGTAGTCTGCAAAGGCCCATACTTTATCATCCAGAGGTACACCATTACTTCACTCTTGAAAGCAGTTCTCCTGGAAGCTGGCTGATACAGAATGCAAAGCTGTCAGCCTCAGTGTTCCAAGCAAGGAAGTGATCATTCAGGGGGAAATGCTTCAATGAGATTTTAAAAATAAAGCCAGCCTGATATCTTACCCCACATATTATAATCTTATTTTTCTCCTTTAGAAAACTAAGGATTAGTGTAGTAGCCACATACTGCAGATGTCATCCTGATTACATTGTGAAAAACTTGCTAAGAGACCTCTGGTGGGGAACACATTGAAGCTTATCTCATGGGCTATGCAGATGGGTGGCTCTGGGCCACCCCTGCTAGCGGCAGATCGGGGCCGCAGCAACCCCACGCCGCAGCCCTGATTCTCCCTTTTGCTGCTCTAAAAGCCTGCACTGCCTCTCTTCCATGCCACGAGGGTGTCCTGACTCTGTGCACCATGCAAACAGGCATGTAGCATCAGGACAGCGTTGGGGTGGGGATGGGGTTGCCGGTGTGTGACTGTCCCACCCCAACCCCATCCCCTTTAGGCTGGTCTGCAATGCCCCTCATTCTATAATAAGGCAACTTACCTGATCTGGCGTAAAATTTAAAGCAGGTGGCATCTTGATATTATCAGAAGGATTTAGCTGCTGAAATCACCACCCAGGTCCATCCCCGCTCCCAGATCCGCTCTGGTGGCCATTTTCTTATAAAAATATAATAATAATAATAATTTATTTATATCACAACGAAATCTAATTCCCTCCCCCCTTAAAAAGTTATTAAATCGATTACAAGTTTAAAAACAGCAATTTAAAATACAACAATAATATATAGAGCAGTTCGCATTGTGGCAGCAGTTCTCAATTTCATATTTAAAGAGGAACCTGAAGATCCTTTTAATAGAGGGGTTCCTGAGGCTGGGATTATTCTATCTTGGAAAGGCCTGCCGGAAGAGATTCGTCCTGACAGCCTTTTTAAAGCTGTCTAAAGATGTCAATTGACGGAACTCCCAGCTTCAAAAAGAGGTGCACTGAGCACCCCTGGGAGCAGGGATGGACCCAGGATGGACACGGGTGGCAATTTTGGTGGCTAAATCCTTCTGATAATATCAGGATGCCACCCGCTTTAAATTTTAAATCAGATCAGGTAAGTCGATTTATTATAGAATGTGATAAGCTTAATTGTGTTTACTTGGGGGCTGTTCCCACTTACATTTAAATCAAATTGTGTTGACACCGGGTGGCTGAAGCAATTCAGACTAGGGTGCAGTTCCTGCTATGGAACTGAATTGCAGCAATGGCACTAGTAGTTACCACTAGTGCCATTTGCGCTGCTATTGGGGGTGGGTGGGGACCAATCCAGGCCCCTCTGGATGACAGGGGCAATGGAGGCTGAGCAACTGGGCTTTCCTACTCATAAGCAGCCCTGCTCGCACTCTTGGTCACTCGCCTGCTCTCTCACCCACCCGCTCTCCCATCCGTCTGCCTGCCCACTCACTTGCTTGCTGACCCACTTGCCCTCTCTTTCTTTCTCTCTCTCTCTTTCTTTCACCAGCAATAAAGAGCCCTCAGAACTCTTCTCTCTGGAGAAGGAGGAGGACAATGAGCAGCTGGACAGTTGAGTGGCTCTCCAGTAAAATGTAAAATGCAATTCAGATCCGTCATTCACACTTTTTGAACATGGTTCTGAATTGATTTATTCCAAAAAGACCACCAGACACTACTCTTCAAAAAATGTGGGTTTTTGTTTCGTTTTGTTTTTGATTTGTGGTGGTTCAAAGCAACTCCGAATGATCGGGGTTGCTTCTGAAACCATTCACAGTGAGAACAAGGCACATATACAGTGCTGCAAATCATAGTGAGAACAGCCCCATGGAAGCAAATTGAACAGTTCAGTTGTTGTTGTTGTGTGCCTTCAAGTCATTTCTGACTTATGGTGACCAAAGATGAATTTTTCACAGGGTTTTCTTGGCAAAATTTGTTCAGTAGGGTTTTGCCTTTATTTTCATCTCTGGCTCAGAGAATGTGACTTGCCCAAGATCACCCAGTGGGTTTCCATGGCTGAGCGGGTATTCAAACTCTGGTCTCCAAAGTCAAAGTCCAATGCTCAAACTACTACACCACTCTGGTTCTGGCATAATGTATAATCAGTGCATAATTATACAGATATAAATATATGCAGGCTTGTTCAATGCTTTTTAAATGTTTATATCACAAGTTCTTTTAGCTATATTTTTTATCATACGTTATTTTAACATTTTAATGTGTAAGTCACTTTGGGTCCCATATGGGAGAAAAGTAGGATCTAAAATAAATAAATAACAGCATAAGTCAGCAACAGGAAGCAGCTGTTGAAACATTTCATATATATCCTCTGCTTTTTACTGTGGCCACAACTCTGTAACTGCAGAAGTGATTCCAAATAATAGATGCATTGTAAAAAGAGTAACATTAACCTTTATTAAGTTACAATTCTAATATAATATAGTAATATGAGTCATTATTAACTTTTACACCTTTTGCCTCCAAAGCAGGACTCAAGGCAGGAGTTACAAATTAAAACAAATAAAATACAGCAAAAACATATCCCTTCCCCAAGCTACTTAAAGCAACATCTGTTATGTCCTACATGCTGGGAGAGTAACTAATTTCAATTTACTCATTATATGGAACTAGTTCCTTCTGAGTACAGCTTCTCTCTGACAGTTCTGTGTTAACAATTATAGCTCCTCATTGCTGCCTTTTTCTCCATCCATTTTTTTTAAAGGCAGGGCAATTTCCATACAGTCTCATGTAATGTGTAGTTTGGCCCTGAGCCATTAAGGTGGCTCAAGGGCCCAGGCAGAAGAATGGAGGAAAGAATGATGGATGGCAGTTCAAACAAGCGTGTAGTTTTTCCAAGTGTTGCTATGCTACCTCATATGGACAAAGTAGGGCAATGATTAGGTCCTGTATTCAGTGAAGCCTTGCTGGCACAAATGAAAGGGAAGAAAAGACTGGGAGACCATAGCTTAATCCATGGATTCCCCATTTATGGAGGACTTGATGGCTGTGGGAACAGGACTCTGAGTCACTACAGTAGTCTAAATGTGCTTTCTTGTGCCTACTGTTCCTCCTTACCTGTAGGGGAAAGGGGAAGCCGGTCAGGTTACAGGAACTAGTTGAAACTAGATCTGTCATTGTCTCAGCACAAGAGCAGAAACCCCATGAGATGATTTATATGCTGGAGCCTGGATGTGATGGATCATGCAGATGGAGAGCCAACTGCCTTAGCTCAGCAGCCTGGATGGGTGAGAACCAACCATATACCTGCAATGCCACTTCGCAGGATGAAGGTGGGAGGGGGAGAGGTGTGTGAAAGGAGATGTCAAAATAAAAAATGGCATCGCTGACATTTTAGAGCCTGCGTCTGATACACCTTTAGAAAGCCTCTACAAATTTAGGAATAGGTATATACTGAGATAGATGCATGAAGCAAGTTTTGAGATTATACAAAAGAATTCTGTTTCATACAAGATGATTGCAAGCATTCCATGTAAATGAATCCATGCATTTGAGATGAGATTAAAGGGCCAAAGAGTTTAGGGTGGAGAAACAGCTTAGGTCTCTCATATCAGTAAAAGATGCATTCCTTTCCATTTGTTTTCTTGCAGAAAACTGGATTTACTCAGAGCAAGCCATAGCATGCACCTACATATAAACTGATAAAAGTATGGAAACACATGTTCAGTTTCTTTCGTTTTTTTCCTCTTCTCCACTGCACTCTGTTTTCTAAAACATTCTGAGCATGCCATTCTATTATTCATGACAGATGGGATGCAAGCATTTATTTTTGGAATCTTTACACCATCATTCTTAGCTATGGAGAGCATACAGACTTTAAAAACAATAAAATAAATCTAACAAGCAGAAACATCATTTAGCTTGCTATATTCCTTGTGTGTCAAGAGGATGAAACACTTTCCTTATAGGTAGAAAAGGGCAGATGGGAGTTATTGGCTAGAATCCAGTTGCTGTCATATGTGAATATAACTGAAAGTAACACTCATGTACATAACTTTTGTGATAGGAGGGGAAAAACACTCAGTTATCTCCTTCTGCAAAACTTCTCTCCAGTGTAATGTAGCTTTTTGACCAGTGGTGTGTATACCAGTTGTGGGCCAAATCAGTGGTTTTCAAACAGGACCCCTGGGGGAACACCTCAAATACTGTGTCCAGTTCTGGGCACCACAATTGAAAAGGGATGTTGACAAGCTGGAGTGTGTCCAGACGAGGGTGACCAAAATGGTGAAAGGTGTAGAAACCATGCCTTATGAAGAGAGACTTAGGAAGCTGGTATGTTTAGCCTGGAGAAAAGAAGGTTAAGAGGTGATATGATAGCCCTGTTTAAGTATTTGAAGGGGTGCCATATTGAGGAGGGAGCAGGCTTGTTTTCTGCTGCTCCAGAGAATAGGACGTGGAACAACGGATGCAAGCTACAGGAAAAGAGATTCCACCTAAACAGGAAAAACATCCTGACGGTAAGAGCTGTTTGACAGAGGAATATGCTGCCTTGGAGAGTGATGGAGTCTCCTTCTTTGAAGGTTTTTAAACAGAGGCTGGATGGTCATCTGTCAGGGGTGCTTTGATTGAGAGTTCCTGCATGGCAGGGGGTTGGACTGGATGGCCCTTGTAGTCTTTTCCAACTCTATGATTCTTTGATAGTAAGAGTTGCTCAAGGGGAGTGCAAGACTTGGAGACACCCCCCCTCCACTTCTCAAACTTTTTCGTTTGGGGGGGGGGAGAAAGGAAGGTGCTTGGAGCAGCCAGCTCTGCCTGATAGAGGATGAGAATGTGGAGGAGAACAAAGAAGCTCTCTGGATCATGGCCTCTGGCAGGGTCGATCATGAGCCACCACTTCTGCTTCCCCCACCCATCCCATCACTGCCCTGGGAATGAATGTTTCTGTGTTACTCTCTCTGTGTGAAAGTAAATGAGTATGTGTATGAGTGAAAGAAAGAATGAATCTACTGAATCTGCACTGCAGAAATAATGTATTTGACATCACTTTAACTGCCATGGCTCATTGCTTTGAAATCTGGGATTTAGAGTTTTGTGAGATATTTAGCCTCTGTCAGAGAGATGTGGTGCAAGAATAAATGACAGGATTTCATAGGATGACAATTGAGGTAGTATCAAACTGCATTATTTTTGCAGGCAAATTCAACCTAGGTGTGTACATATCTGTGAGCATTGGTGCATGTAAATGTGTGTGACAGTGTATCTAAACTTTACATATGTGTTAAGTACTGAATTTATTTAAATAAAACTGTCCTAATTTGGACAATGTTGTTTCCTTATAAAATGTTAAAATATGAATATACATGAATGTGTGAACAAAAACATGCACACTAAACAAACAAAATATTTTGATTCACATACTATGTCAAGGCGGGGCATGATGTCCACATGTAGATATAAAGAGGGTCACAAGGGTAAAACGTTAAGAGAACCACTGGGCTAGATTATTTATTTTGCCAATTTCAGGCCCTGTGATTTGATTAAAACATGTAACATGCAAAAATTAACAAACCAACGTGTCTATCTGACAGAGGAATATTAAAAGCAGGGGCTTGAAATCTAGGTTTGAGCATTTAGCCAGCTAACTGATAGGAGAAAGGTCCAAGAGCTATTGAAGATAGGTGATATAACCAGCTGTTTTAAAAATGGTTTGATCTTTTTTTCTTATAATTTGAATCCATTGGCTCATGTTCTAGTCTCTGGAGCAGAAGAAAACATGTTCATTCCCTCTTTTCCATGACATCATATTTAAACATGGCCTTTCAGTTTCCTCTTCTCTAAAAGCTAAACATACCCAGCACGCTAAGATGATTGTCTTAGAGCTTGGTTTCCAGACCACTTACCATTTTGGATGACCTCCTCTGAACATGTTCCAGCTTGTCAATATACTTCTTGAACTGCAATGCCCAGAACTGGACACTGTATTCCAGGTGAAGTCTGATCAAAGCAGAATCGATTGATGCTATTACTTCCCTTGATCTGGACACTATATTCCT
>CM034701.1:358287478-358298374 GCA_020142125.1 Phrynosoma platyrhinos
ATCTGATCTCTTTTTTTGATAAAATTACCTTCTTGGTAGATGAAGGGAGTGCTGTGGATATAGTTTATTGTGATTTCAGTAAGACCTTTGACAAGGTTCCCCATGACATTCTTGCAAACAAGCTGGTAAAATGTGGGCTAGACAAAGTAACTGTTACATGGATTTGTAATTGGTTGACTGGCTGAACCCAAAGGGTGCTCAACAATGGCTCCTTTTCAACCTGGAAAGAAGTGACCAGTGGGGTGCCACAGTGCTCTGTCCTGGGCCCAGTGCTATTCAACATCTTTATCAATGACTTGGATGACAGTATTGGGGGCATAGTTATCAAATTTGCAGATGACACTAAATTAGAAGGAGTAGCTAATACCCCAGAGGTCAGGATCAAAATTCAAATGACTTGAATAGACTTGAAAGCAAAGCTAACAAAATGAAATTCAACACGGAGAAATGTAAGGTACAGCATTTAGGGCAGAAAAATGAAAAGCACAGATATCTGATGGGGGACACCTGGCTGAATGAGACTATGTGTGAAAGGGATCTAGGAGTCAAGGTAGACCACAAGTTGAACATGAGTCAACAGTGTGATGCAGCAGCTAAAAAGGCCAATGTTAAACTAACAGGATCCATGTCTTTGTGATGATTGCAGTGTGTGTCTACCAGCTGTTTCTAGATGGATTAAAATACTATATGGAAAAGCTCATATACACAGTATGTGTGCACCAAGCAAGGGATTCATGTGGCCTCCCAGATATTTCTGGGAGTCCCAAGATCCACAACCAACAGACCAGATGGTAAGAAATGCTGGGCACTGCAGTTCAACAATGTCTGGAGGAGCACATGATACCTAGTCTAGTTTTCACTGTTAAAGGCGAAGGTTGAACAAACATCTAACTTGCCCTCTACATACTTATTAGACAGTTTCAAAATGCACTGGCAACTGAAGTGTACTCATACATGTAAACAAACATAGACACATGCACCATATCTTAAACATAAGGCACATCTGTGTTTTACATGGAATTTATGTTCATGTCAAAAATTAATTCTCTGAGAAGTAGGCTGTATATGCATGCCTGCATTCTGAGATAACAGTGACTGTATGTAATGTGAAACAGTTCTGAAGCAGTGGGTATGTCTGTGGATATGTGGTGGTAGTGGTTTGAATGACTATTGTGTGTTTGATGTAAAGGACACAGATTGAGAGATGCTCCATACCTCCTTTGGAGACAATCAGCAATCCATAATTATTACTTGCAGCAGTAATGTAGCTCATTTTCTTTTCAACCAATACAGAAATTTCAGTAATGGGCATCACTGTCATTAATTTCTGCCAATGCTATTCCATTTTGACACTGTAAATCCATTGCATGTAGGTCTAGCAAAAATCCATGGCTTTTCTTTTGCAGATTGTCATTAAAACTGTAGCAGTTTCATGTGAAATAAGGAATAAGAACTATAAGCTAATTCATGGTTTTTCATTGCTGGTGTTATGCAAAAAAAATGGGAGGGAGAGAGACTGTTCCAGAATGATAAGTGTTGACAGCATCCAGGCTATGAATCTCACAGTACTTCCATCTTATTTTTTTGGAATTGAATCCATCCATTTTTTTTAAAAAAAATTGGTTTCAGTTGGTTCTGTGTTCTTTTTCAATGACATTTAACAGTTCGACTTAAAAATACAGAAATAGCATTATAAGTTTTACTCAGAATGATTATGACAGCCATTTGAATAAAATACAGATTTTGCGAGCTGTAGAGCATATCATTAGAACACATCCTGGCCTAAGGTTTGGTTCACAAACTACAGCGCTCAAACCAAGTCATTAAATCTATCTAAAAGGGCCTCATTTGAGAAGCAATAAAATTTTTAATCATTTTATTATTAAAAGAGTGTTTAATATGTAGCTAATTAAATGCCAAAGGCAGGTTATCTGAGTTTAACCTTCAAAAAGAAAATGATGTATCAAAGTCTGCCTCTGGCATCATGGGATAGAAATGTCATCCTCATAATCATTGCGTGACAACTAGCTAGTGGCCTTTTCTGGAGGTATAGTTAAATTACCTGATTAAATTAATAGCCATTTAGATGTTTTAGGAACTGCACAGACCTATACTAAATGAAAATTAGGTCCATTACATTTTCTGAGTGGGCTAGATAGACCCTAAAATAAAACACGTATGCCATTGTCCACATTTTTTAGATTAAGCAATTAAAAGCCTTTTCTAAAAAGTGGCTCATTTTCTATAATGTGCCGACAACTAAATCTACCCTAATGTTCACTAGAGATTTTTTAACTCCCCAGCCATCCTGTTTATGCTACTGGTATGAAATAAGACTACTAGTTGACTGTATTCACTGTAAGGGTTACATTTTGCACAGAGTTCAATAATTTGCAACTATTTATATCCAAAGTTTAAGCAGCACTCCACTTGCTTAACCTACAGGAAAGAATATTGAAACATCACAATCGTTGTTAAGATGGTGGGCAAAAAGCAGAACGAAATCTACTAATCTCTGGTTGATTTGCAGTCAATCTGTCAGGGTTTCTGATTCTAAGAGTTTCATCGTAACAAGTAGAATTACAAATAGAAAGAAGTTATCCCACTGCTGCTTTTATGTTAGTCAGCAGAGTTTGGGAAAGTTCCTTTCTTAAGACTATAACAGTCAGCATTGCCAATGGGGCTAGTGACGTTCCTGCACCGAGTAACACCCAGTGCGGGGAACGGGGCTTCCAGGGGCAGGGTTTCCGGCCCTGGACCTCTGGTGGGGTTTTTGGGGTGGGCGTGGGGGCTCATGGGAGTGCCTGCATAGGCTGGAGTTTCGCCCCTGTAGCCCTGAGTGGCACCCGTGCGGGGCTGGGAAGAGCCAAGGAGTGCCCGCACGGGGCTGAAGAGAGCCGGTGTGACCCCAAGAGCACCCAGGTGGGGCCAAGGAATGCCTATGTAGGGCTGAGAAAAGCCAGCACAGCCGAAAGAGCACCAGCAGGGTGAGGAACCAAGCTGGTGTCACCCCCCCTTCTGGGGTATCATTTGGTGCATCCTGAATCCCTCGCACCACCCACACCCTCAGTGATGCTACTGAGTGTGGCCATGGTGGATGGAAAGCTGTGGGAACTGTAGTCCAAAATGTAACCTTTTCAAGATCTGGTCATCACTTTTCTCCCAGCCTCAATGTTCTTCACTTAGGATAGCCACTTCGGCAAAACAAATACAGCGGAAATGCATCACCAAAAAGATGTCACTTTTCATAAAATGTTCATGCTCTAATTTATACATATAGAAATTTATACATATAGAAATATTTAGAAATAATTGATATCACTTATATATCTGTAGACCAGAAAGCCTTTGAAATACAGAATGCTTCAAGTCAGAGGATTATTTTTATTATAGTAGAACACATTTTGTATTTTTATTTTCAGGCCATGTATCAAGTTTAGACATTCTCACAGCTAAACTTGATAGGGGATATTGAGGATGATGATGATGATGACAACAACGATGATAATTACCCACTTCTACCTATGAATCGAGACAGGGATGAGCAACAGATAAACACATATCAGTATAAAATCCATAACATAAATGAAAACACATAACCAGTTAAAGCACATAACATCATTTTAAAAGAACATATATAGTGGCCCCTCTGTATCCGCTGGGGTTTGGTTCCAGGACTCCCCATGGATAGCAAAATCCATGGATGCCCAAGTCCCATTATATACATTGGCATAGTAAAATGGTATCCCTTATAATAAAATGGCAAAATCAAGGTTTGCTTTTTGGAATTTTTTGTTTATGATATTTTTGAACCATGGTTAGTCAAATCTGTGGATGCAGAATCTGTGGATATGGGGGACCAACTGTATAAGACTAATACATATTAAAACAATCAATCCATAAGTCAAAAGCATGGCGGCACTGTTTTTTGGTAGTAGCTAAGCTCCCATGGAATGGGTATTTCTGATAAAAGTTCAAGATTTATTGTAGTCCTGGTATAAGAACTTCATAAATTATTTCCTGAAGAATCTGACAGGGTTTCTTTTTTCTATAGTCCTTCCTGAATGTAAAACAGAACGTACCAAAATTGACTAAATATGCAATAGCTGCAAAATGGAACATGTAAGAACTATATTAGAAATGATGAGCCGTGACCTTCAAAGTCTTCAGTTCAACTCCCAACTATGCCCTAACTCTGCATGATCTTAGAAAAGCCTTCATCTCCTAGCCGCTCACCCAATCTGTAATAATATTGGGGTAATAGCCAGCATGATGTACTGGCTTGAGTGTTGGACCATGACTTTGGAGACCAGGGTTTGAATTCTTGTTCAGCCATGGAAACCCACTGGGCAAGTCACACACTCTCAGCCTAAGAAGAAGGCAATGAACAAATTTTGCCAAGAAAACCCCATGATAGGTTCACCTTAGGGCTGCCGTAAGTCGGGCACACAACAACAAATAATACAAGCCTATATTTTGGGGACATTATATATGATGATTCTGAGGAAATATATCATGAGTAAATGTTGTAATGAGAAAGCGTAAGATTTTCTTGCCCTTGAAAAAAGAAAGAAAATCCCACAGGTAAAATGCACTGGGCATAGTACATATCACAATACATTTCATTTTGAATAACATCATTTTCAAGGTTTTGCCTCTTTTGCTTTATTTTGTTTCATTCTGTCAGTGCTGCCCATGCTTTTTCCTGTCCAATAATCATCCTCTCTTCCTTCCATAGCCATTGTACCCCATATTCCTAACTCTATACAGTGGTGTGGGCCATTGAATCTGCTCCAGGTGGTTCCCTATCAATGAAAAGGTGCACACCACCACCATCTGAAATGTAAAACAGCAACAAGAGAGACACAACTGTGGTGTGATACATACCTGCCAAAGATTCTATTATCCTACTGTAATTGTGCTTTACTAGCCTCATGTGATAAACTCTTTAATGCTTTTTAAGTGTTTTATTGATTGTGCATTGCTGTGCGGGCCTTGGGAGGGGGTCAAGAGGCAATAAATAAATGCCTTGAATGAATTAATAAACAAATAAATAAGCAAATAAGTGAGCACGTCTGCAGCTTTATGATCAGACTCAGAATACAGTGCTCTGAAAGGTGCTACTTTTATCTGCCACCTTTCTTTACATGTTGTTAATCAGAAGCTAATGTGTCCAAATTTACTGAAATGTTGGTTGGCATTCTGAAGCCATAGAATTCGATATTTATGATTTCCAGTGGAGCAAAGTTTTCCTCTCATTTGAACACCCTTGTTGCTGCTTGATTTAAACAGTGGCCTTGGGAGAGGTAAAGGCAGAACAGGCCGACTGTGAAGACTCAGGCACCCAGGTAAGGTGAGAGCAAAGAGATAAATCCTCTTCAAATAATTTTTATTAGCCCTTGGGATAAAAGTCATCCCTGACACTGACGAGTTAACAGTATCTTGAAGCAAGAGGAAAGCTCCCCAAGCAGCAACAAAAGCATCTTTACCTCCTCCAGGTACAGTTTCCTTCTAGCTCACTTCTACTTTTGACACTCGGGTTGTTATCTTTACATTTGGGGTCAGATGGGAATTGCATGAGTCCAATACTCTAAGCATCCACCCCTTGTGAGAATGAACTGTCTCTTCTGGAAACAGGAGGATTGATGCACCAAGGGGTATTTGAAATCACATAAGCTGATATTCCGAGCTGGTAGGGTGGGAAGTCTTTTCATCTCACCAGATCTCAAAGTACTTCACAGCTTTGGAGAGTTACCATGGGCAGGGGAATCACTTCAGCGCCATGCTGAACACCAGCGTCCATTTATCAGAGCACAGCAAGCCTCCTCAGAACAATCTGTGACAAGATCTGAAGAACCACAGGGAGAAAGGCCTGCAATTACCACAGCAGGCAGTGTATAAGGATACTGGCTGAAAGCTATCTTCTTCCTTTTGTGGATATTTGTTCCCATTAAGCAGCCAGAACTAGCCTTTAGGTCATAAGCTGTTAACTTAAGCATTGTGATTGTGTGTGTGTGTGTGTAAAATAAGATGTACAAAGTACAGATACTGTCTGCATTCTGCTGGAAGATTTGTGCTGGTACATGCATAACAGAAAAAACAGATGGATCTTTTCCAGTAAGTAGAGGTTAGACTGCTGGCAGTAAAGTCCTCAGTTTCATATAGGATATTCATAGTATGTTTCCGGTGGTTGGCAATGGTAGTCATGTGTGCATAAACACACACACACATATGACAGCCAATGTGATCTAGCAGTTTGAGTGTTGGATTAGGACACTGGGAGACAGATCCAAATCCCTGCTCGGTCATTGAAACCCACTGGGTGACCTTGGGCAAATCACACTCTCAGCCTCAGAGAAATAATAATAATAATAATAATAATAATAATAATAATAATAATAATAATAATAATAATAATAATAATAATAATAATAACAACAACAACAACAACAACAACAACAACAAACCAAGTTAAAACATTCCTTCCTCCCCTAATCCACCCTCCCACCCCTTAAAACAAAATTAAACCAAAGAAGAATTAAAATATAACAATGCAATTAAAACAATAAAATAACAACAAAGGATCAGTTGTGCCAACAAGGTAAGGATAAAAACTCCCTTTGAACAAGGCAAAGGCAAACTCCCTTTGAACAAATTCTGCAAAGAAAATCCTGGATAGGTTCACTTTAGGGTTGCCATAAATCAGAAGTGACTTGAAGGCACAACAACAACAACAACAACACATATATACCCATACTTTACTACTAGAAGTCATGGATACATAGAGTTACAAGGGGCCACTAGGGATATGTAATCCAACTCCTTGTCTCCTCAGAACAGCCATCCAAACTCTGTTCAAAAACCTCCAAAGAAAGAGATTCCACCATGCTCCAATGCCATCTATTCCACTATCAAACATCTCATAGGACATTATCACACGGGGCTCGATCCAAACAGAATCCAAACAAAATGGCGAACGAATCCGGATTATTTGCCTGTGTTTCCACACGACGTTGCACAGAACCCCGACAGAAAGTGGAAAGAACCGAGATCTTTCGAATTTCGGTTTCTTCAGGAATTGCAATTGTGCGACGGGAATCATTTCACATTTACCGTAGATCTGATAACCAAATACGTATTGTGGCACATTTCCCCGCTGTTGCCATGGTTCCAGCGAGCATTCCTCTCTCTGTGCATGTGCAGGAGGCTCATTTCGGCTACATTTGCGGGTTTTTTTCTCTTGTGTGTGGACGTCCGATACACTTACTGTAAATGCGCAATGAAGATAATGATGTTTGCGGAAACAATGGTTATTTCTCGTTTATTTTCGGGATGCCTCGTTTCCACTTTATTTTCAGTTTCTGGGCCACGTGTGATAACGTCCATAATGTCAACTAGTTCTTCCTAAGTTCTTCCTTTTTTCTTGCAATTTGAATCTATTGGCTTGTGCTCTAGTCTCTGGAACAGAAGAAAACAAGCTCAGCCCATCTTCGATATAACATCTCTTCAAGTATTTAAAGAAATAGTGCAAATCGAGTCCATTTTTAGGGTTAGGGTTAGTGCTAGGGAATCATGGGGACTGTATTTTATTGTGGCACCAGAGCTCTCTGACAGAGAAGGCTCAATGTCTCAGAAAAAAACCAATTCCCATGATTCCCTAGCACTAACCCTAACCCTAAAAGTGGACTCAATTTGCACTATTTCTGGCAGTCTGCAACCCCCCAATATCACCTCTCTTATTTCTCTAAGTTGAATGTACTCAACTCCCTAGAGTTTTTCTCATAGATCACAGTTTCCAGACCTTTTACCTTCTTGGTTGCCCTTTTCTGGACACATTACAGCTTGTCAAGATCCTTTAACAGGGCAAGCAACCCAAACAGCTCTACAATAACATCACATGATTCTTATATGCCTTTGAAAAACCACATAGTTAAAGATTCTTATATGCCTTTGAAAAACCACATAGTTAAAGATGCTACACATAATTAAAAATGATAAAAAGAAGGCCCCCTGCTCCCTGTACCAAGGCAGAGGTGAACTATAGATGTAATACTATAAGGATTGCAAACTCAAGACTACAGGCTAATACACATTTAGCACACTCCTTTTTGCACACACACCCCGAAAAAAACTTAAACTCTGAAAAAGGCTTCAAGGATTTTACTGGAGTATATACTGAAATCCTCAGAAATGCACATTATCACATGTGTAGCCATCTATCTTCTTCGCATGCATTTGGACGGCTTCACATTTTCAGCAGAAGGAGGGTGAATAGATCCAATTAGATGCAAATTTGCACAGGAAAGTGAAGATAAATAACTGCCAATGTGAATGTGTGAAAATGTGCACAAATTTGCATAGTATACTTACTGTAGACTAGCCCCTAGAGTGACATGAATTACCTCAGGGGCTCTAAATCAATTCCATCCATTCATTTAACTTCTTTCCGATGTTTAATAGCCTGAACAGACACCGTTCAAATTTGTATGAATTTACTTAAAAGGAAGACTTTCTCCATTCAGTGTACTTACTCCCAAGTATGTGTGTATATAGTTACAGCATCTTCTTCCTCCCCAAAGGGAGGAAAAATCTAATTTTAAGTGAAATCAGAATTGTGCATTAAAAAAAACAACACAAAAAAGCACAAAAAAACTTTCTTTCTTTCTTTCTTTCTTTCTTTCTTTCTTTCTTTCTTTCTTTCTTTCTTTCTTTCTTTCTCTCTCTCTTTCTCTCTTTAAGAACATGTAACTGCAAGCACCAGATTCCCTCTGGTCTTAGAAGCTAATCAGGGCAACACCTGGTTAGTACTTGGATGGGAGATCAGCAAGGGATACCAGGTGTTGTTGGCTATGTTCAGAGGAAGACAATGCAATGGCACACCACCTAAGAAAATCCCATGAAAGCCACAAAATCACCTTGGAACACAGACACACACATGTCCTAGTTAATATATATATTCATTAAAACAAGTCAGGTTTAATCTGCATTAACCAATCAGTCTTTTGTATACAGCCATAAAAATCAAACCAATCTCATATTCAAACATAATTAACATTAAAAAATAGTTGAATTGATAATAAAAACTGTCTTAGATTGTATCTCATCCCTAGGCAGGTTAGAAGTTTCTCTCTTTATCAGGACTAAACCTGGTTTTTCACCTGTTCAGTAAGACACACAGTAGTTCCTACTAATAAATGTTAAATCAGGGGTAGGCAACCTGAGGCCTGGGGGCTGGATGCGGCCCCCTGAGGCCTTTGGACTGGCCCCAGGCCAGTCCTGCCACTGCCCCCCTGCCCTCCGCCATGATGATATTGATTATTGTTGTTATTACTTCTTCTTAGGATTTTCTTGGCAAAATCTCCACAGGGGTTTTGCCATGGCTTTTCTGGGGCTGAGAGTGTGCATGCATATATATATTTGTAACTTTTTAATTTATTTATTTATTTATTCATTCATTTATTTATGGTGCTTCGGCCCCCCAATTGTCTG
Source organism: Phrynosoma platyrhinos (assembly GCA_020142125.1). Taxonomy (NCBI): domain Eukaryota; kingdom Metazoa; phylum Chordata; class Lepidosauria; order Squamata; family Phrynosomatidae; genus Phrynosoma; species Phrynosoma platyrhinos. The sequence goes on from CM034701.1 coordinate 358,296,968, forward strand.
AGGGACAGCAACCCGGCCCCCGGCTCAAAAAGGTTGTCTACCCCTGTGTTAAATGTTAGATTCTTTGAGGAAAGAGCATATCTAATATGAAGAAGAAGGGGGGGGGTCAAGGTATTGAGTTCTTAAATCTAAATACAAAGAGCATTCTAGGGAGAGAAATGATGCAAATCCTCCATCTTTGTGCAGTGATTTGGGCACTGTCTATTTGTAATGGGTATGCCATCATATCACCCCTTGATTTTTAAACAGGATTTCCTAACTCTGGCAAGCGAAGGCCTGCCTATAATTTGTTTTGAATTTAGGTGACATCCCAGGAACTTTGCTAAACTGTGCTACAGGCATCATTCAAGATAACAAGGCACCTATTTCATCCTGTCCTGCAGCTACATTGTGTGAAAGAGGAACCATGTATTCCCTATCAGGAAATAGTTTATTAATCTCCCCATGTCTTTTCCATACTACCCAATTACAGCACTTTGATAACATTTATGGTTCTGATGTACCAAATGCTAGTATTTGTAACTTTGTGATGTATTTAGAATTGTGTGCCAGAGAGCTTTTGCTTCTCACCAGACTACAACCATGGCAGTTAAAGGAGTTTCAAAATGCTATAACTGTGTACAGTAGGCCCTCCACATCTGCAGCTTTGTTTTTGCAGATTTGATTGTTCGTGGATTTGATTAATATGTTATTTCTAGGAATTTCTAGTTCTTCCAGCACAACACTGGCCAACTTTTGCCACAAGTTGCTCTGGAGAACTTGAGATTCCTAGAGAGAACACTTCTCTAGGCATTTGTAGGTGCTCCAGCACAATTCTGTGGTCATAGAAGTTCCTAAAGAGGTGTTTTCTCAGATTTTTTTTTAAAAAAAGTGTTGTTTTTTTATTTGTGATTTTTCCACCTTCATGGGTGTCCAGTGTCCCTAACTTAAGTGAATGTGGAGGGCCCATTGTATTGTGAAATAGATTGGAAGCATTTGCTTTTGTGCAATATCTTGAAAATACTATTTTTACTAAGGAGATTATTGCATGTGACTATCCCCAATAGGAAAATCCCATTCTTGAAAAGATATGGGATAAGCCTGGGTTGCATATGGGCTGCCTATGGGCTGCCTACGGGGAATGTGGTAAGATGTGTCATTAACAGGTTAAACACGTCTATACGGTTGGAGATAGTCACGTGTGATAATCTCCTAAGTATTTTCACTAACTCATAGCCTCCAACTATTACACTTAATAACCTGTCCCAGTTTTTCTTTCCTGCCATTTGCCCCCTTCATCCTCAGCTCACTTCAGTTGCTACAAAGTGCAAAAGCAATTTGGACTCTATTAACTCAGCTGGATGACAGGAGAGGAAGGGGTAGAAGCTTACCCTCCCCAGAAGGCTCAAGCAAAACGTTTGCCATCTT
>CM034701.1:358315751-358326144 GCA_020142125.1 Phrynosoma platyrhinos
CTCTAGTGGTGCAGTGGTTAAATGTACTGCAGCCACAAGGTTGTGAATTTGATCCCAGGGCTCCAAGGTTTATTCAGTCTTCCATTTTTTCATAGGTCAGTAAAATGAGCTTGTTGGGGGAAATTGGCTTATAGATTCTACATTGCTTAAACAGTTCTGAGTTCATTGATAAGTGGTATAGAAATGCACATGCTATTGCTATCACAGGGTTTTCTTGGCAACATTTGTTCAGAGGTGGTTTGCCTTTGGCTTCCTCTGAGGCTGAGAGAGTGTGATACTGGTATCTGTTAGGCTCCTTGTAAACAACATTGGCCTAGACTGGCGTTTTGACTGGTCCAACATTGTTCTTAGGGTCTTATCTTTTAGACAAGATTGAACAACACTGGACACAAGACAGAACTCTTCCCCTTCTACTATGCATTATTGCAGAGTGCCTGGCCACAAACACATAGAAACACACAAGGCAACCTCCAAATTGTTCAGCCAAACAATCACCCAAAAGACATGAACTTTTGTTTGGTCTCCTAGAAGATAAGACCCTAAGAATAATCCTGGACATGTCAAAAAAGCCAATTTAGACCAGTGTTCCGTTTATCAGGAGCCTAACAGATACCAGTGGGAACTCTACAAGCAGGACATGACCATGATGGCACACTCCTGTTTTCACTCCCTGCCAACTGATATTGAGAGGCACAGTGTTGCTGATATTGGAGGTAACATGCAACCACTTTTGATCACCATTTTCTCAATGCATTTGTGTTTAGTCCTGTTTTAAAGCCATCTAAGTTGGGACCCAACTAAGCTGTAGTAGCAAATTCCATAGCTTAATTGTGCAAAATCTGAAGAAACACATTCTGTTTCCCCCCACTGAGTTTAATCCTAGCAAGTCATCCTAAGAACAGAAGCAAAAATGGCAGAATAGTCAAGGACTAGGGAAGGATTTAATGTCCTTGGCCACCCTGCTATTAACACTTGAGGATTGCTTTTGCATGGTATGTTGAAGTATCATAACAATATGTTGAAATCATATGATCTTAAGACCATAACAGCCCTGCTAAATCAAGCCAAAGGCTACTCTAATCCAGGGACCTGCTCAAAATAATGCATTACAAGAAAAGAAATTACTTGTAATTCAAGTAGTTTAACAGGAGAATGTTCTGTTTGCAGAAAAACACAATAATGGTCCTTTCTTTAGTGCAAACAAGCAATACTTCAATATTATAAAATTAACAGCAAAAAATTACATTAATTTTTTTTCCAGGTTTGCATAACTCATATATAAACCAAATTTTGTCGATTCTCATCTGCTTAATCATCTGCTTAATTAATAGTAGTCAAATTAATAACTTCCTTTTGTCCAGCATTGGAATATTTCTCTATTGCCTGGAAGCTACATATTTTGAATGTATTACATTATTTAAGCTAAATATATTTTCATCTGTTTTATTAGATTTCTTTAACCTCTCTGTCATCTTTAACCTTGATCCTCATTATCTGTTCCATATTCTTCATTTTTCATTTTGTAATTGTTGTTCTTTTTATTTCTTATTTTCTTATTTTAAATTCCAATACATATTATCATCTCCTGATTACTGGCAGTCATCATATTTCTAAACAACACTTCTAGACATTACTCAATGGAGGGAGCAGGAAGGAGCATTACCACTGCTTAACTTAAAAGTATGAGATAGCTGTTGTGGTGGTTGTTAATTTTATTTATATCCCATATTTTCTCTGGGATTGGGACTCAAAGTGGCTTTCAAATTAAACTGATTACAATATAATTAAAAGTATGCAAAATGTCAACATTAAAATAGAATTAAACTATTACCCATATTAAAACAAATCAAAACATATACTTCAGAAAGTAAACAAAAACACAATTAAATGTACAATTTAAAATAATGCAGGACCCTCTTACAGTTATTTTCTTAAAAGATGCCAATTCTAAAATGGCACCTGGGCCTGTGGATCAATACAAAGTAGAGCTGTGACTACGAATCAATGTTTATTAAAGGGGAATAGTATGCAGAGTATTCTATGTACATCCAATGCTGCAGATCGTATTTGTCTCCAAATGATTTCATTTCTGTCATAGGATTTATAGATAATGAAGGCTACTAGAGAATATTACCTACAAAGCTTGTTACCCTTTTAACAGGATACCTTGGTTAATAACATGTAGAGTAAAACTAAAATTGGAAGGACAGATAAGTCAGCAGTCAAGGTTCAGCAGAGAATTTCTGATATTTTATATGCAAGAAAAACAGGATGCATTCTAGAAACATAATAATTGCTCACAATAGGGTGTAGAGCTATGAGGTGGTTAAAACACAGCAGGTGGGCAGCAAACGTTGCTACCACTTCTGGGAGCAGAGCTAGCATGCAGCTTATTAAAAACAGCCTGATGGGGTCAGTAGCCCAGTCTCAGAATACCACCCAAGAACAATTCTGTTTTAATAGCTTTTACTATGTATTTCATAAGCATGCCTGTAGAAATTGAGTCATCAAAGCCTCCCAGTTCCTCCAAGACAGATTTTAGCCCTAGAGCTTGGAGTAATTATCCCACTAGATGTTAGCCTGTGTAGCTATTTCAACCTCGTTCATCATTTCAAACAGCTACATACTCTGCCTGCTAATTTCATCAGATGGATTAGTCTCTCTTACTTGTCTGTCTTTTTCTTTTTCTTTTTTTATTTCTGTGGGGTGGGGTGAAATATTGCTTTCTTCCCATTTTAATAAGCTGAGCAGGCATGCACCGCTGCACCGCTTTTGCCTCCTATTTCTTTCAGCTCAGGGAATGATCTACTGGGGAAGATGCAAGAGTAAATGTGAAGGTGAAAAACTTGACCACTTTTACTGGCAGGCTCCAACCAGCTACTTTCAAGCTGTCTCCAAACCATCCTCCATTCATCTTCTTATTGGTTTATATTTGAAAGTACTGGCTTCCATGTTTGCTCCTTCCCTTCTTGTGCCCTGGTTCTTTGATTTCCTTGCTTCCAGGCAGACAATCATTTTACTGAAAGCAGAAGCAATCTGCACAGTTGCAAACCTGATGCACAATGCAATCCCATGGATATCTAATTGGAGGCGAGTGGCATTTAATTCAGTACAGGCAGCTCCAGCATACTGTGAGCATCTCTAGTATTAAGAGAACAGCTGAAAGACATCTTAATTGATTCACTGTGCTTTATTTGATTGATATACTGTATGGATTCAAAATGCAATGTTATGCTACTGACTGTCCATTGGCATAGCAGACTGTCTTCACTTCTCCTCTTTACACTCAACTACATACTCAGCTGCCCCCCACAAAGTATTCTGGCCCCAAATTTCACTTGAATCCATTCTCTGTTACCTGTCATGGTTTTTCGGCAAATGATGGGTGGCTTCCCATGCAGTTCTGCAAGCTGCTGTTGCAGGCATAAGAGTAACATTCTGAGATCAGAATGAGGTGCCTGGCTATATTATCAATACTAAATGCCTTGTTCTGATCTCAGAGCAAGGTGAATCTACATAGTGACTTGGCAGGGACACTCCCAGAGACCATTTGGGAAGGGAGCTGGCTGTCATTGCCGCATTTTGCTCCAGGTTTTCTGGACAGCTTGCAGTGAAAGGTAAGTCTTTTTAATGTGGGACAAGGGGTGGAAACCATGAATCGAGTCTGGGTATTGTGTAAACAATCCCCTCTCTGCAGCCATCTGTGTTGCTCAAAAACCTGATTGGGGTCAATTAAGACTCATCTAACCAGGTTGTGAATGATAGCCCTATCAGAGAAGTTAACTTATAAATTAAGACTTGCAAAAGGAGCCATAAAAGAAGATATTTTTGATATCATGTGGAAGCCATTTGTTACTTTTATGTTTCAAAGCAATGGTGATTTTAAACCACCGAATGGCCAAGTTAAATTTTGGATCGCTAATAAAATAAATGTAATTATAATAATATGTGAAAGAATAGAATGGAAATTGCAGATGTAAGAGGTTTGAGAAAGCTGTATTTTTATTATGTACTATGATTTAGGTGAAGGGGATGGGAAGGGGATAGGTTGTTTGTAACGAGGGGCGAATTGTTGTAATACTGAGACTGTAGTATTGTTAACTATCCATAAAACTTATTTTTAAAACATTTTAAAAAACTGATCAGGGATTGGAGAGTCACAACCACCCAGAATATATTCTAAAGGTGCACAGGGCTAGGATACCTATAGAGGAACAAAGTATTTCCCTTTCTCAGTTCTGCAGATAGAAGCAGTTCCATCATTAGTACAAACACCTGAAATCCTGGGCCATTTTTTACTCTGAAAGCAATATGTATATTTTGAAAATAATGCATTCAGATGGCTAAGCTATTTATAACTTCCCTTCTAGAGGACATTCATGCCTGAGCCATCCAAGTAAATCCTCCTGGCCCATAACGCTCTCTTGTCCAAATCCCAGCCTTCCAGTACTTTGTTTCCAATGCTGGCTTTATTTCATTATTTAATATATATCCTGCCTTTCTTATGCCACGGGACCCAAGGTGGCTTACAACAAATTAAAATAAAGTACAGCTAAGGGCTTACTAATGCAAAGGTTTAAAAACTAGTCAAACAATGAAAAGCACAGAGAAAACTGTTTTGTTTTTAAGAAGACTATCGCATAAAAATATAAAGCATCTTACCTGAGCCGGCTTAAAATTAGAAGCGGGAGGAATCCTGATATTTTCAGATAGATTTAGCCATGGAAATCGGTGCCTAGGTGTAGCCTGGATCTATCACTGCTCAGAGGGGTGCTCTGGGGTCCATTTCTTTAAGATGGAAAACTCTCAACTTCGAAAAGAGGCACGAGGAGCATCCCTTCGAGCGGCAATAGAGCCGGGCTGCACCTGAGTGGTGAATTTGGCAGCTAAATGCATTTGACAATATCTGCCCACTTCTATTTTTAAGCTGGCTCAGGTAAGACACTTTATATCCTTATGCGAAAATCTCCTAAGAGAGATTTTAAAAAGATAAAACAACAGCATACCCCATTAAAAGACTCTTCTGCCACATTGGATAAAAACTCCCTAGTAGCATCTACACTGCAGAATTAATGAAGTTTTACACTGCTTTAACTGACTCAATGCTATGGAATTCCAGGATTTGTAGTTTTATGAGATATTTAGCCTTTTCTATGAAAGATCTCTAGTGCCCAACAAATTACATATCTCAGGATTCCATAGGATGGAGGCACAGCAGTTAAAGTGCTCTGAAACTGCATTAATTTTGCAGTGTGGCAGCAACCAAAGTCCTGACTAAATAAAAAGCCTTTCCCCTGTCAGAGGAAGAAGAGCAGAGAGGTGACCAACAGAGCCTCCTTTGGTATGGAATTCCACAGCCTGGAAGTAGTTACTGTGAAGGCTCTCTCCTGTGGTCCTTACTAACCATGCATGCTTGTGAGTGTGGTGGGACAGAGAAACCCTTCCCCCAAAGATCTAAAAACCTAGCAGGCTCATATAGAGAAATGCCATTTTTGAGATAGATAGCTATTCCACTTGTACAAGGCAAGGCCTCCAACTTTCAGTACCCACCCACCCTGCTACTTATCACAGACTTGTAATCCAGAGATGGGAATGATGCAGACCCCCAGATTACCAGACGCTAATTCTCAGATATCGTCACCACCAGCTATGCTGACTAAGGAGTTTATCGCACGAGGCTGCCAAAACAGAATTACAGCAGGATAGTAGTGTGTGTGGCCATTCCTTATCCCACAATGCTGTTTCTGTCCTGTGGCTGATTCATCTTTCATTCATTCCCAGAGTGCTCCTTTTCACTGATGGGCAAAGCCTACCAATGCTTCCCAATCATGCTTTTCCAGTATTGATTCATGTGTAATAAGTTCCTCCGGCAGCAGTTCTGATATGCAGGCAGTCATGTGGTGCCAGTGGTTGTGATTATGCCCCCCCTCACTATTCCAAAGCAGTCTGGTTTTATTTTTTTGGGAAAAACCCTTTTTTAAAACTTAATCAATTGCTGTGACTATGCGATTGATATATTTTTTAAAAAAAATACAGACTGAAAAGCATGCTGGGAAGGACATAGGGCAGGAAGGGAGTTAGGAAGGCTGGGAAGACAGAAGACAGAACCTGGGATTATAGCCGCACCATGGCACTTTTTGAAGAGCTGTGCAAAAATGATTGTCCTCAAACTGGCATGTTTGCATTTACTACACTAATGCAATTGGGGCATCTTAGCAAACTGGTGTGATAAAGTTCCAAGGCTGCTTGAAAACTGCAATCCAACATCATCGGAAAGGCTGCATGATTCCCAGCCCTGTTCTACTTCATATCTCATATTATTGGAAAGGAATTCCCTAAGCCTCAGAAATAACTGTCAAGGATGTGGGGAGCTGCAGTGGATGAGAGGGTTAAGCACCCTGCTTACCGCAAGCATGAAACACTTTTCATTAGCACTGTACCACCATGACATTCTGCTAGATGTAGCTGGCAAAGAATGACTTAAGTCAACAGCGTGCAAGAAAAGAATATAGTTTAGTAAAATCCCTTGCAGTTAATGTATCATAAATAGTTTGGTTGGAAGGAACAATTTACTGAGAAATTGCTTATCAGAAAAAAAGTGAATTTTATTTTTTTAAGTATAAGAGGTGAATAACCTAAATAGTATTGAAACTGATATTATCAAATAGTTAATTTATTATTGTAGCTCAGACCAGAAGGAAGGAAAGCCAGGGTTAGGAGCGGGTGCTTACTGGAAAGAGTTCCTTGAATTATAGCTAAATTATCTAAGTACTTAGACAAGATCCATATCATTTGCAGTGACCTTGATCTTAGGACTCATTGATATTTTAGGTGATGTTCTTTTAATTTTTGCAAATTTGTAACATTAGTTATGGTTCAGTACCAGTATCAAGATAATTAGTATTAAGTCAAATACTTACATGGATTCACAAGACAGCAATAGCAATGGAGCTTCCAACTATCTATCTGCAAGTTTCAGCAGTAACCTGTCATCCTCTCAGAATCCTTGGCTCAGCCCCTCTGCTCTTGGTGGTGGCACTGAGATGGCTCTCTGTGAAAGTATTTGTCCTTCTTGAAATACACTTGCCTGTGTTCATCATTTATAGAAACCATAACTATAGATACAGACTTGTACAGCGGGCCCTTGGTGTCCACTGGGCTTTGGTTCCAGCGCCCCCTATGGATACTAAAATTCATGGATGCTCAAGTCCAATTATATACAATGGCATATATAATTGTGTTCCTTATATAAAATAGCAACATCATTTGCTTTTTGGAATTTATACATTTTTAAAAAATATTTTTCAAGTTATGGATGTTTGAATCAGTGAATATGGAGGGCCAACTGTATGTCTAAGGTAAATGAAATTACAGTGTGCCCGCACCATATGTAGGTTTGCTGTATGTGGCTTTGAGTGTATGCATACAGCAAGCCAGGGAGGACAAAATGCCATGCATACTGCAGGTGTGTGCATGGCGCCATGCGCAGGAGCATGTCACCATTCATTTATATGGGACTTCAGCTTACACTTTTTTCCTATACTTGGGGGAGGGTTCTGGAATGGATCCCCCATGTATACCAAGGACCCACTGTAATAAAATTAAATCTGCTGAAATGGGTCAGAATTAACTAGACCAATCATTTCTGCTACCCCTGAAATAATGAATATGGTCAGAGGGCAGCTGATGGCTTCCATGCAGGTGAAGTGATGAACGTCATCTGTGTTGTGGTTTGAATTTTAAAGAAACTATTCAGGGTGCTGAACCTATTTGAGGAATATGGTTCAGAACCTTGGACAGCTGAACTTTAGCATTCAAGGTAAAACCCAGAGTGAGGGGGAATGTGAACAAAATGAGTTCTGTCTCTAAATTAAATTTGCCTTGAGTTTGAGTTGCTGAATTTACAGCATTGCAGTAACTGAAAATTTCAATCCTAAGAAGAGGAACAGGAAAAGTTTCCAAGGGAATGCAAACAGGAAATGGAAGAGTGCTAGGTTTGAAGGATTGCCAAGGTCTCACTGTCCACAATGCTAGAAATTTGAGGACTGGAGAAAAATTTCATGGGGGCTCAGAATTCTTATTTGGTGGGCAATGACTCATTTTGCCATACATACCCTGCAGCTATATCCATGATCCTATTTACTTTTCCCCAAGCTCTCTTAGAATAACAGAAAAAAACATGAACAGATCACAACCATTATTGTTATACAGGTATCAATAAACAAACTGTTAAAACTGTCTGAATGGAGACAGCCAGACAAGATGTCAGGGAGTACTATATATCCCCCCACCAGTAGACCTGAGTGAATTCACTTCCCAAGGACATTGACCAACCACCTGATTGGCTAGACCAGGGGTTGGCATACCTTTTGGCGGTGGGGCTGGTTCTGCTGTCACCGATCGTCGGCAGGCTGAAGGGGGGAGTGTGCGCATGCAAAATGAAAAGCAAAATGGCACCCATGTTCATGCACGCATGTATACGACAACGGATGCCATTTTGGAACGCAAAATGGTGCTGGCATCGTGCGCATGTGCTTGCAACACACAGTGCTGCTTTGCGTTCCAAAATGCTTCTCGCCATCGTGTGCATGCGTGAGCGAGCGTGGGTGCATTTTGGAAAGCAAAATGGCGGCCTGTGTTGTGCGCGGTGGCAGCAGCAGCAGGACCAGCCATGGGCTGGATACAAGGTCTCGACGGGCTGGGTTCAGCCCGCGGGGTGTAGTTTGCCGACCGCTGGGCTAGACCATCTTGGAGCCTAAGAAAAGCTCTGTTCCCACTGTGGTACTTCACAGAATAATTCCCAAAAAGTAAAGTAAAGCAAAAATAGAACCTAATGCCCTAAAGGCACTAGATACCATCTGATCTTGGGAACTAGCCCTGGTTAGTACTTCGATGGGAGACTGCCAATGGATATCAGGTACCATAGGCTATATTTCAGAAGAAGAACCTGGTAAAACCACCTCTGAGTATCCCTTGCCTAAAGCAGCAGTTCCTCAGCACTACCATTGAGGGTAGAAGTACACAACATGTAGTGGTGGGACTACATGAAGTCCTCAGTCTCCTCAGCAGAGTCCCCTCCATGAAGTCAGTAGAACTGTACCTCACTTTTTAAATGCAGTCCATCAGCTGGTCTGGGACAGGGAAAATTGGGAATACTGTGCATGTGCAGTTCTTTTCTCCATTGTCCCTCCCATCAGATGTATCTGTTGGGCCTGAAAAGTTTGTGCACTTCCACTAGAATTAGGTTGTGGAATATCTTCTATAGGTAGGAATAGAAGTACCATAAAGCGATGTCTTCAGGCCAGTCCTTAGTCTAACTACATTTTCACATTGATTTTATTTTTTTATTTCATTTCTAAATGACAGTATATAAGGAATCTACCAAGTAAAACTATAAAAAGAGAGGAAAGCACTACACATTATTAATGGTGTAGTGGAATCAGAGCTCTGAGGGTTGAGATCCTGGGACTTTTTTTTATGAGCAGGGACATAATTGGGACAGCTGACATGCCCTTGGACTCTGCTATTCTTTCTTAATCTGAATTTTCTAAGCAACAATGTCTAGTTAGGAGCCATTCTTGTTGTAATTCACAGTGTTTTGGAGGTGGCTTGGTCTTGAGATGGCAAGAGCCATCTGACTTATAAAAGACCTGCTCCTCACTGAGATGGCATAGCCATAAATCAAACAGTAGTCAATAAAGCCAATGGCATCTATGTAAGTGTTAATAATAATAATAATAAAATTTATTTTTACCCCGCCCCTCTGTTGAGCAATCAGGGTGGCTTACAAGAGTTAAAATTCATACAAATCTAAAATAAACAGCCCCCACCCCTCCCCCCATTAAAACAGTATTAAACTAAAAATCCATTAAAAAAAACCTTTAGATAACATATCAAAAATACAATAAAACAACAATACAATGAAAATTAAAAAATAACAACCAACCAACAACAAACAGTGGGAGAGCCAAAAACTAGGATGGTAAAAACACGCAGACTCCTGAGGCCGGGAATCTAATCAGGAAAGGCCTGCCAGAAGAGATCTATCTTCACAGCTTTTTTAAAGCTGCTTAAGCTGTTAATATGATGGGTCTCGTCCAGCAGGCCGTTCCATAATCCGGGGCGATTACTGAGAATGCCTCTGGGAGGTTGGCAACAGCCTAGATTTTGTTGGCTGGATCAAATTTCTCCCAGAGGATCAGAGTGCCTGGGGAGGATTGTATGGGAAGGTGGTCCCGAAGATAAGTGGAACCCAAGCCATTTAGGGCTTTAAAGGTAATAACCAACACCTTATACTGGGCCTGGAAACTAATAGGCAGCCAGTGGAGAGATTTTGATACCAGACTTATGTGGTCTCTCCTAGATGTTCCCAAGACCACTCTGGCTGCCATAT
>CM034701.1:358326244-358337085 GCA_020142125.1 Phrynosoma platyrhinos
CCACACATAAGATCTTTTTTTGCCAAACAACTGTCCCTGAGCAGCACCTTCTGGGATCTGCTCAAGAGGAAGGAGTGGAACCACTGCAATGCAGTGCCTCCAATTCCTAACCCACTCAGGCGATCCAAGAGGATGCTATGATCTATCGCAGGGGTAGGCAACCTTTCCCCTTTAAGTGCCAAAGGACTTCAGCTCCCAGAATCCCAGGAGCTATTGGCCAACATGAGACTATTGGCCAACATGGCTGAGGCTTCTGGGAGCTGAAGTCCCTCAGCCCTCAAAGGGGAAAGGTTGCCTACCCCTGATCTATTGTATCAAAAGCCACTGAGAGGTCTAAAAGCACCAGAAGGGTCACAATATCCCTGTTGATACTTAGACGCAGGTTGTCAGTCAAGGCAACCACGGCAGTCTCGACTCCAAATCTGGTCCTAAAGCCAGTTTGAAATGGGGCTAGATAATTGGTTTCATCCAAGACTACTTGGACTTGAAGAGCAACCGCCCTCTTGATCACTTTGCTCCAAAAAGGTAACATAGATACCGGCCTATAGTTGTTCATATCCAGGAGGTCCAGGGAAGTTTTTTCAGAAGCGGCCTATTCGCCGCTTCCTTTAAACATGATGGAACACACCATTCTCTGAGGGATGCATTGATGACGTCCTTAAGGAACACCATCAAGGCACACACACCCCGGATGGCCAGCCATGAAGGGCAAGGATTGAGGGGACAAGTTGTCTTCCTCACTTTACCAAGTAGATTGTCCATGTCCTCGGTACTCACTGATTGAAATTGATCCAGTAAATTTACATCAATGGAGATGCTGGACACCTCATCACTTGGTTCTGTTACCAGACCAGCATCCAAGTTGGCTCTTATCTGAGAGATTTTATCTGCAAAAAAGTTGTTAAACACGTCACAGCAGGCCATTGTTGGGTTAAGTAATGGGTTCTGCTCAGGTTGAACCTGCATCAGATCCCTTACCACCCTAAACAGCTCTGCTGGATGGGACTCTGCAGACACAATACATGCAGAGGAGAAAAATTTCTGTGCTGCACGTATTGCCTCTCGATAGGACCAAAGAAAGTTCCTATGATGAGTCTTGTCAGATAAGAGCCGAGTTTTCCGCCAGGTGCGTTCTAGTCATTGTCCAACCTGCTTCATTTTCCTAAGCTCCTCAGTATACCATGGCTTACAGTTTAAAGCAGGTTGGAAAGGATGCTTGGGAGCAATCGTGTCGATAGCCTTGGTAAGATCAGTATTCCAAGTGTTAACCAAAGCTTCAACAGGATCTCTGGCTTTAAACCCTCTAAGGCTTTCTGGAATCCAATTGGTTTCATTAGCCTTCGAGGGTGGACCATTTTAATAGATCCACCACCCCTGGTAGGGCGGACAGTGGCTCTTAGTTCAGTCTTGACCAGGAAATGGTTCGTCCATGACAATGTGGAGGTTTTTATTACCTCCGCCCACAGATATTCCTGTTCTGTACTAAACACCGCATCGAGGGTATGACCTGCACAATGTGTGGGCCCGGTGACCAATTGGGATAGGCCCATGTTTGTCATGGTTTCCATGAACTCCCGAGCCGCCCTGTCAGATTTGTCAAACTGGTCTCTGGAATGGAAGTCACCCAAAACTCAAAGTCTGGGTGACTCCGACAGCAACTCTGAGACCAGCGGGTGGCCGGTATACTAGCAGACTCCCCAAACTATCCTTGGTCCTCAGGCTCAGCAGTTGAGACCACCAATTGGATTTTGGGACCACCAATTGGATTTGGGACCACCAATTGGATTTGGGACCACCAATCCAAGCAGTTGGGACCACCAATTGGATTTGGACGTTTCCAGTAAGCAAGGAAGAAAACCTGGGTTAACTCCAGGACTAAAATCCTAAATGGAAGAAAAGAGAAAAAAAGTAGAAAAGTTGTAAGTGCAGTGGCAACAAGGTGGAAGAAGAGAAAGCTGTTTTCATTGGCATTGGTCTTTAGCTTTGAGCACCCACTCAGAGGTCAGGCATAGCAGAAATAGGCTGCTTGGGAGATGGCAGCTTTCTCTTTCAATGGCACTAGAAATTCAATGGCAACTGACATTGCAAACCACCACCCACCCACCCCCATGCACTAGAGTATGCCATTACAGCATTGTTATACACCAACAGGATTCTGGCCAGTATTATATAGCAAGCTTTTGATCAGAGTTAGAATATGTTTCTGAAATGCAAATCAAGAAAAATGATAGGCAGTGACATGATTGACAGCCTCTCCAAACAGAAATGTTACTATAATTAAGCAATAATGTATGAGTGAGTGTACATTATAACAAATTGGAAGCTCAGTTGATTAGACTGAGCATATAAACTGTCAGTATAATTATTACATTTTAATAATTTTTCTGTTTTTTTTAAATAACAGCATTGTCTTCAGCCTCATTTGGTGCTTATTAGACTGATATTCTGAGAGGACCTGTACAGCATAAAACATGTACTTTAACAAGATTGACTTTAGACAAGACTTCAGGTATGCTTATAAACATTTATAATGATGATTGTTGTGGTTTCACATCCTCCCTCAACTCATGTGTCATTTAATGTCATGTGGGTGTGTTTCTTTGATCACAATAAAATATTGTAAACTGAAAATACTCTAACAAAGGGCTATGGTAAATTATGATGAAATGTCATGCACAAACCATTTGCTTTTATAAAACAAACACATGATGTTTCCTATCTAGCAGCTCACAAGATGGGAATCAGTCAACGAGAGAAGAAAATCTGCAGAGAATTTTTTTCAGCTTTCTAGGTCAGAGATGAGAATCATGCAGACCAATATATGTTGATGAACTGCAGCTCCCAGCAGACCTAATAAGCATAGCCAGTGGTGGAAAATGTTGGGAATTGTAATTGAATAACATCTGGAGAGCCATATGATTCACACCTCTGCACTTAAGTGTTGGTTGAGGCAAACACAGTTGTAGAAAATGAAATCAATAAAGATTTTTTATGTAACAATTCTGTTATATAACATGGGCTTTCTGAGCCTTTTCTCCATTCCCAGCTCCTAAAACCCTATTCAGATCTTATAAATCCCCCTCTTCCTGACCTGTTCTTCACTCCGCCTCTTTCTGCCCTAAGTGACCCTAAGACAAACCTATCATGGATTTTTTTTAAAAATAAATTTCTTCAGAGGAGGTTCTGCATTACCTTCCCCTGAGGCTGAGTGAGTATGACTTGCCCAAGGCCTCCCAGTGGGTTTCATGGCCAAGTTGGGAATCAAACCTTGGTCGCCAGAGTCATAGTCCAACACACATACTACTACACCAGTGATGCCTATCACCAGCAAAAGACTACTGCTCTTTTGAGATCAATGTATGACTGTCCGTCCATCTACCTGCTTTCCTTTCCTTTCCTTTCCCCTTCCCCTTACCCTCCCCCCCTTCCTTCCTTCCTTCCTTCCTTCCTTCCTTCCTTCCTTCCTTCCTTCCTTCCTTCCTTCCTTCCTTCCTTCCTTCCTTCCTTCCCTCCCTCTTTTCTTCTATTCTTTTTTTCAATTTTAACTAAGAGCTCATAACATTTCTTCAAGCCTTTGTGGACCCACTGTGAGGATACTGCAACCCCCTTGAAGGTCCACAGACTGCAAGTTAAGACCTTCTGCTCTAGGTTATACCTTTTCCTCCATAGCCCACCCCACAGCATTCCATGATCTGTAGCTGACTGGTTTTACCCAGGTTTGCCCAGCTCATTGCTTCACACATACATACATCTGAGGACACTTGGAGGACCTAAGTGCCCTCTTACAACCTCTCTCCTATGCCGGTGGGTCCTGGTGGGCTTATATGGCAATGCCAGTGGCAGGCAGAAGCATATGTGTGGATACCATTTTGTTATGCTACAATATTTCTGGGTTGTGGCCACGTAGATGACCATGACCATGCCCCTACTGAAGAATTTCTTCTTCCTTTGAACAAATTTGGGGAAATGGTCCTCCCAATAGGATAGTGAAACTTAGGAGTCTGTTTTTACACAGCTCTAACATACAGTTCAAAATGCTAGGATCTTCAGCACAACATCCCTACCTAAACTTAACAGCATTTAAATGAAGGGGATGAAGACATTCGGTCCCTCCTCACTTTAAATGTTATGTACTATTTTGCAGTAATAACCATGACAGTTGGACATTGGGGAAACTGGTTTAGGCAGGGATGGAGGAAGGAATAAAAGGTGATCTATATCAGCCTTCCCCCTAACTGTTACCCTCCAGAAATATGCAACTCCATTGCATCATCCCTATCTGGTACTACATTGGGTGTGAACTGGGATGTGAGAAGGCCTTGATCTGTAGAACAGCATAGGGACTATCTGCAAGCCAGAGCATTGCAGTATTACTTTTGGGGACTACAGCTCCCAGAATCCCCCAGCCAGCATGACCACTGGAGGAGTTGCTGGCTAGGGAGTTTGGGAGTTGTAGTCCAAAAAAGAGAATATTTTCAAATTCAACTTTGATCACTCACATCATGTTTGGGAATAGATTCTGAACGTTCTTGTCTTTCCTCTTCTGATGCAATGGAGAAGAACACTCTCCCATTAAAAAATGCGGCATCAGTAGAACTTCTCACTTTCTCAGACTGGACCTAGGGTACTGAGAACAGATCTGCTCATTTTGAGAAAGCAAGGTGGAGCTCCCCAAATGGGAATCAAAGATAAGGTCTCTTTCCAAAGCAATTCTCCAAAGCAGTCTCCTATAAACATGTAGAACATTATTCCCAGATTTGCTATTGAAATGAAATACTGCAGTGACCTTTTTAATTCCCCTGATTTTTTATAATCGTTGAAATTTAGCACAACAGCAGGAGTTTAATCATATTCACCGTTATAAAAGCCAAAATAAGGCACCTCTACATCCTATTAGAGATATGACCTCCAAGGTGTCAGACTGTTCAGAGACTCTTTGAATATCTCCAAGGATAATTATATCCATGAAACAAGGCACTTTCTAATGTGCTCTCCTTCATCCCACCCAACCATTTGATCTTTACTTAGAAAGAATTCTTTGTACAGTTTCTCTCATACTCCCAAATTGACAGGACAGGCCTGAAATATATTTTGCTGATGAATGCAAGAGAAAAGATGGTGCCTCTTCCAATCCATGGGAAGAAGCTGCTTGAACTTAATATCAACATTGACAATGGAACAGAGTCCTTCACTACACCCGAGCGAAGCAAGTTAGCTTAGGGGATGCAGGACAT
This sequence comes from Phrynosoma platyrhinos, assembly GCA_020142125.1. Taxonomy (NCBI): domain Eukaryota; kingdom Metazoa; phylum Chordata; class Lepidosauria; order Squamata; family Phrynosomatidae; genus Phrynosoma; species Phrynosoma platyrhinos. The sequence goes on from CM034701.1 coordinate 358,331,479, forward strand.
AATGAGTTACATATACCAGTTTTCTTCCAAGAGAGATGAATGTCCAGGTGTGTATCACCACTGCTTGTCAGCATTCACCACCTGACGCAGTTGTTTCACTCATTTTTTAAAAAAAATCTCAATTTCTTTCCATTGATGTTCAGTGAAAACAAAGATTCTGAGTACATTTTAATCAAAAATTGTTCAAATAAAATTCTCAGTGGTCTACACCAGCCAAATTCAATAGGGACAGCTCTTCCTAGGATGGGGAGTGTTGGTGGTGGTGTTATAGCTGCTTGCCATGTAGTTATTAAATATGAAGAGTCTTTTGGGGAAAATAAAAGAGGAAGCAAACCTAATCAGCATCACAAGCATGGGTTGAGATCCTGAATCAGGGAGACATAGCTTCCCATCAGGTAGAATTGTGCCATATCTCCTCTCCCTTCCATCCCCAAATTCACCTTTTACTTGCTGTAGGCACACACACACATACACTCCAAATCCATTTGTTGGCTGGTAGAAACTCAGGGTGGCTGTATTCCTCACTATATTCCTATACCTAGATGCAAAGAGATGAGGCATTCTCTGGGACCTGGTGGGATCCTTCAAAGATCCTAGAGAATGATGTACCGGTAAGTGCTGTGCATCCAGGTACAGAAACATAGCTGGATATTTCTCTGTTGTCTCCCTTACTTCCACAGCTCTCCAACAGATGAAATGTGAGGTTTGAGGAGACAGTTTGGTCATTGCACCTGGTCAATATAGAAATCTGACCACCATAGCAATAGAGAAAGGACTCATATAGGCATGTTGGATTTAAGCCACTAACACTATGGCAGCCATGGCTTCAAATGGATAATTTGGATGCATTTGCATTGCAACCCTAATGCAGTTTGACACACTTTAACTTCCTTGGCTCAATTCTAGGGAATCCTGGCATTTGTAGTTTTGTAAGAGATTTAGCCTTCCTTGTCAGAGAGCTACCAAAAACTACAAATTCCAGGATTCCATAGTATTGAGCCATGGCAGTTAAAGCGGCATCAAGCTGCATTATTTCTCAAGTGCAGATGCAGCCAAAGCTAGATTTTCAAGAGGCAAGTGTTCAGAATCCTCTGCCAGGATGTACACATCAACATGGAGAAAGTTTTGTTTCTCACACATTTTGTTTTTTTTAAAAACCCTCATCTTTTTGGACAAATTTATAAAATTATTTGTGAATTTTGGAAAGTTCTTATAGAACCCCCCCTCCAAACCAAAGCCTCATTCATCTTTGCTCCTGCCCACTTTCTATAAAGTAGCCCGTGTAACAACAGACCTCCAGCTTTTATGTAAAAAACCCTCTAACTGATTTTCTTGGTGGAGAGTGTCCCATCAAATCACTATTTTCACTTCTCTGTGTTTTTTTTAATGTACCTTTAAGGGCTTTCTTGGCAAGATTGATTTGGAAGAATTTGCCATTGCCTTCTTCTTCAGTTGAAAGAATTTGACTTGACCAAGTAGGATACCATGGCTCAGTGGGGATTTGAACCCTGGTCTCCCAGAGTCCTAGTCCAACACTCACACCACTACACCATGCTGGCTCTCACCTGTGTTGATGTGTGTATGTAACTTCAAGTCACCTGTTGACTTCTGGCAACCCCATGAATTTAATAGGATTTTCTTAGACAAGCAATACTCAGAGGTGGTTTTGACAGTTCCTTCCTATCAAATATAGCCTACAGCACTGGGCATTCACTAGCAGTCTTCCATCCAAATATTTAGCAGAGCTGACCCTGCTTATCTTCCAAAACTAGACAGGATCTGGTGCCTTTAGGGTATTTAGACTTTCATCATATATTTCACTAAGCTGTGTGTCAGGCTTGTTGCATCTTTTTTTAAACTTTGTTTGGCAACCTGTTGACTGATGCCAGGCTAACTAAAACTGAGGCTTTTGTGGTTTAAATGTTGGGAAAGCAACATATTTATCTCTTGCCTTAAATGACATAAGTAACCATCCCTCTTAAATACTTTGCTGATACAACCACTGGGATGGATGAAAAGGCTAACTGTTTGAGTCCTTTTGTTGTTGAAATGGTATGGAAGAATAAGAGAAACTTTCTCCAACCACCAGTGACAACCTCACCCAACTTCCCTCACCTCATCTGAATGCATGCATACTATACCAGCCTCAGGAAACATGGGAAACGTGTTATTACTTAAACAGTAAGTAAACATATCCAGGGATAAGTGTGTTGGCCATGTAGCTAATTAGAATAACATCCAAAATCCACAAATTGCCTAATTGAGTTTACAGTTGCCACTCCTTTTTCATGGGGGAATCTGTTCTGGACTCCCTGCAAAAAAGGAAAAATGCAAATATTCAAGCCCGATTGGCTTGAATGGAGGTGCGTATCTGCGGGGACGAATGGGCGTGCGTGTATGGATTAAAGCAGAATGCTAGAAGTTGGAATCTTTGTATTCATGAAGAGCTTGTAAAGCTTGGTTATAAACACAGCATTACTGATGTGTGTGTACACAAAGGGTGATGTTACATTGGTTATTTATGTTGATGACTTGTGTGTTGCGGCAAAGTCAAAACAGGAGATTCAGGCAGTGAAGAAGGAATTGTCAAGGAATTTTGTTATCAAGGATTTAGTGCCTCTCAGATCCTATCTTGGGATTGAGGTGCAATGGACTGAGGATGGCAGGTGTTTATAGAGTCAGCAAAAGAAGATTGAAAGGCTGATTGAGAAATGTAGATTGCAAAGTGCTAAAATAGTGAAAATCCCTATGTCAGTTGGATTTGTCAATGGTGAGACAACAAGTGAGTTTGAAAATCCGGAATTGTTCAGGAGCATTGTTGAAAGCTTGATGTTTATAGGAAACAACACTAGGCCAGATATTGTGTTTGCAATTGGCATACTTAGCAGAAAAGCAAATTGTCAAAATGTTGAGGATTGGACAGCAGTCAAACATTTGTTGAGATACCTGAAAGGTAGCCTACACAGAGAACTGGTGATACAGAACAGCCAGGTTGGGCTGGAATGCTTTATAGACAGTTCATTTGCTTCGGAATTGCATGACAGGAAATCAGTTACAGGATTGTTGATCAAGTTTGGAGAAAGTCCAGTAGTTTGATGTAGTAGAAAACAGAGCTATGTAGCACAAAGTACAAGTGAAGCAGAGTTTGCAGCATTGTCAGAAATAGTCAATGAGATACAGTGGATTAAACAGTTACTTCAGGATTTGAATCAGAGTTGTTCTGAGCCTGTATTGATTCATGAAGATTCACAATCATGTATTGCCATGTCAGAGGCAGAAAATTTAAAGTGTAGGACAAAGTACATTGGAGTAAGGTACCAGAATGTCAGAGAATTGGTACAGAAAGGAGTTGTGTGCCTACAGTATATAGAAACAAAACACAATTTGGCAGACATTTTGACAAAGCCATTGGGAATAGAAAGACATGAACAGATGTCACGTCTAATTGGGATGTCACCTTAAGAGCACAGTTTTAGCCATTGAACTAAGATAGTTTCAAAACTGTAAATAACATGCCTCACACATCTATACATTTCGGAGGGGATTGTTGGAATATGGATGGGATATACAGTCAAAGTAGAAATGTAGAGATGTGTGTGTGAAAATTTCTTATGGGAGCAGCATCTGGAGTAAACAAAGAGAACTCAGCCAGGAGGTGGTTCAAAGCCAAAACAAATTCACACAGTACGGAATAACAAAAAACACTTTGAGCCTGAGAACAGGATATTAACAGATAAACATATGAGCTCATTTAGTTCTCATGAGAATCAGGTCACATGGGGAATGACAAACAGCTAGAGGCTGGGTTACAACAGATCATCCAATCATCATAAAGGTTAACACCCAGAAGGTAGAATATGTTTATATACTTGCAATATGTTCTTTTGAACTTAACTGTAACTATTCTAATGCTAATGCTGTAATATTACAACATCTCCAAGATGTGATACTATGCTCTTTTGCCATCGACAAGATGGATTGTATATATTTCTTTTATGCAACAATAAAGCTTTGATTTTGGATTTACAAAATGTGTCTTCATGGATACTGAATACTGAATACTGTATACTAAGTATACTGAAAACATAGTTTAGGACTGTTTATCAACCTGGATGTAAACCCATAGTTTCAAGAAAATACATAGCAATAGCAATAGCAGCTTCATTTATATACTGCTTCATACCACACTAAGCAGTCTCTAAGCAGTTTATAACTATAAGCTAATTGTCCCCAATAAGCTGGGTACTTATTTTAGTGACTTTGGAAGGATGCAAGCCTGAGTCAAGCCTGAGCCCATAGCTGGGATTGAACTCACAATATGCTTTGAGTGAGTGGCTGCAGTACAGGCATTTAAGCACTGAACCACCAGGACATAGAACAAAGTCAAATGATAGGTATCCCTAGAGTAAATGCATTGAAATCAGCGAAACTATAGTTGTGATTACCAAGTCACATTCATTTCAATGGACCCACTTTAATAGAACTGAGGGTCTTTACAGACTGCCAGAAATAATGCAGCTTGAGTCCGCTTTAATTGTCCTGGCTCAGAACTAGGGAATCATGGGAACTGTATTTTTTTCTGGGACACTGAGCCTTCTGTGCCAAAGAGCTCTGGTGCCACAATAAACTACAGTTCCCATGATTCCTTAGCACTGAGCCAGGACAGTTAAGTGGCCTCAAGCTGCATTATTTATGGCAGTCTGCAAAGGCCCTAAGGGGCTAAGCAGATGAGCAGGAAAAGGTGACCTAAAGTTGCATTTTCCCTAAGCTGCAGCAACCGCACTGCCTGCCCTGAGGTTGCCCTAAATGGGAATGGAGCAACTGCACTGGGGGGAGTCAATGCAGCTTTTCCATGGCTGTATTGAAGCCCCAGCAACCAAATTGGCAGCCCCAAGGATGCTGCAAAGGGAGACGGAGCAACCACGTGGGCTGGCAGTGGCTGCTTTAATTTTTTTTTGTTTTCAAATGCATGAGCAGGTGCACAGGACCATCTCTCCACACCTGTGCATCTGTGCAGGAATACATCCCTGTGCACCTGAACAGGACCTGTTATAGCGTGGTATACAGTCTGTCGGTCTCTGTGTACAAAAGTGACTGAAGTTCAGCATCCCTGTGCACCTGCACAGCACCTGTCATACACCCACATATCATGCAAGTATTCGCTGACCTCCGTTTCCCACTAAGGAGTGGGTGCAGTAGACACGTGCCTCTATGAGATTGTGCCACCCTTGGGGTGAAGGAACGGGTTTGTCAACTGAAAAGACACTCCATCATCCTCCACAAAACATGTCCCAGACAGATCAGGGGGGAGGGAAGAGGTACATGCAAGGGAGGTTTGTGTGGACAGACTTGATACATGCAGCTGGTGGTCATGCAAGGGACATGGTCATCAGGGCACACAGACAAACATTACTCCAGGAACCCCCCCCCCCCATCATGCCAAAAAGTGGTGTGCAGATCTTATGCACACCTGCACACCTTCACAGAAGAGGTCACAAAAGCCTCTTTCATGCAAACTGTTGTGCATGCTGACAGCAAGCGTACATCCAACAGAATACTTTTATTGTCATAACAGAGGACAGTTGCTAGGGTGCATGCATAGGGTTA
>CM034701.1:358359696-358371588 GCA_020142125.1 Phrynosoma platyrhinos
TGTAAAATTGATCTCCGTTTATATTTGTTATTTATGCCCTTTACATTCCATGAAATTAAATTCACTGTCATTTTAATATTTTCCACTCTTCTATTTATTTATTTTTTATATCCAAGATAATTAATAATGTTGTTTTTGTTCCACCCCTTCCGCCCCTGAATTTTATTTTCTTTATTTTAATAAGAAATCAATTTAAAATATTCAAATAGGGTAGATCCTTATATGTGAACAATATAATACGAATATTTTAATAAATCAAATAAAGAGAAGAGAAAATCTTATTTTATACAGCTTTTTTCCCCTCTGTTTGTTTACTCAGAAGTCCCCAAATCTAGTTCTTGTTCATCTTTTTTCTTTTGTAATTCTGTTTTATTTGGAGGTTCATTTTTCCTTTTTTCTTGATCTTTATTTTCTAAATTATTTTCTTCCTCATAATTCTTTCTGGCTCTCCATTCTTTTCTTCTGTACATTCTTTCTGAGTTTTCTTCATCTGACTCTCTATCCTTATCTTTTTTATCTTTAAGAAGTTTTTTCTCCATTTCTTTGGTCTTATCTATGTTATCTATTTTATATCTTTTTTGTTTGTATACAACAGATAGACCTTCAATTCTTTCCCATCTGTACTCAATTTTTAATTCCTGTAGTAGTTGAGATAGGAACTTATATTTTTGATGCTCTAACATCAATTGGGGTGGAATATCCTTGAAAATTTTTACTTCAGTGTCTTCTATTATAAATTTATTCTCGTAGTTCATCCTGATTATGTGAACGCGTGTTGGTGTTCTAATAAAGCTTACAACTATATCTCGTGGAATTTTTCTTTCTTTTGCAAGGGACGAACTTATTCTGAAGATTTTATCCAAGTCTAGTAATAATTGTTCCAAATTGCAGTCCAAAAATTGAGCCATTGGTGTTAGAATCCTTTCTATTAAGTCCTCATTTTTCTTTTCCGCGACGCCTTTGATTTTAATGCATCTGTCTCTATATCATAGTTCATTTGACCAGTCTCTGTATTTTTGTTGGTTTAGGTCATATCTTATCTCTTTTGTTGTTTTTTCTAGTTGTTGAGTTCTGTCTTTAATTTTCTCTACTTCTTTTTGTGTCTTATTCATATCTGTTGTTATTTTTACTACTTTCTTACTCAAATCATCTAGATCTTTTTTTAATTCTAGTTTACTGTCTTTAATCTCTTCTCTTAATTCTTGACAGACCTCTTTCAAATCCTTCTTCATTTAATTTCTCATTTCTTTCATTTCCTGTTGTATTCGTCGTATTTCTTCTAATATTTGCATATTCGGATCTGTGACTTTTATTGAATCATCTGAAGAGCCTCGGCGTTGTGTTGAGAATTGAGTTTGGATTTGCGTTTGTAAAGAACCTTTCTTGGTGGTAGACATTTTCTCCAATTTTTCCTATGTATATATCGTTTAAGTATGATAGAATATTAAAGAGTTATTAACAGTAAGTCAAATCTAAGGTATAAATAAGACATTCAGAGTTTTGATAAGTATTAGCTATTCTTATTCTTATTTTTCTAACTGTAGTAATATTATTTCTTGGTTGTTACTTTTTCTCCTTATAATTTAATGTTTTTTTACTGTATATCTTTATTTTACACCATTTCAGTCTTTTCATTCATCCTATGCATCTAACAAAAGTACAGAGTTTTACTAAACAAAAATGTTCTATCGATTATTACTAATCTTCTTATTCAATATTTCTAATATATATATATATATATATATATATATATATATATATATAATTTCACACCATTATAATCTTTTCATTTGTCAGATAAGGGCATATTTTAGCATGCTGTACAAAAACTTGTATAAGGACAAGTTAGAGAGCCAGTGTGGTGTCATGGTTTGAGCATTGGATTAGGATTCTAGAGACCAGGGTTTGAATCCTGGCTTGGCCATGTAACCCACTCGGTGACCTTGGACAAGTCACATTCTCTCTGCTTCAGAGGATGGCAATGGCAAACCCCCTCTGAAGAAACTTGCCAAGAAAACAACAAGGACTTATTGTTCATAAGGGGATGACCTTTAACAATGTACTGTATGGTCTATATTTGTCTTTCGTTTTAAGAGGCACAATTTTAATTCTATTGATAGTTTAAATGTGTTTTAACTTTTGTTACAATGCATAATTATAGCTGTTTCTTTGTAACTTTTGTTAAGTCCCAGGGTTTAGGGAAAAGGCTGGATATATAACAATAGTAACATACTTCAGCTGCTTAGCTCATGTAAGGGTTGATGCCATCTGGTTCTCCAACAGCACTAGATAATAGTTTCCACAATCCCTGGCTGTAGTGGCCAGGCTGATGGGGGCTGGAGTCCAACAATACTACAGGGACATGAGTTCTTCATGAATGTTGTATGTGTTGACTATCATTTTACATTTCTGATTCTGATTTTAGATGAAATACCTATAATGTATTTTAAATTTGATGGGATAAAAATGACTAAATAAATAAGGTGGAATTTCAAGTGAAGGATACCATGCTATCTAAACTTTACAGGAGCCCTTGGAATTATTTTCAACTATTCATTGTTCAAATCTGATTTTGCTTTTAGTTTTACATGCAACATAGTAGCACAATTTCTCAATTTTAAATCCTGAATAGTTTTATGTGTTTGTGGGGGCTTTAAATGAATGTTCAAACCAAAAAGCAACATCTCTTCTCACTTCTTCCCACCATTCTATGCTTTCACATTGCCTCTGCAGTTCTGACATTAAACCAAATCAGTAGTTTGCCAACTTTGATATTTTCTTTTTAATAAATGATATACTCTTGAGCACGGGAGTAGTTTGACTTTACCTAAGTTTTACACAATGACTGAGGGCCTCGGCAGATGACTAATAGAGTCGTCTCCGAGGCCTGGAAGAGGAGGGGCAGCCGCACGAGCGGCGCCCCTTCCTCTTCCTGAGGTTGCCCTCGGAGCTGCCGGCCTTCCGCACAGCCGGTGCTTTCGGGGCAACCTCCCGCTGCAGCGTCCTCATGCGCTGCGGTGGAAGAGTCAGGGAAAGTGCACCCGATGCGTTTAGGGTGCACTTTCCCTGACTTCTAAAAGGAGCGCCAATTTGGCGCTCCTTTTAGGGTTGCTGCAGGAGCGCCGCGGTGCGGCTGCCATGGCCCCGCAGTGCTCCAGACCAGGGCGTCCTGGACGCCCTGGTCTGCATCCCCCCTAAGAGAAGGAAATTGACTTTTTCACTACTGCCCTTATGTTAAACACATTTACTTGAGAGCAAGCATCATTTTGTGTAATAAACTATATATTTAAGGGGGAAAAAACCCTATTAAATGGCCATCTGTAACCATATACTTTATCTGTTTGCAAAAGCATAGAAATTATTTCTATACTTATACTGTATTACATAACAGTTTTGAAAAGAAAATAATTCTTCCGCCCCAGCAGGCCCTGGCATACATAGGCTCAATGACCAACCTGGGATTGGGGAGACGTTGTGGGGACCTAGCCTGACTATTATAATAGCATTGTTCTTTAAATACATGAAGTGAAAAAATGTTAATACATCTTTTATAACTGTGAGAGATCTCCATATTAGGAACCCTCAAGCTGAAACTGCCAAGATAAAGTCTCTGGCCATGACAGCAAGCTGCCTCAGAGGAGCATTCAAAGAATAAAGTCAATTGCCCTTCTTTACCCCAATTCCTAAGTCTGCATTAACTCAGTGACCCAAGCCAACAAGAACATGCCCAGGAGAAGGACTGTGTCTGAGCAGCAGAAGCAGGCAAAACAGCAGGGCAAAGAGGAGTTAAGGAACAAAGAAAAAATACATGAAGTAGAGAAACACAAGGATATGCCTGTACAATGGACAGAGGTACAAGACCTCAACTCTCTAAGGTCCAAAACACACTGAGGAAATAATCCATTTTGACACTGCTTTAACTGCCCTGGCTCAGTGCTAGGAAATCCTTGGAATTGTAGTTTATTGTGGCACTGGAGCTCTCTGACAGAACTTTGTCACACCTGCAAAAGAGACGGGATAATAATGGAGCATAGCACTATGCTCCTGTCATTATCGCACGATTTGGTGAAGAGTTTCAAATGACGTCATGCACCATTATCCTATGAATAAAGTGGCAAAATCGTACCACTTTTTATTCATGGGAAAATAAAAAAAATTCAGGACAAGCAGCAACATTTTATTCCAACCCAGAGACTGAATTTTCTGTTGTTGTTCCAGGATACACTTTAGCTACCCAGCCTCCCAGAAGGTCTGTATGGATGAATTACAGAGCATTCCTCATCACCGGGTGAGAAGCACAGTTTTTTTGTGCTAGAACAATAAGATTTTTGGAACATTACATTTAAAAAAGAAGCATGCTCATTCAGGTCTCCACAGCCAACAGTGAGCAAAAATACAGAAGAGACCTGACAATTGTTTATAGTGTGAAATTTGATTGTTTATTTGCCAAATTGCCTATCTGGCTTCTTTCATCCTCCCTGCTGATTGTAGACATTCTGTGTGAATTCAAAAGCAGCATTATAAAGTCCCAATAGGTAATAAACAAGGCTTTCATTTGCAAGAGATCTTGCTTCTTTGAACTACACTTGTCCCTCCACATTCATTGGGGTTACTATGTTTTTACCTGAGAGAATGCCTCTCAAGGAATCTCTAGGTCCTCCAGTGCAACTCTGGTCAACATCTGCCAGACATTGATCATAGAATTGCGCTGGAGGAGCTACAAGTGCCTAGTAGAGTGTTCTCTCTAGGAATCTCTAAATCCTTCAGTGCGACTTTTGGTTCAAGTTTACAAGAGGACCTAGATATTCCTAGAGAAAACATATTAATTAAATACATGAATAATCAAATCCACAAAAGTCAAAGCCACAGATGTGGAGGGATGAGTGTAGTCTGTTGCACCTCTCTCACCTTAAGCAAAGAGAGACTCTAGCCCTGGAAAACTATTCCCCTCTTAGGTCCAAAACACACTGCAGAAATAATCCAGTTTGAGACTGCCTCAATGGTAGGGAATTCTGGTAATATAATAATAATAATAAATTTTTATTTGTAACCTGCCCCTCTGCTCAGCAATCAGGATGGCGTACAGCAAGGTTAAAAACAACAACAATTAAAACTTTCCTTCATCCCACACCCTAGCTCTCCCACCCCTTAAAACTAAATTAAACTGCAATAGAATTAAAATCAGGTTAGAACAGATAAAATACAATAAAAACAATTTTTTTGGCAGACATGCCGTGGCGGCAAGAGGGGTAAATAGCAGATCACCTCCAGTTAGCCAGGCGGTTATTCTGGGAAGGCCTGCCAGAAGAGGTCCATCTTTACTGCCTTTTTAAAGGCAGCAAGAGTGGTAATAAGACAGCTCTCGTCTGGCAGGCCATTCCACAGTCTGGGAGCAGTTGCAGAGAAGGCCCTCTGGGAGGTCTGCGAGAGCCTGGTCTTCATGGACTGCAGCAGGTTCCTCCCGGAGGACCGAAGTGCACAGGGGGGGGGGAAATCATACGGGGAGAGGTGGTCCCTGAGATAAGATGGCCCCAAGCCATGTAGGGCTTTAAAGGTTAAAACCAACACCTTGTACTGTGCCCGGAAACTAATCATCAGCCAGTGGAGGGATTTGAGCACAGGTGTTATATGCTCCCTCCTAAATGTTCCGGTAATTAACCTGGCTGCCATATTTTGTACCAGTTGAAATTTCTGGGTTAGGCACAAGGGTAGCACCATGTAGAGTGTGTTACAGTAATCCAGACGTGAGGTTACCAGAGCGTGTACCTCAGTTTCCAGATCCCTCAGATAAGGGCGCAGTTGGCGTATCAGCCGAAGCTGATAGCAGGCGCTCCTGACCGCCGCATTCACCTGACTAGTCATGTGAAGTGACAAATCTAGGAGTACCCCCAAACTGCAAACACAGTCCTTAGAGGTGCGTGTGACTCCATCCAGGACTGGAGACTGTATTCCCAAATCTGGTTTCAGGCCCATGACTGTCAGTACCTCCATTTTGTCTGGATTTAGTTTCAGTCTGGTAACTAGTTTTGTGAGACATTTAGCCTTCTCTGGACTTTTTCATACCTGCAAAAGAGACGGCATAATAACAAGAGCATAGTGCTATGTTCCTGTCTTTATTGCATGATTTGGTGAAGAGTTTCAAATGTCATGTGACGTTGCCATTATTGCACCATTATCCAGTGAATAAAGCAGAAAAATGGTGCCGCTTTATATTCACGGGATTTTCTCACGCAGCTGAGGCTGGGTGACTGCAACCTGCATACAGCCCGGACCTCAGCCACACTTTGCTGGTTGTTTTTCAAAAACTGTTTTTGATAAGCAGCTGGCTAAGCGTGGTTGGGGTCTGATCTGCATGCGGGTTGCAGCCGCCTGGACTCAGCTGCATTTGATAGCACCTGCTATTAAATCGAAAGACGACTGTGGGACTATGCAGACTGCTAGAAATAGTGCAAATTGAGTCCACTTTAACTGCCCCAGCTCAGTGCTAGGGAATCAGGGGAATTGTATTTTTTTCTGAGACATTGAGCCTTCTCTGTCAGAGAACTCTGGTGCCACAATAAACTACAGTTCTGGTGCCACAATAAACTACAGGGCCTAAGCAGACTACCAGAAATAGTGCACATTAAATTGAGGCACTGCCCTGGCTCAGTACTAGGGAATCATGGGAACTGTAATTTATTGTGGCACCAGAGCTCTCTGACAGAGAAGGCTCAATGTCCCAGAAAAAAAATACAGTTCCCATGATTCCCTAGCACTGAGCCAGGGCAGTGCCTCAATTTAGTGTGCACTATTTCTGGCAGTTTGCAAAGGCCCTGTATCCCATTGGGGATAAGTCACATTATTTTGAATGCAATAATCTTCTCAGGCAACATTGAATTAGCCCCACTAAGGGCCTAAGCAGACCAGGGTGTCCAGGACGCCCTGGTCCGGAGTGCCGCAGGGCCATGGCACTCCTTTTACAAGTCAGGGAAAGTGCGCCCTAAATGCATCGGGCGCACTTTCCCTGACTCTTCCACCGCAGCACGTGAGGACGCTGCGGCGGGAGGTTGCCCTCAGTGTGCCGGCCATGCGGAGGGCCGGCAGCTCCGAGGGCAACCTCAGGAAGAGGAAGGAGCGCCGCACGTGCGGCTGCTCCTCCTCTTCCTGGGCTCGGAGACGGCTCAATAAGCCATCTGCCGAGGCCCTAAATGTCTTCATGGACTTGATTTCTGCTATTAACACTATGGATTTGAGAAGGGCTATAGGTGAATGACGGAGCACATGCTTTGTGTACCAAAGTTCTCAGATTCACTACCCAGTCTTCAAATAATCTGAATCCCTAAAGCCTGTATAGACAATATTGGACAGCTGCTGCGAGCCAGTATAGACAATATTCAGTTAGATAGACCAATAGGCTTATTTATTTATTTAATTTTAATTTGTATGCTGGCTTTCTTGCTACAGGCAGCTATTTCCTGCGAAATCTTACATGAATCTACTTTGAAGACAAAATAATTTCAACGTCTTTCAAGTATCAATGTGCAAGACAAGCTAAGGCTGGTATCAAGAGTGGATGAAAGTAAAATTACTTTGCTTGATCAACTGAAAATCCGATTTGCGTACAATGCAAGTAAAGTTTTTCTACCCCAGTCATTCTGTTTGGGCCCTGCCACTTAGAGCAGCCTCAGCACAACCAAATCAAGGCCCTGTCTTATTTATTAACCAAACAGTTAAAGGTCTGTACTTTTCTTTTCAAAGTACAGGGAGGCCAGAGATGCAGAAGATCCTGAGAAGCAGCACTTGCTATGGGGCTGTCTGCCCAAGGGACAAAGAGACAAAAATCAGCTTGGTGAATAGAACTCATCCATTCCTCCCACCCAGCCACCCCCACTCCCCCTCTGTAACCTCTAAAAAGAAGCCGCTTTGGAGTCTCCTCTCATTTGCATGGGGAGATTTAATTTCCATCCCTTAAATATGACGAATTGCTGAGATTTCCTTCAGTTAATGCTTTTAACAGCTCCCAATAAACTTCATTAATCAGGCCAGCTCTAGGCCCAACGTGCAGCCTGGAAGCAGCTAATTTGCCTGATGAGCCTGAGACTTTAGTGAATAAACAGGTGGATAAGCTGAGGGTTTTATGGCCTTAATTACACTCTAATCAGTTCAGCGCTTGGCGGGCAAAAAAAGGAAAGAGGGAAAGAAGGAGGCAGCATGATCAGCCATCCCTTTATTATTATTATTTTTTCAACTAGCGCCTCATTTCTTCCTCGGTCCTCATCTTCTCTTCATTTTTTTCTGTCAGCAGAAAGAAATAAAAGCATGAAACAAATTAGGGTCATGATTCTCTCTGATTTTAGGATGCATAAGAGTGAGACTATACAGAGAACCTCTGTCTAGTTTGTAACTCAAGCCCTTTTCTTTTTGTATTTTTTCCTGCCTTTTTCACTTTTGATGTTCTCCCTTCCTTTACCATTCCCCTTTCTTTGGTACTGTGTGTAAGGCTGCATCTGCACTGCAGACATAATCAGGTTTGACCCTGCTTCAATGGCCATGGCTCAGTGCTATGGAATTCTGGGAGCTGTGGTTTGTTGCAGCACCAGAGCAGCAACAAAGTACAATTCCTAGAATTCCATAGCATTGTGCCATGGCAGATAAAGTGCAGATGCAGCCTAGGTCTATGTTCTGTCTCTTATGTAAGGGGAGCTTCCTTATTTATATTTTGTTAAGCATTATGGGGCAGTTTCAGAGCACAACAAAGTTTATAAATGTTAATGGAACAACAGTTTCATTTTGTACTATTCTCTGCTCATTACCCGAATGATGTTTGTTGACAGCTGGTTTTGGACAATGCTTTTCCTCCCAAGCAATGTATCTGAGCCCAAAATTATCTAGACATCCTGCAGTACCGCATTCCCAGGAAACCCACTGGGTGACCTTGGGCAAGTCACATGCTCTCAGCCTCAGGGAAGGCAATGGCAAACCTCCTCTAACATATCTTGCCAAGAAAACCCCATGATAGGTTTGCCTTAGGGCCACCATATGTCAGAAATTACTTGAAGGCATACAACAAGGTGAAGCAGAGCTGCTTTTGGTTATTCACTGCGTGGGAAAAAGCATTCTGCATATGCTCAGAGATACTATTTTTATACTTCTATGTCTTACATTTGAATCCTAACACTAAGCACTCGGTACTGCTTAATGGGCCTGTAGATTGTATTATGCCCTGGATTTCAGTCTGAAAAACTAAAATGTAAAAATAAGACATTTTTTAGTGTATTTTCTCCCCCATCGTGAGGTACTGTATTTCTGATTTTTTTTAATGACACAAAATTGCTTGTCTTTCTTGCTCTGTTTACATGTCACTGATACCTAGCTTGAGAATATGTTGCAGGGAGGGTTACATAGTATCCCAAGAGAAAAAGAAATAAATAATCACAACTTTTTTTGTTACTGCAGGAGAGAATGGGAAGGGAGCTACTTTAAAGGGAGCTGTTTTGAGAGATGTCGCAAATTTGACTTGGTCTTTAAAAAAGCATAGGAGCCAGAGTGGCATAGTGCTTTGAGCCTTTGACTATGGTCAAAAAAGAAAAAGAAAAGAAATAACCCAGTTTGAAACTGCATTAACTACCCTGGCTCAATGGTAGGCAATTCTGGGAACTGTAGTTTGGTGAGACATTGAGCCTTCTCTGTCAGAGAGCTCTGGTGCCACAATAAACTACAATTCCCAGGATTCCCTAGCACCGAGTCAGGGCAGTTAAAGCAGTCTCAAACTGGATTATTTCTGCAGTTGTTTTGGACCAATGTCCCATCAATATTTGGCTATTTCTTCTCTTTCTTTAACCTGGATGGAAATCAGTTTGGTTGGCACACCTTTTCATGTGCCAGCCTAAATTGGCATGTGGTAAGGCTTTATTTGTCTCCACAAAATGTTAACAAGAAACTGTTCCATTCTGGGCCACAATCCACGTCATGTGCAAAGTGGCTTAGCAAAACTTTTAAAATGCGTGCCCAAAGGGTTCTAATGCAGAAAGGTAATGTAAAAACATTGTCATATTATCACACCAAATGAGTTTAAAGCATGCAGGGTGGCCTTTTTGTGTAGATGGACAGCTTTTCTAAACAATGCCCTCTTCTATTTTAAGGGGTGGGTAGGTTTGTGGGATTTATATTGCATTTGTATTGTACTTTTAATGTTGTAAGCTGCCTCGATTGCATCCGCAGAGAGGCGGGATAAAAATTATTATTATTATTATTATTATTGACAGTGTCTTCCTTGATATTAGAGTGAAATTTACTCATTGCTTCATTGGGAGGTTCCATAAATGCAGAAATGACAGAAGAGCACCTGGGTCCAAAATACACTGCAGAAATAATTCAGTTTGAGACCGCTTTCACTGCTTTGGCTCAGTGCTAGGGAATTCTGGGAATTGTAGTCTTGTGAGGCATTCAGTCTTCACTGTCAAAAAGTTCTGGTGCCACAACAAACAACAAATTCCAGATTCAACAGCACTGAGCCATGGCAGTTTAAAGTGGTGTCAAACTGTATTATTTCTGTAGCCTCAGGTCCCAAACACATTGCAGAAATAATCCAGTCTGAGACCTTTTTAAGTTGCCTGGCTCAATGCTAGGGACTTCTGGAAACTGTAGTTTTGTGAGACATTCAACCTTCTCTGTCAAAGAGCTCTGGTGCCACAACAAGCTGAAATTCCCAGAATTCAATAGCACTGATCCATGGCCATTTAAGCAGTCTCAACCTGGATTCTTTCTTCAGTGTGTTTTGGACCATAGCGGTTTGAGTGTGGGACTACTGCTCTAGAGACCAGGGTTGGATTCCCAGCTCAGCCATGAAGCCCACTGGGCGACCTTGGGTGAGTAGTCACAGACTCTCAGCCTCAGAGGATGTACACTACAGAAACATTCCACTTTAACTGCCATGGCTCAGTGCTATGGAATTGTGGGAACTGTATTTTTGGGAGACACTGAGCCTTCTCTGTCAAGAGAGAGCCCTGGCACCACAACAAAGTACAGTTCCCAGGGTTTCCTAGCACTGAGCCAGCACCAGTGTCAAACTGGATTATTTCTGCAGTGTGTTTTGGACCTCAGGTCTCTTCAGGGTGTAATACTGTATATACTTGTTGAAAGCTTTGGAGGCTCCACAGCTTGAGACAAGTATATAGTATTGTGCATTGGGCCAATACAGGTATCACTGTTTGGTGGGTTTTTGTCTGAATTTGGTAAATGGCCAAAACAACTGCTCCTGCATGTTCTCTTCAGGGTTTCTTCTGTGGTTTTCTTTCCAAGTTTTCACACTCTACCCCTCCTAAATCCTCCTTGGCTCCCTCCAAGGAAGACCCTGGCTGCCCTTGGCTCTGAACTCCCTCTTCTTTCCTGGCTGCCCTTCACCTTCCTGGGCTTTGCCCCCTGTTTTCCTCCTGCCCTTGTGTGGCCCTGGCTTCCAGCTCTGGCTTTTTCCTCCTCCTCCTCCATTCTTGTCACAGAGAGAGGCCTCCTGAACAAGGCACTGCTTCAAGGGCAGCCCAACTCCTTCGAAGGACAAGACACAGCTTTAGCATATGGTCCAAATCCCCAGATGTTTTTGCCTTTCGCTTGCTCCCGCTCCCTGCCTCCCTGCTTTTCCCTCCAAGAAGGACTACTTGTGAAGCGCAGCCCTCTCTTTAAAAATAAAAATTAAAAAAATTGTTATTTTAATTTTTCCTTTCTTCCCCGGCAGGTTTTGGGGAAGGAGGAGAAGAAGGTCGGCTAACTGGCAGCCTGAGCTGCGAGTCTCTTTATAGCTTTCCAGAGGGAGAAAGCGGGCAGTAGGCAGGCCAGGGAGCCTTTAAAGCCAAGCTTTAATTCTTTTCGCCTCTAATGGCATGGTTTTTACAGCCTCTGGCTGAGGGTGGGGGGGGG
>CM034701.1:358371726-358382288 GCA_020142125.1 Phrynosoma platyrhinos
CCTAGCATTGAGCCAGGGCAGTTAAAGTGGTCTCAGACTGGATTACTTCTGCTGTCTGTTTTGAACCTATGCCACACCAGCTCAGAATTTTGTTGTTATGCACACCTTCAAGTCATTTTTGACTTATGGCGAACCTATCATGGGGTTTTCTTGGCAAAATTTCTTCTGAGGAGGTTAGCCATTGCCTTCCTCTGAGGCTGAGAGCATGTCACTTGCCTAAGGCCACCTTTAGAGTTTCATGGCCTAGCAGGAATTTAACCCTGGGCTCCAGAGTTGTAGTCCAACACTCAAACCACTATGCCACACTGGCTCTCAGGCTTGTCTTAGGTAAGATAAAGGTAGTCCCTTGACATGAATGTCTAGTCCTAACCAACTGTAGGAGGTAGTGCTCATCTCCGTTACTAAGCCAAAAAGGCAGTGTTTTCCGAGGACTACTACGGTGGTTGTTTGGCTAGCATGATCGCACCTAACGCTGTTACCTTCCTACTGAAGTGGTCCCTATTTATTTACTTGCATTTACATGCTAGGTTGGCAGAAGCTGGGACTAGTGACAGGAGCTCACTCCATCATGCAGCACTTGGGCCTCGAACTGCCAAACTTCTGATCTTTCAGTTGCCAGAATTGGCATCTTAGGGCCTCTGCAGACCAGCCCAAAGGGATGGCCTAGAGGTAGAGTTAGGGTGGGGAAGCCGCATGCTGGCCACCCCAACCCCACGCTGACACCGTCCTGATGCAATGCGCTATTACACATGGTGCACGGTGTCAGGACGCCCTCCTGGCACAGCATTCTGACACGCTGCGTCGAAAAGGGCGAGGAAGAGCCACACACCCCAGTGGGGTTGCCGCGGCCCCAATCCGCTGCTTCCCGGGGTGACCGAGAGCCGTCCGTCTGCAGAGGCCCTTAACCACTAAGCCACTGTATCCCTTAAGGTTTGTCTTAAGATCGCCATAAATCCAGGGTAACCAGACATCCTCCTTTTCCAGGACATGCCCTCTATTTCAATCTTCTCTCCAGGAGGAGTTTCAAAATGTTCTCTATTTTGAGCATGACTAAAGAAGCATGGATTTGCTTTTCTAGGAGTGTTTTTAGCTTTTATTTGGTCATGTTTTACATTTTTCCTGAGTACCCTAACATTTTTGTAGTGCCTTTTCCCTCCTTTGCGGTGAGAACCTCTGGTCACCCTGCCATAAATCGAAAACAACTGGAAGGCACACTTCAACAACAACAACAACACCGCTCTGTCATGACTATTGGTCTCCTTCCTTGATTTAAGAGAGCTTGAGAAAATTAGGTGAATGGGCTTTGTGAGATAGTTCCCTTTGCTTTCCATGGCACTGAATGGAAATGCAAAGACAATGGCAGGGAATGAATGCAGACTCCTTGCTGGTGAGGAAAAGATGGCAGGCTTCCTTCTGCAGCTGCTTGGGGAGAAGAAAGACACAAGGGCGAAAAGGCCCCGGCCGGCCCCTTTTGATTTATTCACTGCTCTTTTCCTTGCTTCAAATAGAAAAGAGAGCTGCACGGAGGCAGTTTCTTTTTGGCGGAGCATGGGCAGCTTGCTCTTGGGGAAAAGTTGTGAAGGAAACACAGCACACGTCCGCAAACTGCTGCTTTGGAGCAGCCCGGTTTTTGAGTTGAGCTTGATTTCATTGTATAGCAGCGAGGGGGTGAAATGAGGATGGTGTCAGAAAACCATAAAGCCCGACCAGAAGAGATGACTACTATATTCTATCTTTTAAAAAATTAATTATTATTTTATTTCATTTTTATGCCATCTTTCTCCCAAGATGGCTCATGAAATAAAAACATAAAAGTTTTGCAATAAAAATTTGAAAAACAGTTAAAATAATCTAGTTAAAACAGTATAAAATTAATACAAAAACATACAACAGTTAAAAAATGTAACTAAAGCACACACCCCATATAAAAGCCATATTATGATTTTACCATATTAAAAATAATTCCCTTCCCCATTTTGTGTTTCAGTATTCATCTTCAGATGCAAGCGGCTTGCCTGTATTGTTCACATTTTTCACCAAATGTCAGCTGATTAATTACTTAAGAATCAAAGATCTGCTCCCCCAAGCAGAGAGGAAAGAATGGAGATAATGTGAAAGATTTTGAACAATGAAGAAGGAAAGGTTCTTTTAATTCTGTGTTTCCTACTGAAAAAAGGATAGATCTCCTTTGAAGCTACATTTCTCATTCTTAAGTTATATTTATTAAGTGAAAGATTTTCTAACCAAGTTTATATGAGAGGGAACACTTTTAGATAAAGATGTCTGTGAAAAGAAAGTTCAGCTTAGAGTGCAGAACAGTTTCCTAAAAGTGCAATTTGGGTCATGTTTATGCAGAGGTCCGTCTCATTAAATTTCATAAAATCTATTCTCACGTGAATAGATTGCAGCTTAAGATGATGAAACAAAACAGTTCACCCTAGAAATATCAAAGTCCCCACCTCCTGCATTTTAGATTTGAATTTTTTTTATTATGTCCTTTTGATTAAATTAGATGATTGTTTATGTTTTTATTTGCATATATAATCTATTTCTTGAATAATTTCAATTTGATTGAATTACAAACAACAAACTCAATTTATATATGATTGATGCGGGATATTAATTAGATTTCACCAAGTTACCCCCAATAAAGACAACACAGTATTAAGCACATTTAAATTCCCACTGGTCTTGGATAGAGTAACACTTTCTGCTTAAACAAATTTTGAAAAGGAGAAAAGAGAGTCTTTCTGTAGAGTTGTTTACATCCAGATGACTTTTTAGGTACTGAATTCCAAAAACCTGGACCACTACATTAATGTTAATTTACTCATACCAAATAACACAGAATGTATTTTGCTTTATCTTTGTCTGCTACTGCTGTTGTTTTTCTAGCATGAACAACTAATGACTTAAGGCTCTACTTATTTTATTTCTATTCCAAACAGGCAATTGGTTGACTTCTGCATCTCTGTGCTGCAATGAAAACTTCTCATTTTGGTAAGAGAAATCAAATGGATTGGCAGCACCCTGCATTTTTCATTTGCTACACCTAAGACTGTATTGCCTGCACTTTAATACAATTACATCTTGTAGCATTGCAGCGCCTTGACCGAATCTTGGTCTTGTTAGCTTGCAGGCCCTATTGTCGCAATGCCATGGGCTAATGAAATGGAATTTAAATAAAATGCAAGTGAATTTGTGGTTTCTCCCCACCCCCTGCTCTAAATTCCAAACATTCTCAAACTGGCCCTGGAGAAATACAAAAGCACAAAAGTGACAGGCGAGGCAGGCCCTGTGTTCAACACTCAATCATTTCCTGTCACAGGTGCAGCCTGTATGCATTATCCTGCCATGATTGATAGAGTAGGTTTGTGCAGACTGGGGAGCTGGGCATGGTTCAGATGGGGTCTTGTCATTCCAGCACTATGTTGTACTACCTGTAGGGAAAAAAAAGAGAGAGAAACTGTGCTAGGACTGGGTCTTCAGCAATGCTTCAAAGTTTTAGCTCTCCATGAGTAATCAAAAGGTCATATTTCCTAAAAGTTAAATATAGCTTCTAGGGCTAGCTTTGCTTGTAATAATCCAAGAATCAAAAAGTTAATTAAATCAGGAATGTTTAAAATGATTACATACAGGCTAAAGTATGTTTTTATTTTTTTTAATTAATTGTGTGTTTCTTTTTTTTACCTTTTTAAAGCCTTACATTTCATGAGAATTCTTGCCTATCAATTCTTGTGTATATTTCTTTATTATCATTTCAATATATTTATTAAAAAACCCGAAAGAAATTATATTAATATCTAACATACAGCAAATATACATTCCTCAACCTTGCATAGCAATTCAAATTTGAGAAGGTTGGGGAAGCTCAACAAGAATCACTCAAGTTCACATTTTTTGGAAGTTAAGATACACACACGCACACAATTTTTTTGTTATTCTGACCCAGCTCATGCTATTTTACAAAAAAAGTTGGTTTGTGTTCTTCTCGATCCTATTCTTTTCTTTTTTTTTTTTTTTTTACTTTTCTTTGGAATGTTGAGGCTTATTACATTTTAAATCGCTGTACAGTCAGATTTAGCATAAGCTACCTTGGCAGCCAATTTGGTTGAAAGGTGGAATACAACAAATAATTTAAAAAGTAAATGTCTATCATTATGTGTTGTGGAAAGTGTGGAAAAACATGCGTACACATACCATATGATTTTAGTTGTTTGGGTATAAAGAGGAAACACATTGAAATGTTATTCTCACTGACCAGTAAATCTATGTAAAAAAATTGTTATAGCTTTAGGAAATATTGTAATGTATGCAGTAAGAATCTTTGACGGTATTTTATTCAGTTGGGGAAGGGATTTTAGGTTTTTGTTACTAAGATTCTGAATGATCATGATTAATTGATGTAAGATAAAAGCTGACAACTATCTCACCAGTGTTCTGGAAAACTATAGTATCTTTCTGTTTGTACATTTCTTTCTGAAATGGCCAAAGGCAAAATAATTTGCATAAAGCATCTCCTATTTTGAAAATGCAAAATTTTATTTATTGGGAATGTTATACAGCTCTCAGTGAATGCTACTGACCTTGCAAACTGTATCAGAATAAATAAGTAAATAATACTGTATATGAGCTGAAATATAAAATTTATCAGGGCACTTGTTATTTAAAAACTTATTTTAAAAAACTTCCATTTGAATTCTGCTAGATGGAGCTGATTTTCTATGAGGAATGAGGATTCCACCACTTTTCTATATATTAATATGGTAGGCAGACAGACTGGTTAATACTAAGAGCTTCAAACTCATTTTCTTAATATAGATAAGTTCAATTGTCTAACAGATCACCTGATATTTAATAAAGCAAAAGTATATAACATACAGCAAGGTATACATTCCTCAACCTTGCATAGCAATTCAAATTTGAGAAGGTTGGGGAAGCTCAACAAGGATCACTCAAGTTCACATTTTTTGGAACACACACACACACACACATTTATATATGCTGTTATTGTGACACAGAAAAAATATGTTCTTTTGTTATTGTTATTTTGTCTAATAAAAAAAAATAAGTCGCTCTGAAACCCTTTGTGGCTGAAGAGCGGGGTATAAATACTCCAAATGAATACATAAATAAACAAAACAAAATAAATGTTTTCATCACAAATGCTGATATGCATATTTTATAATTAATCAAAAGTCCATGTAACATAAATATTAGTGAAAAGCCTTGCTCTTTTCAATTATTAATTTTGATCAGAATCCACATTCTCCTGAGGTCTTTGGAATGCCCGTCAGTAGTCTGGACCCTTTCCTTTGCACTGTGAACCCAAAGGTGTCAGCATACCCCAAATGTTTTTCAGAGGTAGCTGGCATGGTATAGTGATTTGAGTGTTTGACAATGACTCTAAAGACCAAAGTTGGAATTCCGGTTCAGCCATGTAAACCCACTGGGTGACCTTGGGCAAGTTACACTCTTTCAACCTCAGAGGAAGGCAAGGACAAACTCCTCTGAACAAATATTCAAAGAAAACCCCATGATAGGTTTGCCTTAGGATTATCATAAGTCAGAAACCACTTGAAGTCACACAACAACAGTAACAAGTAGGATACCATGTTGCATCACAATTTGTGTTTGAAACTCTCTGCCATTTCATGAAAAAAGCTGTATGTGTGTGTGTGTTTAAATTGTTATTTGAATCTGGAGCTCCTTCTGACGCTCACAACTTGTTACTGAGTTCTTTGTATGTAGAATTTTCTTCTCAAGGCACACTTATCCAGAATCTTCTCAGTGATTTGGGAAATCATAGGTTTGGGGAGGGTTTGAGGTTTTTTTGGCAATCTGTTCTTGTAAATTGAAAATCATATATAAAAAGGAGTGATTGACAGGTTGATTTAAGAAGACAAGAAGCTCTTTAAAAATACTGTCTGATGCACCTACTCTTCTTAACAATGAATGTTTCCTTTCTTGTACTGATAATTGGTATTGCCTTTGAAGATATTGTTAACAGGTTTTCTTAATCCTCTTGATTTCCAGCTTTTGCTGAGTGACAGCACATCAAGAAATGCTTTCTTAAACAAGCAATTTAGCTGGTTGGATTCAAAAGACACATGAAATAAAATTAAGTCATAATTCTGCTCTGTAATTCACCAGGAATTTTTCTCTTTGCAAGCTCCATTGAAATGAATGAGCTTTTCTACAGCTCTAGCTCATTTCTTTGTGGTTTTCAGGAGAAGACACTGGTTTTTATTTTTTAGATTTTTTCATGTTTGATTTGCAGAACCACAATCTAACACAGTTCAGTGAATGTTCTATTGCATCTCTTGTGTAAGGAGAACGCAGCATTAATCAAATTGTTGTTGTGTGCCTTCCACTTTTGTGAAAAATTCTCCTTTAGAAAAATAGCAATTGTGTATCTCTTCAGATGTTGTTGGACAAAACCCTATTCAGGGCCTAAGCAGACAGTGCAAAGCGTTGTTTTTGAGGCCAGGAAGGGAAGCGGCAGCCTCACGCTGGGCGCCCCAACCCCTTCCCGAATACACCGTCGGAGCGGCCATCGCTCCGTATGGCCGGTGCTCCGATGACGCACTTCCGCTGCAGCGTCCGCACACGCTGCAGCAGAAGTGGCGCCGAAGGTGCGTGGGAGGCCTTTTGCGGCGCACCTTCGGCATCTTGCGGAAGGAGTGCTATTTTAGCGCTCCTTCCTGGGACTGGGACGTGGTGCATTGGGGCCAAGGAGTGCAGCTACCTCGGCCCCGATCCGCAGCTTCCCAGGGCGGCCAGTCTGCTTCCCCCCTCAGACTGGATCAGTTCCTCCCTTTTAACATACTCTGACTGGTCCTAGCCAACCTATAATAGACAGTCCTCTAAAGGTTTGTCTACATGAGGGAAACCTCCCCATCAATTCCCCTTGAATTTGTGCTGATCAGGACACATGAAACATGGCATTTTCCCTGAATATGATAAGAATAAATGATGCCCAATCAGCAGCAGACTTGGAGTAAAAATGCCTTAATGTGGATTTTTAAAACTCAGTTTGTTGTGGGGTTTCCAGGAAACTCTGGTGTTTCCTGTGTGTGCCCCATCGATTTGTACTGGATTGTGTGTGTGTGTGTGTGTGTGTGTGTGTGTGTGTGTGGCAGTGGCTCAGGCAAGACAGTTCACCTAGCTGGCACTGCCATTTTCAGATAGTTCTTGCTACTGCCAGTTCCCAGCGCCAGGAAAGATTGCTGCCTGGCAGGGCTGCCTGCCAGGCTCTGGGAGCTGTGGGAAAAGTGGTAGGAGCTGATGGAGCTCCGCAGCAACAGCAGTGTAGCCAACTGCTGTGGATAAAACAGGGGAAGGTGTGCGGCAGAACAGAATAGGAGTCCATTCAAACTTTTTCCTCAAGTGTAGACAGGTCCAATGTTATATACAGTCAGCTCTCGTTATCTACAGATTTTTTGTCCATGGATTCAAACATCCACTGCTTGAAAATACTTTAAAAATATACAAATTCCCATAGGAATTTTGCCTTTTTATATAAGGGACGCCATTTCACTATGCCATTATATTTAATGGGATTTGAGCATCCATGGATTTTGGTATCCATGGGGTCCTGGAACCAAACCCCAGTGGATACCAGGAGCCCACTGTACTTTCCCCATAACCAGCACCCCCAACATGAGTTGTGATTGGGTAGGTCTACCCAGACTTGCCCAGCTTCTCACTTCACAAAGGCTTACAAAGAAATTATTTGTTTAGACAGATGTGTAGTCTTAGAGCCAAATTGTGTTATATTAAATATGCAGTGCAGGGGTGAGTTAAGAGCAGGCCTAACTTTCCTAATGGCCTGGACCTGGGGGGGGGAGGAATACAGAAAATGGGCCTTCCATTTTTGGAGATAATACTATTAGCACCTTTCCCACTTGGTTGGATTTGATGTTGCAAATGATTTGTTTGTTATAAGTGAACTGGAGAATAATGTGACAAAGGTAGCCTAGATTTGAGTCCTGTGTCCTGCAGATACAAGATGTATTGTTCCTTTTTCCCTCACATGTATATGTGCTAATAAAATTTCCCTTAGGAGTCCAATAACATCTTCTAGAGGGTCACATATTCCCTATTCCTGTCCTAAGATATAAGAGACAGGGTAAACAAAAGGGAAGTTTGTTTTGGCTTCATGACATCTTATTGCCCTCATCAACCCAGAGGCAAACCCAAATGTGCTAACACTACTACTAAATGAGGCTTCCAAGTAGACAGATGCTACAAATAGGAAAACATTTTCATTGTGTTAACAGCTGCATGCAAGATACGGAATTAAATTTATTAAACTCAGTCACCACCATTACCACATAAATGTTTGCATCCTGGGGTAATTTCCCCCCATTGGTATGAAATGTGGTTGTATGTGTACAGTGCATTTTAGAAATGAAAATTGAAGTAGAGGTGTAAATTGACAAAGAACTATATGTCTAGGCAAGCCTCACACGTACACTGTCCTCCCCTATTCTGATAGTATTCCATTTTTATAATTGCTACATCTCTGAAAGGTTGCTTAGGTTGAATGACACCTGTTTGTTCTCCCATGATGCTTACTGTGTCTGAAACTTGTTCCCACTTTGTCAGTCAAACCACTTTCTCTTCCTTTAAAACTGTCTCGGAGCCATGCCTTCCTATTCTGCATTGTCTGCTACCAATTAATCTTCCCTACATTGCAACTCATTTGTCAGGCCCTTTCCTTTATCTTTGTCCTAGCCAGGATAGAGTCTCTTCATCTAACCCTTTGGTGGCTGTTTAAAGTTGAGCATATGCACACTTCTTACCTCTATCAAGTCATTCATTCAAAATGGCTTTGACAAGCTGAACTGGGTCAAAGCGGGCTTCTGGACGGTTATTAATAGTGCAAATTCTATCCGGTGATTGTGTAACTGATCTTTCTTTCCCCTTACTATCTATAGTCCCTGAACATCCCACAAACTATCTCAGAGGTTTGGGGACCCCTCCTGAACAGTGGAGAAAGAGTATGAAATCACCTAAAACCAAGCAGAGGAATCTTACATGAAAGTAGTTCCGGTCATGAGAATTCCTCCACTCAATTTCAGGTGACATTCCCCTTTCCCACTGCAGCCCTGTACTACATGTCCCATACCGTACAGGAAGACCCCCACAAGACAATTGCAGGGGCAGGGCTGCAGAGAGGCAGGGGAGGGAAAAGAATCAATCATTCAAGCTGCCCTCCAATCCATGTAGGGAGGAAGTCAGAAGATCTAAAGCACAAAATGAGGCTTGTTAGGGCTGATGCAGATGGCCCAAGAGGTTAGAAACAATAAAAAAGTATTATTATTTTTTTGCTTATGACTGTAGCAAAAGGAAGAACAAGGAAATGGTAGGGCTGCTGCATGGATGGCAAAATGCTTGCAGGGAGTGGAGAAAGGCAGAACCACTGAACACCTTTGCCTCGGTCTTCTCCCAAAAGGAAAACAATGCTCAACGTGAACAAAATGGAGCAGATGGGGAAATGCAGCACAGATTAGGTAAAGAGGTAGTGCAGAAATATAAATGAATTCAAGTCTCCAGAGCCTGATGATCTACATCCAAGGTTATGAAAAAAAACTGGCAGAAGTAATCTCAGAACCACTGGCAATAATCTTTGAGAACTCCTGGAAAACAGGAGAAGTCCCAGCAGAGGAGGAGGGCAAATGTCCCTATTTTCAAAAAATGGGGGAGGGAAGGAGGATGGCACTTCCTGCCCAATTACTCCAACATCAATATCAGGAAAGATTCAAGAGCAGATCATTAAACAGACAGTCTGTCAGCACTTAGAAAGACATGCTCTGATCACTCAAAGTCAACATGGGTTTCTCAAAAAGAAGTCATGTCAGACTAATCGTATCTCTTTCTTTGACAAAACCACAAGGTTGGAAGATAAAAGAGAATGCTATGGATGCATTATATCTTGATTTCAGTAAGACCTTTGACAAGACTGCCAATGATATTTTCAAATAAATTAGTAAACTGTGGGCTAGGCAGTGCTACTGTTAGATAAACTTGTGACTGGTTGACTGACTGAACCCAATGGCTTCTCTTCATCCTGGAAAGAAGTGACTAGCGGGGTGCCAGGAGATTCTGTCCTGGGCCCAGTGCTATTCAACATCTTTATCAATGACTTAGATCAGGGGTAGGCAACCTTTCCCCTTTAAGGGCCGAGGGACTTCAGCTCCCAGAAGCCTCAGCCATGTTAGCCAATAGTCCCATGTTGGCCAATAGCTCCTGGGATTCTGGGAGCTGAAGTCCCTCGGCCCTTAAAGGGGAAAGGTTGCCTACCCCTGACTTAGATAATGGAATAGAGGATATGCTTATCAAATGTTTGTTGTTGCTAATTTATTATTATTATTATTATTAATTGCCCTCGAGTAGATCTCGACCCATGGCATCCCTGTGGATGAGACATCTCCAAGACTCCCTGTCTTCCACTGCTCTGCTTAGGTCCTGCAAACTCATACCCGTGACTTTCCTAATAGAGTTCATCTAAAGAATAAGTAAAGAGATAGTACAGAAACATCTGGTTACTCTAAATG
>CM034701.1:358384036-358394840 GCA_020142125.1 Phrynosoma platyrhinos
TAGAGCCAGAGGTGAAGAGCTACAACTCCCATCATCCCTGACACTATGAGTCTATGATTTATGCACCCACTGGATATAATCCCATTATTCTGTGTGTGGTGGCCACGTTCCAAGAGTAGGCAACAGACAACCTTAGTTAACTTAAAGACATTCTACCTAACAGTGTAGAACCTGACAGTTGCCTTAACTCCTTTACCCACAGGGGATCACTTAAAGGTGCCATGCTCTGGTTCTCTTCTGCCATTTTGTATCAGAAAAGAGACTTAAGATAGGGAAACTCAAAAGGGAATTACTTGGTAGGGTTATGTGATCTCTTCAGATGGTCTCCTTATTTGTCAGATCATGTTTGAGAAATGCGCCTGGACTCCATACTTGATTTTGTTTGCTTATCTCCATACTTAACCTCTGGTTTTTAAGGACATGCAAGTTTTCCAAACCATATTCTCTGGGCTGGTGATCAAGAACAGAACTACAGGATGCATTAAATCTACAATATGAAATCTAGGATCTCCTCTTTTTTTATTCATAAAGAAACTCCTTTTTTCTTCTAACCCTACCCCACCCCTATTCCTACAGAGGGTTGAAGAAGAGGGGAAAACCCTCCATTAGTTATAGTTGAAGTAGCTTCATTATCATGTATGGGGCAAATTTGGTTTAGATGTATTTACATATTAATCTTTTATCTGTACATTTCTTTCATTCCATAAGCCAGTGATGGCAAACCTTTTCAAGACTGAGTGCTCAAACTCAGCGGCATTCCCACACTGGATGTCATCCGGTGCCGGGGGGCAGGACTTCTGGGATGGGACTTCTGCATTCTGGAGGCAGGAAATCTGGGGGGTGGGACTTCCACCTTCTGGGGACAGGGCTTCCCAGGGGCAGAACTGGAGGGAAAACCCCAAGGCGCACACTCTCAGCCTCAGGCTAGCAGTTAAAGGGATGGGAGGGCAGGAGAAGAGGAACAGGCTCTTCTTCTTCCCCTGCCCTCCCATTCCTTTAACTGCCTCCCCAGAGACAGTCGAAGGGATGCGAGGATAGGTGAAGAGGAAGAGCTGGCATGCGCCTGTTCCTCCTCTTCCCCCCCATCCCATCCCTTCAACTGTCTCTGGGGAGGCAGTTCAGGGAATGGGAGTGTGGGGGAAGAAAAGGAACAGGTGTGCACCAGCTTCTCCTCTCCCCCCCCCCATCCCTTCAACTGCTAGGCTGAGAGAGTACGTTTGGGAGACTGCCCCTTAACTGTCTCACCAGAGACAGTTGAAGAGATGGGAGGGTGGGGGAAGAGGAGGAACAGGCATGCACTGGCTCTTCCTCTTCCCCCACCCTCACACCCCTTCAGCTGTCTCTGGGGAGCTAGTTAAAGGCAGTTAAGGGGACAGGAGGGAAGGGGAAGAGGAGCAACAGGTGCATGTTTCTATTGTAATGGACAGCGTGTGTGCCTACAGAGAGAGCTCTGTGTGCCAGAGAGATTCACCACCACTGCCATAAGCTGTCTTGAGTCCCAGTCTTCTGGAAAAGGTAAGGTACAATAATTTATTGATATATTGATACATATTACTTCATTTTAATACTAGCACAATGGTTCAAAATTTATTTTAAATTTAGATATATTTTAGTATCCTGATTAAGATTTTTTCAAAATCCATTGGTCATAAAGTCTCTTTTTCCCATTTACTTTTTAAGAATTTATCTCCCTCCCTTCCTTACTACAGGAACTATAGGAAGCTAACACGGCCACCCAAAATTCAGAAGAGAACTTTTGTGCAGCGTAAAACTGGCTTTGTATTTTATGTCTGTCACTTTGTCTACTTGCTTCTGTAAATTTATCATCATGTTTTAAGTTGCTAACTTGATTGCAATTTCTGGACTAATGGAATAACTGCCTCTAATAAGCACAGGCACAAGGAAACGTCCTCCAAAAGAAGTTGCAAGGTAGAGAAAGAACTTTCATTTGCTGCTTGGCGGAATGGTTGCATCTCCCAATAGGCTGAGCAGGCCAGCTGATACATCCAGAGGGGATGGGTGTCAGGCTGGTGCAGGTGTCAGTGGCGGCCAGTGAGTAATTGCACCATCAGCCTCCTACCGTGATCCATCATGCGGGCCCAGCCGGTGAAGAATCACAGCCTCAGCAAGGTGCTGAGCCCAGCAACATATCATTAAACAA
Source organism: Phrynosoma platyrhinos (assembly GCA_020142125.1). Classification (NCBI taxonomy): domain Eukaryota; kingdom Metazoa; phylum Chordata; class Lepidosauria; order Squamata; family Phrynosomatidae; genus Phrynosoma; species Phrynosoma platyrhinos. The sequence continues at coordinate 358,386,198 of CM034701.1, forward strand.
GGTTACCACCGGCAGATTTGTTCCCATGATCAATCTGGTCAATAACTGTTCCACTTCACTGTACTCTCCCTCTCTACAACTTTTAAACATAAACAAGCATTATGAAAGTTCTGGAAAAAACATGGTTTGAACAGGACCTCATTTCTCCTGTGGCATTTTGTAAGCTCTTTTAATATATATATATATATATATATATATATATATATATAAAGCTTTTAAACAACAACATGTAAATTAGAAAAAAATAACCTTTTCTACAAACTATATCCTCAGGCTAGTGGTCTGGCCTAATTCCATATTTTATTGCTTGATATCTTTTCCCCACTATTAATTACAGAATGGCATTTCATTATATTTCCACTGGTAACAAAAAAAGTGTGAAACCACAGTTCATCTTATAGTAGTACCTGCATCAGTATTAATAGATCCTTCAGCAAATCTCTCCTAAGGGAGAAGTAAAATGCACTGCAGTTAAATCCTTCTTTAATACTAGTCTTTTTTTCTATAACTATGGGCCAATAATACACACCCACCCAATGTAATTTGCCCCATGGTATTATGCTATATTGTTATGTAGCCACCCATTTCCTACTGCTTACAAAGGGTAAATTTGACCTGTAAAAGTAATACAAAGTTTCATCATATTAGGACCTTTACCTTTTCTCAACTTAATAGTGGGGTCCAAAGGTCAGTGCAAACAGGTACATTTAAGAAAAGTGCTCAGATCTGATGAGTCTTCAGTGACATAATGAATATAAAGGGCCTTGTTGGACAAAAGATGAGGAAAATATATCAGTTTTGCTTTCTTTCATATTTGATTCTTTTTAAAACATCTTGTTCTTTCCATCCTGAATATAAATTGTGAATTTTGGTAAATTCTTCCAAAACAAACTTCCCAATTCTGCACTGGCCAAATTCAAGTAGGTACAACTATCCCTAGAAACTTTCTGGCTGTCATATTCATACTGAACTTGAGGATCATCTTGCGGGAGGAAAGGAAAAGATCACAATGCTGTGTGTGTATGTGCCTTCCAGTTGCCTGTCCATTTATGGTGACCTTGTGAATTTCATAGCATTTTCTTGGGGCCTTTACAGACTGCCAGAAATAATGCAGCTTGAGGCCACTTTAATTGTTCTGGCTCAGTGCTAGGGAATCATGGGAACTCTAGTTTATTGTGGCACCAGAGCTCTCTGACAGAGAAGGCTCAATGTCCCAGAAAAAAACTACAATTCCCATGATTCCCTAGCACTGAGCCAGGACAGTTAAAATGGCCTCAAGCTGCATTATTTCTGGCTATGAAATAATGAAAACTATGAGTCTATAAAGGCTCATAGTTTTCATTATCAGGCAGAATCTGGTGCCTTTAGGGTATTTAGGCCACTTATCGCAACCTTAATCCAGCACTAATAGTTGAATACATAGGGATTCACAACAGACTTTTAAGAGTTAAGTATTCAAAGCCCAGGGCCTAGATGGGAAAAATGTCAGTTTCTCTCACAATCTCAAGATCTTTTCATCTTGAAAATGAACTTGTGATTTTTGCTAAACTGTTATTTTAAAATGAACACACAGAATTCTCTCATGTTTCTAGCTGGAGCACAATGAAGGGACTCTTTCCCACAGTGGACAACTTGTTCATGGAAAACCCAGAAAGAGAATGATAGTTTAACAACTCTTTGTGCATTGTTTTCATGCTGGCAATGTGATTCATACTGTGTCTTAAGCTAGAGGTTCTTCAATGAATTGGTCTAATCCTCTTTAAAAGGCCATCTATGTTAGTGACACATCTCCTGGTAGTAAGAATATAAAAATATCACACTATTTCTTGTCCTCAGTGCGAAAGAGTATCTCAGCATGTCTTGAGATATCATGGGACTAGTTATATATTTTTGAAGATTGTTCACATTTTAGGCACTTTTTAATGAAAATTCTATTTTCATAAAAACACTTATCGTTTGCACAAAATGCAGTGTTTTATGAAAAAATGGCATGTACTCAAAACAAAACATTCTTACCCAAAAGTATTACATTTTGCAGAAAATTCAGTGGCTGAAGTAGATTTGAATTTCTTTTTCAAATGAGCATGGGGGGGAAGGGAGGAGGCTTGTAGTTTTACCCAACAATGAGAAAACTTTTGAAGCCTTTCATTGTTATGTATGAGAATGAAAATGATTTACCTGGTAATGAATTCCAGCTTATAGTTATATGAAGTGTGAAAAAGTGCTTTCCTTTGTCTGTTTCTTTTGCCTACCAGTTGGCATGCAATTTTGTTGAAGCAGAAACAACAGAGTCTTGTGTCACCCTAAATGTCTTACCATTAAAAAAAATCATAAGCTTTCATGAAGTAGTGCCCACTTTATCAGATGCATGTTGTGTTGGCTCAGTCATCAAATGATTATTATATATGCTTGGGTGAGTGGTGGGTGGATATGAACCATGGATTGAGGAAGAAATGAATGGGGGGGGGAGTATAAACAGTGGCCATTATGTTAACAGTGGTGATTAACAAACAGTACTTGTGTGGTAACACAGACATCATAAATTAACTGCGTAACATATCTAATGCGATAAATAGCATCAGTTCCTTTTCAAAAAACAGGAGACTTGCTCTTTCTTGATACATTCTTGTTCATCTGAGAATTCCCCCTTGAAGTTCCTTTCTTAAGATGGCCACCTTGAATTCAGACACAGAGCATCCTTGGAGACTGGTGCTTCCCAGCTGTTTTTTGAATAACCCCACATTTTATGTGAAATTTGTGTCTGTATTATTCTGTTTCAAAAACACTAAGTAAAATTCATATAACACTGTGGATTTAAGGAATATTCACATATTTTCTTGTCCTCAATACAAAAGAGTGTCTCAGTACATCAATACCCCATTGAAAATAATGGTCAACAACTGTGATTTGATTTTATTGCATTTGGGTACTTTCATTAAAAGTTCTTTTTTTTTCTTTAATAGACAATGTTTTGTACGATAAACAGCAGTGAGGTGTATTTTGTGGGTCCCCCCCCCACAGAATACAGTTTTCTGTGTAATTGTTTTTGGCAAAAAAAGCTCCAAATTGAAAAATAATCATAGAAGTGAGAAAAATAATTGCAAAATAATTTGTTGTTGCTGTTCTAATTGCCTTCATGTTGATCCTGACCCATGTTAACCCTATGTATGAGAGACCTCCAAGTCACCCTATCCTCAGCTCCTGCAGACTCATGGCCATGGCTTCTCTTATTGAGTTTATCCATCTGGGATGCAGTCTTCCTCTTTTCCTATTGCCCTCCACTTGCCCAAGCATTGTAGTCTTTTCTAGCGAGTCCTTCTTTCTCATGATATGGCCAAAAAATTACAGTTTACTCCAGGGAAAGTTTGGGCCTGATCAGCTCTAGGATCCATTCATTGGTCCTTTTAGCAGTATATGGTATTCTGAGAACTCTTCTCCAACACAACATTTCATGTTGCCATGAAACCTATTGGGTGACCTCGGGCAAGTTGCACTCTCTTGGCCTCAGAGGAAGGCATTGGTAATCCCCCTCTGAACAAATCTTGTCATGAAAACCCCATGATAAGGTTGCCTTAGGGTAGCCATAAGTTGGAAATGACTTGAAGGCACACAACAACAACAACAACAACAACAACGATGAAACAGAAATGAGGGGAAGAAGCCTCAAGTGATCAGAGGTGGTCCCTATCTCTTTCTCTCTCTTTGCACATGTTAAGAAAAAAGAGCAAAGGGACAATCTTTCTTTTAGCAATGTAATGGACATACATGTGTGTTGGGTATGACTATGTTTGCTTTAATATGTATGTGTGTAAATGAAGTGGATGAAGACAAGTATGGGTGTTTATCCCTCTCCCTCCTTAACAGGACTGCAAAATTATCATGTTATCTCCACTTTTTCAAGAACTAGCTAGCTGGACTTTCATGCTTTGATCCAGAATATTTCTAATAAGGTCTCATTTCCACTTACATTTCAACTGGTTTGCGGATCACATTGACTCCAGGTTGCGGATTCTATTCAGGCCACTATGGAAGCAAATTATTCCCTTATTCCCCAAGTTGCATTTGTGCCCCAACTTGGGGGGGATGGACCATGTTTGCTGGGCTCCAAGGGGCCCCCTTTTGTCAGGTGACGACAGCAGTGGTATTTGTCTGTGTGTGTGTGTTTGTGTGAGATTAGCCACAGCCATCAGAAGGATTTCCTTAAGGTATCATGCTTAGGGAGTCAAGAAAAGATGTGCAGGGATCACAATTGCTTTGCATCAAAGGTGTGTCTGCTGCTGGTGGTGGAGTAACCTTTCCCCACATGCCAAAGGAACCTGACTCCACAGGGGAGGATGGAGGGTTGCAAGAAGGTAAGAACGAGGGATGGGGACCCACCTTCATGATGCCTGTGGAGGGTCTGTTCCTGGCCCCCAGGCCATTCTGAGTTGAAGGGTCACAGCCGCTGGAAGCCGAGCCTACCGAGGCAGAGGCGCGTGGAAGGCTCAAATCTCCAGCAGTGGTAGAGGGGGCTTCAGGGGGCTGGGGCCAAGGTGAGCTCATGGGGGGAAGACCAAAGGGATTGCTGTCTTCCATCGCCAGCCTGTGGGGCCCCAGTAGCTGCACCAGCCCGACCCAGGAGGCTACCCAGTGCCTGACCCACCAATGTCTCTCACCTTGAACCCAGGCAGAAAGACCGCTCGTCTTCCCCCTCAGATGGGCTTTGCCTTGGCGATGGAGGGGAAAGTGAGGGAAGAGGAGAAGGAAGTGAGAGAGGAGAAGAAGGAGAAGAGACACCACCACCACTGGGGAGGGAGGGAGGGTGGAGTGAGGCCAGGAAGAGAATGCCCGCCTGGAGAGACCACCAAAACTGGGTCCAGGAGCCCTGAAAATGGGGCCCTGCTGTGCCTGGTGAGGGCTTGCAAGGCCAAGGGATCCCAGCTCACCTCCCTCAACTTCGGGGACCTGGACTTTGGCAAGATGCAAATCAAATCCATCTTTCACACTTGTTGAACACTCTTCCGATTCATCCCCCCCCCAACAAAGAACCACCAAAAAACTAGTGTCTGAAAAGAATAATTTTATTTGCATTTGCCTCACTTCAGTGCAAGTCAGACTGATCACAATCATGTCTGAAACCATTTCTAACATGAACGAGGCACATATAAAGTGATCAGCAAATTGCTTTAAATCATAGTGGAAATGAGCCCAATGTACCAGAAACTGATGAGAGGATGGCACTATAGCCCTATTTGTGAACTTCTCAGGGGCATAAAGTTGTTTGCAGTTTGAAAGGAAGTACTTGGTCAGATGGCTTTTTTATCTCATTCAACAAATCATTACTTTTTCTACCCCTAATTTTATATGTCTGCAGAACTCATGCACTTCCTTCAAATCTTCCCTGTATTTCTTGTTCTGTGAAGCCTACACCTATTCAAGATTGTTGCATAGATATATACTGGGAGGAGAGATCACACAGAGATCAAGAGCAGAAGTTATGGATTTCCTGGTGTCTCTTCAATACTTGGGAAGATTATACTTTCAGTGTTCAATGCTTACTCTCAGTCCTAGAAGGAGGCAGATCAAAGAGAAGAAGTTTATTTATTTGACTTTATAGCAGGGGCGGTAACTGCAGGGGAGGGGGCAGAGGTCACCCATAATAGCCCTCACTCCCATGGATCACACAACTGCCCCCAGCACAACCAAAAGTAAAGTTACAAAACCCCTGGTTTCAGGAATCAGCTGAAATATGGCCAATTTCAATAAGTATTACAGGGCAAGGAGATTCAATATGTCAATTTATACATATATATTGTTAGTTTTGTTGTTGCTGTGCTGCTTTGCTGACATAATTTTTTAAATGAGGGAGATCTGGGCACTTCAGGGACTTCAAAACAAGCCCCCAGGGGCTGCAGAAATGACATAAAGTACATCTTCAAGGTTTTTTTCCCAACTTACGCTGACCCTAAGGTGAACCTAGCACAGGGTTTTCTTGGTAAGATTTGTTCAGAAAAGGTTTGCTGTCCTTTGAGGTTGAGAGTGTGTGACTGGTCTAAGGTCACCCAGTAGGTTTCCATGGCCAGGCAGGGATTTAAACCCTGTTCTTCAAAATTGTAGTCCAATGATCAAACTACACCATGCTGTATTGGCTTATTTTAAATCAAAGATGGGAAAGCTGTGACCCTCCCAATGGTATTGGACTCCAACTCCCATTGTTGATTACAAGCTTTAGGAGTTAGAGTCCAACAACATCCAGAGAGAAGTATCACCATGTTTAATATTAGAAGGGAAGAAGTGGGCAGTTTCTGTGTTGATTCCACAGAATGGATGTATGTGCAGCCTGGACAGTTATCAACACAAGCTGCATGGTGTTTTATATCCTTGAATTATACACTTTCAGACCTTAATTTTCTAGTATGCTATGTATGAAAATTTCAATGTCTGTTTCTATATATCTGAGAAGAGTTTTTCCTTTGCACTTTTTGAATTGCTAGGGCTGGAGCACAGAGCAATTCAATCTAATTCATTTTGTTTCTGCCCTCTATAAATTCTACTTTGGTGATCACTGCTGGTAGAGGTAGTATCAAGACTTCATCTACCTGATCTGCCAATAACAGGCCTCCAGCTCCTATTGATATATGCACTGCAAAATTGATTGCCTGCCTGTGTAGATAAGAACATGTATTGTTCTTCCAGTGGATGTAGTGCATTACTCTTTTGGGGCTAATGTGATCTTGGAATCCTTCTCAATAACATAATTTTGCCAATCAAACTGGATGACAAAATATAAATTTTATGGAGTTGTAGTCCTCAATTCATAATCGTTTGAGAAAGACAAATACAGATGAGTGAAGTTTTCCTGTAATAATGAAAATGGCATAAATTTCAGCAGCAGCTGAGGGTTGTCAGATGTTCCAAATTGCCATTGAGAGCTAGCATGATTCAGTGGATAACATGGCTGCTGGACTTGGATTTAGGAAAGCTAAGCTTTTAGCCAGGAACTCATTAAATTACCTAGAAATATGAACAGCCTACTTCACAAGGAAGTTGCAAGGATCAATGAAATAGACATGGAAAAGTGAGAAGGTTATTCAAATTATCCATTGGAAAATCTGTACTAAAGTAATCTAGGTGGTTAGGACAAAGCACTTTGTTAATACAGGAAGCAATTGAGCACTGTAGAGGAATCACTGCAGTCCTTTCACACTATACAATCATAGTGGTATGATTTCACTTTAAATGCCATGGTTCCATCCTATGGGCTCCTGGGATTTGCAGTTTAGGGAGAGGTATTTAGAATGCTCATTCAGAGAGCTCTAGAACCTCTCCAAACTACAAATCCCAGGATTCCTAGGCTGCATTCATTGGAGGTAAGTGAAGTCCTAGTGCTATCATTCTGCCATGTGAAAGGGCTCCTGTTCATTGAAAGTTTCAGACAGGCTATACAATTCCTCACTGCAGAGAAAAACGTGTACACAGACACAAACCCCAACATTTTTTTTTCAGTAAAAGTATAAATAGGAGATTTTTGCAGCAGGGATCACCCTTGCTGGCATTTGGCAGAGATTCTGCACCACTACCCAGCTTTTAAAAATGTGTGCGCTCCTATTATTCTGAAGCATAACAACAGGCTCAAACTAAGATATTTTGCTGCTGTGAGGCAAAGGATTAATTTTCTTCTTCCTCCCCCACCCCATAATGTATAGAAAGAAGCACACTGCCTGATCCCCCAAACACTTTTTAAAAGTTTCTGGCCACACAATTACAAGCCCATATAGGGCAAACCTCTCACTACATCAAGGACTCAGCTCACATCATAGAAAAAAAAATCAACAACCTTGTACTGATACTGTAGCAGGAAAATGGGACAGAGAGACACCATGGACTGAAGGAAAGAGAGTTTATTCTGAAAAAACCAAAATTATGCTAGTGGGCTCAACAGGAAATAACTTTCAAAAGATGCTGAGCCCTGATTTAGGCCAAATGAGAATCTTATATAGTGATCTCACAAATATGTCCAGCATATAGGAAAACCACTCCCTCCTTGGATTACTTGTTTCATAATTAGCATTTCTTGCTACGCAGATATTGTTTGCAGAACAGATTGATACAGGACATAGGACATGTTTACAAAGCAAAGAGTCTGCAACCTTATCAGTATGACCCTTATCTCTGGTACAGAACATCACTCAGGCTTAGTGCAAGAAAGTAAACATTAAAAATTTTCAAAGCCTCATCTAGAGTCACAGTTGGTTATCTAGTCTGACCCCAAATCATAGGCAATTATGGACAGTCATTTTAAAATACAATTTTCAGGCAATTGACTACTTCAAAACTTGGAGACAGACTAATCAGCTTTGATGTGGTCTCCCTGTTCACCAAATGGACATGATCACACTCATCCAACACATTTTTCCAGAAGACATCACAGCCCTGTTGAACAGTGCCTCACCACAAGCTACTTCCAGTGGGACAATGGATTCTATAAGCAGAGAGATGGGGAAGCCATGGGAAGGCCCCTGAGCCCCGTGATAGCAAATTTTTACATGGAACATTTTGAAAGGCAAGCCCTGGAAACTGTATCAAAAAAGCCCACAACATGTTTGTGATATGTGAACAACACTTTCATCATTTGGAGCCATGGAGAAGAAGATTTGACCATGT
>CM034701.1:358411527-358446920 GCA_020142125.1 Phrynosoma platyrhinos
GGCTTTAGGACAGGATATGAAGTTGAGACTGCCATGGTCGCCTTAGCTTATGACCTTCATCTGGACATCGACAGGGGTAGTGTGACCCTGTTGGTGGTACTAGACCTCTCAGCAGCCTTTGATACAATAGATCACAACATCCTCTTGGATCACCTAAGAAGATTAGGAATTGGAGAAATCGCATTGCAATGGTTCCGTTCCTTCCTCTCGGGCAGATTCCAGAGGTTGATGCTTGTGGGCAGTCGCTCTGCAAGGAAAGAGCTTAATTGTGGTGTCTCACAAGGCGCCATCCTATCCCAGATGGTATTCAATATATATATATGAAGCCGTTGGGAGAGATCATCCAGAGACATGGAGTGGGGTGTTATCAGAATGCTGACGACACCCAGATATATTTCTCGGTCTTCAGCTTTGACTTCAGATGGCATCTCTCCTCTCAATGACTGTCTTAAGGCAGTAATGCACTGGATGAGGACAAACAGATTGAGGCTGAATCCAGACAAAGCAGAGGTACTTACAGTAGCATCCTCGAACCCAGGTATTGCTAGCTGGATGGGGTCACACTCTCCTCCAAGGGCTGTGTTCGTAGTCTGGGGGAGCTCCAGGACCCGTCACTTCAGATGAAAAATCAAGTGAATACGATGGTCAGGAGTGCCTGTTATCAGCTTCGCCAGCTGCATCCTTTCCTGGAAGTTAGGGACCTTAAAACTGTGGTGCATGCTTTGGTAACCTCTCGTCTTGATTTCTGTAATGCGCTCTACATGGGGCTACCCTTGTACATGGTCCAGAAACTTCACCTAGTACAGAATATGGCAGCCAGGTTGGTCTCAGGAACAACGAGAAGAGACCATATAACACCGATCCTGAGATCACTTCACTGGCTGCCCATTGGTTTCTGGGCCCAGTATAAGGTGTTGGTTATCACCTTTAAAGCCCTAAATGGCTTGGGTCCAACCTCTTCCTGTATAATCCACCTCACGTACTTAGGTCCTCTGGGAGGAATTTGTTGGAGCCGATAAAAACTAGATTGTCTTCAACTGCCCAGAGGACCTTTTCAGCTACTGCTACCAGATTATGGAATGGCTTGCCGGAATTACCACCTTAGACAGTTTTTAAAAGGCTGTTAAGACGGATGTCTTCTGGTAGGCCTTTCCCAGCCATCTAAAGACAGCCATCCAGCTCATCCATAATTTGGCTGTAGCTATTGTTATTTATTTATTTGTTTTTGTGTTACTATTTTAAATGTGTTTTAAATTGACATTATTTAATTGTATTTTAAGGGGGGATGGGATTGGGTATATGGATGTACATTTTAAAGTTGTAAGCTGCCCTGGTTGCATTATGCAGAGAGGCGGGATAATAATAATAATAATCATAACAACAACAACAACAACAACAACCAGAGGCAGCTGGCTCACCCTGAGTAATAGTAGGATGGTCCTGGAATTTTTTTTTGAGATTGTCTCAGTGGCACTATTACTTCCCTTGGTTTAGTCACTATAGTTCTATTGATGCAGTCTAGAATTGCATTGGTATTTTTAGCTGCCACATCACACTGTTGACTCAAGTGCAGCTTGTGGTCTACTAGGACTCCTAGATCCTTTTCACATGTACTGTTGTTAAGCCAGGTGTCCCACATTCTATATCTATGCATTTCATTTTTAATACCTAAGTGCAGTTGAAATTTATTTTGTTAGGTTTGGCCCAAATTTCTAATATATTAAGGTCATTTTGAATTTTCATCCTGCCCTCTGGGGTATTAGCTACTCTTCCAAATTTGGGGTCATCTGCAAATTTGATGAGCATGCTCTCTATTCTTTCATCCAAGTCATTGATAAAGATGTAGAATAGTACTGGGCCCAGGACAGAACCCTGTGTCACCCCACTGGTCACTTCTCTCCAAGATGAAGAGGAGTCATTTCTGAGCACCCTTTGGGTTTGGCCGATCAACGAATTACAAATCTACCCAACAATAATATTGTCTAGCCCACATTTTACTAGCTTGCTTGCAAAAATATAATGGTGGATTTACTGAAACTTACTGAAATCAATCAGAAGTGTAAATATTTAAATCAGTATCTAAATAATCTCCGTCGGGCCTAGTCTAAGAAGAAGAGCCCTGCCTCCACTCCCTCTGATGTCATCTGGGGGAAAGATGCAGGCCCATCTCCATCTATATGTAGTCTAAGAAGAAGAACCCTTACTTTTTAAGGGGCGGGTGGATTTCGGGATTTTTAGGTTCTGTTTACATTCTAATAACATATCTGTATGGAAATTTTAATGTTGTAAGCCATCCTGATTGCTCTGCAGAGGGGCAAGATATTATTATTATTATTATTATTATTATTATTATTATTATTATTATTATTATTAATTTCCCAATGTGGCTTCCAGCAGATGTATTACTTTGGTGGACTGTGGGAGTCATAGTCAAACATAACTGGAGAGGACAATGTAAGGGAAATCTGATCTGTGTGATATAGTGATCTTCTGAAGGAGTATTTGAGCTCTGGATTCTACCTACTTTTAGACTAATCAATATGCAGGAGGGTTTTTAACAGATGCGTGGAGACAAAATAGTTTTAACCTATTTGAAGAAATTTACACATACACAAATACATTGTCTCATTGTTGTTGTTGTTGTTGAGTGCCTTCTGACTTATGGTGACCCTATTATGGGGCTTCTGGGGCTGTAATGTGTGACTTGTCCAAGGCCACCCAGTAGGTTTCCATAACCGAACAAAGAATCAAACGCTATCCAATGTTCAAACTGCTACACCACACTGGTTCACTGTAAAGCTTAATTTCTTTAAAAACCGAGAATTTCTATCATGAAAAGAATGTAGGTTTGCAGTTATTAAAACAGCAACAACATATAATTAGAATTATGTGTCTGTCTCTGTGTTTTTGACTTTGGTACCCACATTAATGAGAATTCATAGAATTAAAACTATTGGATCTCCCAGCAAAAAATTGGCTTGAATCATGGGCACCAGGTGACTCAGAAATTTTCTCCCCAAGAAGCATCTCTCATTTGACACTTGAAAATTAATGAACATGTTGAAAAGAGTTAGACCCAAATGACTTGTCCAAGGTCATGTTGCAGCGTGTGGCATAGCAGATAAGAAGATACAGTAGCAATGCCTCCTGGTCTCATGGAAAAGACAACCGCTTTCTCTAAGCTGCATAATGAATGATTAAACCTTCAAGAAGGTAACAACGTGAAGTGGGAATATTCCACTGTTCTATGTTTTGGGTATATTAAACTTTAATGAGTGTGTTTCAGAATAAAATATTTCATTTCCTAGGATTTGTCTTACCAAAGGATGAGCCTAAAATACTTAAGATTTCTAATGATGAATTGTAAAGAAAGGAAAAATATGCCCCAAAGCATTTTTAAAAAATTCTAATGTGCTCTGTTTCCTTTTCTAGATAGATTTTGGTGTCCAAAAGTTGAGAACTCAGCATTATAAACCAGGTCTTGTTGTCAGTTCTAATTTAGGGAGACGTAGACAGCTTTATACAGCAGCTTCATGGCCTAGAGCTGTCTGTCTTGCAGTTGAAGTCCCACTGTGTCAATTGCATGTCCTTGAACATTTCAGGTAGACTCGTAGCACTGGGATTTGCCATCCTTGTGGATTTCAGGTGTGTAAACAACAGCTCTCTGCTTTCCTAATTTATTACAAGATAATGAGGTAGCGAGGAGACATTCAGACATTACATTCTTCATATTCTTCAAGGTCCTCTGAATGCTGCCATCTAAAAAGGGAGAAAGAATGAAGTCTACATTCCTTTGTTATGGAACAATGTTTTTCCCCCCTTGTTTTACACCATTAGCCATTCCATGTAATACAAAACATACTGGTACATTTCTAGTGATCAGTACATTTCTGGTGGTACAATCATAGCTCAATCAGGATGGGAAAGCTCCAGTATTTTCCAAGTATATAAGAGATGCAACTCAGTGTTTGGATTGGGACTGGAAACTATTAATTAATACTATTACTGTTGAGAGCCAGTATGGTATAGTGGTTTGAGTATTGCACCATGACACTGGGAGATCAGGGTTCAAATCCTCATTTGACCATAGAAATCCACTGGGTGACTTTAGGCAAGTTGCACTCTTTTAGCCTAAGAGGAATGCAAGGGCAACACACTCCTCTGAACAAACTCTGTCAAGAAAACCCCATGATAAGTTTGCCTTAGGATTGCCGTAAGTCAGAAATGACTTGAAGGCACATACTAGCAACCATTAATTACAATTACTGTTGTCATATTCATTTATATCCTGCGTTTCCCCCCAAAATGGGATTCAAAGTGGCTTACAACATGTAAAAAATAATACAGATTAAATCTACACCAAAAAATCAATAAAAAGTATGAATATGAAAGTTGTTTAAAAGACAAGTAAACATTTTATAAAGTTAAAACTATTAACATTGATCAAAGGCTATATACAAACCATAAAACAGCACAGTGGACCATTAAAAGCCCATCTCAGTCAGTTTTGAAAAGCCTGATGGCATAAAAATGCTTTGACTTGCCAGTGGAAGAAAAGTAAGGACGGAAATATCCTGGCCTTCCTAGGGAGGAAGTTCCTCTCTTTGGCTTCCACCAAACAAGCCTTAGAAGGTGGTGGGAGAGAGAGAAGGGCCTCTGCTGAAGATGTTAGAGCTCTAATAGGCTCATAAAGAGAGATTACTTCCAGTAATCCAGACCCAAGCTGTATAGGTCATCACCAGCATTTTTAATTGTGCCTGGAAACAGAAGCTTATTGCATACTTAAATAAATTGCCTTACCTGATCTGGTTTAAAATTTAAATCAGGTGGCATCCTGATATTATCAGAAGGATTTAGCCACCAAATCTGCCGCCCAGGTCCATCCCGGGTCTATCCCTGTTCACAGGGGTGCTCCTGCAGCCATTTTCTCGCTAGAAAATTCCTGGCTTCAAAAAGAGCCACACTGAATACCCCTGTGAGTGGGGATGGGTCCAGGATGGACTCGGATGGCAGATTTGGCAGCTAAATCCTTTTGATAATATCAGGATGCCACCTGATATAAATTTTAAACCAGACCAGGTAAGGCGATTTATTTAAGTATGCAATAAGTTCCACAAACTACAGTCAGTGAAGCTGTTGCAACGAGAGCTCCTTGTAGCCTGCTCCAGCTAACAACCTAGCTATAGGTCTTTGGGCCAACTGAAGTTTCTGAGTATGTTTTATAGGCAGCCCCATGTAGAATGCATTACAGTAATCTAAACAGAATGTACCCATGACATGTACCACCATGGCCAGAGTTGATTAGTCCAGATGACAACAGTTGGCATGCAAGCTTTAACTGTGCAAATGCATTCCTAGCTACAGCTGAAACCTGGGCTCCAGGCTCAGAGATGAATCCAGGAGTACCCTCAGACTTTGAACCTGCATTTTCAAGGTGGATGTAACCTTATCTTAGGGGGGATGCAGACGAGGGCGTCGGAGACGCCCTGGTCCGGACCGCCGCCGGAATTCAGCCTCCGGATGGCGGCGCATCCCCAGCGAATCTAAAAGGACCGCCAAAATGGCGATCCTTGTTAGATTCTGCCGAAAGTGCGCCCTAACAGCGGCGGGCGCACTTTCAGCGGCTCAAACGCTGCGGCGCGTTCGGCTGCCACGGCGTGAGGGCAACCGGGAGTCGCCGGCCGTGCAGACGGCCGGCGCTTCCGGGTGCGCCCTCAGGAAGAGGAAGAGCTGCCGAACGTGCGGCGGCTCCTCCTCTTCCGGGCCTCGGAGACGGCGCAATTAGCCGTCTGCCGAGGCCCTTACACAGGCTGAATCTCAGTTCCCAGAACTATCTTTTGACTGACCAGGAGCACACCTATCCTGTCAGTAGGAAAACCAACCTGGGGTTGGAATCACAGCCTGCTCTGGATGCAGTAGCAGTCTTTCTGAAATATCAGGTTCATAGCTTGGGCATGTTCTTGAACCTAATGCTGCTTCTGGAAAGCCAGGTTGATGCAGTGGCCAGGAACATCTTTGCCCGCATTAGGCTAGTGCACCAGCTGCACCCTTTCCTGGGAAAGACAGATCTGGCCACAGTGGTTCATTCCCATAAAGCAGAAATGGGCAACTGCAGTGGGTCCAGGGGTACATCAGCACACCAAACTACTTGTGTTTTTTCAGAGTTCCTCTCAAAATGACAACCAGCATTGATACTGTGTCATTTGTGATTGCTATTTTGAGCAGATTACATGAGATTAAAACAGCGGTACTGAGTGAAGTCACCTGGGGAAGGTGTAGAGGTGAGGGTGTTTTGTGTATTTCTGTGAAATGGGGGGGCTTTCTGTGCAGCTTTTTGGGTAAAAATGATCTAACAATCATACTAATTCATTGTGAGGCGGAAAGCTATGGGGGGGGGGGGCTTCAAGGGCTGAAGAAGTGGGAACCATGGGTTGTACCTTCACATCCCTGCCCTAGATCAAGATGAAAGCATTGGTACTATTATCATAAGAATTGAGTAGCCAAGACTAACTTGATAAAATATTTAATACACAACTCCAAGTCCATTATTATCTCCTAGAAGCTTTAGAAACAGTGAAAGCTAGCTAAAAAAATTACTCCCTCTTAGCTGGGCTGCAGGTGGAAACATATCAGCCATGATATTCTCACAAGAAAACAGCCAATCCTATGATCTTATTCACTGGTATGCCAAACTGGATTAAACTTTCAGACCTAGTCCTATGGATGAGATAACCTTTTCATGTCCCTTGGAGCCATGTATCTTTACTCTGGGTACTTCTGACAAATTCTCCTTGTGGCCAGTCACCACAGTCAGTTAGAGAACATTTGGGTTCATATGGAAAAGCCCATGGAAAATATATTGCCTTGGAAAACTGCCAAGACCTATAATGTATTTTGAAGAGTATGTGCACAAAGCCATGTGTACATCTGCAAAATTCAAACAACAAAACATGTGCAGAGTTCAGAAACATTTCCCTATTTAATCTGTGGGAAATGCATCCTCACTCCACTATTTCATTGTGGGAAACAAGAGATTCACAAAACCTGTTGAAGGACAAAGATGTAAGCCGCCCTGATTGCATCTGCAGAGGGGCGGGATATTATTATTATTATTATTATTATTATTATTATTATTATTATTATGGAATGAGAATAGTATTTGGAAAATTAGAAACTCAACAAGAGTGGGATTGGCAAATTCAAGCATACCTATCTCCATCTTCACTGCTGTGACCATCTTGGAGCAGAGATATGCTAACTTTGTTGTTGGGGTGGAGTTGGGGTGGGGCGACTGCACACCGGCTGCCCTGACTCTGCCTCGATGCTGTCATCACACCACGTGTCCGACTGCATGGCGTGCAGCGTCAGGGCACCCTGTTGGTGAAGCCTGTACACACACTGTGCCAAAGGGGTGCAAAAGAGCCTCTTTTGAAGCAGTAAAAAGGAGGATCAGGGCCATAATGTGTGGTTGCTGCGGCCCTGATCAGGCGCTCCCAGGGGCAGTACAGAGCCACCCATTAGGGGCCGTCTGCATTGGCCCAGAGTTGTAGTACAATGCTCAACCACACTGGTTTATAGGCCAATTATAACAATGTTATTGACACAGTTAAACAGTTACCTCTTTTTTAGCAAAGTGATTTGTGATTTTGGCCTTCTGACTTCTTAAACCCATGGGAGTACAAACTATACATGGCCAGATTTTCTAGTTAGACTTTTAAGAAATTGTATTACTTAAGTATTTCCTAAAATATCGACTAAATTGGTGCTGTAGTACTGGAGAGGGACTTCACTCCTTTTCTCTAACCTCTCTGCCACTTGTTCAGTGCCTGCCTATTTCTGGATCAGCCATTAGTAATGAAAGAGAAAACATACATTCATAATTGTATACATAAAAGCTGAGAAAAGCAACTGAATAGCACTGTTTTAAGGCCGAACCTGCATCCTAGAGAGATACTATAAAGCTGAAGTAAATTCAATAAAATAATTAAGACACCTGGGCTTCCACTGTCTCAGTGATGTTCACTGGAATGGCAGAGATTTAAAAGTATCCCATGGTGATTATAGAATTCCCAAAGCACAGGCATGGAATTCAGATGATTGTGTTGGAGATAAGAATATGTAGTATTGTATTCTAAATAAACAGGCAATGAACAGCAACAAATCATTGTTGCTATTTCCCCATGAATGATTTGTTGCTGTTTATTGCCTGTTTAATAGCGACATCGTGTGAAAATCTTAAGTGCAATATTGAGTTTTGCATGGGATAATTACAGTTTAAACCCCTGATTTTGCCTGATTTACCCTGTGTGATATATATGTTACTGCAACCAGACATGCAAAGAAGACAGTATCCTCCCAAAAGTGTAGGAGAATGATGTTTTCTGCATGTATCAGCTGCAGAAAAGCAACTGGCTGCTCCCCTCAAATGCCCCAGCCTCTAAGGGCAGCACTGACAGCTACCAGTTAGGTTGTATGTGGAAGGAGTCACTGTACAATGAAGGGACTCCTTATCATGTCATCAACAGGATTCTGATCAGAATCTCCAATCATGAATCTCCCACCATTGCACTTTCCTCCTAAAAGGCAAATTTCTGAAACTGAGGGGGAAAGGGGTTCAAGTTGCTACTGGGGTCCTATCAAATTGCTGCTTGTAAAGAAATGTTAAGAAAGTGATTAGTTATAGTTGAAGTGCTACCCCCCCCAATAGTGAGCAACTATCATAATATTTAAAATGTTAATAATTTTAGAAATTCAGCTCCTCGATTTTAGAAATTTAGAATTTCAGCTCCTTGATCTTGTTTTTATAACTGTCTTGAAACTTTTCTGGTAGTTGAGATTATGGCTGCAGCCACACTGCAGAATTAATGCAGTTTGACACCACTTTAAGTACTGTAGCTCCATCCTATGCATTTTAACTTTTACAAGGTCTTTAGCTTTCTTTGTAAAAGAGTGCTGGTGCTTCACAAAAAAAGATCTTTCCATAGCTCCATCTACAGAGGGAATGAGCAAACATTGCCATGGGCCAATGTTGCTGTTGCAAGATGTTATATGTAATGTATTTTTAAATTGTTTATATGTGTTTTAATTTGTTATTGATTTAATACTGTTTTAATGTTGTGATTTATTATGTACTGATTGGGTTTCCCAAAGGGCTGGATACAAATAAATTTTATTATTATTATTATTATTATTATTATTATTATTATTATTATTATTATTATTATTATGAGTGTTGGTGCTTGTTGTTATTGTCAGTGGCATCACCAGGGTGTGTGTGTGTGGAAGGTGTGGACCACACCAGGTGATACCACTGCTCCTCAAACACCTACCTTTTGGTAGAAACAGGCTGTGACATTCATCTGCTTCCCTTTAAAATGCTTTAAGAGATGGTGGGAGTGGGGGGAAGTTCAATGGAAGGAGAAAGGAGAGGCACCAGAATTTTTTAAAATTAAAATTTCAAATTTCAAAATTTTCAATTTAATTTTTTTGACATTTTAATTTTTTTATTCTTTAAAAAAATTCTTTAAAAACATCACATTTTAACCCAATCTTTACTGTGTGTATGTAAATACATTTAGGTTGTGTGTATAGTCTTGTAATTTAAATGTATCATTTAATTGTGCTAGTTGTTTATATCACAACTGTTAGCATCACATTCAGTGGTATATGGGAATTACAATTTACGAGTAACATCAGTGCAAAAAAACCCAAAACCATTACTAAGGATTCTGTATGGTGTAAAATGGGAGGAGGTCAATGCAGGGGTGACACCATGGGTTATGGCACCGGGTGACACCAACCTTAGGGACTCCACTGGTTATTGTTGTTGTGTACCTTCTATTCATGTCCAATTTATGGTATCCTAAGGCAAACTTATCATGGGGTTTTCTTGGCAAAATTCATTCAAACAAGGTTTGCCATTGGCTTCACCTGAGAGCATGTGGCTTGCCCAAAGTTACCCAGTGGGTTTAATGGCCAAGATGGGATTTGAACCCTGAGTCATAGTCCAGCACTCAAACCACTATACCACACTGGCATACAACAGGTTTAAAAAACCTAACCTTTATTCCACTTTACCAATGGGAACTTAATTGGGGTAAAAGAATAAAAAATACTGCTAGTTATGAAATAAGGGAGAAATACTTCAAAATGCAGTACCGTTGGTATTTAACTCCAACAAAGCTTGCAAGAATATACGAAGATATGGATCCCAAATGTTGGAAGTGTTCCAAAGCCCCAGGAACTTTTTTTCACTTATGGTGGAATTGTGACTTTGCTATAAAATTCTGGAAAATGATTCATTGTTCGGTTCAAAGGATTTTAAGTTGTAATTTTCCAATGAATCCTGCTTTTTATCTTTTGGGTATAATAACAGATCAGAATTTGGAAAAGATTATGAAAAGCTGATATTTTATTTAATTTCAGCTGCGAGACTGGTATATGCCGCTAACTGGAAATGTAAGGAACAAATTAATTATGACAAATGGATTTTGAAACTCTTGGATATTTCTGAAATGGATAAACTTACCTGCTTAGTTCATGGGCTCTCATGGGAGCCATCTAAAGAAATATGGAATCCATTCTTGATTTTTATGAAAAAATAAAAAATATATATTAATATATCATTAAATTAGAGAGGAAATGCTCTCTCTTTGCGATATACATTAAAATAAATAAATAAATAAAACTTTTGAGAAAGGTTGATACAAAACTCACCAGCTGAAATAAAAGATTAATTAATGGAATTAAGTTAAATTTATATAAAAATGAGTACATTAATATATAGAAAGAATATTTAAGTTCCATTATGTTAACTGCTGCATGTCTGTTATTAAAAGTTCTGTGTAACATATAGTAAGTACATAGGTGGTAAATAAGGTCTGCTTATATTATTATGTGTTGAATTAGCAACATATAGGCAAATAAAGAAAGAAAGTATTGGTTTCTAGGAAGTGTTTATGTATGTATATGTGTGTGTGTGTATGTATGTCGTGTGTATGAGTAAATATAGCGTGTAAATGTAAATGTATGTTTGTATTTTGACATGTTTTATATGTTGTATGTTATGTTGATAAATGTTTTGTTTTAATTTTAATGGAAAAGATTTAATAAAGATAAAATAAAAAAATAAATTTAAAAACCTAATATTTTGCTCTGGATCTTCCCAGAAGATCTGGAGCCCTCCACGACACAACACTGGGTGGCTGTTAACAACACATCTCACTGTGTTGTCTGTCACCCCTGCCACTGGTGCAAATCACTTCTGCTGAGGTCAGAACAAGGCACCATCCCTGTTATTGATACTGGGTGCCACATTTTTGGCCTCAGAGGGAGCAATATGCATCACTGGGACACGCATGTGAACAGCCACTCAGCATTACTCTGGACTGCTCAAGTAACAGCAGGATGTCAGGGCAGCTTTGCAGCCAGAATATTCTGAGCTATTCCCAGAGTATCCTGGCTTGTGTAGACAGGACCTTTGTCTGTCCATCTATCCAATGAGGACTGCAAATAAATCTTTTGAAACTATTTTTAAATGGATCTTTTGAAAGCTTAGTTTGTGAAAGCGAGTTCCATCCATGAGAGAAGAGGAAAGGCCCTTATAAAATTGGATGCCTGAGAAGTGGCATTTAAAGATTCCCAGAGGAAAGCTGGGATTGGGGAAAAAATCTATCCGCTATTGTAGAAAGTGCATTACAGGTGAAGGAGCTTAACACAAAACACATACAATCAATGATGGCCCACTTGAACTTTGCTTGTACCATTATCTCTTGAGAAAGGGATAGTCTGTAGATGTTAAAATGACTGCCTTTCCCAAGATGAGGATACTACAAAAATGGAATGAAAAGAATGAGAAAAATAAAGGGTGATCAGGGACTATGGTGGTTTCTGAAAGGTGGAAAATGGGGAGGGGGAACCTTCAAGTTGCCTGCAGATTTATGGCAACACCATTAATTTCATATAGTTTTCTTCAGCAAGGATGAAAGTTGAAATGGTTTCAGTTATGGATTATATATCAATCGCAAATTGTCAGAGGATATATTCTTTGACAATTTGCGTTTGATATATAAGCTGGGTTCAGAGATATCTCCTAAGATATTTTCTGTCTTTTGTGTCCCCAAATGTATTTTTCTCTACCGCTTCCTCTTTCTACTGTAGTTCTGGTACTTACACAGCAGAATTTACTTACTACTTCAGGGTTTTCAGTATCTTACTATGTCAATTAAATCAAGTAAAATCCATTCAGGTTGCATACACTCCAACTGTCCCAATTTGGCAGGGATAGTCTGAATTAATCCTCTGCTGTCCCACTTTCTCAGCTGCTTTTATAATGTCCCAGCCCTCTTCCCATTTCCCCCCCATTAAACTGAATTTGCTTCCATTACTACAAATTTGTGGCCATGGTGCAAAAGTAGTTTACACTCAATTAACTCAGCAGTGGGAGAGCACAGGAAGGCTGGAATCATGCTTTTCCCAGTAATCTAAGGCAAAATCCAACTGCTGCACCCTCTCCTAGCTTCTCTATTCTTCCTTATTTATAATTGTGTAGCCACAAATGTCCCAGTTGTGTGAAATGTTAGAGGGTGTGGCCCTAAGGTATACCCTAAAGGCACCAGATCCCATCTGATTGTGGAAGTTAAGCAGGAAAAGCTCTGGTTAGTACTTGGATGGGAGACAATCAATGAATACCAGGTGCTATAGGCTATATTCCAGAGGAAGGAACTGGAAAAACCCTATGAAATTCATAGGGTCACCATAAGTTGAAAGATGATTTGAAAGTCATGAACACACACACATGAGGCTGTAACCTCTTTGTGGGAAAATGATATTTGGGGCCACAACAATTCCTAGGGTGTTTGAGACACCATGGTTAGTCTCCATGATGGTTGAGCTGCTATTGAGGGATTCTGGGAATTGTAATCTAAGAAATAGATTTTCTAAGATCTGCTTTAAGAAATTATTGTATTACCTTTGCTGCCTGCTGCCCAGGAGACAAGTGAATGCAATAAGATCTGCCTTAAAGTTACATCCTGCATCTATGCCAGGAGCAAAGGTAATGTGATAATCTCCACTGTCAGATTCATAGAGTTGGAAGAGACTCCAAGGGCCACCCAGTTCAAGCTCTGGCATGCAGAGACTCACAATCAAAGCACCCCTGACATAAGACCATACAGCCTCTGTTTAAAAAGGCTCCTCCAAAGAAAGAGACTCCACCACACTTCCACACTGTCAAACAGCTCATGGGGGGAAGCAGACGACTGCTTCCAGGATGCCGCCGGACGGAGCGCCGGCGGAGCGGAGCCTCCGCACCACGGCGCTCCTGCGGCGTCCCTAAAAGGAGCTCCAAATTGGCGCTCCTTTTAGATGTCAGGGAAAGTGCGCCCTAAAAGCGGCGGGCACACTTTCCCTGACTCTTCCGCCGCAGCGCATGCGGTCGCTGCGGCGTGAGGTCATCCCCGGAGCGCCAGCCGTGCGGAGGGCCAGCGACTCCAAGGGCGACCTCAGGAAGAGGAAGGGGTGCCGCTCGTGCGGCTGCCCCTCCTCTTCTGGGCCTCGAAGACGACTCTATTAGTCATCTGCCGAGGCCCATACAGTCAGAATGTTTTTCCTAGTGTTTAGATGGAATCTCTTTTCCTGTAGTTTGGAATCTCTTTTCCTGTAATTTAGGTCCTATTCTCTGGAGCAGCAGAAAACAAGTTTGCTCTATCCTCAATATGACACCCCTTTCAAATATTTAAACATGGCTATCATATCACCTCTTAGCCATCTCTTCTCCAGGCTAAACATACCCAGCTCCCTAAGCCGTTCCTCATAACATAAGGCATGGTTTCCAGAGCCTTCACCATTTTGGTTACCCTCTTCTAGACATGCTCCAGCTTCTCAACATCCTTTTTGAATTGTGGTGCACGGGACACAGTATTCCACATGAGGCTCGATGAAAGCAGAATAGAGTGGCAGTATTACTTTCCTTGATCTAGACACTGTACTTCTATTGATGCAGACTAGAATCACATTGGCCTTTTTAGCTGGCACATCACACTATTGATTCATTTTCAACTTGTGGTCTACTAGGACTCCTAGATCCCTTTCACATGTAGTCTTGTTAAGCCACATGTCCCCTATCCTATATGTATGTGTTTCATTTTTTTCTGCCCACATGCAGTACCTTACATTTATTTCTGCCCACATGTAGTACCTTACTTTTGAGAGCTTTGGCCCAGTTTTTTAATCTAATCTAATCTATCTGGTAGTATACCCATCAAATGAGTGAGTCTTACCTACGTGTTGACTCATCAGTCCACCATTGATTGAATAGGTCTACTCTAGTGGGGATTCCAACCACTATATTTAACATGCATTTAGAAGAGGTGCTCTCTCAAAGAGTGAAATATCTCTGTTTATTATAGCATGTGCTTTTTCTCACTTGAATTTAGTGTGCTTTGTTATGGCCTAAGTCTGATTACTGAAACAGATATCAGCCATTGCTGGAGAGAAAATCCCTTAATCTGGAGCAACACACATTCCCCTAACATCTAGTTTGACACACAGAGAAGGAAGGAAAAGGAACAGTAATTACTTACTGGGTCCAGTGGGAGAGGCAAGTGAATGAAGAGAAGGGCCAATTCTGGGAGGGATGCATTTGGAGGATCTTGCTCCAAATCAGGAACCAGCACTATGTGATATTTAATGGAGAATATTGATTAGAGCAAGTCACCAGACTGCAGCTATATGTGAGGTCCTTCAAAGAGAAGAATTTGGGAGAGTTACTTGAAAAAGCAACATTTCCAAGCTTTGGGTCACAGCATACCATTCATCCTGCATAAAGGGCATTGGTTGCCAATACACTTCTGGGTCCAATATAAAATGCATCTTGTTGAATGTAAAGCCAGATAACTGAGTTATCTGAAGGACTGGCTGCACATATGTGAAAATGCCAAGGAGGTTAATTTGGTTTAAGTTTGCATGTGCAGTCACTGCTAATAAGGTCACTTATGTTTGTGGACAGAAGAATGATAGTTCCATTTCAATGGTGGCCTCATCGTTGTGGAATTTTCTTCCACAGGAAGTCTATTTGGCTTCCTTAGCATTTGTTTTTAAACTACTTTGGAAATTTGGCTGTTCAAGTAATGCTTTTGGACTTTATTTTTAAGCTATAATTTCAGCTGCTGCTGCCATTCATCGATGGTTTAGAGGGAAACGTTTGTCATAGTGAATTTGTATTTTGTTTCTTAAATTGTTCAGTTGATCTTATTTGTGAAGCAGCTTTGGAAGACTTTTTGCCTATTGAGCCAATATAAAAATATCTAAATTAATCAATCAATAAATATAAAACAATGCTTCAAGAATTATATTAAATAAGGAATTCTTCATCGAATGGTGGAATTTCTCCCTTCCTTGCACGTGTTAAAATAACTTAAGGTGTTTTTTTAAAAAAAAACAAAAAACCCTGCAGCCTACACTGTTCACTTTGAGTATCATCAAAATGAATTTTCAGCAATGCAACTAAAAGAACATACTGCGCAGTGTATTAATAGTAGATTCTGAAAATATTGCCTAATTGAGGTGTTATTTTCAAAGTGCTCTCAAAAGACAAACACTCCAGTTCAAGAACAGACTGTCCTCCTGTGATAAATCAATGACCCAAAGGTAATGCAAGAGGAGAACAGGGGACTTTAGCCTTCTCAGAGAGCAGAGTTTACTTAACTGGTCCTAAATAAATACGTTGGTTCAGGAAAAAGGAGACATTTAAAGTAGAATGCTGCCTTGTTCATATTTGAGGAAAAAGAAAAACTTGTTTGTGTCTAATATATCATAAAAAAGTGCTCAAGAGCAGTTTGTCCTTGTAATAGGAATGCCCTGAAGAGATGGTAACGTCCTTAGGTTGAGACCTTAGGTTATAGCTGTGTTTTTGCCGATCATGCAAGATAAAACTGACTTTTCATCCCCAAAGCATGGCCTTGTATCTTTGTAAATTCATTTCCAATTCTTTGTGCTGGATTTGCCTTTTCCCTCACAAGATGCCTTTGAGAAAGAAACTCACCCAAAACTCATGTCTTCATTGTACACACAATTCACCAGCTTCAGTCTCTGTGCATACCAACTAAAAATGTACTGTACAGAAGGATAGGAAAGGTCCACAAAACTACAGCCATTTATATATTATGATTTTTGTTTTACATTTGCTTTACATTTTATAAATTTTACAAATTTATAATTTGTAAAAAAATTTAAATTTTCCCAGTAAATGAAGGATGCTATACATCAGAGATGGGAATTATGTGGCCTTCCAGATATTGTCAGACTGCACCTTCCAACAGCTTTAGCTAATAACATCTGGAGAACCACATGGTTCCCACCCTTGTATATATAGTACCCTAGGCTTTATTTTATCTTCATCTATCAGTCAAGTTAGGTTGGGAGGCGGTGACTGTCCCAACATCACCCCAGTGGGCTTAATGGCTGGGTGGGCATTTGTACTTCTCATTTCTTGCCCAAAGGCTAAGGGAGATGTTTTATTGTTTTATAACTAAACACATACTGTTTTCATCCATAAAGCTTACTTTTAGAGCATAACCAAATTGCAGGTGGAAAGATCGTGCTTAGTCATACCCACAAAGTTCTACCAGCCTTAACAATAGTATAAATCAGTGAATCTCAAACTTTTCTTTACCAGTGACCCCCTTTGAATATATTTGTTGCAATGGCCCCCCAGATGTGACTTGAGATTTAAAACAATGACAATGATACCTGAACACCAAACCATTAAGAATTACACCATGTGTGAAACCTCACTAACTAAACTACAACGCACAGGATGGAACTATGTCAGTTAAAGTGGAATAAGAGCACTATAACTATCTAGTATAAATGGGCTCCTGATAGTAACTCATTTCTAGGAAGTCTTCATCAGGTGCTAGCATGCATAGACCTTTGATGCCACTTTGCCCAAATCAACACACATAAAGCTAAACCTACTATCCACAAACCATAAAATATTAATTCGAGAACCAAGTTCCACCAGACTCAGAAACAGGATCCACTGAATTGTTCTGCCCACCCCCAATTGTAAGCAGTTATTAAAGGTAAAGGTTTTCCCTTGACATGAATGTCTAGTCATAACTGATTGTAAGGGACGATGCTCATCTCTGTTACTAAGCCAAAGATCCAACAGTGTCCGAAGATGATTCCCTGGTCTTGTGGCCACCATGGAAAGCTGTTATCTTTCCACCATGGAAAGCTGTTACCTTTCCACCAAAGTGGTACCTATTTATCTACTTTCATTCGCATGCTTTTGAACTGCTAGGTGAGCAGAAGCTGGGACTAGTGATAGGAGCTCACCCCATCATGTGGCACTTTCTATTTCTATGACTTAGTATGACTTCTAATTAATAAAAGGAAGATCATTGGCTTACTGGGACAAAATGTCTTATTGCCAACACAAGCTCCTGGTCAGTGTTTGCTGTCTCTACAACTTGGCAGATATATATTTCTTGATGCAGCCACCCTTAATAAACATACACTTTCTGACACAAGCTGATTCAACTTACATATCAAATACAGCTGCAAACATTAATTCATAATGGACTTGAATGTGTACACAGCAGCCAACTTCATGAAGCAGTTGCCATTGCTCATTCCCACCCTTCCTCCTGGAAGGCAGCATTTGACAGTGTGGAAACTAGACTTGGCTGACTGCCTGAGAAGCAGAACTGCAGTGGAAGGGACCTATCACACAAAGGCAGTAATAGAACAGCTGCAAGTTTGAGAGCCTATTGACAGGTTTTGCCTACCAATGAAAAGGTGTACTACAGTAATGAATGAAATGTAAGACAGCAGCAGGATGAACATATCATGTGACAAGTACCAGCCAAAGACACTTGTATCCTATTAAAATTCTGCTTTTTAGCCTCATATGGTAAAGTCCTTGGTTCAAGTGGTGTCCTTGCCATTCAAATCAACCAGGACTGATTCCAAGAGACTACAGAGGCAATATAAGTGTGAGTATGGATCCATTCCTGCATTGGAACTGACTGAATACTCATGGTAGTGCATTTAGTCATAGCTAATGAATGTTGGTTGTGGAGGTTAGGAAGGAGGTGTATGATAGGGTGGTCACTTATCCAAAATCAAAAAAGACACTTTTATTTCTGTCTAATTTGCACATGTTAACATATATAGCAAGATGCAGATTTGGGGAAAGATAATTAACATTGAAATACAATAATTCTCATGCTATTGAGAAAGACTGTGACCAAGGGCCCTTTTACACTAGACAATTATAGAACTATATTACATTTTAACTGCCATGTCAACACCCTATGGATTCCTGGGGTTTGTTATTACTAGATGTTAGAGGCACCAACATTTATTGCCCACTCTTCAGCCAGAAAGCCTTATTAGGCAGTTCACTGATTTATAAGAACAAGACAGTCACTGCTCTCAGACTCTAAAAAGACACAACACAAAAAGAAAATGGGATGGAAGGGAAAAAGGAAGACAAGAAAATTCAGGCACTCATAATAACCAACTGTAAAGTTGTAATGACTATAATTCAGTAGTGGGGTGCTTATCCAGACTGGCTGGAATGAATATACTGTAGATCAAAGAGAAGGGAAACCAAACTGAGCAGTCATTCAGATGGAGTACTTTCTGAAAATTTTCTTCAATAGGCTGACAGAATAGCAAAACAACAACAAAATAGTAAGTGTCCAAAAGCACACTTCTGGATATTGAAAGAAAAAAGTAAACAGTCCTTGAGAGGGGGTACTTGCAACCTAGTTAAAAGGTGGACTGTCCACCTTGGAAGTTTCCATGAAAGGTAATTTACTCCTGGTCCTTTTGTTGTTGTTTTTTGCTAGTTTGGTCAGAAAAATCACAAGCTAGGCAGCTGAGCCTGGAGAAGTCAAAAGGCAGAAAAACATTTAGAGGGTCACTTGTGCCTACAAGGCCACACTTTGCTCATCTCAATACAGTCTAAACACATGAGAATAGAGAGCATGCTAGCTCCCTATTATTATTGGTTTTCCAGAATTCTGGATTGTGTGGAGACAGTGGTGTCACTAGAATTGGTGCAAGTGCCCAGAAAGGTTTGCCAGGGGAGGGCAATGGTGGACTGCACTCCCTTCCTCCCTCCCTCATTTCCTCTCACTGCCTTATTTGCCTGCTCCAGAGCCATCTAGCTGCTGCCCAGCCAAATTGCTGTGTGGTGGGCAGTGCTGCGGCCTCCAGATGGCATGCTCTGGGTCTGGCATGGCTGTTTGTCCAGCAAGTGTGCCAGACCAGAAATGGGAGGCACTGTACCCCCTACCAGCAGCTGCTGATGACAGGCAGTGCTGCAGCTTCCCAATGGCCTGATCCAGATCTTGTCCAGCTGCTGGGCAAGTAAGAAAGGAAGGCAGTGCCCTTTCTCACTTGCCCAGCAGTCATGCTAGTCTCACCAGGTGAGCCACCCCACTGGGTGTATATCCCCCTCTGGGGTGTCACCTGGTGTGGTCTGCTCCCTCACACTCCCTAGTGATGCACATATGCAGAGAACCTCTACAGCTGGAGGAGTCTCTTCCCTTCATACCACTGTCTTCTTCTGATTATCATCCAAAATCATAACAGATATGTAAAAAGTGGGGCAGGACTAGCAAACTCCCCCTCTTTCCATGTTTAACCAACTCTGATAACACAACACCTGCAAAATGTCCTGCCTGGCCTCAGTAAGGAACATTGTAGTTTGGCTATTGTGATGTCACTTCTTTTCCGGTAACATTTTGCACTTTTAGATATCAGTGACTGAGAGGATAGTAAATAGAGAGGAGGAAGGAAGGAGGATTTTATATAGCCGAAAGGGTTAAAGTTGGGCTTTTCCACAAAGCATCCCTCTTTCTTTTCCCTCCCTTCAGCTTCTTCAAAAAATGTTAATCTAATTGTGATACTATCACTTTGACGACAATATGACAAGACAGACAAATTTGATTGTATTCTCCATAGAGCAAAGCATATGCTACTTGGGAGACTCTGACAGAAAGAAGGACATAAAACAAATGGAGTTCATGAATATACAATTTTTATTGTACACAGTAGTGACATCCAAACTTCAGAGAATAGGTGGGTGAGACTTATGCTTTCCTATTGAGATTAATGGATACCTTTTTTAAAAGTGCCAACTGAGAGCAGTACAGTTTATGTTAAAATGTCGGTGTGAATAAGAATAATTTTTTTCTCAAGATGAATGATGCATTTAATAGCCGTGAGACATTCATGCTCAGTAGCACTTCTTTAAAAGTGATTTTTTGTTGTTATTGCAAATTATATAATCTTAACTGCAATTATAGACCTGTTTAGGTAAAGGTCAAGTTAGTAGACTGGATGGTTATAAACTAGCAGGGAAAATGGGAAATGTATTCCCTTGGCAATAGCCTATGAATGATTTTAAGCAAGATAATTTTTTGGTGGGGTAACTCTATTTCTGCTTTAATGCAATATAGCAAGTAAAGACAGCACACATTAACAAAGGGCAAATTAGATTTGTCTAAGTAAACATGTCTGTACAATAGGAGTAGTGTTGCTGGGGTAAGGACAACCTGAAGGTTAAGAGCTCCATGTAAATGGTACCAATTCATTTTCATAGAAAGGAAGAGGAGGGGCATCCCTATGAAAAATTACATCTGATGGGATGCAGCCTGTACTTTGCTGAAGTGCACATTAAAGAAGAAAAAGATGTGAAACTTCATCTGTCTCTTGGCCCTTCTTGCCCCTGAGAAGCTAGCATGAATCTTTTCATTTGCTAAAAGAAATGAATGGTGGGGAGGGAGAAGGAGAGGGAGAGGGAGAAAGAGGGGGGGGGAAGCATTGAAAAAGAACTTAGATTATTCCTTTATTTATTATTCCTTCTTTCAAAGTAGGAAGTTTGCCTCACCTCTGACTGGCTTCCTAAGACATGGGACTCCTAGTTTGGTTCACACATGCACAAGTACCATCCATTCCTAAATTTTATTTATTTGTTTGTTTGTTTATTTATTTATTTATTTTATACCAGGACTCAAGAATTGACAAATCATTTATTTACAAGTAGAGTGGGTCTTTGTTATCTGCTGGTGTTTGGTTCCAGGGTCCCCGTGGATAACAAAATCCGTGGATGCTTGAGTCCCATTAAATACAATGGCATAGCAAAATGCTGTCTCTTATATAAAATGGAAAATCAATGTTTTCTATTTGGAATTTATACTTTTTTAAATATTTTCAAGCCACGAATGCTTGATTTGTGGATAAAAAAATCTGTGGATAAGGAGGGCTGACTGTACAAGTAATGACTCCAGATTGAAACATGCTGTCAAATGTCCAGCTGTGTTCTCATCTGAAGTCGAAAGGAGATATCCCAGGTGCTGAATGTCTTGGTAGCTTTTGTATAGTTCTGTACCTTTGAAAGCTCTTTTCAAGTTCATACTAAAATCCAGAGTGGATTCATTGCTGCACTGATATACAAGTTACCATCTCTGCAAAGGCAAATAAAACCCATTTCCATTGAGAGGTTTCACATACTTGGTGGATCATTAACTAGTGGTGGAAGGCTAGATGAAGAGTCATCAAATGACACATTTATAAATGAACCAAGTCTTAGGGTGTGTATCACTGTGAAAGTTTCAGAAACTGGGATATATAAGGTCTGTCAAATCCAAGCCCATCACCTTTATTTTCCATCTCCAAGTCCATTCATCTGAACATTGTGATTCTCTGTCTTCCCCAAAACCCCATATGTATCACTGTATCACCGTATGTATTTTTGGGCACATGTTAAAAATGAATATATTCAAGGACATTTTATAGACATTTGCCTGAAGAGAGATTGTGTGCAATATGGAAATGTAAGAGGTGGAGTTTTGTTGCAGTTTTCCAGTGTACACATCTGAATATGCTGCTTTTCTTCACTTCTTGTTGAGTGTTGTTGTTGTTGTTGTGTGCCTTCAAGTCCTTTCCGACTTATGGTGAACTTAAATGGAATTTATCATGGAGTTTTCTTAGCAAGAATTGTTCAGGTCTTGTTATGTACATATAGTTTTTGAGCACAGTTTGCTGTGCTAATAGAATAGCTGTCCCATACAGAGCAGAAGAAGGTGTTTACATTGGGGTAGTCTCTTTAACATACAACTTAAAAGTCCATTCATAGTTTGGCAGAAAGGGCCTCTTTTATCTTATGAATAAGTCACACATTATGTAGAGACTCAAGGGATCCTTCTTACAAAACTCACACAAAGGCATTGATATTTTCTTGTTCTTGCCCCCAAGAAAAATAATTACATCAGGTGTGTGTTTTCTGCCTGGCATCTCAAGTGATTTAATTTTGTTAAAAGATTTCCTATGCCATATTCAATCATCAATCAAAATGGAGACTATAGTCAAGTCTACAGGCTTGGAAGGACAGCTAGAAATGAACTAGATAAGATCCTCAAGTAGAGATATATCATTGAATACCAAAGTTAGGATCATCCATACCATGATATTTCTGATTTTTACATGTGGAGGTGAAAGCTGGACAGTAAAGAAAGCCTACAGGAGGAGAATCAACTCATTTGCAATAAGGTAGTAGTGGTACTGGAAGATAGTTTTATGAATACCATGGACTGCTGGAAAGACAAATGAGTCTTTTGTTGATGTTAACTGCTTTTGAGTTGATCCCATCTCATGGTGACTGTGGATTAAACATCTCCAATTCTCCCTGTCCTCCACTGCTCTGCTTAGGTCCTGTAATACCTGTGACCTCCTTCATAGAGTCCATCTATCTAGCATGTGGCCTTCATCTCTTTCTGCAGCCCTCCACCTTTCCTACCATTATTGTCTTTTCCAAAGAGTCATGTCTTCTTATGACATGGCCAAAATACAACATCAATTTTATCATCTTGGCTTCCAGGGAGATTTCAGGCTTGATCTATTCTAGGATCCATTTGTTTGGCTTTTTGACTGCCCATGGCATCCTCAACACTCTTCTCCAGCATCATATTTCAAATGAATGAGAGGTCAGGTTGCTAGGGGCCAAAGACAGTCTTTTTTGTAGTAGCTTCCCATTTGCTGAACTCATTTCTCCAGTTTTCCCCCTTATTACTTTCTGAGCCAAGATTTTAGGGACAAAAGGTACCTCATTTTATGTATTTTATCAGTTTTGATAAGGATTTTGAATCATTGCATTTTACTGGATTCATGATTGTCTTGCAAACTGCCTTGAGCACTTATGGGGTAGAAGAAAGACTGAGAAATAAATTACATGGACGTAGATGTGCAGAGAGAGAGAGAATCCATGGGTACAACAATAGATCTAGAGCTAGGTTTGGATTCCTTCCCATATATTCCATCAATGTATTAGTGCCTTGCAAAGTAACAAAAGCAAAAAGATAGGCCTTTGCCCCAAGGAGGTCACAATCTATATAACTTTATAAGTAGGAGCCAACAGAGGCAAGATAGACACAGGAAGGAATTTATGAGCATACTTACATGTACCTGCTCTCTCATTTCAAGACTAGCAATACCTATATAACAACACTCTTCACCAAAGGAATGATCTCTGCCTGGGGACAACTCTAATTTACAGTTTCAATGCATACACAGGATTTTACTGGACTTTGTGTTAATAAAAGTAGCTAATTAAATTAAACACCCCCAGTATTGATGCTGAACTGTAAATGTCACCTCTGAAATATGCTGTCCAGTCTTAAACAATACCTTTGCTTTAAGAACCATGGTGCTTGTTTCTTGGTAAAGCAGATTTCCTGGGGTGGGCACCCCACTAGGTTTGCTTTGTAAACTGATTCCCGCCCACCCTTCCTCCCAACCCCCATAACCCTGCCCCCTTTCCAAGTGGGCCACAGTACAATTTCTGTGGGAAAATTTACAGACTGGCCATATAACTCATTGTTTAACTTGCCTAGCAATTAAGGGCTCACACAGCAGCCCAATAGCCTCTGATTCCACTTGATTGAATGTTAAGCATGACCTCTCTTCCCCTTTCCCCCCTTAGTTCAGAACTCTTCTCATCTTCCAAAATTATGTGAGAAATGATTTTTCATGCTATTTGCATGTTTTAGAGCATTCATCATTATCATGTACACTGACAGCTTTATACTTCAGCTGTGACAGAGCCTGAAAAATACTAGGTCTATCAATCACCACATTGTAGGTTTCCAAAATGAGAGCTTTGCAGCTGACATTTTCCGTATGCTTTCCCTTTGTCTGCTTTTCTTTTCTTTTCTTTACTCAGCCACAATCAGTGGCTTTTTGTCATTGTTGTTTAATTACGCAAAAGATGAAATCTATTTCCGATCTTTCTTGTTCTCGTTTGATTACATTTTTTTTGTTGCTATTAATGTTCTCTGTGCCTTCATTCATAAGGACCAAAGGATTTGATGTGCTGTCTCCTACATTTATTTCCATTGGACTTCATGGCAACAGAAGATAAACTGGACTCTTGCTACTCCTCTGCCTGTATGAAGGCATCATGATTCTCTTATCCTTGCTTATTTCATATTATCCAATACTAGGGGTGGATACCCTTTGCAGTATTAGAACCCTCTTAGAAACCATAGGAGGCTGCCCCGATGCCACCAATTTTGCTGATGCTATCACATTTGCTACCAATTTCAGTATCAATTTCACTAGTTCTGTATGGTCCAAAGCTGAGTTATCAATGGTGCAATTGGAGCAAATACTCTGTAGTCCTCAGTAGTTAGGAGCTCGATGCTGATACTGGCACTGAAGAGACAAACAGACATGAACATATGCTTCTCATGTGTTTTAAAAAAAGTGTTACAGATGTCTCCCCTTCCCCTGCTTTCTTCAAGAATTAGTCATGTTTAATATCCACCTCAGCCCCATTTCCTCACTATGGTACGAATGAAGAAGCAGATAGTCTATTAGTGTTGCTGTTGTTGAGACTCCAGTCTCGGCTTTGTCAGATTGGACACAAGTAAGGAGGTTGCCCACAGCTGCCCTCTCCCTCAGGTGTGAAAATAGTTGGCTCTAGCCCTCCAGCACCTCTTTACTGCAATACATTTCTAGTCTTCAAATTGAACTGCTCATACATGTCCAAAGGAGTAGGTGGATGTTTCGAGATAGGTAGATATTGTATGAGCTGAGCCCATCTTTCTCAATCTGGTCCAAACTCTCTAGATCTCATGGGAGCCAATCAGTCTGCAGTTAAGTTCAAGGCAAACAAATGGAACAATGCTTCACCTAACACACTGGGCTGAATCCCAGTAGAAATGCTCTACTTTGTCAAAACTTCTGTGGGCAGGAGCCTGTTTGTTTTCAGGAAATCCAAAGCATAAACCTAACCCTGAAAAAGTTACTTTTTGGACTACAAAAGTCTTCCAATCAATATTGGCATGCTGGTTGGAAGATTCTGGCCAAGATTATGCCAGCTGGGGAATTCTGAAAGATTTACTCCAAAAAAAGGAACATTTCTGAATATACAATAGCCCCTCCCAATTTGTGGGGGATCCATTTTGGACCACCACCACCCCACAAAAATGGCGGCTCACAAATATTCAAGCCCCATTGAAAATCATGGCATGCATTGCCATGGTGTGTTCGTGGGACTGTGTGTAAGCACGTGGGGTCATTTTATCTCTGCCTGTTTGTCCCTTCCATGGAGAACAAGACCGCAGACTCGATGACCATGAATGGGAAGGGACAACTGCACTAACACCATTTGAATAAAATATTCTTGTCCTGGCTGGTAGTCTAAAGGGCCACTAAGTATAGTACATTGAAACAGAGTAAGCTTCAAGTTTAGCACAAACAGGCCTGGACATAAAAGAAAGAAAAGTGGTGGCACAAAGGAGTCAAAGGAATGGTTGTCTTTATTTTCACTGGGTGTTATAAGCAGAGGGCATTGAAAGGTGAGAAAACTAAGGAAGATCCAGGCAATTGGTCTTCCATCTGCACTTTAAAAAGGTTTCACAAAAAGACCGAATAATTGATTCAGTGTAATGTTGGATTTTAATCAAAGTAGAGAATAAGTCAACTCTTTAATCAAGATTTTCCTGTAATGGATTATTTTCCTAATTGGATGGGTACAGGAGACAAGCATATAGAATCTGGTGCACAGTGGCATTCTTTAAATATTGGTAAACTCTCAATCTCAGCTCATTGTGAGATAAAATCTCTACTGAAGTAGGGCGCTCTTGGAGGTCACACATTCAGTTCCTAAAGCTATGCAATGAACAAGAGTCAGGCAACTATCAAGTTAATTCAGCTCTATAATGAAGACCATTCTCCTTGCTTAGACATTTCATTGATGGGTTAAACTATGAAGGACAGAATCAGGACATCCCACACAATCTTTCTAGTTGGAGGCAAAGCCCACTGCCTAAATCCAACATAAATTAGTCACCTTGTGGCTACTTCCCATTAAAATAAATGGGAGGTTGGTTTGTTATCTGCCTTCAAGTCATTTCAGATTTTTGGTGACCTTAAGGCAAACCTATCACAGGGTTTTCTTTACAAGATTTGTTCAGAGGGAGTTTGCAATTGCCTTTCTCTGAGACTAAAAGGGGATGGAGACAGGTGGCCGTGGGCCACCCTGGGAAGTGGAGTACTGGGGCCAAGGCTGCCCCATGCCTCAGCCCCAATCCACCCTTTTGGCACCTGTGAAAGGAGCACCAAAATAGTGTGAGTGTAACTTGTCCATGATCATTCAGTGGGAGTGTAACAAAGAGTGTAACTTGCCCATGATCATTCAGTGGGTTTCCATGGCCAAGCTTGAATTCGAACCCTGGAGTCCCAGTGTCTTAGTGCATGCTCAAACCATTACATTATGCTGGCTCCCAGGAGGCACTGGGAGTAAAAGCACTGAAATTCTACACTGTGGCTTACAATGGAGTTAAACCACACTCTCAATTAATAGTTTCCTTGTTTGGGCTTCATGAATAGAAATGCCCCTCTCTTACAAAGGCATATACAGGTGGTAGCGCTTCTTTAAAGGGTGTCAGAAGTTGCCAGGGAGAAAACTGGTAGGGTCCTTGCCAGTGAGGTAAGGCAGAGAACATCTCTCTGGGCAGAAATGTTTCTGAGGCTGTGGAAAAGCCCACCAACTTGAACAGGCCACTGAGTCCCCTCAGTCAGAAAGGACTATTAAAGGACCTTTTGTCTGGACTGAGTCTTTCCCATGATTCAGAATCCTTGGTTTGTCCTTTGACTCTGATAGCTTGCTCAGCCCTGGTCTCTTTGTTCCCTTGCTTGCTGGCTCTTTGGCTTGTGGTCCAGCATAAGCAACAGATTTATATATGACATTATCCTAGCTTTTGCTGGAGAGTGCTCATACATGTTTGTCATATGATAAAACTTTATGCTATGATCTTGTAATCCCTGAGTCACTGTCAGAAACCAAAAGAGTAGCAAGAGAATACAAAAGGGATGAAAACACCTATGTGCTTTTCTAGTTTGGCTTCCTTAAGGCACTTACCATTTTTGTGTGTGCTTTTCTGTAGTGCATGTGAGTGGGACTTTTATTAATGTCTTTCAATGACTATGGATCACCCAACAGCAGCCTCATCTGTCTGTTCTAATGGCATATAATACCTAGTGCTGGACAACACACTGCCAAAGGGGAAGAATGAGCATCTTTGGAAGCATTGTTAAGGCCTAGCTGAGTTATTTTTAACAATACAATCCTAAACATGTGTCATTTGTAGAGAGTTAGGGTTAGTTAGGCATAAGATCCAAACCCCATCCAGCTCAGAAACATAATAGCAATGTTGGCATAAAGTTAGGTCATGAAAAAAGTAGTTCTAAAATAATTTACAACATCTCTAGGTTGAGATGGACTCAGCCCAGCTTTGGCAGCACTAGTGTTGGCTCAACTGAACCTTGACCATATTGGACAATTAGGATTGAATTTACACAAGGCGGGTTTAAAAAAATGTTTAAATCAGTGGTTCTACAGAAACATGTAGTTAGTTGTTTCATACAAACCTAATCTGTTTATATTCCCCATGTTCTTAACAAGCTGTTTCTCTGATAACACTAAAATTACAGCTAGTTGGTGATTAAAAGTGAAATTTATTACAAGTTAATTTCTCTTTTCCTTGCCTGAATGGCATCTTTGACACCATGAGTAACTAGCTAAGTACTCTCTTCATGGTATATGCTCAGGTTTTACTTAATATTTAAGGAAATAATGAAAAGCTGTACTGTTCGGACATGCTCAGTATGATTAGTCACTATTTGCAGCAAAACAAAACAATCCGTTTTATCCGGAGCTATAGAAAGGCCTTACACAACCAAACATTTTGGGCTACAGTTGTGCCTTCCAGCAAAGTCTTGGGCTACACTTCCATTACTGACTGGAAATGATGTGACTTGGAGACATACACATCTGGAAGGTAGCAGTTGAGTAAGAGTGCTATAAAACACTCAAAGAGAAAGAATCACCTGTGTTAATTTGCATCCACTCTATTTGAATATGAAGAGACCAATTAGAGGAGGCTGTCTCATGATATATGACACTGTGAGGCACAAGATGGAAAAAAGACATTGCACTAAACATCTTATGATCCAGAGCTCTCTGGTGATGTGCATGTGTGTACTTTTAGCATGAGAAGACTCAGAATATAGGACAGGCTCATACATTAGCTGGCAGAATTGAAAGTACAATGTGGTCAGTTTACTCCATCAGTAGTTTAAACATAGTAGCCCACTGTTTCCATTTTTTCTGGGATGTGATATCCTTTTATAACCTGTCTTCAGGCCTAAATGGAACAAGTAATTGATCTTCCATCAGTCAATCAATATTCAGTCATTACTGTATTTTTACATTGGTAGATGTCATCATATGCCTAAAGACAGCACAGGTCTTAGTGAGAGTCTACTGTAGGTCATATGAAATGCTAATTTATTTATCTGAATATTTCTGTGAACAGATGGGTTTGAAATTTGCTCCTGGTTTCTGATAAAAGAGATGCATGCTTTTACCTTTGTTAGTACTTCAAGCAGGAGTCTAGATATGAGAATTTAGATGATCTTGGACTTGCACTATAGGGAGACAGACATCACATGACAACACAACGATGATGCAGAGAGAGATGGGTGTCTCTAGTGTGTGTGTGTGTGTGTGTGTGTGTTTTCTTTCTTCATTGCTGTCGAGGGCATCATGCCAGGGATGGAAGAAGGACATTTTGAGGTGCCCCTCCCCTAGCCCCAATGGAAACCCTGGAGCTGAGAAAGACCTTTGCAGGCTTGAAGTTCCTAAAGCAGAACCTGGAAATTCAGAGCAGGGTGTGCCTCTTCCTACTTGATTTCTGTGGGGCGAGGACAAGGAGGAAGAGAAGAAGAAAGAGAGTTTGGATTGATGGATGGTGATGTGTGTGGGGGGAAGCTTTTTGGAGTGAGTAGACCCAAGGAATCCCTCTTTTTATTTCACACACACACACACACACAAACACACACACACTTCCCTTAGACAGGCTGTGGGTTTCTATGGGTATGTAGAAACCAAAAAGGGGGTGAGTTTTTTTCATTGGGAGTTGGTGATATTCCTTCTCCTTCCCTTCAGGGTGTCTCCTTCTTGGCTGTGCCTCTGTGCACATCTGAACACAGCCAGAGAGAGTGTTGCTGCAGGGTTGGAAGGCTCAATGGAGAGAGGAGAAGAAGAAAAAGCCCCTCATCCCAGTTTTCTCTGTCAATAACAGGAGGGAAGCCTTCAGGTTGAGATGCTGATATGTGTATGTGTGTGTGATTGTGTGTCTTTGTGTAGAGGAATATGCAGGGGCCAATCCCACAGCAGTGAGTGTCCTCCCTCATCTAGAACCTGCATTTCCCCTCCACTGAGGAGGACCAGGCATGGCAAAATGGAGAACTTTGAGGAGGAAAGGGAGGAGGAGATCCCCACACAAAGGCTCCAGAAAACACTAGAAATCTGTGCTTTGCAGTCTTGCTCCAAAGGAAGGGCATTTTTTGCAATCCCACCTGAACAGAAGGTGCAGATGGAGGATGCATCCTGGAAAAGGAGGATGTGTTGGAACAAAAAAGGGGAGACTCCTGTGGATAAACTACAAATAGTTTTCACACTACAGCAATTGCACAAAAAAGTGACATTGTGAATGAAACAAAAATGAGATCAACAAGGATTCCATTCCACTCTGACCCATAGTGAGTGCCACTGGATCTCCCACATATGATTTGGCCAAGTTTCTGGCCACATAATTGCAAACCCATATAGGGCAAACCCCCCCTCCCCCACTACATCAAAGACTCAGCTCACTTCATAGGAAAAATCAATAAACTTGAACTTAAACCTGGAGACATACTAATCAGCTTTGATGTGGTCTCCCTGTTCACCAAAGTCCCCATAATGGACACCATGACACTCATCCAACAAATTTTTCCAAAGGACATCATACCCTGTTCGAACATTGCCTCACCACAAGCTATTTCCAGTAGGACAATGGATTCTATGAGCAGAGAGATGGGGTAGCAATGGGAAGCCCTCTAAGCCCTATGACAGTGAAATTTTACATGGAATACTTTTAAAAGCAAGCCCTAGAAACAGCACCAAAAAAGCCCACAACTTGGTTCTGATACATAGATGACACTTTCACCATTTGGAGCCATGGAGAAGAAGATCTGGCTGTGTTCCTGAACCACCTGAACAACATCCACCCCAACATCCAATTCACCATGGAAAAAGAAAAGGAAAGAACACTGCCATTTCTGGATGTCCTAGTCATCTGCAAACCAAACCAACATCTGGGTCACACAGTATACAGAAAACCTACACATACAGACAGATACCTACATAAGAACTCTAACCATCACCCAGGATAAAAAAAAGAAGAACAATAAAAACACTGGTAGACTGGGCAAAACACGTCTGTGAACCCCACTCCTTGGAAGAGGAATTGAAGCACCTAGACTGGGCTCTACAGGCAAATGGTTACTCCAGCTCAGGCATCAGAAGAGCTGCCAGACCCAGAAAAACCCAGAGGAGTGAAAACGAGCAACCACCCAAAGGGAAGATTTTTTTCCCCTCATACATCAAAAGAGTCACAGACAGAAGAGGCAACGTGGTGAGGAAACACAACCTCCAAATGGTTTACAAACCGACCAAGAAAATCCAACAAATGCTGCACTCAGCAAAGGACAGGAGAGACCCTCTAACAGCTGCAGGAGTTTACTGCATACCATGCAGCTGCTGACAAGTCTACATAGGGACCACCAACGCAATGTCCAAACATGAATCAAGGAACATGAGAGACACTGCAGACTGAGCCAGCCAGAAAACTCAGCAGTAGCAGAACATATTATAAACCATCCTGGGCATAAAATGCTGTTTGAAAACACTAAAATTCTGGACCATGCCAACAACTATCAGGTCAGAATGCACAGGGAAGCCATCAAAATCCACAAACCCTTCGGCAACTTCAACAGGAAAGAAGAAATCCTTAAAGTAAACAAAGTTTGGCTACCAATCCTGCAAAATAGAAAAATCAGCACTCAGCAAATGCAAATGGGAAGCCACCCAGGGTCAAGGGCTTTCCCAGCAGACAATAGCAGACAATAATCCTTGTTTGCATATCCTCCCACCCTGTAGCCATGCCAATCAACAACAGAACAATACCCAATCAACAACAGAACAATACACAGTTTACATGGGAATCACTCCTTCCTACCCATGGTCTCGCAGTATATATATACCTACTCTCTTCCATTCCAGCATTCTCTGAAGATGCCAGCCACAGATGCTGGCGAAACGTCAGAAAGAAACTCTTCTAGAACATGGCTACACAGCCCGAAAAACCCACAAAAAACTATAAACACAAATGAATTCACAATATTTTCCCAAAAATGACTATTTGTTGGTTCATGTCACTTTCTTGTTGGATTTGAAGTGGTTTGTGCACAATGTCGTGTGAAAACCATTTGCGCAATTGTGCCTAATATGCTGGATAATGAAGAGTTCTTATCCATTTAAACTTCCAATTTTCCCCATGCAATAAATTCCATTGAGTTAGAAGAGACCTCAAGGGCCCTCAAGTCCAACCCCCCTGCCATGCAGGAAGACAAAATCAAAGCATCCCCAACAGATGACCATCTAGCCTTTGTTTAAAAACCTCCAAAGAAGGAGACTTCATCACACTCCTCTCTGGATTTCCCAGACTACGCTTTTTCTGTCTCTTTCTATTTTTTAAAACAATTTTATGTTTGTGTAGTTTTATGCTTAACCAAAAAAGCTTTTCTTGTGCCCTGGAAACCCACCTGTCTGTGGTCTAGAAGCAGTTTGAGAATACATCCAACAATTCTGTCAGACCATAAATAGTAATTGTACAACCTCGTACCAGGTCAGTTTATTGGCATGACGGAAAAATAGATGGTTTAACAACAGCCTATAAGGCATGTTAGGCTAAGAGTCACTGACAGACCCAAGTTCATCTTCAGTGAGCTCCATAGCAGAGTGACACTTTGAACTTGGATCTTTCTAGTCCTAAAGCTTGTATAAATGGACAAATTGCCCTGAATTCCCTCTAGGCTTGCTGAGTCCTGTATACATGACATAGGGCCAAAAATCTGAGCTGGGTGCAGACTGTCTTCATCTCATCTGTACCAATTTGGGGCTTCCTCCCCCTAACTCACATTTAAATAGCATGCCTTTTGCTGTTTTTTTTTTTTTTTTGGCTTTCTTTGGAGTGACAATAGTGGTTGCC
This sequence comes from Phrynosoma platyrhinos, assembly GCA_020142125.1. NCBI lineage: Eukaryota > Metazoa > Chordata > Lepidosauria > Squamata > Phrynosomatidae > Phrynosoma > Phrynosoma platyrhinos. Next base: position 358,444,206 of record CM034701.1, read on the forward strand.
TTCCCTTGTGGTTCCTGTGAGTCTCCCAGCACTGCTGCTGAGGGTGCTTATAGAATCATAGAGTTGGAAGAGACCACAAGGGCCATCCAATCCAACCCCCTGCCATGAAGGAATTCAAAATCAAAGCATACCCAATAGATGGCCATCCAGCCTCTGTTTAAAAACCTCCAAAGAAGGAGACTCTCAAGAGAGTGTGTTCCACTATCAAACAGCTCTTACTGTCAGGAAGTTCCTCCTAATGTTGAGGTGGAATCTCTTTTCCTGTAGCTTGCATCTGTTGTTCTGGGTCCTATCCTCTGGAGCAGCACAAAACAAGCTAGCTCCCTCCTCAATATGACATCCCTTCAAATATTTAAAAAGAGCTATCATATCACCTTTTAACTTTCTATTCTGCAGGCTAAACCTACCCAGCTCCCTAGGTCATTCCTCATAGGGCATGGTTTCTAGACCCTTCACCATTTTAACTTCCCGTTCTGAGGTCAGAATGAGGTACATAACATCACTGGGTGCCTTGTTCTGACTTCAAGAGTGGTTCCACATGATAAATGGTGACCATGTGGGAAGGCAGCCAACCATTGTTTTCTGCAAGAGCTGAAAAGAGAGTAGGTAGGGGGGAATTTGGGACCAGAATACTGCATGGCCATCCCAGAGTTTTCAGGCAAGTGAAGACAAGCCCCTAATCAAACCATTAAAAACAATGAACCACAATTATTTTCCATTAGCATTTTTTTCTTTCCTTGATTTCCAGTTTTGAAACCATTTTTTTTTCAAAGAAGGGATTTTCCTGGAGAAATTTCAATAAATCTAGGGACCATAAGGTAATGTAATGATGTCACATTGTCATACAGTCTATCAGCTCTGAATGAATAGATGTTGTCATAAAGCCAGATCAGAACAAGGACAGGATATTTATTTATTTATAGAATGTATAAATCACTGTTGTATCCACCAGGAATGTTAAAGAAATGTACAGTGGTTTTCCTCACCACACTGTACAGCGCCAATCAGAACTGATTTCATCAGCTGGGCTCTATTTCATATGTTCATCTGAACAACTGGTAAAATGGAACTACAAAAGGTTAAATTCATGAATTGCACATCACAAGTATTACTCAGGTCTAAATTTAATGGCTTCTAGCTTTTTTTCTTCTCCTACCTTGTCAATGTGGCCTAGTGTGGGTTGCTGTAAGATGGCTTATCTCCCAGCCATTTCAGTTCCTTTGCATCCACTCATATCATCTGTTCCACATTCGTCCCTTGACTTGCTCCTGAAACAAACTATTTGCAAGATTTCCTGATTGCACATAGCTCACTCATGTTAGAATCCTCAGAGTGAATCTCACCATAATGTCTCCTTGTCAAAACCAAGACACACAAAATTAATAAATGGGAACATTTACTACTGAGGTCCATATCACACTTCCCATCTAATAAGAAATGAGTTTAGTCAACACTACAATGGCAAACTGAAACAGTGCCTTGATTTTGCTAGCACTGCTTCTAAGTGAAGAAAATGCATCAGTCTTTAAAAATATTGACACTTGAGCTGGGAAAATACCAACCATTTGTTGGTGCTCTGAAATATATAGCTATCTAATATATGAATGAAAGTGGTTTTCTACTTTACTTGTAAAAAAGACTAACCTGTATTTTTTCACACTTTCATTGAACATAACAGGTATCAGAACCCCAGTTTTATATTTTTTTTCAAAGATGCTAGAATATCCTTGGTTTGTATGTATGAAATTAAGATTATATGAAATATTACTAGAATGCATATTCATTTTCCCCTACCTAATCCTATAATCAAATTCATGGTAAGTTAAATGCATGCATGTGAGAAGTAGGTGGCAAGGTGTTTTGTTTTTTTAAAGGAGATGAAAAACATTGATCCACAAATGCACTGTTGAGTACCCAAACACAAAACAAACATTGAAAAACACACACACATACATGCACCCTCCACAGCTGCATGCAAAGAATCATCTAGTTTTTTATGGCAAAAAAAATGTCATCAGTTTAACATTCTACCTGTGGCATTAGCTATAAAAAGGATACTTTTAAACCCCTAAGTAAGTAGGATAATAGTATCCTAAATCTAATAAAATGTGACATCAGATATCAGAAAATATGATTTTCTGCCAGCCAAGCTGGTAAGCTACTTTATGTGACACTTTTCAAAAAGAGAACATTCTTCCTCTGTCTCTTAACATTGTGTCTGAAGGGGGTAAACTGCCGGTTAGGGGACATGTGTGAGGATGAAAAGGCCTTCTGTGTAGCTGACATGTTGTCCACTCATGTATGGCTGCATGTCACCTTATTTCTGCTGTCACAGAACCTGAGGCTAGTGCTTGATGCAATACTGGATTTTCACCACCACCCCCCATTCCTGTCTCACTCAATATTTATTTTGTCTTAGTGCTTTGCAAGAGGAGAAAAAGATCCCTGTCATCCTCCCTTGGCTTCCCACATGCACTTCAAAGGAATTCTCTGCCTCATCCACCATTCTCAGATGACAGAGAAAACAAATTGTAATTGGCAAATTGTGATCTAATTGGATTAGACTGGGACATAAAAGTGCAAAGATGTGGAATGCTAAGTGCTCCAAAGTCAGTGAATGATTTGGGAATGTTAATATTTTGCTTTAAAATAAGTAAAGTCCTGGGATTTGTTGTTGTTAACTGCCCTCAAATTGATCTCGACTCATGGCAACCC
>CM034701.1:358485798-358501625 GCA_020142125.1 Phrynosoma platyrhinos
CTAGAATCTTTCCCGGTATTGATGTCAGACTAACTGGGTGATAGTTGTCGGGATCCTCTTTTTTCCCCTTTTTTGTAGATGGGGACAATGTTTGCCCTCCTCCAGTCTGCTGGAACTTCTCCTGTTCTTCAGGAGTTCTTAAAAATTGTTGCCAGTGGCTCTGAGATTACATTTGCCATTTCTTTTAATATCCTTGGATGTAGTTCATCTGGTCCTGGAGATTTAAATTCATTTAGGTTAACCAGGTATTCCTGTACTTTCTTTTTACTTATTCTGTGCTGCAGTTCCCCTATTGTGTCTTCTGCTCCATTTTCCTCAGTCTGAACACCTTTTTTTTGTAAGAAGACTGAGGCAAAGAAGGTGTTGAGTAGTTCTGCCTTTTCTCTGTCCCCTGTATACCAGCCTATGACCTGTTCTGCACAGGCGTACAGGGATGTGTTCTTGTGCAAGTGTGCATGCATCTGAAAGAATGAAAAAAAATTAAAACAGCCACTGCTGGACCATGCGGTTGCATTGGCTCCCTTTGCGGCATCTTCTGGGCTGGTAGTGCAGTTAACGGGGCTTCAATACAACCTTGGAAAAGCCGCATTTACTGCCCCCCGTGCAGTTCCTCTGTCCCCATTTAGGGCATCCTCAGGGCAGGCAGTGTGGTTGCTGCAGCTTAGGGAAAAGCTAACTTTATGTCACCTTTTCCTGCCCATCTGTACAGCCCCTTCATCTTTCTCTAAAGTTAAAGTTAGCTGAGAGTCTAGGATAATTTCTTTCAAAACTGAAAGGCTTCTGAATATTATTTTTATGATGAAAATGCTAAAATGATATAGGATTTCTCTAAGCCATTTAAGATTATTTGCATTCATTTTCATAATACTAGAGTCCACTTAAGCAATTACTGGACATCCTTTAATGAGGGTATGCCAATAATTGAACCACTTTTGGTCTTGCTGACCATAGTACTTTCTACTTAAATTCTGTAGCTGACAGGAGAATGTACTCTGATGTCATAGGTTTTGAAAAAATTCTTGGGTGTGAAGTGAGGTATTAATTAAGTGTTAAGCATGACAAGTTTTAGTTGCATAGAATAATATGTGCACACGCACACATACACACACACGCACGGAAAAATTAAGAAGGAAAGAATCTATGGAGAAGAGCAATGCAAGGTTTTTGCTAAAACAAGTTCTGAGGAACTGTAATGGCATACACTCCAACATTTCACAGATAAAAACAAGTGAGGCAAAGTAGTGGTATTCTTGCACTGGGTGGCAGAACTTCTGGCCTAAGACTTCTGGTGGGGTTTCTGGGGCAGGATCCCCCCCCCAAAAGACCCAGGTGGCCTGGAAAATGCCCCACATAGGATTTGGAGACCCCCCCAAAAGCCACAGGTAGCCCAGAAAAGGCCTCATACAGGCCTCGGAGGCCCTGAAAAAGACCCGGGCAGCCTGGAAAAGGCCCTGTGTGAAGAACTACAGAAAAATAAAAACTGAATATGCTAAGTATTTGATGAGCCAGTTGTACTGCAGAGAACTCTGGTCTCTAACACCCAAAGTGAACCTATTAAGGGGTTTTCTTGGAAGACTTTTCACAAGGGGTTTGCCCTTGTCTTACTGAGAGAGTATGACTTGCCCAAGGTCACCCAGTGGGTTTCCCTGACCAAGAATGGATTTGAACCCTGGTCTCCCAATCTCTTAGTCCATCACTCAAACCATTATACCTCATTGGCTCTCAACCCACTAAATAGTTTATTGCACAGCACTTGCAGGAACAGGAATGGAATGGAACGGCACAGAACAGGGCAAGAACGCAAGTTACTGCACAAGAGAATGCTGCCGATGCCACCAGAAGTCCCCAAGCTGTTCCCCAGCCGTTCCTGGCAACCGATTTTGAAGAACAATTTTGAACCGTTCTTCAAAATCGGCTTTCAGGAATGGCTGACCAATGGCTTGGGGACTCCCAGTGGCATCGGTGGCATTCTCCTGTGGAGTAACTTGCGTTCTTGCTGTGTTCCATTCTGTTATGTTCTGTTCCCATTCCTGCAAGTGCCGTGCAATAAACTTATATGTCTCAACCCGCTTGCCAACCCACTAGGATTAGGCAATTAATTCCATTGTTGCACTGTTCTTAGCATCAAGAGATGTCTTCTAAAGAGGAACTGAAATCTACCCTACTGTGATTTAAGACCGTTATTTGTATTCCTCTCCTTTGAGAAATCAGGGAGCCAATTTTCACCCTCTATCTTCTAAGTGGTGGCCCTTTGTGCTGGCTTTTGTGATACCCAAGCCCCACCATCTTCTCTTTTTCAGACTAAAACATATTTGGATCTCTAACGTGAGACTGGAGCTAGGGAGAAACTCATATCTGCAGGACTGGTTTCACAAAGAAATCAGTAAGAGGGTAGCCATGTCTATAAGAGGAAAATCCTTCAGGCAGAAAACCAAGAGAGTCGGGAGAGGAAAAGCTACCTCCCCTCCCATATTAATTTGTACATTGAAATACAGGCATGCCCCAATTAATAAAGTCTCAGAGAAAAAGGCTCTTTTTACAAAATCTTTATGCCAACCAAGCCTCTTGTTTTTCCTCTGTCTTTTGTCTAATTGAAAGATTTTTAGCAACATTGGCACTGTGTGGATGGTGAAGGGGGACTGGAGAAACATAGATTTATTAGTGTTGGATTGTGGCAGGATGTCTACAGAAAATGATACAATAAAGCTCTAGCTGAGAAAGAATGGGATTCTGCTCTAGTTGATTTTACTATAGCTGTGTGTGTCTGCCTATCACAGTCAGAGTAAACAGCAGCTGCCCCCAGAACCCACTATTAGGCACATGTGAACAGCAAAAACGGTAGTCTCAGAAGAATTTGAAAAGGCTGGTGAAAAAAAAAATAACCCATGGATGAAGTTTGGAAGAATCCCTTGTACACATGGTCTCTAGAAGGTTCAACATATTTTTGTTTAGTTATGCAATAGCAATAGCAAGTACATTTCTATACCACTTATCAGTGAATTAGCACTCCCTAAGTGGTTTACAATGTGTAAGCCAACTACCCTCAACAAGCTGGGTACTCATTTTACTCATTTTAGTAAACCCTCCATCTTTCTGCAGGATTGAATTTACAACCTGGTAGCTGTAGTAATGGCATTTAACCACTGTGCCACTAGGGCTCCTGCAAGACATAGGACGTTATCACATGTGGGCCAGAAAGTGATAATAAAGTGGAAATGAGGCATTCCAAAAATAAACCAAAAATAAACCTTGATTCCGCAAATGGCTTTCACACGTAATTACCTTAATTGCGAATTTACAGTAAGTGCATTTAACATTCACACACAAGTGAGAAAAGCCTGTAAATGTACTAGAAATGAGCTTCTTGCACATGCGCAGATAGAGGAATGCTCGCTGGAACCATAGAAAAAGCAGGGAAATGCTCCCAAGTTCGCATTTGCTTTTCACATTATGGTAAATGCGAAATTACCTTAATTCCGCATTTGCATTTCCTCCAAACAACCGAATTTCAAAAGATCTCAGTTAACACCAGTTTCTGTCCACTTTCTATCCAGTTTCTGTGCGATGTTGTGTGAAAACACGGGGCACAAATCCAGTTTCTGTTGTGTGGATTAACCAACAGATTTGCCCCCATGTGATAACGTCCATACTTGACCCAGTCCATACTTGACCCAGTCATTTCATTTTGTAGGTGCATATGGTTAGTTCTGAGTTTTTTAAAAAAATCAGAAACATGTTGAATTGTTCTTCTTAATTTGTGGAACTGATCTCTGTTCTTCCTCTGTTCTTTCTGCTTCTGATACAAAATATTCTGTTAAAGAAGTAATTCCCATGCACACATTACTTTGTTTACTGAGGCATTCCTGTTGTATCAGAAGCAGATTTTCTTATTCCCTCCAACATATTTCATATGTATTATTATTATTATTATTTCAGGTTTCAGAAATAAGTATAACAGAACAAACCAATACCAGCCCTAAACAAGGAGATTATCGCACTACCTTTAAAACACAGTAAAAAGAAACTTACCTCCCCTGAATTGAAATAAAATTTGGGCTGCATCCTGATGCTATCACATTTTGGAAAGTTCTGACTTAGAAAAATGGCCACCAAAACAAGTTAAGTCAGCAGGGCTAAATTCAGCTGCATTCCGATGGCAGTTTTTTGGGGAAAATCCATGTGATAGCATCCAGATACAGCCCAAATTTTACTTCAGTTCAGGTGAGGTAAGTCTCTTTTTAATGCATTTTAAAGGTAGTGCAATAATCTCCTAAAACAGGCTCTGAATATGACAAGAAAAGCCTGTAAGCGGAATGCTGACACAATTACCACTGCAGCTTCTGGAATCCATGTTCATATAAAGTTTAATTTTAGCAAAATCTTTAACTTTAATTAGATGTTTACAGAATTTTATATAATGTTTTCTTTAATAAGTACAAGGGGAAAAGTGGGGCTTCCACAGACAGACTCACTCCTTTGTATGTCTTCTAGGTTGTACTCTTTAGCTATATCTAGAAAATGGAGGCTTAATACCTCCCAGGAGGGCTGGAATTGTCCTTGACTACCATGAGGTGAACATAGGGGAACTCCAGGTTCACAAAACTCTCCTTTCTTAATTGTCTTCCAATATATGACAAATGCCCCTGCATATTAAAAATCCATCATCCATTGGGAACCTAATGGGAGCAAGACCCATGATGGTAAAACTTGCATTACTAGTGTTCTTGGATGGGGGTTGGTCCAAGGTTGCAAATGACTTATGAAAATAAATGCACCACATCTCAAAATGATGTTATATTTTAACAACTAAAATATATAAACTTTATATGGAACAGTTACATGGGGACAGAGTTCGCTGATTTTTCCTCTCCTCCGGGAGATAAAATCAATTTATCTTTCTCTGCATGAGTGCAGTCTCTGAAGTACAACATCACAGGTTTAGTGAAACCCACCATTACCTTAGCAAAGCCTTTCCCAAGTCTGCTGCCATCCAGATGTTTTTAACTTCAGCTTCCTCACCGTTGGTCATATCAACTGGGACTGATGGAAGGTCACAAAGTTGGCTGTATTCTTTTATTTCTAGGCAATCTGCTCTCTTATGTGGAACAATGTCCTTCACAGAACTCAGTTGAAAACTCTAAAAACTCTAGCCCTCATGTTCTAGTTGTCATGTGTTGTTCTAGAAGTCATAATTACATTTCCAGCTTTGCTCCTCTCTAAAAGATATCCTGTGAGGAGCTTGCCATAGGTGTTTTGGCTCCCCAAATGATTTCAAAATCCAAACAATGCAAGTAGACCATATTACAAGTTGGCCAGTTTGGCAGATACCACCTTTGTCCTTCATGAGTCACCTTGGACCACATACTCCAGCAACTTTCAATATGTGAGCTTCCCTTGGATGCAAAGCAGAAGCAACCAGAAACATTTTTTTTGTTTTAATTTTGAAGCCTCCTCCCCTTCCATTAGCCTTGCTTTGGGAATCTTCTGGCTGTGGTCTGGGAGCTGTAAAAATGGGTTGAGGCCATATGTGATACATATGCCTCATGTTGCCAATCTGTGATGGGTGGAATGAGTAGAGAAGGCTTTATGTTGCAGTTCTATCAATCATTCAACTATTGATTGGTTATGGATGAGTTCAGCGTGTCCTTATACTCATTGGTCCTAAAGTAAGTTGCCAAGCTGTGGTGGGCCAGGAGATGGGTCTGTAATGGTACAGCTTTCCTTGCTTTTGTCTACAGCACCCCATGATGTGGAAAAGGAGTAGAGAAATGCATGACATTGCTACTTCTAAAGATGTGCTGAGCTGTACATATTATCCAGGAAAAGGGAAAGTTTTCCCCAGAGGCTGTCCTCTGGGTCCTCTCATCTTCTGAGATAGTCTGAGACTAGGCCTTTTCAGTGATGGCATCTCATTGGTAGTGTATTCTTCTCATCTGGGAACTTTTATTATTTATTATTTCTGGAGATACTTTATAGAATGAGCCAGATGTTGATGGATGTTTTTTGTTTCTCACATTCATTGCAATAGCTGCTACTGTTGTTATTATGCTGGTTAAATGAGATTATTGTTATTTTAATAGATTGTTTTAAATGGCAGCCATCATGAAAATGCCCATAAGGCTGAGGAGCAGGATCTAAAAATCTGTGAATGAACAAACTCCTCTGAACAAATCTTGCCAAGAAAACCAATAGTAGGTTCACCTTAGAGTTTCCATAAACCAGAAATGATGTGAAGGCACATAACAAGAAGAGGAGGAGGAGGAGGAGGATAATGGAGATGCTATTTGCAACACTACTTTGCTCATCTTATATAGTCTCATTTTATGATTGTGTGTGTGCACATGAGTGCCAACTCCTGGAGTTTGATGTGTTTGCAAACCACCTGTAAGCCCCATTAAACTTTGCCCTTTGAAATCTCTTGTTCTCATCTTGCACTGTTGATTTATGATATTTTCACATTCCATGTTTAAAACCAATACATTTGTGAGCCAAACTACATTTAATTCATCCACCAGAGTGACATATTTGTAAAGAATGTTGCTCCTTTATAGTTGGTTTTGAAGGGAAAGTAATCAGAAGTACATTTTGCTAGCTCCCTCCTTGGGCCTCAGATGTTCTTTCAATGTTCAGTGAGACTTACAGGTGATTAGTATCTCTCAGTGTCAGGCCATAAGCCAAGAAACCAGTTGACATTCCTCAACTGCCAAAGAAATAAAAGAAAGATGTACCAAGCAAGTGGTATTGCTTGCTCCGCGAATGCCTACCTCTCATCCCAAGCTGTGACAAATGTTGAAAATCATAGAAACGAGAGGCTGCTATATTGGCTGAAATGTCAGCTAGATTAAATGAAAACAGGTTGATTTTTAGCCATGAGAGAAAACCCAAATCAAGTATGTAAGGTGTAGGGAGAAAAAGAGAGAGAGCATTTCAAATATAAACCCAAAAACTGACAAGTGTGCTGTCAAAAGCAAGTCACTAGAGACAATCAGGGCTGAAACAAATCTAACTGGTATTCTGGAACTGTCTGAGCTGGTGGGGAAAGGAACTCAAATATGGATATGGTGTATGTCAGAAAAAGTACAAACATTGTTTATTATTATTATTACTGCAAGTAACTCTTCTCAGCATTTCATTTCTAAGATTCTTTGTTATCGTTTCTTCATAGAAACAGAACAAAGGACAAGCAGATTGCTTACACACATCAACTTTAATTGATCACTGTAAAAATTGGAAAGATTTGCATCACCTTAGACAGCCCTTTGAAAATTTAGAACATGGGTAATGATTTGCATCTTTCTAGATCCTATTACATTCTATCCCACAGCCACACATTTGCTTTATAACTTGAGTTTTTAGTATTAACCCATACTGCATCTGAAGGAATGGATAGATATTAACAAAAGCTCATAAAGATAAGTTAATGGCACAGCTATATTGCTGCCCCACCCCTGTTTTTTATGCTAAAAGAAATGAACATGGCTAATTCTTTGAAAACTACTACTGTGGTAGACACCAGATTTAGCTGGATGGAGTGGAAGTCCATCAGTCTCCTCAAGAGGCTTGCCCAGGTATAAATGGACATCACCTTTCTGAATAAATGCAAACTGTACTTATAGGATTATTATTTCAGTAATTTCCATGGTTAGCATTTACTTCTATTGATTATGAATTTGGTTAACTTGATTACTCAAAATGATTTTTGGACCAGAAATACTTTGTGTGAACCTGGTCCCTAGACAAGTAGCAGCATCTCTAGAATAGAAGTAATGCTCCTGTGACGTAACATTCCCTCAGTGAGCCATGCTTTGCTTTGCATTAGGCTAAGAACTCATTTCTCTAGCAGTGATATTGGTCTGACAACAAACAGGGTATCCATGTTCCTCATTTATTCTTGCTCCAGCCAATTTCTTCTCTAGAGAACTTCCAGTTTAGATATGTTACATATGAAAATGATACTTTGTGCCTCCTTTGCTAATGGTAATTTCTGGCAGGATCTTTTAAGGGTAAAATTCATGCAAATATGTAAGATATATCACTTCTTTGTAACTATAGACTGTGTGTGTTGAGTTCCCTGTTTTATTATGTATCTGAGTGGAAAGATCTGTTGAAATAAGATTCATTAAAATAGCAAAAAAGAGAAGAACTTCCAGCAATTTTTCATAGGAAATGACAGCATAAATCTCTTGCAAATCACCCACTGTCTTCTCTGGTGACGATGAAGTGGATACAGAAAGCTAGAGAGAGAGAATGAGGGATTTGAAGAGAGAGAAGAACAGGAAGAATGGTGACTCAACGTAGCTGCTAACACTTCCTTCCTAATTTTTTTTAATATTTTGGAAATTAAGAGGAAAGAAAGGAACCAACAGGTATTTGCCTGCACGACAAAAAGACAGATCACATTTCAAGTTGCTGGAAACTAAATTTTATTTTTTATTTACAACAAATAAAAAGTATGTCAGACAAAAACATATTTTAAAACCTTCCTCTGGAGTCTTTGAAATAGTCTACAGAGAGTACATAAGTAAATACCTCCATTCCTCCACCCATTAGCAACTGTTGAAAAAACCCTTTACCATTCTGACACCCAAAGGCCTTAGGACGTTTTCACACGGGGCAAAAAAGGGAGTCATTCCTACCTCCATCCGGCCCCACTCCTGCTCCGTGCAGGAAAAGTTCACACGACGTCGCAGCAAGCCCCTCCTCATCCTTCGCCATCCCTGCGCCATCCCTGCCTCACTCCGGGGTCTTGCTCGTCGTGTTCATACGATGTCGCAGCAAGCCCCGCCCCATCTTGCGCAATCCCTGCACCATCCCTGCCGCTAGCCGGCTTTAGCCCCATCTTTTTAATTCCTTTTTTAAAAAGGAATTACAGGCGCTTCTGCCGGAGGCAATCAGGAGTCATTCCGGCGGCTGCTGTTTTCGCCGCCGGAATGACTCCTGATGGCTTCCAGGGGGCTTCCAGGCGGCTTTAGAGCCACCTGTGTGAAAACGTCCTTAGAATATACAAAGGACTGAAACATTTTGAGTTTTCGACAATTAAACTTTAGGTTAAATTTCTAGCAACTTGAGACATTAATATTATTACTCTGCCTCTGTCTCTTCCCAATAAGCCAAGACTCAGTGAAGAAGAAGAGCTTACAAAATTAAAAAAGAACACAATACATAACCTCTCTTTATTCAAAGATATAGCTGTCTTAGGAGTTTATCACATGGGAGGAAAGCACCCAAATCCTGTGGATAAATGGGATTTAAATTCAGCAACATGCCACAAAAGCAGGATTGTTTTCAGACAATGTAGGGCTAATTCAGCATTATCCCGACATTAACCTGTGAATAAAGCGGCAAAATCACACTGCTTTTTACTTTCAGGAAAATCCCAAAAGTAAAAAGCTGCACAATTTTGCCACTTTATTCATGGGTTAATATTGGGATAATTCTGAATTAGCCCAATGTGTCTGAAAACAATCCCACTTTTGCGAGATATTCACAGGATTTAAACCCTGTTTATGATGGGATTTGGGCGCTTTGCCTCCTGTGTGATAAACTACTTAGTCTGTAGAATCAGTATGTAGAGAAATCTTGTAGCACCTTTGAGACTAACTGAAATAAAGAAGTTGGCATCATGAGTTTTCGTAGGTAACAATCCCACTTTTGTATTTGTATTGTATTTATAGTATTGGTTGTTTTCATTTATGAAAACAAATAATAGAGAGAGAGTATGGAGAGAGATCTTGTAGCACCTTTGAGACTAACTGTAATAAAGAAGTTGGTAGCATGAGCTTTTGTAGACATCAGTCTACTCCCTCAGATATGCATCTATATTGCATCTATAAAAACATGCATAAATACAAGGATATGAAATTATTTTAAAAAAAATTATAGTCTTTTAGATCCTTATTGATAATGTATCAATTACAACATAAATGGTCTGGAGAACTTCTGCAATTTGGAACAAAATGCTCTGTGTAATGCTAGGTCTGCTTTTGGGTACATGAGAACTACAGGCAAAATATTATACAAGAATTCCCATTTGCCCCACAGCAGATTTTGAGCTCCTTGGCCTGCTTATAATTCCTCATCCATTAGTCTCTCCCTGTTCCCACTGCTGGAGTGTATGACTTTTGTTCTTCCCTTCCTGTGCCCCAGTATTTTGGCTTTCCATGTTCTGATGAACAACTATTACTGCTGAGCCTCAGCAACCAAGATATAACCTAAACGCAGCTCAAAGTCATACACACCCTGCAGCAATGACTGGACCCCTTACTTAGAATCATAGAATTGGAAGAGACCACAAGGGTCATCCACACCAACCCCCCACTATGCAGGAATGCACCAGCAAAGCACTCCCAACAGATGGCCATCCAAATGAGACTCCACCACACTCTAGGCAGCATATTCCACTCTTGAACAGCTCTTACCTCAAGAGATTCTTCCTAATGTTTAGATGGAATTTCTTTTCTTGTAGTTTGAATCCATTGCTCTATGTCCTAATCTCTGGAGTAGCAGAAAACAAGTTTGTTCTATCAGCAATATGACATCCCTTCAAATATTTAAACATGGCTATCATATGTTGGTGAGAGGAAAGCCAACAACCAGTGCAGTCTGGGGACAGGTCTACCCAGATGCAGCCAAAACAATATCGTAGCAGAGTTCAAAACCAAAAACACCCAGCTATTGGTATAGGCAATGCACTGACCACTTTTCACACTCAAAAGAAACACACACACAGATGTAATTGATTCATCCAAAGTTCTGGAAGCTTTATTTTCAGTTGTAATGTGTACAATATAATACAACTGACTCTTCTCCATCAGCTTCCAACCAACTACTCTGATATCTGCTCCAAACAACTCTCCAACAAACCCAACTTACTCATATGTGACCAGTCTCTTGGTCCACTTATATAGGAGGTTGGCTCTGAGTCATTATTCTGTGTTACATAGCATGATGCAACCTTGCTGTAACTTTGCCTTATGCCATGTGCTCCTGACTCAGTAGTCTGTAATTGTCCTATGGAATTTATGTCACTTGTCCATCAAAACATTTTTCTATGGTTTCATGCACAATTATTTCAACATCATATCATCTCTTAACCTTAATAAGAGCCCTGGTGGTTCAGTGGTTAAATGCCTCTACTGCAGCCACTCACTCGCAAACCATAAGGTTGCGAGTCCAATCCCAGTGAAAGGGTTCAGGCTCGACTCAGGCTTGCATCCTTCTGAGGTAGCTAAAATGAGTATCCAGATTGTTGGAGGCAATTAGCTTACACCAGGGGTAGGCAACATTTTTCACCTTGGGGCCGGTCCTGATAAGTCCCTCCCACCACTGGGCTGAGAGGAGGGGAATGGCGGTGCATGCGCCCCCCCTCGCACTGCCGTTGCCGCCGCTGCGCAGCCACCTCCGCGCGCACGCCTCTGCTGCCATTTTGATTGAGGAGTACTGCGCATGTGCAAATGCATTGCAACCATTTTGATTTCCAAAATGGTGGTTGCAGTGCACCCGGCTGCACGGCGGCGGCTGCAAACTTCCGCCTGGGCTGGTAAGTCCAGGGACCTGGGCCTTAACCAGCCTGCGGGCTGTAGGTTGCCGGTCCCTGGCTTACACATTCTAAACCACTTAGGGAGTGCTTAAGTGCACTGATAAGTGGTATAGAAATGTACTTGCTATTGCTATTGCTAAACTTGTTTTCTCCAGGCTAAACATACCCACCTCCTTAAGTTACTTCTCACAGGGCATGTTTTCCAGATCTTTCACCATTTTGATCACCCTCCTTTGGACACGTTCCTGCTTGTCAACATCCCTCTGGAACTGTGGTGTCCAGAACTGGACACAGTATTCCATGGAAGGTTTGACCAAAGCAGAATAGAGTGGCACTATCACTTCCCTTGATCTACACACTATATTCCTTATGGATGTAGCCTAGGATCATATTGGCTTTTATTAGCCATTGCATCATACTGTTGACTTATGTTCAGCTTGTGGTCTACTGAGACTCCCAGATCCTTTTCACATGCACTGTTCTCAAGCCAAGGGTCACCCATCCTATAATTGAGCCTTTCAAAAATAAATAAATAAATAAATTCTACCTTATTACCTTAGATTTCTTGAAATTCATTTTGTTAGTTTTGGCCCAGCTTTGTAATCTGATCCTGTCCTCTGGGATATTAGCTACCCTTCCCAATTTGGTGTTATCTTCACATTTGATAAGCATGCCTTCTATTCCATCATCCATCATACTTGTTGTCTGGCCATTCCTAGTGTCACCAGAGGAGTCTGAGAGGGTGGTGGGGCAGAGCGAAGGGCTTCTCCTGATGATTTTAGTGCTGTAATGGGCTTGTAAAGGGAGATACCAACCTTCAAATAAGCTTGACCAAAGCCATTCACTGTAGTTTGCATCTATATATTAACTTGTTCATCCCCCCCATTTGAAAACAGAAGCTTCAGAGTTTTCCTGCTGCTTGCCAGCACTGACAAAATCCTTAATGTGCCACTTAAACATTAAGCATACGTTGAAATCCATTACTCTCCAACAAATCGCTAATGCACATGTTTAACTTTTAAGCATGCCTTAAATCCCCATTGACTTCCAATGCACATTTTCAGAATTGGGGCTTTTAGGAAATCAAGGGGCTTGTGAGTAATTGTGGCCATCAGAGGGTAGTTCCTAATGGACAGTTCTAAGTGCTGGTAAACTAGAACAGATAGATCAACGTTTTAGAAATAAAGTGTGCCAGTACAGGCATTAGCTGTCTATTCTGTTAACTTGAGTGAAGGCATCTTGTTATGAAATTGTTGCCTATGCATACTCTGATGGGACTGGGAACTCAAGCCCTGTTGAGACAGTGAAAATAATCCAGGATAAGTCCAGGTTGAATCTCTGTTGTTCACATGCATCCCAAATGCACCCAATTAAATTTTTGGGTTCAGGGCTGCCAAAAAACCACTTAACTTGGAATAATTGATCATGGGTTTTCCCCAAAGTTTTTTTTTTAAAGATTTGCATCATTGGCAGTGTGAATAACCAATGTGAATAAACCCAGGATAATTCTGAATTAAACTCTGCATGCCTTGAACACATTTTGAATGCATTCACATTGTTGATTCCATGTTTATTTGAGTGTTGGCATGTGTGAGCAACCAAACTCTCAGAGATGCATGGAGATGTAGTTCCATAGTGTGAATAACCTGGAATGCATAAATGAGGGAGTGCTTAAATGCACTGATAAGTGGTATCAAAATGTACTTACTATTGCTATTGCATTGCTCCACTTAAAAAAAAATGATGTCTGAATGACCCCAGAGAGAGAGAGAAAGAGAGAGAGAGAGAGTAGAGAGAAGAGAGAAACATACATCAATCACCCTGTATATTCTGTCTGTTGCTGAAGCATCGTCTGCATGGGCCAATAGAACAGCTCCTCTCCCCCCTCCCCCCAACCTATTGGCAGGGAGACTGAACAATGCACAGCCCAAACCCTGGTTCTGGTATAAAGACACCTGATGACATCTGGCCAATTCAGGCAATGCATCTGTAATTGTGTTAGGACTGAAATAAGACCTCTCCTTTAGATCTCAGGGTCCAGAAGGCTCATGTAGGGAGATAGCCTGAACCTAGGGGCCTGTCTGCACTGATTTCAAGAAATGGCTCTGCCCCATTTTGGAACCCACCTGTGCTGATGATGCACATGATTGAAATATTAGGAAACTGGACCCAAGCTGTGCTCTGGGGCTTAATGCCAGAGCATGATAAATTCCCAGGTTGATCTAGTTCAAGCTTGAAAGAGTGAACCATCACACCATCATGCAGACTGAATACAGGTGCAAAGACAGAGGGAGTGGCCAAGTGGCTGCCAGTACTATTGCTGGCCATAATTTTTTAGTCGCCTGCCCATGAATTGATCACACAAACACACAAGTGCTCAGCCATGCAATCGATCACTGCACACCCTGTGAAGGAAAATGACAACAGACATGTCAGATTACCAACAGTAACATGGATTTAATAAAAACATTGACAAACTGGCTGGTTCAACAATCGGCCATGGGGGGAAGGGGGAGAGAAGGGGGTATGTACCAGAGGGCTCCATGACCATGCTGTGCCAATATGTCACTGGGCACACTGATGCTCATTACAATCAATCAGTCAATCATGCTATCAAACACGTGGTTCCATGCGGCATCCAAGGGGATGGCAGCTTTCAGCCCAGGACATATAGGACTTTAAAGATCATATCTAGCACATTGAATTTTGCACAGAAAGAGACCGGCAGTCATTTCACTAGAGCAACAGGCATTTTAGTAAAAAAAAAAAAAAAAAGTGGGGGAGAATTTCCTTACATGCTAGCTAATGCATAACATGGTAGGGAACATTTGTTGTTATTTGCTGTCAAGCCAGCTTCAACATATGGAAATCCTATGAAGGAAAGACATCCATGCATTCTGGTCATACAGAGCCCTGCTCATGTTAAGCAAATTTAAGGCCATGGCTTCCTTTCTCGAATCAATCAATGTGTAATACAGTCTTCCTCTTTTCTTACTGCTTTCCTCTTTCTCTACCATCATTATCTTTTCCATTTAATCATGTTACTCCATTATATGTCTAAAATACCACAGCCTAAGTTTAATCCTTCTAAACTTCTAATTCTTGTAAAGAAAGCTGATTTGATTGATTTGCTGTATGATCCATTCATTTGTCATTTTGGAAAATACAATTTTGGGTACTTAGAACTAAAGAAATGTGCATAGGCACAGTCAAATTGGACCCAACTGATTACACTGTACAAACTTCATAGGTCAATGGCAGGTTAGAACCAATCCCTACAGACATTTTCCTCCCATCTACATATAGCCTTAACAGCCCAATTTTATGTGTATTCAGGTATAGGGCCCACTGTACTCAGTAGGGTTGACTCCTAAGTAAATATGCGTACAAGTGACATCTTTTTTTTAGCATGGCAATGCTAATAATCTCACTCATGCATTCTGGGTTTGTTATTCACACCACGGAACCACATCTCTGCAAGTTTGGTTGCTCATATGTGCAAGCATTCGAATAAACATGGATTCAACAATGCGAATACATTTAGAACCCCTTTTTGGGTATGCAGCATTTTATCCTGGGTCTATTCAGGTCTATTCATATTGGCTATTCACATTACCGATGATGCAGATCTTTTTAAAAAAAACTTGGGGGGGGAAGGAACCTGATGCTGATTATCCTGGATTAAGTGAGTTTTTTTGGTGCCTCCCCAAATTTATAAGCTTATTGCATGGCACTTAAGGAATGGGAACGGAGAAGAATGGAAGGGAAGGGAACTGAATGGGGCAAAAACACATTTTACTGCATGGGAGAATGCTACCAATGCTGCCTGGAGTCCCTAAGGCATTCCCCAGCTGTTCCTGGCAACCGATTTTGAACCGTTCTTCAAAAATCAGCTGCCAGGAATGGCTGGGCAATGTCTTGGGCACTCCCGGTGGCATCGGCGGCTTTCTCCCATGCAGTAAAATATGTTTTTGCTCCGTTCTGTTCCGTTCCAATCCCTTCCATTCCTTTCTATTCCGTTCCATCCCTTTCTTGTAAGTGCCGTGCAATAAGCTTATTAATTGGGTGCATTTGGAATGCGTGTGAACAATGGAGATTTAACCTGGATTCATCCTGGATTATTTTCATAGTGTGAATAACCCCTAGGATTGCAGTCCCAGGGTATATCTGCAATGTACAATTACAGCAATAATATCACTTTAACTGTCATGGCCTTATTTTATGGAATCCTGGGATTTATAAGGTGACATAGGGGGGTTGCAGACTGCCAGAAATAGTGCAAATTGAG
>CM034701.1:358501725-358518321 GCA_020142125.1 Phrynosoma platyrhinos
AGTTTGAATTAATAGTAGTGATTGCAATGATTTATTTAGTAATGGCCTCAAACCTGAATTCTTAAATGAGGTCCCAAATATTGTATTTTTATGGTACAGTGATATCAAACCCAAATACCCTAAAGGCACCAGATCTTGTCTGATCCCAGAAGTTAAGCAAGGTTAACCCTGATCAGTGAGCGACCACCAATGAACATCAGCTATCATTGGCAATATTTTAGAGGAAGGAACTGGCAAAACCACCTCTGACTATTCCTTGCTTAAGAAAACCCTATGAAATTTATGGAATCACTATAAGTTGGCAGGCAACATGAAGGAACACACACACACAGCTAGGTTTTGGTGGCTCAAATGGTTAGGATTTCCAGTGTTAGGGTCTTGTAAAGGAAAGAAATTGCCAGATTTTTCTCTGACATTTTCTGAATGAAGTATTTGCTCCCCTTCTATTGCCTATGACTACCCAGTGTATACTAATATTTCTATAAAGCCATTATTAAACAATAGACTCATTTGGGGACCCTACTGAGCTGTCTTCTTCTTTAATTTATTGTACAGAAAGAACAAGGGGGGAAAAGTCACCTTACATTTCTGTTAATGACTTCATGCTTTAAAAGCAGCCGTGGTCTCACCTGCCGAGTTTTCCCCAGGTTTGAAACTCAGTGTGTTTTAAGTTTACCTTTTCTATTGGATGCAGGAGATGCTCGAGTTAATCTTCTTTAAAGTCCTATTCACTTAATGGAAATGCTTAGGTGTATAATTACATTGAGCAGCTATTGCTATTCCAAAAAGGGAGAGGAAAAAAATAATAATCTAATGGTATTGTCTCTATAAGCGAATGAGAATTTCAGGAGTAGATGCTGGTGCCACCCATGTGATCTGGAGAGGTTAATGCAGTTAAAGTTATTTCACAGTCCATTAAGGAGCTTACGGTGACCTCGTGACCTTTGAGCCAACAACACGGAATCCATTATCATCACAATGGAAGAGCTGTGGGTTCGGCTGACTTGACAATGGGCCCAGGAAATCCCAAGTTAGTACTTAGGATCTTTTTTTCCTCCTTAACATAAAAAAAAAAAATGCTCTTTTATTTCTGCTTCTTTGGTATGCTATTAATATACCCTCCTATAATTTCTAACATTAACATTGCTGAAGGTACAGAAAAGGACACCGGAATGAAGATGTCAGAACTGCTGACTTAGTTTGGTGTATGTTAATCCGAGTTACTTATGGAAATGCTGGAAAGATAACTGGAAAGATCAAGAGGAAAAACAGAAGAAAAAAGCTCACTGGAAATTATGATACATTACGGAAGCCTGTCTGAGGTCCTTCTGCACATCTTTATCGCTCTGTGTTTCTTAAGGCTGTGCATTACAATGCCTTCATGCTTACTGTGTCATAATGCCCACATGTTTTATTTTGGCCAACCGTGCTTCTGCAGCTGCATCTTTTGACTTATATTGATTAGCAAAAATTCTACAAAAGATGCATTTGCAAGCTCACATCACTGATCTTTAGCTACAGCCATCTCTTGGAGAGTATTATTAACCTTTCTTGAATGCCGTGCTTTTTAAAAGCTGCTGCCAAGCAAACTGAAATTCATAAAGATTTTAATGAAACCATTTTGAGCACCACATTCTCTCCATGTTTGGGTTTATGAGATAAATAAATCTAGCCATTCAGGCTTACTTAAGGAATGAAGAAAAGTATGCAATTACCCCATTACAGCATGCCCTGTTATTATGACATATTTGTTTGTTAATGTCAGCAATGGTGATAGTGGTAATTCTGGTAAAATAACATTTTATCTAGAGAGGGTCATGGAATTTACATTTCAGCCTCTTAAAGTACCAGTAACAATAAAAAGCAGAGGTTTCAAATATTCTATTAATTATGTTAAGCAAAACATTAATAATTTAGATTTATAAGAGGTTTGAAAATAGATTGCATTTCTGACATGCATTTACACAGTATTCCTCTACATTTTCAGACCCTTTCTTTACAATAGAGCTTATTCCCATGAAAGCGTATATCAGATTGCAGCCTGAATTTTAGATACCTTGGTTCATGCAGGACTAGGAAACAATCCTGCCTAAACTCTGGAGAACTGCTGCCAGTCAGAGTTGGCAATACTTGGTGACACGGACCAATACTCTGACTCAGTGAAAGACAGCATCCCATAAGGTTGCTGTAATTTTTAAAGCAGCATTACAAAAATGCTGAACCTGTTTTATCTGGGGAGTAAGTTCATAAATACAAAAAAGATAACACAGAACATTCTTGTGGGGGTCTTTATGTGAAATAAAGAGCAGTGCCCAATTTATATGCAAGTAGAAAGTCAGTATGGTGTAGCGGTTTGAGCATTGGACTACAAGTCTGGAGACCAGGGTTCAAATCCCTGCTCAGCATGGAAACCCACTGGGTGATCTCAGGCAAGTCACACTCTCTCAACATCAGAGGGCAAACCCTCTCTGAAAAAATATTGCCAAGAAAACCATGTGATGTGGTTGCCTTAGGGTTACCATAAGTCAGAAACAACTTGAAGACACAGAACAACAAGATATAGTTTATATAGTTTACAGCATATAAAATGTGAGATATGTTCCTCACATTATGAAGGGCCTCTAAATGGAAAGGAAAAGAGAATATAAGAATACCAACACGTGTAAGGGTATTTCTATGTGGTCTTTTAAACTGGACATAGGTTACAATATCAGTTATGTCTCAATCTGATCCTCTTAAAGAATTTGTTATGCACTTTACTTTAAACAAATAGTGCAGAACAAAATCACCCACCCAGTAATTGTCAAAATAAAGACAAACATTGACCTGGAAGGACAGAGAAGAGGTGTGGGGGAATGCATGGCTCCCAACCTAAGAGTAACGCCAAATTGAAGCCAAAAATAAACCAGTTCTTGGCTGAAAGACATAAGTGCTTTGTGAAATTGATATCCCTCCTTGGCTTATTCCCAGACAATATGTTGCCTTTCTGGGGGCTGATCAATATGATGGATGTGATGTGTGAAATCCAGGAGGGAGCTCCCCTTTAATCAAGCCCATTGTCCTCGACAGATAGGCAGCTGTGGACTAACATGCTCTCCAAACTGTCTCCCTGCTCTGCAAAGGAATGGAAGGAGGGAGTAAAGGAAGTGAAAACTGCAAAAAAGGAACATGAGATGGCAGCAACCGAGCAGCAGTGCGTTTCTGAGAAGTTTGCCGTGGTTTTACACACACACACGCTGGTCCAAGAGTCATAAACAAGGCAGGAAAGATGGTCATTTCAGGCTACGCCAAAGGGCTGGTGATGAAGTTGTTCCTTTCTGCTTAGCAACCCGGCTATGGAATCTGGCTGCTGTCCGAGAGCGTCCGCCCTCGCTTCTCCCTTATAATATTGATTTGCTACCATTATCAAATTTTTTCGGCTTGCGCAAAGATGAAATAAGTCAGGCTAAAAATATCAGAGGAAGGTTGCAACACTTTACTCTTTTAGACATGATGCAATTATCTGTGCAAAGAATTTTAAGTACCTCACCTCTCCCCGGTTCATGGATGAGGGAGGAAATCACTGGATTTTGAGTCTAGAGTTAATACAACAGAAGTAACACTGGCTGTGTCAACCTGCAAGGCTTTTGAAAGAAGAAAAAGAAGAGTATGCCTTCCATTTTTTTAAAACACACACACACAAACACACACACACAACACACATCTACAATTATTAATTAATTATTAATTGTTATTAATCTTTTCTTTACATGGCATAAAGCACTGAATGGATTTCATTGAAGAGATTAACATTACAGTGGGTTCTCTTTTATTTAAGACTTTCTTCTTCTCTTTGTTGTAAAGGTGTTCAGAGGTACAAATCTCATTTGGCTAACCTTCTTCAGTTTTACAGCACTATTGTGTGATTCATACATCATTTCTTGATGCCTGATGACCAGCTAATTATGTCCTAACCAATCTCCTAACCATGTGTGCTTAGCTCTGCCTAATAAAGACAAGGAACTTGGTGAAAGAGTCTTTTGCCCAAAGGATGATTTTGAGCAACTCAGTGGATAATGGGGTATAAATGTAACAAAGAAAGTTCTGAGGTGAATGCCAATCTTTATATAGCCAAAACAGTACTGTGATCATAAATCAAAGAGTTGGAAAGGATAGCAAGGGTTGTCTAGTCCAACCCCTGTCATGCAAAAATACACCTGCTAAACCATTTCTGAGAGATAGCAATCCAGCCTTGTTTAAAGACCTTCAAAGAAAGTCTGCCATCCTCTGGCCAAAAGAGCTCTTACAGTTAAGAAGTTCTTTGTAATGTTTACATGGGATATCTTGTCCATATAGAAGTGAACTTGTTTCATGACTCCAACATGGGTATGGATGTCCATTCTGTACTGGTTCCACATAGATATACAGATATAGATCTTGTCTTAAATTATATTCTTAGGGGGGTTGCAGACTGCCAGAAAAAGTGCAAATGGCGTCCACTTTTAGGTTTAGGGTTAGGGTTAGGGAATCATGGGTACTGTATTTTATTGTGGCACCAGAGCTCTCTCAGAACAAAAACAATTCCCATGATTCCCTAGCACTAACCCTAACCCTAAAAGTGGGCTCAATTTGCACTATTTCTGGCAGTCTGCAACCCCCCTTAGTCTCTAAATTGAGTACAGCCATTCAACTATTGATTCAATGAGTCTATTTTAACTGGGATTAACCAAGAGGCTTCTAGCCCTTCATTCAGATTATATCCATTCATACTCAAATTTATCCATGTATTATACATTTGCACCCATATTTATGTGCATATTGTTCAGAAGGATCCATCATGGATTCATTAATGGATACATGCCCCTATTGCCTAACACATTTTTGTATCTCTAGGGATTTTTCAAATGCATTCATGTTGTTGAACCCACAAATTCTGCTAATTTCCATGTCTGGTAAATCTGTGGTTTCTTTTCTTTTTAAAAAAAACGATAAAGTGAATTCCTAACATGACCCAACTGCCATAACAGTTTTTAGACACTTTAGACTCTTTGGACACCTATTCTGAAACTTGAGCAAAGCTGAAGACCCTTTAGCCATGTAAAAGCCAGCACTTGTGAAGTGGCCCCTTTCAGCATCAGCAGCATCCTAAGAGATGGCAGAGATAAGAGCAATAACATTAACTGTTGGACTATTTGGAATAGATGAAAAATTGTCAGGTGCAAAATTGGTCCCCAGTGGCCAAAACATGCCCAAACCTCCACAAAACAGCAGTTTGGGTAAAAGTTTTTCGAGCTGTGTGGCCATGTTCTAGAAGAGTTTCTTTCTGACGTTTCGCCAGCATCTTTGGTTGGCATCTTCAGAGAAAGTTTGGGTAAGATTGGTCTCCCTGCAACCCTCCCTAACTGGCACCAAAACACTATTTCTTTTGAACATCAAATGCCCCAAGTTTTGTCTCTGCACTTCTGTTTGCTTCTAGCATGCTGTTGTGATCAACTTGGAGTGGGGACTAGGGCCCAAAATTGTCTCCCTATGCAATTGCTCACCCCTGACTGAAAGCCTCACTGAAATCCAGACTGGAGCCTCATTTTTTTCCTTCTCTAGCAAAGCTTTATCATGCTGTGGACCCTCTTCCAGCCTACATGTGTCCTTCAGAATCTCCCATATTCCTTCCCTGAATATCTGCTCAGCTGCCCCAGTTCTCACTATGGATTCTATTTGGAACAGCATATAAAGCGTCAATATATTTTGTTCTTCATCATCAATTTTTTTGATCTGATACTTTTCCAGGGTGTTCATAATGGCTTTGCCTTTGTTTTTGTTGTTAAGTGCTTTCAAGTCTGTCTTGAAGGCAACCTATCTTAAGGTTTTCTTGGCAAGATTTTCCAGAGGAGGTCTGCCATTGTCTTCCTCTGAGGCCGAGAGAGTATGACTTGCCCAGAGTCACCCAGTGGGTTTCCGTGGCTGAACAGGGATTTGAACCCTGGTCAAATTCCCATAATTCCATCGCATGGTTCACTTTCATGAAGGCTACAGTGTCCCCATTCCCATTCCCAATGTCCTGCCACTCACTGATAAACCTCATTCAAGTGTTTAGGATAGGGCTAAGCTGAACACCCAAGAAGAAGGAGCAGACTAGCGTCACCCTCTCATGGCTCTCACATGCAGGGAATTACTATGAAGAGAGCTTCAGAGCCCTGAAACATCTGGGTTTTCAAAAGTCCACACATGTAGACCATGCTATCCTGTTCAACACAGGGAGAGCAATGAATATCCTGTTCAACACATGGAGATCACCAAAAGGTATGACTTCCTTATCCTGTTCAACACATGGAGAGGGGAGAGATAGGTCAATCCAATCCAGAAAAATATCTGAAAAGGGCTATACCTATATCTATACATAAAATTGCTTGACGCCAGCCAGAAATGTGTGTAGAAAGATTTTTAAAAGATACATCTCAGAGGTCAAATGTCATCTATCAAATCAGATGGTCAACTAAACTGAGTTACAAGGTTTCATTTCTGTTACACAGAGTAGCATACATCATGAATCCCATTAAAATATACATTGGCCATTGGGTAAGAAAAATATATTTTTGCACAAGTAACTTGTATCTGAGTGTTTTGTTCCCATATACAGTGTAACCATCCTTAAAACAGAAAGCATTATCAGGTAAATATATATCAAATTTGAATCAATCCAGTAAGTGGAGAAAAAATAAAATACACTTTACTGGGTGCATATTAATACCAGCAGCATTGTTGGTGATGTTAATGCATATTCTTTGCAAATGTCTCCCAAGCGAGAGGTATCCCATTAAATTCAGTTTCAGTAAAGTCACACACAAGGATTTCACATGCTGATAGGAGTTCATTCACTTTGGTGCATGCTGCAGATAATGTCTAAAGCACAAAGGCTGCCAAAATCTTATTTGTCCTTCAGATGAAGTCCATATTGACTGTCTTAAAAAAAAAAAAGAACCAACAACCACAAACCATGCAGCAACCCACCCGCTTTGTTTAAGCCATTATTTTCAAATTGTTTCCCAACTTATACTGCAATTGAAAATTGGACAGCTCTTCAATGGCAGCTGCATTTCAATTGATTATCAATACAGTTTTTCAGAATTAAGAATATTGTTCTATTCTTTTCCTTGGCATCCTGTTGACTTTGTGTTGTGGTCATTTCAATATTGCTGTACAGTTTTGTGTTGGACTCTCTGGCATTAAGATAACACATGGGAGAATCAATTAGATTTATTATCTCCTCTCCACGCTTACTGTGGGTGATAAGGCAAACTCTATACATAATGTAGGATTTATTTTCAAGGGCTTCTATGATTACATAGCTGCAGTTATCCAGGTGCAAACTGGCGTGTCACATACAAAGCTTGGAAGTTTCTATTTAAAAAGACAACAAAACTATAAAGAGACATCTAAGGTGAGTTTGCATGGACAACTTTTACAAGAAATGATTACCAAAAGGTATGACTTCCTTATAACCCAAGAAGTTCATACTGAGACAGCCATTAGCCCATTTTTCTTAGAAGTGTCTACATTGACAAAAAGGGGCTATACAGAATTTCAGGAAGGACCAGGTTTGCTTCAAGATGCTAGGATCTAAATCTGGGACTTCCTGCATACAAAATATGCACTCTGGTACTGGATGACAATCCTTCTTACAAATGTTCTCCCATGAGGCAAAAGAGAAACTAGATAAAACATTTCATGTAGGTGTGCCTCTGGATTGCTTCTGTTACAAGATAAACTTTTAAGAAGCAATTGTGTGAATCTTTTTGAACAGAAACATTACACAAAGTCTTGACTGTGTGTTCATGATCACCTAATAAGCAGTGATCTATTAAGACTCAAGTCTCTATCTTCGGTCTCAAATTGAGTCTCATGTCTAGGAGCCACCTTTTCACAGACAAAAAGGAGGTGGGTGCATTTCTCATAGTGGAACAGCAAACATGTTAGGTAATGGGCTTGAGGTGGGGCTTGAAGTTTGCTTTGCAGCCTGTCTGTACTGTGCATCAGAAGAGCCTTTTAAAGCTTTTCAAAGTCTTTAGAAGGACCTTTCTGCCTCAGTCCCATTGCTTAATGCATTTGCTGTTCCTTTCTGAGAAACGTGCCCCATGCTCTGGTGGTGAGTCTTGTCTGTTGCTCCAAGTGAACTGTGACAGTAAATTGGTCACTAAAAATATACAAGCTGCAGGTTGAGTCAAGTCAGCATGTCATTTATTGCCAAGTCAAGTCTAAATCAAGTCACTGAAGCAACTGAGGGGCTGTGCAGACTGGCTAAAAGGGATGGCATCAAAGTGGAGTGGGGGCATGGGGGCTGCACTCCACACACCCCGACTCTGCCCCCAAGCTGCCATCATGCTGTACGCCCAACCAGACAGCGGGCAGTGTTGCGGCGCTCTGGCAGTGTGACAACTACATGCTGCACACAAAAAGGAGTGCCAAAACATGCCACCATGGCAGCAAGGGCAGCTTTTTTCCATTCCTAAAAGGAGCACCATTTTGCTGCTTCTTTAGGAGGCAGAAAAATGCTAAATTGGGGCTGCAGCATGTGGTTGCTGAAGCCCCGATCCGTTGAGCAAAGGGGGGGGCACAGAGCTGCTCCTTTGGGATGGTCTGTTTCACCCCTGGGTCTGAGTTGAGTCTGAGGCTGCATCTGCACTGCAGAATTAATCCAGTTTGGCACCATTTTAACCACCATGGTGCCATGCTATGAATTCTGCTGTGCCAGTAAACTACAGTTCCCAGAATTTGATAGCATGGAGTCATGGTGGTTAAAGTGAGTCAAAATGGATTACTTCTGCAATGCAGATACCCCCTCAGTCCATCAACTCGAGCTACACCACTGCTAATAAGACCCAGCAAAAGTCTAGAATCTTGCTTATGAACTCATTAGCAAACTCTTATCCTCCTTGTATAGTAAAATCATCAAATCTTAGAGTTGGAAGGAGCCATCTAGCACTCCTGATAGATGTCCACACAAACTCTGTTTAAAGACCTTGAAAGGTGAGTCCACTATTCTTTGGGGCAATCCTCCCCACTGTCAAGCAGCTTACCTATTTATTGCCCTTATATCCCACTTTTCTCCCAAAATGGGATCCAAGGTGGCATATAACAGTTTAAAAAACAAAACATTGGGCACAAAAGTTAAAAGAGAATTAATTATCGGTATTATTAAAACATGGTTAAAACAGTTAAAACATGTAAAGCATATTTACAACATAGTTTTATTAAAAGATTAATTTTGTTTTTAAAATACAGCACATCACATTACACACACACTACAACTCCATCATTTAGATTCAAATTCAAAAGGCCTGCTTAAATAAGAACTCAGAGTAGATTTCTTACTCATGTTCAGGTAGATTTTCTTTTCTAGTAATATGAAGTCTCTGGAGCAGCAGAAATATAGCTGACTCCATCTTCTACTTGATATCCATTCAGATATTTAAGATAATTTCATATGAAAGCATTTCACTGCATAATCATTTCTTTTTTTTTTTAATATGGACCAAATTGTTTATGAACTAGAAAGCAGCAAATGTTTTTGCCAAGTGATACACTCTTGGAAAGAGTATCAAATGGTTGGTTATTTCATTGCTTATCATTGTATTTTCACTGGTAAAAATGTTGGAAAACGTTTGGCAGATTGCTTCCTTTTTGTGCCAAAATAAATGGGCGAGTTTGGGATACTGTGCATGGTGGCTTGTTGTTTAATCCACCAGGGGAAACAAAATGCTTTGGGCCAACCCTATTTGCAGGTGCACACCATGGACGTTATCACACGGGGGCAAATCTGCTGGTTAATCCACACAAATCCCAAACAGAAACTGGATTTGTGCCCCGCGTTTTCACACGATGTCGCACAGAAACTGGACAGAAAGTGGACAGAAACTGGTGTTTTTCAAGATCTTTTGAAATTTGGTTGTTTGGAAGAAATGCAAATGCGAAATTAAGGTTATTACAGTAATTTCGCATTTACTGTAATATGAAAAGCAAATGCGAATTTGGGAGCATTTCCCTGCTTTTCCCATTGTTCCAGCGAGCATTCCTCTATCTGCGCATGTGCAAGAAGCTCATTTCTAGTATATTTACGGGCTTTTCTTACTTGTGTGTGAATGTTAAATGCGCTTACTGTAAATTCGCAATTAAGGTAATTACGTGTGAAAGCCATTTGCGGAATCAAGGTTTATTTTCCGTTTATTTTCAGAATGCCTCATTTCCACTTTATTATCGCTTTCTGGCCCACGTGTGATAACGTCCTATGTGAGAGACCACTACTTGTTTTGGTTCCCCATAATCACTAATAGATATTCCTACAGCATTTGGTCTTGATTCTACTCCTTTTCTTTTTCCTTTATGATTCCACTCGTATGTCTTTTTCAGGAGGGCTGCAAAGACATAATACAAACTTGGCTCAGAAAACTTTAGATTTCCTTTTCTCCTGGGGCCCATTGTTTCATACAGCACAAACGGCTTTCTCCAACTTTCCCAAACTCTTTGTAATTCTTAGTGATAACATTCAGTCATCACCTCTTCAGAGAGAATCCCATTCTTTTGTTTTTCTGTGCCTTGTTTCTTGTTCACCCAATTCTCACTTAGAAAGATTGGAGATTGAGTGTCTATGCATGTCAGAACACATGCTTTTCCATGTTTAGATGTAACAGAAAATTGTAGTTTGTTCATAAATACCAGGTTTCTGTTCTGGAGAAGCTAGGGAATTTTCTCCTTTGAAGAATGGGAATATATGAGCTTCAGATCACATATATCATATAATGGTCTGAACCAGGCAAGTGTCACAGCAGAGGATGCACAGATATTTTTCATATCCAATTGATTGTTTACCAGGCTGTGTTGTCTGTCATTCTAAAAATTGAATTTAAAACAACCAGTAAAACCTGAAACCCATCACCAGTTACTGATCTCTGAATTGGTCAAACTTTGGGAAGGAATAGCACTTGAAGAAGCATCAGATATAATGAAAAGTGTGGCTGGAGACATATTTGTTTCTTATTGTTGTTATAGTTAATATTTCTTAGAAACAAGAAAGCTTTTAAAGATAAAAAGCTTTAATACATCTATTGATTTCCTTTATTTAAACTATTAATAAACTGACTCAGTCTTGTTTTTTCAACAAAGAAGGGCAGAAATTCAGACTAAGGGACTCACTAAATATTTTCTTTGTATTTTCAAGTGGTTTATATATTAAAACTAGAATTAAAACTGATTGGCTGATAATGACTGCAGATGCTGACCTTTGGAGAGATTTATTAGCCCTGCAAAGGATGAACTGGGCTCCCTCTGACCTTGACAGAGAAATACAGAAATAACCCTATGGTATAGTTAACCCCTTCTAGGTGCTAAAAATAGATAGAGAGAAAACACATGAGGTTTGTATTAAGTAAACATGAGAACTGCAAATGAATACAAGACTGCTGAAAGAGCAAAAAAGAGCATTTCAGGGGGAAGGTTCATTTTGAAAAGCTGATTCCAGACTTTGGGAAAGTTACTTTTTCGATTACCAGTTCTCAGAATCCATCAGCCCTGGGGAATTCTGCAGGTTGTAGTGACTTCTATGGTCTGGTAAATTCTTCATTACTGTTTTGGAATTGTGTGTGTGTGTGTGTGTGTGTTATTTCTGAATAATGTGCAATATATCTTGTCCATGAATAACAGCATTGGTTCATAGCTCCAGCTATGGTGCCTTCTGGGATTTGTAATATTCTAATAGCAACATACCCTTCAACAATTCACAGATGAAAACTGGGACTCATGGAACTGAAACAATTAAACACACTTCTCTGAAGATGCCAGCCACAGATGCTGGCAAAATGTCAGAAAGAAACTCTTCTAGAACATGCCACACAGCCCGAAAAACCCACACACACACACACACACACACACACAAAAACACACATGGTTTGTATGTGGTTTGTCTTGGCTGTGTTGGCTTTTGTGTGTGTTTAAGTCTTTGTTTTCAACTTTGGAATAAATATATTTATAATAAAAGAAAACTGGGACTTTTGTGGCAAGCAACGTCAAAGTGTGGCCAAGGTGGCAAAAATCAGTAATGTGGAAGAACACACAAGCCAGGAAAGACCGCAGCAGCTTGCCTTTGCCCAAATATATTGGAAAAGCAAGATTCTTCCCTCTCCTCTCTTCCTCCCTACTGATTCCTATTTTTGTCTTTAGTGAGTTGTTTTAAATATTTTTAATCATCCCATTAGAGTTGGTGAAACAAAAACAAAAAGGAATTTAATAGGAATATATGTATAGCAGTGCTGCCTAAGAAGTAGCCATCTCTTTTTATTCTAGTATGTCCAAGTTGGATATAATATGGAAGTTTCTTTTATTTCAATTGGAAGCATACAGGTTTGTTCTGACTAAATAATATTCCAAGGATGGAACTATTGGTTACATGGGTACCTCATAGATAAGAGTGTGTGTGAAGGGTGTTTTTTCATTTGCTTTGAAGAGCTCTGTGATCAAGACGGCAATCTGTTTTGTCTGTTGCTCTGACAGTATCAGAGGAGACCTGGCTTGACTAGATTGATTGGTACCTCCAGCTTAGCCATTTCCGTGCAGAATGGCTGGGTTTTTTGCCTAATGATGTTACATTTGTCCTGCAGATGATGTAGAGCATGCTACAGAGAATGAACAGCTCATCTCTGATCGCTCCTTATTTGGCAAGCACTCACATTTCACACCAACCCTCCTCAGCCCCATTAATATTATATATAGATACCCTTGTCACAGATTTACATTCGGTGATCCAAAATCTGGACGGAAGGGGTGAAATGTGTGAGGGGGGAAGGAGTGAGGAGGTGAGCTGATTTATGATAGAGAATGTTGAAGAATAAAAAGGAAGTGATCAAATTTATATTAATGCTCTGACCTACATTCTAAAGTAGTGCTTCCCCCTCCTTTCCCCAACTCAATTCAATTCTAAAGGCTCTTTCATCCTGAAGAATTCTGTAGCTGCATCTCCATATCACAACTTTAATCTACTTAGACGTAAGTCCCACTGAGTTCAGAGGGGCTTACTCCTAGGGAAATAGCAATAAGTACTGCAGCTGTACACTAAGACAAGTATGCATTAACACTGGTGTTTGTGGCTTACAAGACAAATATTGGGTTAATGGCCAAACTCCTGTTGGGGACCTATGTCTTCATAAGTGGACTTACATCTGAAGGGAACAACATTGAGCAGTTTCCCAATGTCTGTATTTAGCAAGTGGGTGCTGTGATATTTCTACATAGGGGAGGCAGTCAAGTGTCCATTGCACATTGAGACTGTTGTGCATTGGGATCAATGCATATTGGGGCCAATGCACAACAGAACTAATGCTTATGCCATGCACAATGGGATCTGTATAATCTGTCCCATACACTCAAGTCCTCTGGGGGACATTTACTGCAACTGGCCAGAACTAGACTGGCACATGTCACCCAGTGGACATTTTCATCACCTCTAGATTGTGGAATAACCTGCTGGGAGAGTTTTGACAGCAAAATTCAAAAGTGCTAGAAGATCCCTTTGCATATTTATCCCAAATGGAACATCCATTCAATTAACTTTGTCAAGATCCAGTCCAGGGATTTGTATATCTTATAGTCATGTTCTGAAATGACTGAAAATATCCCAGCAGGTTCCTTTCCCAGATTTGATAATGTGTCATGTGTGACTCTCAGTCTTCTTTTGCCTACAGAATTTCTCTGTGTGTCTCCTCCTGGTGACTATGGATTTTTCTTGATCATTGATCATGTTCCTCTTAAAACTTTCCTCGATTATAGAGATGACACCGCTGTAATTCTAGTTCTCCCAAAGTGACTGACAGGATGCAGTTTAAAATTCTACCTACACTCATAGGTAGTGTTAGCAACATTTGCATTTTACTCGTGAGTTGCTAGTTTGCATGTTTATCTCTAGAAAATTAGATACAGAGTATATGTATTGCAACTTCCTGTTTATTAGTGTTTTCTTTCTTTTTCCATACCCTATCTGTACTATCACTCTAACATGCTGCCATATTCTCTTTCCACTCTCTTTTCCATGAATCCATGTATTTGATTATGCACAACTTATTGTAAGTAAATCTACGTTTTTATGCTTTTACAAAGAAGACTAAGCTTAATTATGTTTTTTGCTGAAACTTGTGGGAGGGTGGGCAGGGAGACATGGGACTGGTTGTTGTTCAGCTTCTGCCGTACCAATTGATTGATCTGCTTGAGAGATCCACAACTATCTCCCACATTTCCTAACAGGGAAGTCAATACAGAATGCTGAAAGCTTTGTCACTCTGAGTCAGTCTATTGATCTATCTAGTTAAGTCCTGTCTACACTGAATATACAGTGGTGCAATTGCCCCAATCCATTCTTGGATGTTTATGGGAAGTCTATTGTTAACCTTCAGTTTGCAGCCCTTCTGTATTTTCTACCTGTTTTCCAGTTGTACCATCTTTTTCCCCTCTCACCGGAAACAATACATTAAGAACATGAAATATCCACTCAGCGACTTTCAACTGTAAACACTAGAAGTCCTCTGTCTGGAACCACTCCATGTGTCTCCAGGGTTCCAAATGGAAATCCTTATCAGGAGTAAGCAGCCTTGCATTTAACCAGTAGAAAACAGGATTTAGTTTACTGTGACACAGTTTCCTGTTTGTCACTTTGCTCTTTCTTTTCTACTTCATGGTCAATGCATCCCTTTTGAATTCACCATTAGCCACATGGCTGAGCAAGAAGAACTTCTGCTTTGCAGAATCAGAAACTGGGACCTGAAGTAACCTCACTCTTTCCTTTCTTCTAAGGCCTGAGTCACTGTATACATGAAAAGATTATGGTTGAGATTCTGCATGGTTGCATGCAATATAAGAGTTCTGTTTACAGAGGTCTGCTACACCTTCACTTTCACCAGCCCTAGAAATCTTAAGTTGCTCCAATAACACCCTCCCAATGGGTATGCCATGGCTGGTGAAGCGCAGGGAGGACTGAAGAAGTGTCAGGCTATGTTCTCACAGCCAACTGCATACTGACAACATCTTCTGCAAAGATACACTGCGGCCATCCAGAGGTCTCAACAAGTAATGTCATCTATCTGCATTTGGTTATGGGAATAACACCTCTGCTCTCCACTATCAAGGATTGGCTATGTCTTGGGGTTGCTTTGGTCATTGTGGAGGAAGGAAAGTAATACCAACATCTGAAACAACAGCAACAACAAAAATGCAAAGATAAGGTGACTCTTGCATATGTCACTAACAGGGTTAGACAGCTAATGCCATCCCTCCTTTGAATTCTGTTTCAAATTTTGTGGCTCTCAAATCACAGTGCAGTTATATGGCATAGAACAGTATTAACTTATCTTGTGTGTTTTCTTTTATTTATTTATTTTTAAATGATGAAAATCATGCCTTATAGTGATGAGTGGTGGGATTAGACATGTGCCAGTCTAGTTCTGGCCAGTTGCAGAATTTGCCAGGTTACATATGGAATATGATGTCTGAGCAGCCTTCTAACTAAATCATAGGATATGAAGCAAAGTTAAGAGTAATTAAGTCCTGAGTATGACAGAGTGTGAACCAGGGAGAATTAATTTATGTCTAGTTGCATATTGATAATAATCAAGTGACATACTGAGCAAGAATTAATATTGCCATCAATGCAACTAGCCATGAATGATCCCATAATATCTTATTGCAATTACAAAAGTTTCTTGCACAATACATTTAAATATTATATATATTAATTTAGTTTCAGGGCCCAAAATTATGTTGGACAATATTAATTTCAACCTTCTGTATTCTCTTATTAGCCAATTGCATCACTTGAATTCTTATGCCTACTTTATAATTACCTTTAATTACCAGTTTATAATAAGTTTATTCTGTTAATTCAAGGTTGTTCATGCCCTGAAGCATAAACCAATAACAATATGATTTGAACCTGTGACTAATTAGAAATGTGTAATGCCATTAGGTAACTTGTTAATGGAGATTATTTTATCCTTTAAGTAATCCACCTTTTATACTTTCTGACTGAGTTATTAATGTAGGTTTGGAATAAACATTGTATGTGTGTATGTGCCTTCAAGTCACTTGTCAACTTATCCCTTTGTATTTCACAGGAATTTAGGCAAGGAGTACTCAGAAGTGGTTTTGCCAGGTCTTTCCTCTTAAATACAGTGTACAGCACCCAGGACTAACCCTACTTAGTTTCCAAGATGATATGAGATCTGGTGCCTTGACATGAAATAAACATTACCTCTGTGATACACTGAGCATTCTATGTAAAAATATATTGGTATTTTAAATAACAGGAAAAAATTAACAGGGAAGGACGGACCCATTGCCATGATGTAAAATTTTAAGAAGAAAATAAATGGATCAGTTAATTAAGAATGTATATTTTGTTTGCTGAAACTTTATTTCAGTAATCAGTGCAATAGCATTGCAGTGGTATTTTGGTGGGTCTTTTAAAAAGAAAG
Organism: Phrynosoma platyrhinos; assembly: GCA_020142125.1. Taxonomy (NCBI): domain Eukaryota; kingdom Metazoa; phylum Chordata; class Lepidosauria; order Squamata; family Phrynosomatidae; genus Phrynosoma; species Phrynosoma platyrhinos. The sequence continues at coordinate 358,518,210 of CM034701.1, forward strand.
AAGAGCAAGAAACAGCATTCTCTGATTGAAGAAAAGGTCAGTAGAATATGATGGAAACTGAGTAGCCAAATTCTTGAAGACTGTGAACAAAGCCAATAATTTAGTGTTTTTT
>CM034701.1:358518421-358534438 GCA_020142125.1 Phrynosoma platyrhinos
AACTTTTCTTTTGAGGTCCAGATAGGAGAGTCTTCAATTAGGGCAGGAAATAATTTAGTGTAACATCTGATCTCAGCTTACTTGCCAAAGTTACAAGAGAAGAATTGTGTATCTGCTTAACATACAGAATGGTACTACATCTACTTGGCATGTTGTTTAATTCCTGGCATATCCCATTAAAAGCCTTGAGTACCAGGTGATGAGAAAGACCTCTTTCTGAAAAGCTATTCCAGAAATGCTGCCAGTCAGAGTTAACAATACTGGGTTAGATAGATAAGTTATCTGATATCATTCATAATAACTTCCAAGTTTGTGTTTCTGAAATGCAAATCATTTTAGCTTGTCTGTCACCTATACAGATTTTAACCCCTGTGTGTGCTGTTAAGAACTACGGTGGTGGTGAAGTTTCTGTTTAAAAATAATAATATGAAGAAAAAGCAAGCAAGACAAAGTAAACAAAAGTCCTACAATGGAAAAAAAATCACAGTGGAAGGAAAGACAGAGAAGCACCTAGAAGAAGACAGAAGGGAAGAGAAGAGAATGAGCTTTTGCAAACATGTAATTTAAAAAACAACCAAATCTTCCCCTCCAGCAATTTCATATTAAATAAGACAGATATTGGATTCTATGTATGGATCAGCATAATTCAGTTGTTCTGCATGTGGAACTACACTATACTGAGCCATTTACCACTCTCTGGATTTACTGTAGAGCTACAAGAAATAAGAAGTCTAGGAATGGGAAGGGTAGCTATGAAAAAACTAGACAAGATCCTAAAGTGTAAAGATATACAACTGAGCACCAATGTTAGAATCATCCAGACCATAGTATTCCCCATAACTATGCATGGATGTGAGAGCTTGACAGTGAAGAAAGCTGTCAGAAAGAAAACTCATTTGAGATGCGGTGCTGGAGAAGAATGGTAAGGATACCATGGACAACCAAAAAGACAAACAAATGGGTCCTTGAACAGATTAAACCAGAACTCTCCCTGGAAGCCAAGATGATGAAACTGGGCTGCCATACTTTGGCTGTGCAGAAATTCACAACTACTGGAAGTCTCAGTAGCTGAGGTAATCATTTCACATCTGCCTACAGGTACATGGCCAGATGTTTCAGAAATCCTGCCTCCTACATTCTTCACCAAGCATAGCACAGCAGGGGGTGGGTTCAGTGGCTGCATGGTAGGTCGTGAGCATGGGGCTTTGATCACTATAGAGGGAGGAAGGCAGTCCCAACCTCTACAGTGACCACAAAAAGACATATGCAGGTACAAGTGGCCTGCATATGCCTCTAAGAGGATGCCAGCCATAATGTGCATTACTTTTTTCTCTTCAACAGGTGCCACCAGAAAAAGAACCAAGTGGGAACAAACTGAAGTGGACAATTACGGGATAAATGATGCCTGACTATGAGCCTAACTTTGAGTGGAAAATTAGAATTTATTTGTAAAATATTTCTTGCAAAAATTAATTTTTCAGGAGCTGAACACAGCATCAGCCTGTGGGATTAGGTTTAAAATTCTGGTCTCACACAGCTGGTTACAAAGTGAGGTTTTGATTAATCAGAGGATTGGTGTAATCATCTATTGCTAGAATAATAAATGAGAGCAGATGAGGTCCATACAAGCTGCTTCTTGAACTAAGCACTTTATGAACTGAGGGTAAGCACTCAGGGAGAATTCAGGTTACACAGACTACCTATGTGTGGAAAGTTAATTATCAGTAAGTGTTGGTCAGATGGGTTATTTGGTTAACAGTGTTTTGCTTTCAAGATGTTGGTTTGACATCTTTTACAATCTGACTTACATCTAATTACTTATATTGCTTCTGAGACAAGCAAATAGAGTTGGAACAATGACTGTATCATTTTAGAAAGCAGGAGGAAATGTTTTGCCTCTGAAATCCAATTATTTTTTGTATCATCTATGTATGTTAAAACAGGGATAGACATGTGCCAGTTTCGTTGGATAGACATGGTATTCTAATTACTTCATTGAGTTTATCTGTTTTTATTTGCGATTATGTTAATTGTCCCAGCAGTTTATTCCACTGCTGAAAAGCTCTTACATTGAATGGAACAGCAACGTTCTTCTGAATGTTTAAGTGGAATCTCTTTTTTTTTAACTTAAATAAATCGGTTTCTGGAGCAGCAGAAAACAAGTTTGCTTCATAAAATTTTCTATTAATATAAGACACACATATAAGGTTATAACACTACAAATACTACAAATATTTCAAGTAAAACATCAAAAATAAATTATATCTACTTCTACAACTACAAAAACTACACATAACAGCCACAACACTAACTTATAAAGATGGGCTAATAAACAACTTCCAGCTTGCCAGTTCATAGTATCAAATGAACTGTTAATTCTATCTCTTCATACCTTTTATAAGAAAAAAAATGTAAAAAAAATAAAATTAAATTTATATTAGTAAAATTGATTGTTGCTAAATGACACTACTTAAAGACACAATCTGTACTATTCTACAAATCTTAAAATACCTCTCCTTATTTCTTCTTCCAATAATCAACTACTGATCTCCATGCACCTTTAAAAGACTCTATAGTTCCTTCTTTTATAAAATTAGTTAATTTATCCATTTCTGAATATTTATTAAGCTTTATAAGACATTCTTCTTGAGAAGGGATAACTGGATCCTTCCAACATTGTGCATACAACAATCTGGCTGCACAGCTTTCATAGACTCGGTCTATTATATTACCCTCCTGCTCATCATCTTCTTCTGCAAGACATCCCTTCAGATATTAAAAATGGCTATCATGTCACCTTTCAGTCTTTTGCAGGCTACATGTACCCAGTTCCCCAAGTAATTTCCCATAAAGCTTGGTTTCCAGATCTTTGATCATCATGGTCCAAAACACATTGCAGAAATAATGCAGTTTGAGATTGCTTTAACTGCCCTGGCTCAGTGCTAGGAAATTCTGGAAAATATAGTGAGATATTTATCCTCCTCTGTCAGAGAGCTCTGGTGCCACAATAAACTACAATTCCCAAGATTCCCTAGCACTTAGCCAGGGCAGTTATCCACCAATTCAACCATCCACAGCTTGAAAATAGTAACAACAACAAATCTTGATTTTTGTATTTTTATATAAGGAACATCATTTTACTATGCCATTGTATATATTGGGACTTGAGCATCCATGGATTTGGTATCCATGGGAGGCCCTGGAACCAAACCCCAGCTGATACCAAGGGCTCACTGTACCTTTATTTTGGGGAGGGGAGAAAACACTTAGAAACACTTGTTTCTTGCCAACCCATAAAGAGCCAGGTTTAAATAAGAATGCCACTGAGATTCTGAGGAATGTAATAGGAACAAGAATGGCAGATTTTCATGCCCCTATGTGAAAGGCATGTGCTTAGTTTCATCTATTGATCAAGATGTCCCTGGGTGGAATGGAAATCCTCTCATATTGCAGCTCACAGAAATGTTTCCACTGGCTCCCTGATACCATTAAACTGACACTCTCACAATGAACATCTATATTGCCTTTGATGCTCCTGTACTGATGGATTATTTGCAATCCTTTAAAATGAACAAAATGGAGAAAGTAGAAAATGTGCAAGGTTTTGAGCTCTTAGCAGTATACATGAGTGGGTACTAGCAGCCAAAACATAATACTGTCTGATATATATATCTTTTTATTTGGAGAATGTTGCATTTCCTGTGATGGGTCAAGCCTGTGAAAATAAAGACAGGAAATCAATATGCAGAGCAAGAAATAAAATAAAAAATAGCCTTGGTTCAGGCATTCTGTTTCCCCTCTTCATTATAGCTGTAACTGCGTGTTTTTAGTTTTTTATACTTTCTGTTTGCTGAATGTTTTCACGCCTTTTGGATGATCTTTCACTATAAAGTTTGTAAATGTTGGATAGTTCTTAATCAGTTTCCTTCTCCTGCTCCTTCTTCTTCTCCTCTCCCCCCTTTTCTTCAAGGAGCTTAAGAAAATGTACATGACTTCTCCTCCTACATACATTTTATCCTCATTATTAGATTAATCAATAAAAACTGGAGTTGATTAACCTACAATAAACCATTACAAGGTACTCAGGAACATCAGAATTCCCTGGAACATGTTTGAAAGCAGCATTGCTGCTCATTAATGAACACTGTGGCTTCAATCTGACATCTCTTCAGAATAGCATAAATATCTGCATGCAGATATACTTTGAGCCATATCCCCCCACCCACCCACCCTCCGCTTACTGTAAAGCTCTTGAAGCTACTCTGCATAGCCATTCTGTGGTTTGTGCTGAGCAGGCAGGACTGGAGAAGCATCTGGTTACATCCCCCATAGCCAGATCCAAAATGATGACATCAGTGATGAGATCTCAGCACTGCACTGCTTCATTGAGCCTACCTGCTTCCTATAAAACAAGGAATGACTTCAGGGATTTACAATAAGTCAGGGAGGGGAGCTTTGAGTTCTGTGAAGGGAGGAAGGGAATACCAACCTTTGCAGTGCCTAAAAAAGTACACTCATGTATGCCCATGTCCCTAACAGAATTCCAGCCTATGTCACAGTATTTGACTTATTTATTGAGGAGAAATCATGGGCTGTTTTAGATTTTCAGCACTCATATGAATCACACTCCTCCTCTGATATACACTTGTTGATTAGGCCATGTGAAGAATGTCCTCAAAACACCACTCTCACTTCACACGTTCTAGTGAAAGTACGTAAATAGGTTGGAAGAGAAGCTTGGATCAATGATGCTGCTCACTTTCCATATATATGCATAGAAACTTTAAAAGAAAATTACTTTGGGGACTATATATTGACTTGGAAAATGCTGGAACTGTAGTGTAACTCTCTCCCACGAAAGAAAATCAAACACTTTTTCAATTTCTGTAATAATAATAATAATAACAATGATGATGATGATGATGATGATGATGATGATGATGATGATGATGATGCAATGACTTCTAATGAGATTGTCAAGACCATATGGCACCCTGGTCTGGAAAATGACATGGATGTGGCCACTGAAAGGAACTGGAGCAATGGTAACAGAGTTACTGCAGTTCAAGTGGCAGGTGCATGAGTCAGCATTTGGAAAGCTGTGGATCATAGGAGGTATGATGCAACGTGCACAGTGAGTGAGACCAGCCAGGTATGCATCTTGGAGGCCTGATGCAACAGGCACTGGGGATGAAACCAGCCAGGTTTCATTAGTGCATGGCTGTCACATGTTCTTAGGAAGACCACCTATATATGGGAGAGGGTCAGAATCTCCGTTGTTGGTTAGTTGTGGTTGGTGGTAGGTGAAGCACTTTGTTGGTCTGTACAGCTTTGAGTATTCAAGACAGATGTCTGGTACTCTATGTATTTTTGTAAATATTTGCAACAAAGATTAAAGCCTTCATTGAGTGAAGTGTTGCTGTCCAGCGATTCATTTCTCCAAGCTGAAAGCAGCAGCCTGCATGTGGGAGGAGCAAGACTCTTCACTGAAGACCATCTTCTGGGTGTTCCTGCCTACGTGCATCAACTCTGTGTGTGTTTATGCTAGATCCTGCTTGTCTGCATACCCCATATATATGCATAGAAACTTCCAAAGAAAATTACTTTGGGGACTATATATTGACTTGGAAAATGATGGAACTGTAGTCCAACCATCTCCCATGAAAGAAAATCAAACACTTTTTCAATTTCTGTAATGATGATGATGATGATGATGATATGCCTTCTAATGAGATTTCAGTGGATGGGATGGCAGTTTGGGAAGGCTCCACATGACAAGCACAAGTTGCCACACTCTTCTTATGTCACTACAAGACACTCTAGGCAAAATTGGTTTTCATGCTAACCCAGAGCACTTGGACAATATGGAAGCCAGCAGTCTGACAAGGCTCACTGTTGCTGGTGTTGCCTGTTCTGAGTCATTCTCTTCTTTTATTGAGCAGCAGAAAGCCATCATGTCAAAATACCAAATGCACTGTGGGTAGTCATAATGATGGGTGACTCACAGGTGCTCTTATATGTTGAAATACACAATCACCACTTCTTTGTTTGCTGATTGTTTTCTTCTGCTAATAATGCCTCCTGTGTTTAGGCAACTAGGGCTTCTGTCAGAAGAAGAACCTGTGACATTGTCAGCTGCTGCATGGCATGATCATTCCATGGATTTTGTAGGGTTTTTTTTAAGGCAAGGAGTACTCAGAGGTGGATTACCATTGTCTTCCTCTGAAATACAGCCTATTGCACCTCGTATTCTCTGGCAGTCTCCCTTGCAAGTACTAACCAGGCCTGATTCTCTTTAGCTTCCAAGATCAAATGGGATCTGGTATCATCTGGGTATTTAAGCAGCAATATACTGGACTAAATCTATTAAAACATTTAATAGTTTTGGAATGGTCCCCAGTCTTCTGCACCAGGTTTTGAAATACATGGGAAAGGAGCTGTCAGAAGACATGGGATGGCAACCGATTAGGTATTGACCCTTCATGATGTAATCACATCAGAATAGGTGGAAAATGTAATACCCATTTTTTAAAAAAAATCTGTGTGTTCTGATACATACATTCAGATAAGAATGCAGATCCTGAATACTAAATGCTGCAAGGATTTGGATTTTAAAGAAAATTGTGCAACAGCTGCATCCTATTCACAGTTCTGCAAGCCCTGCGATGCTGTTACATAGACTTAGGAATACCACTAATACTAGGAAGTTCAGTAAGTGCAGTCTTTTGCAGTCAGTGGGAAACTGGAACAACTGTTGAAAATGGGAGAGTGCATGGCCATGCAACTTGTTGAGAGACTGGCTGCAAAACAGGGCAATCCAGAACAGCAGTGTAGCTACACTTATGTGGTTTCACACTATGCAGTCTGCAAAGAGGATCTTGGGCACTGTGAGCTGTCCAAGGGAAGTCAGATTTCAATTTCCCTTTAAGGTAAGAAAACATCATCTTCCAGGCTTGAACTTTCTTTCCATGTCCCATTGGCATTCAAGAAGCAGTATATGATAGCATGAAACAAGAGTAAACATGGATAGCCCAGGAAATCACAAGCAAAAAGTGAAAAGAAGGAAATAGAAGATGAGCACATGAATAGGAAACAGTGTGTTAATTGTCTAAAGTACTCAGAACACAGTCACAGTGCTTTGAAAAGTGATGGAGAAAAGTCAGAGTGATAAAAGATCTTTAAAACATTTCTGGTCTTTATTGTCCTGTAAAATATAAAGTCACATTCTACCCATCCTTTACTTTACCAAAATGGTGCCATAAGAAAGCTGTGAGAAACAACACATGGTATCTGGCCCTCTTACTCTCCTATCTAGGTCATGAACATATGAAATATATTCTAATGTTGCAAGACCATATCATATCATTGATTTTTTTTTCTAAAGCTGATTCCATCATTGATTTAAATACAGAGCCCTACTTAAAATCCAATGGCACAATATGGGTCCCCTGACATTAACACATTCAGAATATTGACAGCAAAGGAAAACAGAACCATTTTCCCTTCTGAAGCACTTCCTCTTGAAACATTATAATGTACCCCCCAGGCTCCAGCTGCTTCATAATATACAGCAAATTAAGTGAAAATGCAATTGAATACAGGTTAACTTAGAATGTATTTTTTAAATTTAAAAAAAACCTCAATGAGCAGTCCCCAGCCTTTTCATCAAACAATTTCTAATCACTCACTGTGGCATCACATGCAACACACCCATCTCCAGTTAAATCCATCTCTCACCCTTGGCCCTCTCCTCACCACTTTTGCTCGATGCTTTTTTACTTCAGAAAACGTTTGGCACAGGCCATTAAGGAACACTTTAATTCAAGGGAGCCTGGCTGATCAAGAAAAATTAAGCCCCTAATAACAGCAAAATCGAAAGAAATTTGGATAAAATGACTCTCCGCATCACAGATTTTGTTTACTAGTGGGTAATTAATTCTCCACATATGCTGGGAACATCTGTCGCGATGACCTGCCATACTATCTGTGAAATGACTGCTGCGCAGTTCCTCCGCAGGCCATTAGCAATCCTGGGAAAGGAAGCTTCATTTTCCTGCTCCCACTTTGGGCAATTTTTACTTTTGCTCCAATATTCCACAAAGCTAAGTTGCCCTCTACTCTTTCCTTCTGTCTCCTCATTCAAAAGCCTATTAGAGAAGGAGGGAAAATACCATGGGTATGAAAAGGAGGGCAGAAAAGAATGGCTTTAATTCTGGGGTAATCCTCTCGATCTGCTTCTTCACTAGCTTTTATTACCTCCAGCTGGTCACACGGGCACTCCTGAGAGAGAGGGAATAGTAGCCCATTAGGCAGAACTATATCTGTGTTCAATGGATTTTTCTTTGTGGATTCTCACATCTCCCACAATAAATTCAGAGCCCAAAAAAAATAGCAATCAGTATTCTGTTGGTGATATATACAGGGGTAACTGTGGTTTATGCTTGTGTATGGACCTTTTCAGACTTTGGGGAAGGAGGTATTCAATGCCTCTTCCACAAGGTCCACACACTATGTTCAACAGCCAGAAGGCCTGCTGGGCACAGGTCTGCCTCTCTAGCCTTAGAACAGTTATGAGTTTCTCTTGCGCACCAAGGAAAGAAGGAGCAGCATTATATTTGGAAAGAGACTGTTCATTCTTCCCTCCTTGTTTAAGAGCAGCTGGAACACCCATGGGTGCACCCACACAGCTGATCAACAGTCAGAGAGACTCCCAGATGTTATGCCATACTCGAAGAAGCAGCCAGTCAGAGGGACCAAATTCTATTCCCTCCTAAAAATATGCCAGAGGAGATTTATTCTGTATTAGCATCTCAATTATGATTACAGTTGGCCCTTTGTATCCACAGATTCTTCATTCATGGATTCAAACATCCACAGCTTGAAAATATGGAGGGAGGGGGGAATTCCAAAAAGCAAACCTTGATTTTGCCATTTTATATAAGGGACATCATTTTACTATCCACTGTATTTAATGGGACTTGAACATCGATGGATTTTGGTATCCAGAAGGGGTCCTAGAATCAAATTCCGGTGTATAACTTTCTATGGGTTGTTTCCATTGATTGGTAAAGAATACAATCCTCTTTTCAGACTGGATGGATATTAGACCTAATTTTGAACTTTACACTGAATTTATAGCCATTTGTATCTAGCCAAGTTATTATCTATTCAGCATGTAATAATAAGTCAGTATGTGTAGCCAGCTAACTAGACAGACAGTAGTCAGTATAATGTACTTGACATACAGTATAACTTACCTCTAAGATTTGAAATATATAGTTACAAATGGTAAAATCCAATTGTATCCATCTGCTAATGGAATACCATGTTTGGTGAAGTGTATTACCCTCCCTCTTTCCCCCTCCCCTCTCAATATCTTCCCGAAATCTGCTCAGAACATTTGAGGGAACATGATAAAGGTTATGCAAAATAAGCATTTGTATACAATGCAAAATGCTATTTGCATTTTTCTAACTTTCCAAGGTGCAATATCAAAACTGGACACTTGGAGGAACCAGAAGGTAATCTCCCATATTGTTCCAGGGCACAATAACAGTAATGGTAACAATAATGGTAACTTGTCACTAACAAGTAACTAGATAATATATTGGATGATTAGAGTAATGAGTAAAGAAACACATTAATTTTTAAAAAAATAAGAGCTGGAATTCATTAAAGTATTCAATATTGTAGTTACAAATCCATATGTTAGAGTTGTGGATCCATAACCATGTAGTCTTACTTGAAACCTATGTCAGTGCCATCCCAGACCACCTTAAAAGATAGCCACCAGCTTGAATGAAGTGAATCAATTCAACTTCTGATCAGGCCACTAGAAGGATGACGTTTCCACCCCCTCCCATCAGTGAGAGACCTTGTGACAATCAGAAGTAGGAACCCTTGTTTCAAGTCCTTGTTGCAACCTTGCTCACTGGTCTTTGAGCCCCAGACAGAAGCCTAAAAGGATCTCCTTCACCGAATATGGCAATTGTCTCATAAGGTGGGCCTCAGGGGTGGGTGGGCCTGGAGATGCTAGTTCATTATGCAGACATAATTAAGCAGCTAATCTAGGATTCTGGAGACTGAAATGATGGGATGCCCACCACCATCCTGTATTTGATTCATTGGAAGTGAAATCTCACTCAAAACAAGTGGGCACAAGATAACACCTTTCACCCATGATCCTGTTATGATAACTGATTTGATATAAAGACCCCTTTTTGGGTCCCTGCCATGGCTCTGGATAGAATGAGCCCCTATCACCATGAACACAAGGCATGCACGTCACGTAGGCATCTGAAAGGTCACATCTGCATTTACATCAATTTACAGATCAAAAGGGCCAAGCCTGGGAGCTGCTAAGCAGGACATTCAGACCTAAAGGATTTATGAGTGCCAGCCAGGATGTGCCCAGCTGAAGATGAGATAACATTAACATCCTATCTCCTCTCCTTGGAAATTATCTATTTCAAAGCATAGCAATTGAAATCCTTTGATATGCAATAGCAACTATTTGCCTCAGGCTAGGTTTAAGGGTAGGTGGGATGGACTGTTCCTCCCTCCCTTCCTCCCACTGGCTTACTTGCCTGCCCCATGGCTGGCCAGCCACTGCCTGGACAAATCCAGAAATGGTTGACAGGGGCAGCTGGGAAGCCAATCAAGTGAGGCAATGGAAGGAGATAGAAGGGAGAGAGAGACATGGCAGTGGAGAAGCCAGAATGTGCATGCACATTCCCCTTCTTCTGATGCCTCCCAGTAGCATGTTCCAGATCTGGTGCAACTCCTCACCCCAAAACAGGAGATTTGGAATGGAAGGCACCATACCCCGCACAGTAACAGCTGATGGGGGGGCAGTGCTTCGGTCTCCTGATGGTCTGTTCCAAATCTGACATGGCTGCTCACCCAGCAGCCACACCTCACCCAGAAGGCACCACAATCCTCCACCAGGAGTCACTGATGGGCGTAGTGCTGAAGCCTACTGACAGCCTGTTTTGGGTCTGGCATGGCTGCTTGCTCAACATCTGTGCCAGACCTGGAACAAAAGGCACTGCAGACCCCACCAACGGCCACTGATGGGGTCAGTGCTGAAGATTATTGAGGGACTGTTCCAAGTGTGACACAGCTGCTCACCCAGTAGCTGCACCAGACCCAGAATGGAAGGCAGTCACAGTGCACCAGCAGCCACTGATGGTGAGTGGTGCTACAGATCCTGGTGGCATGACACAGCTGCTAGGTGAGCAAGAAAGGGAGCAAAGCAAAGCAAAGCAGCTTCATTTATATACTGCTTCATACTGCGCTATGGAGTGTCTAAGTGGTTTACAACTGTAAGTTCATTGCCCCCCAACAGCTGGGTACTCATTTTAGCAACCTCGGAAGGATGCAGGCCTGAGTCAAGCCTGAGCCTGGGCTAGTATTGAACTCGCAACCTTGTGGTCTATGAGTGAGTGGCTGCAGTACAGGCATTTAACCAATGCCCTTTCTCACTTGCCCTGCAGTCACACCAGTCCCACTAGGCATACTGCCCCACCAGATGTTACCCAGTGTGGTTCTAATCCCCTGCACCCTTCTTGTGATGCCCCTGATCAGTTCCCAAAGGCCAGCTGGAATAAAATGGTCTTTAGGTAAAGTTATTCTCCGTTGACATTATCAAGTTGTGTCCGGCCATAGGGAGTGGTGCTAATCTCTATTACTGAGCCAAAGAGCCAGCTTTGTCAGAGACGTTGCACAGAATATTGTTCACCTTCTCACTGAAGTAGTGCCTATTTATCTACTTGCATTTGCATGCTTTCAAACTGCTAGATTGGCAGAAACTGGAACTAGTGACAGGAGCTCATCCCATCATGCCGCACCCAAGCCTCGAACTTCCAACCTGCTGATCTTGCAATCAACAGAGTCAGCATCTTAACCACTTGAGCCACTGCTCAAAAACAAGTTGTCAAAACAAGAAAAAGGAAGAGGTCATCCTGGCATCTTAGGAAGGAAGTTCCAAAATCTGTGAGCAGGCACAGAGAAGGTTCCCTCATGAGTTCCCACAAACGTCCCTGTGAAAGTGTTGGGACAGAGAGAAGTGTCTCCCCTGAAGATCTTACAGCCCAGACAGGCTCACGTGGGAAGATATAGCAGGATTTCTTATTAGATAAATACGTATAGAATGCATACAGTGGACTGTAACATGGGCATTTGCTAATATTTTTAGAATTCAAATCTCCTTTGCTTGAAAACAGCACCTAGATGTGCAAGCCCTATTCAGATATCTGTGCATAATTAGGCACTTCAGGAATTTAAGCATTGTCTTCAAGGGCATGTTGGAAATATTTTCTACAGAGAAGCACTTTTATTTATCCCCATAGGACCACATTATGCCAGAAAGGGGAGAGAACACCTGCATTTCCACTAGGACACCTGCTTATACAGTGAATGCCGCATCACTAGCACAGCCATATTCTGTCAATGAGAATCAGGGGGGAAAGTTGCAGACTGCTAAGGAAATAAGTCTGAGAGATCACAGCATAGGCAAGAGATCTTTGACTTCGACAAAGCTCTCGCCTACATCCTCATCCCTATCATTGAAAATGCATTGTACTACTTAGTATTTTATGTTTAGGGTTTTATGTTTTTTTAAAAAAATCAGTTATATTTAATTGTTGCTTACTTTCATTCTTTTAAAAATCCTCTTACAGCGTGCTTGTTTTGTCCTGAATCTCAGGATTAATGAGCAGTTTTTATTGTCACTGTGAGCAATTTGCCTCTTTTTTTTTACATTAGATATTTACTACTCTTATGACAAATTAAAATATTTTATCAGATCCTTGGGCAATATCAAATGAATTCCAACTGCATGAATATGCATACATGAATTCATACTGAGGGCACACCTAAGCAATACATTTTAACACTATTGATCCAGTGTTGGCATTGCTAAGTCATATAAGAAGCTAGTCATTCTGTTTGCAAAATGAATAGTTTCACATTTGGAAAAAGAAGGAAGTGAATATATGAAAACTATAACCAATGGAGTCCCAGGTTAAAGGATTCACAGTATGGCCTACACTCTGTTAGTTACACATACATGCATAAGTTGCACTGTACAGGCAGGGCAAATTATTTGCCATAGCACAACAGACATATTCTGTGCTTTGTGATGAACATTACACAATGCACTATGATGCCCAGTCATTGATGTGTGCTGCTCATTGTTGCTATTCTGCATGGAGATTGTGTAGTACTGGTGCCACATAGCTCCACTAATGGATATTTATGAAGTACTGAGGGAATGTTGGATTCTGCCTGTGGGTTTCATCTATTTGATTTGATTTAGATCTTTAGTATCATTATGTCAAATTAAAATATCTTGTCTGTTTCTCAGACAATATAAAATATATTCCAGCCACATACTAACTGGTAGGGAAAGGGAGCCTGGGTGTGGTCACCATCTAAAATTCTAAGTCTCAAACAGTGTCAGGAGTAGTGGTGAAATGGTGAAATGGTAAAACCTACCATTTATTAGTTGGTCAGGATGCCTGTGTACCTGCCTGCCCAGCTGACTACCTCCCTGCCCAGCCATGGTGGTGGTAATATAGTGGCAACTCTCTTTTGGAAATATCATTAGCAGACAGCCTTCTGTTTGATGATTTCCTCTGTCTGAAGGGCTGTGAAGTCCAGCTTTGAAGTGCAGGGACCCAACATGAGACATAGACATGCCTCAAAGAAAGCAGGCAGTGGTGTTGCTCTCCCTCCACAGTCTTCCTCCCCCACTCTTTCACACGCAGTACTGGCTGCAAAAATCCAGGATGGATCATAAAATCTGGAATTGTTCATAGTGTTGTTGGTAAAATTCATTTTCCTCTAACTACTGTCAGGATTGCAAATAAATTCAACCATAACAAGAAAGTCTGATCAGGGTGGAAAATGGCATCCTTACTAAGAAAAAGACCCTGATGCTCCAACCCCAGAAACCCTGGCTCCATTATAATACTGGCCAACAGTTCCTAACTGTTGACAGCAAAAGCCACATACAAAGAATGGGAGCTTCAAATCTCCGAGAACTGAATCTCTTCCCCTCATCCATGGAGTAGGGGAAGGGGGAAGGGGGAATAGCTATGGGGAAAATGAGGATATTGGTCCCCATAAAAATTCTGTCTTCCAAATGAAATGTTCCTTTAGTTCCTAAATGTCTAGCATTGCAGAGAGTAAGACAGTGAAAATTGTTCGTAACTTGAATGTTTGTATGTACTGTGTTCACATTACCTTGAAATCTTTGCCTGCCTCTTTTCTTTGAATCCCTTCACTGTATTTTTGAATGTTCAAGTGATGTTTGAATTACAACAGTGTCAGAACTACAGGGGCTGAGGAAAAATTTCATGAGACAGAATTCTTATTTAGGGGGACAATGTTGTCACCTCTGAGTAGGGAGATGAGATATGTATGAGTTATAGGCTTGTGAGTGCTCACGCTTACAACAGCAAAGCATGATTTACCCTGGTATTTTACATACAGATAATCTCTACTAGGTGAAGCTATGTATTAGCTAATTTAGCAAATGTATGATGTTCTCTGTCAAACCATTTTTGAAGTGCTTAAATTACTGTGATTATGTTAATTGTCTTGGGCTCAGATGGGATTTAATTTAAAAAAATAAATAAAAATAAATCATTGAATAAACATATTCTGAAACATATTTGCTGGAGTAAAATGAAAAGCTGCAAATTTGTAAATTAATGGAAAGTTTTCCTGATAATACAGGGAACAGAGTTAACTTCACAAAGGAAGTGGAAGTGCATGGTAAGCACTAATCCTTTTCTAATGATAAATCATAGAACTCAAAATGTCTTTGATTGGGTTGGACTGTGCCCCAATTTATTAGTGTAATAATGGGTAATCACTGCATTACACTTAGGATTTCTATGCTTTTCAGTAAATTAATTTAGATGGTTCAGCTGTATAATTCTCCCAAGAAATAAACTGCAGCAGTAGATGCCTAGGTATACAGAATTAAAAGCCTTAAAGACAGCTACATGGTCAGAGGGAATGATACTAATGCCCAAGAGAACTGTCTATAATTAGCTGTCATTTATACAGCTACTTCCTTCAGCACATATCAAATATACATAATTAATGTTTGTTAATAGTGGACCTGTGCTATGGAGAACCAGTAAGCTGTATGAGCACAAGTTGTGTATGCACAACAGATTTAATTCTGTAGACCAAAATGTGCATTGTTGTTTCCTTTAAAAAGGATAAAGAACAATTTGTGTGTGTGTATTAGAAAGAATAGAGCAAAATCAAAAGGATATCCAATTTTCTGTTTCCTCAGCAGCAGCATAATTACAGATGTGTGCTCTATGATGTAGATCTATACATGGCTCAAGACTTATGTTTGGTCTTTACATTATTTTCACAAAGATATATGTGCATTCCTCTGTACAATTCTTCTAAGAATACACTTTTCTATATATTTTTGCTGTATATGCATATTTTTGTAAGCAATTTTCCTAATATTGTACATTTTTGTATGAATTTTGTATGAATATTGTACCAGTCTATGAATTTCTTACATGCACTTTTGGAGATATGAATTTTTGTATGCATTTTTAAAATGGGAGATTTCCATTGCAAAATTTGCCCCAGAGTGTAGGACAGTTTTAATGGTTTTAAGCAGCAAGAAGGTAGATTTTCATAGCAATTAGAAGTAGCTTCTTGACAGTAAGAGCAGATTGACAATGGAACTAATTATCTAAAGAGTTGGTGGAGTCTCTTTCTCTGGCCCTTTTCAAAAAGAGGCCTAATGGTAGATGTTCTAGCTGAGTTTTCTGCATTGAGCAACTGGACTCCATGGCCTATGAGACCACTTTCAACTCTACGATTCTATGAAATTTCAAAGGATAATGCATTTTTGTTCACATCTTGCTTTGAAAATTCAACATTTGGTAAATCCAGATTGCAATACAAATCAAATGAATTTCTCCTTCATACCTGCCTGGAGTAGATATTCACATGCAGGGTAGCCATGTATACACA
>CM034701.1:358534538-358545166 GCA_020142125.1 Phrynosoma platyrhinos
CCTACAATTTCAAGAATTCCATAGTATGCAGTCATGACAGTTAAAGTGGTGACAAACTGGATTATTTCTGCAGTGCAGATGAGCCTATTTTTTCTTCAAGGTTTCAAACTTGCACGGAAATCATACTCATCCTATGACCTAAAGCTTCTATCCTGTTTTCTAGATGTGATTCATGACAGCTGGAAATTTCATAGGAAAAGAAATACTCTACATAAAATCATATGGATGTGGTCTTAATTATATATTCAGCTACTACTATAGATTCTGGTAAGGGCAGCATTTATATTAATTTTATAGTCCTCAAAGCTGAAATTGATGAGAACATCCAAACTATTAGCCTGAAACTTTCCTCCAAAGGATTGTGACATCATCAAACACAGGTTGAAATTTCTATTTCCTAATCTGTTTTTTAACTGATCAGGAACATATATCTTTTCTGGATTCAGTTTTAATTTGTTCAACACCATGAAATCATGCAATCTATTAATTGCACCAAATATTTATTCTGAACCATAAATTTCCTTGTATTTAGATGGAAAGTAGATGTGCAAACATGCATGATGCAAATACCAATGTTTTTACACAAATAATGTTTTTGCTATAAAAAAAGTCCTCAAATAAGAAAAAAAATTAAAATGTGGGGAAAGCTTCATAATCTTGGCCTGCAGAGGGGGGAAAACTATCAAAATGTTTCCTTCCTATGTGTGAAAATAAAATAAGTGAAGATTTACACCCCAAAGTTAAATAGTATGGGGATAAGATATACCAATATGTCTATGGCTACCATGTGTGTGTGTGTGTGTGTGTATCTGTCTGTTGAACAGGAGCATCATGTTCTCAGTTTGCCCCCTTCAGCCCCCAGTAGAACACAGGATCTCCAAGTCTCATCCTAGATAGGCAATTCAGAAAAATACCATGGCCACTGGTATGAAAAGGTCCCGAGAGATCCACTTAAACCAGCAGGAACATACTCCTTTTGTCCAATTTCTGGTCTCAATAATCTATAAAGTTGACCAAATCAATATCTGTCCCATAGCCAGTACCATAGCAGATTGAAATGGATCTAAATAACCTGTCTTATCCAAAAACTCATGAGCTGAGATGCCTGAGATCTCTACAGTCACAGGGCAACTATCACCTTGGCTCTCAGGGCCTGTTTTGCAATCTCATTAGAAATGCCTCCAATCTTCATCTTCATCCTGCTAAAGATTCACAGTCCAACAGAATGAGGCACTGTTTAGTTGTTTTTTGCTGTATGTGTGTTTGAATGTGTGTCATACAAACCAAAGCAGATACTATAACCATGATAAATCACTTTTTAATCAGCAATAATTTTGCACTAAGTGCTGTGTTAAATGCCCTTTGTTTCACTACTTAAACTGTCAGTGCAACTAACAATGTGAGTTGCAGACCAGGACCTGTCATTAAGAGTAGGAAAGGTGAGGGGGGGAAAAAAGAGGAATCAATACAATTTTTAATTAAAGATGCCTCATGACTAGCACTCTTAAACAAGGAATTCTCCTTGTCAGAACATCTAGCCTTTAAACCCTGTTCCATATTCTGTCAGCTCAGAAGTAAACTGATGGGAAAGTGGAAGGGATTTGTAATGATCGGTTTTATCAAACAGGGGACAGATGATTCTGTGAAGGGACAGGAAAGATTCTAGAAACTGGTGTTCAGATCCTTCTAAGATCAAGTGAATTGACCTTAGGGTAACATTGGCTGATAGAAACATATTCTTGTTAGCTAAATTCATAATATCAGTGGGACTAGATAGAGATATAGGTACAGAAACAGACAGATACACACACACACACACACACACACACACACACTTGTATACTGCCATTCCTCCAAAGCATTCAAGAACATTCAAAATATTCAAACACTGCTCTTGTTTTGCCCAATTTAATCCTCACAACAAACTTGTGAGGTGAGTCACGCTGAGAGAGAGAGATTGGCCCAGGACAAGCTAGTATGTTTCTTGACTCTGGTATAATTCAAATCTGAATCTCCCAAATTCAAATAGCACTCTAACCTAAACTATTCTCAAATAATCTGGATAGTCTTGACAGCAGCCTCCTTGGGCTAAAAATCCTGCTTTGTAATGCCAGATCTGTAAATGGAAAAACATCCCTGATCCAGATCTAATTTGATCTTGGAGGAACATGCTAACCTGACATGCATCATGGAGACCTGGCTGGATGAAACTGTAGAGGAGGGTTAATCTCTCCCAGCTTTGTCCACCAGGGTTTTCTGTGGAGCAGCAGGTCAGGCCTGTGGAGTAGGGAGGCTACCTGTGACATGAGAAAAGGATGGCCACTTATTCTACCCACATCATTCCAAATATGTATATATATATTTAAAAAATTGAATCTGTACATAGGAATCAGCTTATAAAAGTTTATGCAGGTTAGTGCTCTCTTCCCTTTTTTGGGTGGGGGGGTGAAAGAGAGGTTGGGGTTCAGTGTCATCAATATGTTGATGACACAAAAGTCTCTCCCTCCTTTTTTATCTGACTCCAGGGAAGCTGTTTCTTCACTAGACCAGTGTCTAATGTCAGTAATGGACTGGATGAGGGCAAACAAATTGAAACTTAATCAAGACAAGACAGAGATGATCCTGGACAGTCAGAAGATCAGGGAACAGGGATTCAGCCTGTGTTGCATAGTTACACTCTCCCTGAAATATCTGGTTCAAAGCTGGGGGTGTTCCTGAACTTCAAACTGAGCCTAGATGCCCAGGTTTCAGCATTTGTATTTGCATTTGCAAGGAGTGCATTTGCACAGCTGTGCCCATTCTATGAGAAGGCAGATTTGGCTACAGTGACACGTACCTTGATTACATCCCATTTGGACTATTGTAACACATTATATAGGGCTGCCTTTGGAAACTGTTCAGGAACTTCAGTGGGTTCGAAATGCTGCAATCAGGCTGTTGACCAGGGGTGGGTACAGGGATCATGTGACCCCTCCTGCCCCCATTGAAACAGCTGCATTAGCTACTAGTCTGTTTCTGTGCAATGCAGATGGTTTTGACCTTTATATGGGTTGGGTTCAGACTATTTGAAAGACCATATCTTCTTATATAAAACAGGGTTTGCATTGAGATCTCCAGGGAAGGGTTTTCTTGCAGTGGCACCACCCACACAGGCATGGTTGATGAGAACTCAGGAGAGGGGCTTCTCAGTGGCTGCTGAGTCCCAGGCGGTGGAACTCCCTTCCATAGGAGATCAAGTTGGCTCTCTCCCTCCTGTCTTTCCACTGGCAAGTGAAGACATTTTCATTTAGGCAGCCTTTTGAATTTTAACAATGGAGTTGTAGGGGGGTTGCAGACTGCCAGAAATAGGGCAAATTGAGCCCACTTTTAGGGTTAGGGTTAATGCTAGGGAATCATGGGAATTTTTTTCAGAGACATTGAACCTTCTCTGTCAGAGAGCTCTGGTGCCACAATAAAATACAGTTCCCATGATTCTCTAGCACTAACCCTAACCCTAAAAGTGGACTCAATTTGCACTAGTTATGGCAGTCTGCAACCCCCCGTAGTGTGTGAAGTGGTATGATTGAATATATTCAATCTTTTATTGAAACTGTGTTTAAAATATGTTTTAGTGTTTTAGCTGTCACATTTTAGTAATGTTGATGTTTAATTCATTTTTAATGTTTTAAAAATTAATATTTTAGTTGGATCTTTGTAAAATTATTGTAAGCTACCTTGAATCCCATTTTGGGAGAGAGGCAGGATAAAAGTGCAATAAATAAACTGCTTTGTCCTGAAGATTTCCTCCCTATTTTAATGATTTTTTTTTACTGCTTGGAACTGGCTATATAACCCTTCAGTTCAGGAGTAGGCAATCTTTCCCCGTTAAGGACCGAGGGACTTCAGCTCCCAGAAGCCTCAGCCATGTTGGCCAATAGTGCCATGTTGGCCAATAGCTCCTGGGATTCTAGGAGCTGAAGTCCCTCGGCCTTTAAAGGGGAAAGGTTGCCTACCCCTGCTCCAACTACTTTCCCTCCTCACAGCCAAGGATGATGTGGGGGGGGGTAGATAAATTGCTTACCTAGATAAAAATGTACCTCCTATACAAAAAAGTAGAGTATCAGGAAACTAGAGGAAACACACCATTTTGAGAAACACAAGGAATCTTGGATCTTCCCCCCCCCCAAAAAAAAATGTTCATTAGGAACATGTTGGGGACTCACAGAATGCTTCTAGGTGGGCAAAGGAGTGCAATGGAAAAGTTGGAGGGAAGGAAATGGACTGGAGCTTTCTGAACAGAAAACTCACATTACACCATTTTAGTGCAGATCCCACTTCTAAAGTAAGTTGTGCCTCTTCCCAAACTTATTTGCTAGCAATAGTGAGCTTGCCCTTCATCAACATTCGTGTTCTTTTCTTCACCAATAAGACAATGAAAAGTAGCATTTCTGGGGAGATTTTGCCTTTTGATCTCCTCTCTGATCTAATGTAATTGTCCACTGGCAGAAGCGCTGTGAGGTGCAGAATAAAGTAATGAAGCTAATCTGATTTCCCACCCTGCAACCCCAGGATCTATGTGCCCTTTTTGTATTAGGTTCCTAATGAGATTCTCCAGTCTGCATTCTGGCAACCGGGTGGACTGAAAGTCTAGGGAAGGATTTAGCATTTCACGCGGGGGGGGGGGGAGACTGCCTCCATTTACATTCCAGCCTTAATGGATGCAAACCTGCCTGCCCTTGAGTGACAAGGCATCCCTCTCTCTTTCTAAAAGCCTCAGGTGGGATTGTACCTCTTACTTTTGTGTACTGCAAGGCACAGCTGAACTTGATGTTCCTGAAATACTGTGTAAACAAACCCATGTATCCTCAGACTGAATGCAACCAACAAGATGTAGGGCCATCACCTCAGCCCTTTGTAAAGACCTCAAAATCTGTATTTCAGTATCAGGTCCAGATAATCTGTTCTCTCGAACAAAACAATGCATCTCTATGTACTTGATTATGTTTCACAGTATTGCTTTAGTGGAATGGAAACTTCAAACAGAATCAAGGTTTGGAGCAAAGCAGTAGACCTTACGTTGCATCCTCAAGAAGTGGAATTTCATGACACAGACTGAAATCAGAGGTGGGAAGGTTGCTTTTGGAACTACGGCTTCCAGAATCTCCCAGCCAGCATTGCCTCTTTTCCAAAACTCTATGCAGAGCATTGATTATCCTTTATGGTTTGGCTCCAATATACTAGAAAAGAAAGATATGAAAAGAAATAGGTATCAAACCACCTGTTGGGGCTGTTCTAAAAATGAAGGTGGGTAGGTGCCAGCTGTGTTAGTGTATTGCTTCAAAAACAGTAACAGTAGGCTCTCTATATCCATGGATTCTTTATCCACAGATTCAAGTGTCCTCTCTCTCTCTCTCTTTCTGTGTGTGTGTGTTACAAAAAGCAACATTTCATTTTGCTATTTTATATAAGGAACAC
Source organism: Phrynosoma platyrhinos (assembly GCA_020142125.1). Lineage (NCBI taxonomy): Eukaryota > Metazoa > Chordata > Lepidosauria > Squamata > Phrynosomatidae > Phrynosoma > Phrynosoma platyrhinos. Next base: position 358,539,993 of record CM034701.1, read on the forward strand.
CATTTCACTATTCATTATATTTAATGGGACTTGAACATCTATGAATTTTGGTATCCACGGGGGGCCCTGGAACCAAACCCCAGCAGATACCAAAGGCCTACTGTAAGAATCTTGCAACACTATACAGATACAGATATAGGTATTTTACTATTAAAATATTTATATCCTACCTAATAGGATATCAGGGAGGTATATAAAATCAGTTCAGAACAACTTAACACAGTAATCTCTAAACATATTAAACAATTTAAACCATATACTTGTGCAGATTTGGGCATGATCATTAGACCTACAAAACTTTGATAAAAAATATATAGCACAAGCTTTTTGGTGTACAAATCACTTCATCAGAGTAGCTAAAAGGTTAAGCCATAATAAAATTTGTTAGAACAACACAAAGTGTTAACTGGTGTTGGTTAAAAGGATCATACAGCTCCTCTGCTCTAATACAGGGGACCCTTGGTATCCACTGGGGTTTGATTCTAGGACCCCTGAGGATACCAAAATCTGTGGATGCTCAAATCCCATTAAATACAATGGCATAATAAAATAGTGTCCCTGATAGAAAATGGAAAATCAAAGTTTGCTATTTGAAAATTTTTAAATATTTCCAAACTGTGGATAATTTGAATCCATGGATAAGTAATCCATAGATAAGTGGGATCAACTTTATCTCTACTGGCTGCTGGTCTGTTTCCAGACACAGTTCAAAGTGCTGGCCATTACCTGCAAACCCCTTTAGGCTTAGGTTTGGGCCATCTAACACCGTGACTCTTCACATGCACGGAATCTGAGATTCACAAAAGAGGTCTTCTTTCAAGTCCCATTACCTTCACAAGTGTGAGAGAGCCTTCTTGGTGGCTGCCTCTAGACTTGTTTTATTCAAAGAGACTTTTAGAGTGAAGACTTTTAAATAAAAGTCTGTAAGAGGGTGCTGTATTGTTTTAAACTGTACATTTAAATATCTTATTGAAATGTTTTGAATTGTTTTAATATACTTAATATTTATATGGTTAGTATGTTTCAAATTTATTTATCGGCTTTAATAGTTTAATTGTGTTCTAATGTTGACTTTTTGTATGTTTTTAATTATATAATAATCATTTTAATATGTACATTGCCTTGAATCCTAATCTTGGTGGGAAAGGGGGATATAAATAAAGACATAATCAACAACTAACAACACAGTGATCTATAGTAAAACCTGCAAAATTTGCTAAAATTGCTGAAAAGAAGAGAAGCCAAACTGAACAAGAAGAAATTATCTATATGTTCCCTATAGAGGAGAGCTTACACAGCATTAAAACTAATCAGACTGAATGTATCATAGTGATCATATGTTGTAATCTACCCATTCCTAAAGTGAGTTTACTGAGCTACTGGTCAGATGTTGTATAAACCTGGTGAAGAGCAATTGACTTGATGGGTCATATGTTATTCAGTCCTGTTCTGCAGCAGCTAAATTGGACCACTACCAAAAGAAGAACACCAGGCTGTGACTTAGGAAGGCTATGTTATGATTCCTGCTGCAGAAACAAATCATTGTCCTCATAATTCTCCAGAGATGAGCAGTTGGGTTCAAAGGAGAAAATATTGACTCTAAAGTAAGTATTTCATTCCCCCCCCCCAAAAAAAAACTAAGCCCAGTGAGTTGAAACATTACAAATAAGGACTAAGGGGAATCATTTATTATTTTATATGGCCAGGATGTTGAAGAGATATTAAACAGCTTTAGCTGGATTTTCCATGGGGCCATTCTCAGTATCACTGAAAGCACCATACATAATTCACAACACAAGAGCCCAGAACAAAACGTAGAGACTAAATTATCCACCTGTTAAAGAAAAAGTGTTCCCTTTCAGGTCAAGGTTGAAACCAGTGGTAAACCAGCATGAAAGAGATCCATATCTACAGCTCTGTGTAGATACTCTGGTTGTATCAAGCCCTGGGTAGTTTCATTACAAACCCCTATTAAAACAGTGATGTTATTTACAAGTCATATTTACTCTCTGGAGAAGTTGACAGCTGACTATATGGAGTAGATGAGGAGAAGGGCATCTGTGTTTATAAAGATGCCATTGATTCCATTAGGAAAGGCCAAACAATGCCAGCCTGATCGCAGCCATGTATTCTGTTCACAGGGGTGTCCTGTCAGAGGTGTAAAGCATTACAACTTAGACTGAATACAAAAAACACCTCATTACTTCGCAGGATAGGGAAGGCGGCTAGTTATCGGCAGCTAGTGTGACTTCAGGAGTACAGTTCATAGGGAGTAGATGCCATCTGGCTATCATTAAGTGGCTGATTGGGCCTTTCTGTGATTGACTGGTGATTGATTGACAGGTATTCAAGAAAAGAAAGCAGTGGACTACGCCTGTCAGCTAGACACCAGAGCCTTTTGTTTCAATCCTGCTGCATGTATTGTTTTAATTTTATCCAGGTAGCATTTTCCATGGGGGATTTTTCTCTTTTCTGCTTTTGTTCCTCATGAAGCCTCTATTTAAGGTGCTTTGGAAGCAATAGGAGAGAAGAAGCAGGGGAAAAAGAAATATAGCAAAAGGAAACCAAAAAAGAAGAAGAAAAATAAAAGGAAGAGTTATGGCTTGAACCTAGGAACCACTAGATGTTGACATACGTTTGCCAAACAGCCCTTTAGGTCACTGTCATGTTATTCCTAATATGAATATAGGAATGAAAGACCCCAAGGATTCTATGGTGCTGGAAAAGATAGGGAGACTGGAGATTGGTAACACTGGAAAACTAAATGTTCATTGTACTACAACAGATTTTTTTTTAAGAAAAGACAATAGAAGCAATCTGAAAAATGAAACATTCAGCAGTTATATTTGCTGTCTGTATTTTCTAGCATGTTTATACACTGGGACTCAATAAGGCCTACTGCTTCTTTAAAAAAGGAAAAAGAAAGAGAAAAAAAGAATGGTCTCTAAGCAGTTTATGAAGTGATAGATCATATATAAATAGGTTGTTTGCTCTCAGTACAGATGCCATCATTACTAACTACTTTCAGGCTCTTTGAGAGCTAAATAATTCCGTAATGCATCATTGAACATTTAGTTGCTTCGATAGCAGATGGTTTCAGGGGTCCATCTGCTCATAGCAATGTTTTCAACAAGCCCCCTTCACCTTCACCAATAGGTTTGGAAGTGTTGGAATATTCATTCTTCACCACAGGTGACTTTTCTCTTTTTTTGGAGCCCGCCATATGCAGAGAGTGGGTAACATTTTTGTTCAAGAAAAGGTGGTTAGAAGGAAGGCATTTAGTAGATATTGACTTAACACACTTACATACACATGCATACAATTCAGGGTACGTCTGATTTGTTGGAATCATATATCAACTTAACATACCTTTGTGTTTACTTAGTAAGTAGTAGAGATACTAAGAAACCTTGTTAATGAATTGAGAAGATGAGCATTGGGACATTGGCAAGAGTGCCTGATGTGTATAAGGACTGATGCATATCAGTGCACAATGAAAACTATCACACAATGCACATTGGGCCCTTTGCACACAAATCACGTGTTCCACCACTAAGTTACAATGCCTCCCTGTCAATCTAATTTTCTACAGCAGGGAAGGATTACCCCCAACATAGGAACATTCTGAAACATTCAAAAAGGAAGGGGGAAAAGCCCAGCCTTACTGCCTTACTGTTAAGAATGGACCTGATTACATTCTCTCAACTATCAATAAATCAATCTGCTATTGATTGTATAAACAGAACTTGCCTTAGACCAACTTCGCACATTAGGCATTAAGCATCCTGCAAAAAAAAAAAAAAAAAAGAGAGAGAGAGAGAGAGAGAGAGAGAATGGAAGACAGAGAAACATAGACAGAGAGAGCTCATTTCGTTTAAGATCTGAGTATCTTATGTTTTGTTACATTAGTAGAAAATTTCACAGGCAAGATGTTCATGCATGATGTATCCCTGAAGTGTAAGACGAAGGCTGCATCCTCAATAAAGAAATAATCCAGTTTGACACTGCTTGACGGCAATGGCTATGGAATTCTGGGAATTGTAGTTTTGTGAGGCATTTATCCTTCTCTATTTGAAAGCGCTGGTGCCCCAACAAACTACATTTCCCAGAATTCCATAACATTGAGCCACGGCAGTTAAAATGGTGATTATTTCTGGAGTCTGTATGCAGCCTGACTGGCATACAATCACTCATTCCCAACACACTTATATACTGTTTGGTGAATGAGCATTACTTTCTCAAATTTTCCTGGAAATACTAGCCAAGTTACTACATAGTTAAAAATGAATAACTGCAAATCATCTCCTGGCCCAGCCCCCATCCCTTTAACAGCCAGCAGCTGCACCTAGCAATAAAAGTCTGTTCTGCTGGCAACTGGGTACAGCACAATGAGGTTTCCAGTCCCCCTGTGCTAGTGATCTGTGGAGTAATTATGAATTTGGGCTCATTCTCCTACTCCTTGCAGCCTCACTTGCTGGTGGGAGGGAGTGGAAATATCACCACACTGCACCCTAATCTCCAGAAAAACAGACCACCATTGCTTATTGCAGCTGCTGACTGTTAAGATTGATGAGATTGATGAGATAGGGGGGTTGCAGATTGATGAGATAGGGGGGTTGCAGTTGATGAGATAGGAGGGTTGAAGACTGCCAGAAATAATGCAAATTGAGTCCATTTTTAGAGTTAGGGTTAGGGAATTATGGGAACTGTATTTTATTGTGGCACCAGAGCTCTCTGACAGAGAAGGCTCAATGTCTCAGAAAAAAAACACAATTCCCACGATTCCCTAGCACTAATCCTAAACCTAAAAGTAGACTCAATTTGCACTATTTCTGGCAGTCTGCAACCCCCTGTAGTGGAGATGGAAAGAATGTTTTAAAATATTCCAAATAAATTTCAAAGTATATGTTTCTAATATGACTAGTCAGGTGAATGCGGTGGTCAGGAGCGCCTGTTATCAGCTTCGGCTGATATGCCAACTGCGCCCTTATCTGGATATGAGGGATCTGGAAACTGTGGTACATGCCCTGGTAACCTCGCGACTAGATTACTGCAATGCACTCTACATGGGGCTACCCTTGTGCCTAACCCAGAAACTACAACTGGTGCAAAACATGGCAACCAGCTTAATTACTGGAACATCAAGGAGGGAGCACATAACACCAGTGCTTAAA
>CM034701.1:358545266-358563361 GCA_020142125.1 Phrynosoma platyrhinos
CCCAGAGGGCCTTCTCTGCGACCGCTCCCAGACTTTGGAATGGTCTGCTGGAGGAGATCTGCCATATCACTACTCTCGCTGCTTTTAAGAAAGCAGTGAAGATGGATCTCTTCCAGCAGACCTTCCTGGAATAATTCTCCAACTTGAGGGGACAACTCCATTGCCCTTTCCCTAGCCACCCATTATTGTGTTATTGTTTTATTTTGTTTTTATCACAGAGCATGTTGTTTTAATTTATAAGTAGTTTAATACTGTTTTAAGGAGTGGGAGGGTGGGATGGGGAATTGAATGTTTTAACTTGTGTATTTTAAATGTTGTAACCCACCTCAATTTCTCCACAGAGGGGCAGGCTATAAATAAAATTTATTATTATTATTATTATTATTATTATTATTATTATTATTATTATTATTATGTGTTGAGAAGCCCTGATGAGAAAAATCCTGGACTGATGAGAATCTTCACAGTTCAATACTAATTTTGTACAAAATTTGCACATGGTTGTTTTGTACATAAAATAATATTTACTGCTTAGGAAACAGCATTTTCTACATGTTAAGTAATATTTCAATGCTGAAATGTTGATTCACTTACAGAAAATGTAACTGGGGATTCATTCTGTGTACCATTTGCTCCTCATTTGATTTGCAAAGAAGAAGAACAGAGGAATCAATATTTGAGTTCTAAAATATTATTTTCCACATCAAAGATGCTGTTTTCTGTGAAAAATAACCAGTTGTGAATTTTGTGCATACTGAATTATGAATAACCTTTTAAAATGTATGGTTTTCAAAGAGGTGTGTTGGGTATATATACTGTGTGACCCTTGGTCTATTAATTAAATAGATATTAATCCTCCTTGCATATCCTCCCACCCTGAGGCCTTGCTTGAACAGAACAATACACAAATTTACATGCTAATCCTCTCAATCAAAGGTCACACAGTACATATACCTGACACACCTCCATTTCACCATTCTCTGAAGATGCCAGCCACAGATGCAGGTGAAACATCAGGAATACATTCTTCTAGAGCATGGCCTCAGAGCCCCCCCCCCCAAAAAAACCCCAAAAACTATGGATGCTGGCCATGAAAGCCTTTGACTTCACAGCCAAGTTTTAATTTGGCACCTAAATGACATGAATGTCAGTGTCAGTCAGGCCTCCAGGGCATTCCACAGTTGAGGTGCCATGGCTGTGAAGGCCTTTTCCTATGTCTCAGCACCATGTATTGATCTCACTGGTGGCACACAGAGGAGCTCCCCTCCCCAGTAGACCTCAAACATTGGGCAGACACATATGGGTAGAAGTGCTCCCTCAAGCATTGAGGTCCAAATCATTTAAGGCTTTAAATGTCTTCACAAGCACCTTGACTTCAGACCAGAAATGTATTGGCAGCCAGTGCAATTCTTTTAAAACTGGAATAATATGCTGCCTATATGCTATTCCAGTCACCATTTTGCATTAGGTGCAGCTTCTGAGTCTTCTTCAAGGACAGCTCCACACAGAGTTCATTACAGTAGTCTAACTGAGAGGTTATCAGTGCATGGACTACTGTGGCTAGGTTATCTCTGTTCAGGAAAAGCTAGTGATAAGCATTCTGAACCACAGAGTACACTTGGTCCTCCAGTGACAGGGAAGGATCTAAAAGTACTCCCAAATAAGGCAGGTGTTGAAAGCAAAGACCCCCCCCCCCGGAATGGTCCACTTGTTTTTGCATGCTGATGTTGTATCGAGACAGGCCCTCCAAATACATGAGGCTACAGTTCCCATAATTTTCAAAGATGTAGCTGTGTTAATCTCTTGAAGTATAAAAAGGAGAAAGGGAGAGGGAAGGGGGGGGGGGAAGGAATGTAGCAGCACTTTTAAGACTAACTGGTTTTTATTTTTGCATGTGCTTTCATGGATATAAACACACTTCTTCAGATTTATCACTCTGTACTGCATCAGAAGTGGGTTTAAATCTACAAAATCTCATGCATTTTTTTTAAAAAAATTACATTTATTTATTAATTTCATTTATATGCTGCCTTTCTCCCAGAAAGGGATAACAGAAAAACAAAACAAAGAACAGTCAATCTGAAAGGTGCTGCTACATTTCTTTCCCCCTTACCTCTCCCTCTCTCCCTTTTATTTCCCATAATTTTTACCACTGACTGTTGCTTCTGGGAATTGAAATTCCAAACATCTGGAGGGCCAAAGCTTTCAGAGACAGAAGGCCCTAATAGCATTGCTTGTTTGTTTTCCTACCTGTTGGCTGTCTCCTCAAGCTACCATATGTATCCTTGGGAGATTTTGTACCAAAAGAACACTAGATCACCCCCTGCCACCATGTTTGGTCTGGATTTCCTGCCCTGTGTGGAAAAAAATCAGAATGCTACAAACTACCAGTGGTATGGAACAGACTTAAGAAGGGAGGTCACAGACATCATAACTATAAAAATAATTAAAAAGCAATTTCTGTTATACCACAAACAGAATGAAGATATGCCTCACTACAATATAGTTGGGTCTTCATATCCATGGATTCTTTATCCACAAATTCAACCATCCTCAGCTTGAAAATATTAAGACAATATATAAATTCCAAAAAAGCAGACGTTGATCTGGCTATATTTTTTTTATAAGGGACACAATTTCACTATACCATTGCATTTAAAGGGACTTAAGTATTATGAATTTTGTTTCCCATAGGGAGTCCTGGAATCAAACCTGAGAATATCAAGGGCCCACTGTACAAGCATAATGTAACTGGATGTCATCTATGCTTCAAGAGGAATTAATCACAAGTAACTTGTTTGCAACTAAGCTACTGCCAAACTGATTGTCTACCTCAGTTATCAAGAAATCTGAGTAATTTACTACATTCATGGCCATGGTGTCTCAAATATTGGCTAGCCTTGCCTCAGATTTAAATGCAGTCAACAAACTTGTAACAACTGATGGCCCTTAGGCCTGTTAAAAACTTAAAAAGAAAAACGCATAACTAACAAGCATGACAGATTATATAAGGTACTAAAATGTCAGTGCTGTGGCAAAACACTGATATGTCGTGTACAAATTTTTGAGCCAGTGTTCAAGCTGGAAAACCACCAGTGGCAAGAACAGCTGCCATTTTGATTTTGATTTCTTCTTTTACAACAGTCCTAGATGAGAAATAGTCAAGAGTTAAATTTGTATTTACAAATGTAGACAGATAGAACTGCAAAATGGAATGATACAAATTCAGTCATATTGCTTATTCCATCTGCCAGTAAATGCATGTTCTTCAGAAAAAGAAACCAGGCGCCAAGAACTTGTCAGATGTGAGTCTTTTTTAAAAAAAAATAAATAAAAGTTGAAGTTTAAAAAAAAAACACCACCCCTGTATTTTACTCATTCTATGAATTTAAAATTCATTAATGTAAAGATCATAATATACGGCTCAGCAACTCAGGGAGACACATTTTTGCAAGCTGACCTGTACCATAGGGTTGTTTTTCTTTTATAGAAGAATAAATGTACAGTGCTCTGGCTTCCTAGAAAGGCAGGAGGGAAACAACAGTGATAAATAATTAAATCCAATGAATGTAGAGCAAATCCATAACTGTCTAAGAGCAGGAAGCCTTCTACTCATCCTGACATGGTGAAGGCAGATTTCAGGACTCATAACCCTTCTTCTGTGTCACTTAGGATTCTGTATAGGTTTGCATATATGAAAGCTTCAGGATTTTGTTAGAACTTCACTGAGGAGGAAAAGCTTTATTTTAGTGGTACAATGACCCTTTCACGCAAAAACTGTTATCGTACTTTGGCGCTTCAACTGCCAAGGTTGCATCGTATCATAGAATCCCAGGATTCATAGTTTGGTTAGGCATTGGAACGATTTGGGAAAGAATTCTAAATACCTCAACAAAACAACAAATTCCATAAGAGAAAGCTGTGACACTTAAAGCAGTATCAAAGTGCTATAAATGCGTAGAACCAAACAAGTGAAGCTGATCAGCTCCTTTTGAGCTCTGTGTACATGCTATCTTTGCTTGAAAGGAACAAATTATGTACTTCCATGATAATGTGAGATATAACACAAAGGTTGCATCTGCATTGCAGAATTAATGCATTTTGATATTGCTTTTAACTGTGCAGAATTAATGCATTTTGATACCACTTTTAACTGCCATGGCTCCATCCTATGAAATCCTGGGATTTGTAGTTTGTTGTAGACCAGAACTCTCTGACAGAAAAGGCTACATATCTCACAAAACTACATATACCAGAATGCAGCCATGACAGTTAAAGCAGCACCAAACTGCATTACTTCTGCAGTGAAAATGCAGCCAAAGTCACATCTCAAAAGCCACAGATGGCTCATGAAGGAAGTTATTTTATTGGTGTAACAAATAAAGTTTTTCTAAGTTCTTTTAAATATAAATTCTAAAGAAAATTTCAGGCATCTTCAGAGACCATGACTGGAATTTCCCAAATTTAGACTTATAACTAAAACCTACCCTCCAGCTTTCCCACTTGCCGGGACAGTTCCATTTCATTCTCCATGGTCCCACTTTTTCAGCAGCTGTTTCACAGTTTCTCTCTCATCTCCCACTTCTCCCCCTTGGCTTACTTCAGTTGCTCCAAAGATCCCAAGCACACTTGTGTCCCAGTTTTTATGTTTGAAATGTTGGATGGTATGCTGGACCCTGTCATGCAGTATGCCAGAAGTTTCACTTTTTTCAAGAGTTGCATAATTATGGTGTAGAAAGGCAGAGAAAATTTGCAAACTCCAAGCAGCCCATTTCTCCAGACTATTTCTTTCTTTACAGGTGTTGAGTCCACATACCTTCCTCTCCTGACATCACTATCTATCCCAGAATAGTGATGTCAGTGCATTGCACCAAGAGGATTACAAACATTTACCTTTTTCAGTCCTAAATTTGCTTCCAAAAATGGTACCATAGCAAGTAAAACAATACATTTCCTTTTTTAAAAAAAAAACATTCAAATGAGTCTTGGCAAATTAATTACTTTTGAAACACCACAATGAATAGCAGCATTGAACAGTTTTACTATTAAGTACTTTTGAGTAGATTTTCTAAGCTCTGTTATCCAGGGCATCACTGAATAGAATGAGTGTGAGAGGAAGAGACAAATGAAAAACCCCATTTTGAAAAGGGATCTTGTACCACCATTGAGACTGAAAGAAAGAAGTTGCATACATCTGAAGAAGTAGGCTCAAGTCTATGAAAGCTCATGCTGCCAACTTCCTTCAGTTAGTCGCAAAGGTACTACAAGATCCTTTTGCATACTGATTTTCAGGGTAAAATAGTTAAGATAGCTATGTCTTTGCATTCTACTACATTTTGAAGTAAGTGACGTAATACATATTTGTTTTTGTTGGGTGCCTTCATCATTTTTTTACATATGATGACCCTAAGGTGATAAGTATAATGGGGTTTTCTTGGCAAGATTTGTTCAGAGGTTGGTAGCCATGGCCTCCCTCTGAGGTTGAGAGAGTGTGACTTACCCAATGCCACCCATAAGACTCCAATAAAAACATTAAGGCCGGCATCTAAAATTACCTAACTATTGCTGAATCTTTTATTTTTATTTTTTGCTTTTATCTTGGCTTTATTCATTGCATTTTATTTTTATTTTTTATTACTAAGCAAAAGAATTTATTAATAAATATAAACAAACAACTTAACTGCTTGCAGATCAATATTGTCATATATTTATAGTATTGTTACAAATTGAAGTTTTATTTAAATGAAACAATGTTAAGAAGCTTATAGTAGATCAATAAGCTAAAATACAGCAATGGGTTTTAAAAATAAATAAATAAATAAATAAAATAACCTAACTATTCACAGCTGGATTTTTCTTAACTCTTTATTCTTCCTGTTTTCTTCATCTTATCTACAAATCACCTACTAACATTTTTAAAATGTTCTAAGCACATCCCAGATAAGGGTTGAGTCAGGAATGTATTTAGGTAGATGTTAATCAGAACTGCTTTCCCTTCCCCACTAAACTATGAATAAAAAATTCAGTTTCTCATATTTTAAGCCTTTTAATATTTTAATCTGAAGTCTAATGGACATCTGGGAGTGGGCCAAATATCTCAGTTGCCTTTAATTGTTATGCTCAAAATTATAAATACAAAGTATAACTAGGAGCTACCAAATCTTTGACTCTTTCTGCCTGGAAGAAACCTTACTGCATATTGCAAGGGAAATGTTGTGCTTTTTTTTCCTTTTTACTGCCCTTTTTATTTCCAAAGGGCTCACTTGTTTCTGTGCTTTCTACTCAAGATGTATAGCACAAGTAAAAATATAGCTATTTTATTAATCACTGCTTCTTCACCAACTGGTCAATCAGCCAGCAGGAAGTCTGTTTCTCTATTGTTTTTTTACTTTCCCTCCCCTCCACTCCACATATCTTTTCCTCTTGGACAGCGCTTGCATTCTCAGATACATAAAGAAGGGGTACATTGGCTGGTTGTCCCTGCTTTTGTTTTTAATCTGTTAGGTTTCAGTGAAGGAAAATCTACCAGTTTTGCTTTCTTCTGGGTTCAGTTTTTAAATCTTCATGCTCTTTCCAGCTGATGTATGAAGAAATTTGTGAATTTGCATGAATTCTTCCAAATCATCCAATTTCACCCTGCAGGTTGGAGGGCAGGTTCCAAACTGAATCCAGGAGAAAGCAAAACTGGTAGCGCTAAGTTTTTAAAAGACAAAAAAGTTATCTGAAGAGATGTATAGATGTAAAGTCAGCTGCCTTTCCCATCCCGTCTTCCCTTCTCCCTCTGAATTTAATGACAGTCCTCGCAGTAGCTGGAAGGAGATGGATTTTCTCACCAACAATATTTTTGTGAGCTGTTGTAATGCAAAGCTTCTCAATGTATTTTTTATCTTGAATGCACAATTAAGACCCATTTGCTTTCCAAAAGATGTGCTCCTTGTGGACATTTGTAATGCTAGCAACATGTTTGTTGATATGAACACAGTGGCCTGCATTTTTGGACCCTCCTTAAGAGCATGGGTATGGGGACTATCAAGATGAGCAGTGCCATTTCAAATTTACTACTACACTGGGTCCTTGGTACCTACTGGGGTTTGGTTCCAGACCCCCCCCCCCATGGATACTAAAATCTCAGGATGCTCAAGTCCTATTAAATACAGTGGAACAATAAAATGGTGTCCCTCATATAAAATGGCAAAATCAAGCTTTGCTTTTTGGGATTTGTGTTTTTAAAAAATTATTTTCAAACCATGGAAGTTTGAATATATAAATAAAGAATATGTGGATATAGAGGACTGACTGTACAGCATATCTTTGTGCAAAACCTCCATCTCTGCATCATTTTCTTCCACTACATAGTTTGGCAGGACCCTTCTGGATGGATAATGCTATGGCTAGAGCACCTGCAGGAATCTGAAGATCTGTGTGTATCTTTTTGTAAGAATAGTATTAAGTGGATGTAACTTGCATTTCTCATTTCAATTCCTCTTCATAACTTTGAAAGCAAATCACCCACATCTTTCTCTTTCCCATGATCATATGCAAAACCTAACAGATTGCATGTCTGACCATAGCAAGCATTCTAGAAATTCTATTTGAACTTTAGTTATGGGACAATGGGACATGGAGATCTGTCTGGAAGCACAGTATTTTCTCTCTCTAATACATTACCACAGAAAGCTTACTTAAAAGGTCAGATAATTTGTCCACCTATCCCTATCTTTAGTCCACTGGATGTTTGATACAAAAAGCTTCCAAAATTTCCGACTATTGGCTATCTGGCTAGGACTTCTGGGAGTTTAAGTCAAAAATATCTGGAGCACTGAAAGGAACCTCTGAGCTAATCCAGTATTGTCTCCTATAACTAGAAACAACTCTCCAGAGTCCTAGGCAGATGTCTTTCCCATAACCTACTCCTTGTTCTTTACAACTGAAGATGACAGGTACTGAAACTGAGACTATTTGCATGAAAAAGTGTGTACTCCATCACTTGGTGATGATCCTTTGCTTAAAATAGTAAAGGGACACCATCTCCATATTTTCCCAAGATCTTTATACTGACAAAAGAGGCTGTCCGATCATCTGGATCATTAATGAAAAAGGAACTATATGAAAATCTTAACATTGCATTCTATTTAGAAGAGTCTCTACTCGCAAAGCTTTTTATGGATTACTACTTGTAAAAAGGTAGTTCACCTTTCAGAGGCATAATACTGGCTTTTTAACAGTTCAACAGCATTTGTAACCTTATAACCTCAATCTTTCAACTATGAGGGTTTTATTTCCTCTATGGCATGCAACTCTATTTTCACCTTTCCTAGTTAAGTACATTACCACTCAAGGGTCATATAAAAGTCAGCTGGATTACATAATTTAAAAGAGCATGTTCCTTTCCTTTCCTTTCCTTTCTTCTTCTTCTTCTTTTAGCAAGCCCCAGTAATAACAATAATAGTAACACTGATGATCTTGAATTTGCCATTCCCAATGCCCTCCTGAATTCTTTCAGCAAGTGCTCTATGTTCTTTGCAAATACCAGCATGGGTTCTCCGCACCCATATCGGCTCCAATTTAATGAAGTTGTTAAAGTAGCAAGACTGACAGGTTAATTATCCTTTATAAAAGGGGGACAAATTGAACTGTGTCTTTCCATCATTTTTTGATATATCAAGAAGCTCCTGAGGTGCTTAGATGCCACTCTGGTGAATAGAACAACTAATCCACTCTGCTATTCTTTCTTGACCCTGGTCCCCCATCGGGGCCTTGTGGTATATTGCAGTGGCTTTTTTTTTTGTTTCACATTCAACAGATTCAACTTTATTATGAATTCAGAAGGATTTTCCCCCCTCCTCCATATGTTGGCTGACAGCTCCCCTGAAATAACTGATGGCTAAATTTAAACTCTGATGAAAATTAACCCAAGTGTTAAATGCAAACGGAAGCTGCTTTGAAAAGAAAAGAGTTATCATAGTAAATGCCAAACAGTGGAAAATGTGTGTAAATTAATGGAGCCTCACTGGTGACAAGCTGTCAGGCAATTTGATGGCTCTCGATAGTGCTTTAGTCCCACTGAAGTTGGCCAGAGGGCAGCATGGACAAGTCCTGCTTTTCAAAAAGACCACGGGATGCTTGACAGTAACGCTAACTAGACTGTCTAAAGTTCATGGTCAAATGAGAGGCCTCTTTAAAAGGAAGGAAAAAAAGGAAGGAGAGGAGGAGGGGAAAACTATGCGCTAAACACAGTTCATCTGAAGCTGCAATCTGAAAGAAGTATCGCACAATGTCTTGTGGCCACAGTAGCCACAAAGTTGGAGGAGGGAATATTGATGTAGAATATTTACAGAGCCCAGTTTAGTACAGAAACTGTGCTAGAAAGTTATTGCTCAGAAATGTTCTCTGTATTTTACTGCCAGCACCTTTAAAAATGTTTATCAGAAATATTTCAGTTGTCATGTTTTCTCCATTTTTTTTAAAATGTGGGTTTGGATTTGGCTTATCAGTATTTAAATTAGATTTTTTTTAAAGTGCCTCCTAATAATATCCAAAATTTGGCTTTGGATTTGGCACATCAGTTTTTAAATTAGCTTTTTAAACATATCAGTTAATAATAATCAAGGTATAATATAAAGAATATAGTTGTCTTTTATAGAAGGCAAGACAAAGAAATCCTAACTTTCAGATCCACTGGAAAGTGTTTGAATGAAACAGAAGCAGAACTTGGAAAAGGCCTCCCCTCCTCCCAGTCAGCATGGCAACAGAACATATTGAATGCTGGATTCTATGAGCTGTTTGAAACAATATGTTTTCCAAGTTCTGGACAGAATATCTGATGATTAACCTGATGACAAATCAGGTTAATGCGACAGTCAGGAGCGCCTGTTATCAGCTTCGGCTGATACGCCAGCTGCACCCTTTTCTGGAAGTAGGGGATCTTGAGACTGTTGTGCACGCGTTGGTAACCTCACGCCTTGACTTCTGTAATGCACTCTACATGGGGCTACCCTCTTGCTTGATTTGGAAACTGCAATTGGTTCAAAATATGGTGGCCAGATTAATATCCAGAACATCTAGGTGGGACCATATTACTCCAGTATTAAGGTCCCTCCACTGGCTACCTATTAGTTTCCGAACCCAGTACAAAGTGCTGGTTATTACCTTTAAAGCCCTAAATGGCTTGGGTCCAGGTTATCTTAGGGACCGCCTCCTCCCGTATAATCCTCCCCGCACTCTCCGGTCTTCTGGGAGGAACTTGTTACAGCCTCAAAAAACAAGGCTGGTGACTACCTCCCAGAGGGCCTTTTCTGTTGTCGCCCCCCCAAACTATGGAACGGCCTGCCGGAGGAGATCCGCCAATTGACATCACTTGACAGCTTTAAAAAGCCTGTCAAGATGGATCTCTTCTGGTAGGCCTTCCCGGAATAACCGCCAGCTCAAGGCCCTAATATATTTTGGAGATGTCCCCTCCCCTATTATGATCAGGCTTTCTCGAGAGCGAGACTCCATATTCTGACGCCAGTGCTTTTTTTGATGCATTATTGTTTTTGATGTTTTATACTGAGGTATATATCCTCTTTTTATTTCTTGTTTTTAAATTGTATGAATTTAATAACTTTTTAAGGGGTGGGAGGGGGGAAATAGCTTTTAAATGATGTATTATGATTTTATTATATAAGCTGCCCCGATTGATTTCAGAGGGGCGGGATATCAAATAAAAAGTATTATTATTATTATTATTATTATTATTATTATTATTATTATTATGCAAAGGAGCTTGCTGGAAAGTTCTACAGGCTTACACCAACTTGAAAAGAGAGCATTCTGAACAGGGGAGGCTTTGCACCTGTTCAGTCCAGGGCCTCTTTCTTTGCTTAAGGGGCCCTAGGATTGCTCACTAACTGCTTTTTCTTCCATTTGAAACTAGAAAGGGGGGGGGATCTATGGAAGAGGGAAAAAAAAGAAAAGACCTCCATCCCACTAAGAGCCAATGTGGTGTACTAGTTTAAACATTAGTTCAATCCCCCCCTGTGGTCATGGAAACCTACTACATGATATTGGGCATGTCACACTCTCAGCCTCAGAGAAAGGCAAAGACAACCCCCTCTGAACAAATCTTTCCAAGTAAACTCTATGAAAAGTTCACCTTAGGGTTGCCCTAAATTGGAAATGACTTGAAGGCACACAACATATTACCTACCCTAAAAGGTGGGGGAAAGTTGGGAGGGTCCCCACCAGCAGTGTCAGCATCTCGTTGAACTTTGAGGGAAATTATAGCTCAAAAAGAGGCCTGAGAGAGGAGGTCAACTTTGGGGATTTTTTCACATGTGCACACCAGTACTAACTACAGAGAGATTCTAATTCCAGTGATCAGAAGGGTTTTTATTTAGAAATATGCAAGAATGCATGCCAACAGACAAAACCAATGCATCTGTAAGAACCATACAAGGCTATCAGAAAGAAAGATGTGGAAGGTTGGATACAGAGGAATCAGGAGTTAAAGAAGGTAATAGTTACCAGTCCTGAAGATGACCCAAGAAAACAGAGTTGCTCAAACAGTGTCTGAGGACTACATAGACCAGGGGTAGGCAACCTTTCCCCTTTAAGGGCCGAGGGACTTCAGCTCCCAGAAGCCTCAGCCATGTTGGCCAATAGTCCCTGCCTACCCCTGACATAGACAGATTGAGTAGGACCCTCAGTGCACACAGGGTATGTGAGCAAAAAGGCTTTGGTTGTGTGGATATTTATGTCTTATTTCATACCCTTGAGGTGTGCTTAGTGTTACCATGTAGTGTAACAAAGGCTTTGATGGTTTTTCCATGGAACTGACAAAAGGGATCTGAATGGCTGATGGCTTTAACCTCAGAGTGATAAAAGATTGATTGTATTTAAGACAACCCCTGGAAGGTCAGAAAGGAAAGGTGAATAGGAAGACAACATGGATGAGGTGGAAGGTATGACCTTTGACTGCTTTTGTGATGGGACTCCCTTTGTCTCCACTGCAAGAGGAAATGTGAAGAGCTGAGTGGTGGGGTGATCTGCAAACCCATTTAACATTTATTTTAATCTTATCCAGGTCTCCCATCAGTCCTCAGGTCAGTATGACCTCTTACCCATGTAACTTCTTAGTTTCCACAGGTCATTGTAAACTCTTAAAGCATACCCAATGCTAGATATTAATTATGAAATCCTATATTCAGTGGAAAAGAGTTAGGGCATGCTAACAAACAAACAACAAACTATCTCACTGCCTGTCCTGGACAGCATGAGCCAATAGAGTGATGGAGGTTGTGAGTGATCTTGGACTTCATTCTTCTCATGTTGCCACTCAGGATTACTCTGTTTTATACCATGCTACAATATAATACAAAGGAGACTTGTCAGATTACAACTCTTGATGTTTTAAAAAAAGTGATAAAAATGATCTTCTTCCAGCGGGCCTTCCCAGACTGACCTCTGCCCTGAACAGAATTAACTGCCCATCTGATCTAGTTCCCCTAGACACTGCCACTGTTATTAACTCTTTTTAATTGTTTTTTTTAGTTATAGGGATTTTATTGTTGCAATTTTATATCGAAGGGAGGGTCGGTCAAAGGGGTGGGGGGGCTCGGGGATTTTTAAAATTATTTCTGTATTTGTTTTAATTTTTGCTGTTACCTGCCTCGATCCTCAACAGGGAGAGGCGGGATACAAATTATTTATTATTATTATTATTATTATTATTATTATTATTATTATTATTATTATTATTATTGCCTGATGCTGGCAATCACATTTAGGTAAGTCTGAGCATTCAGCTCTGGGGGCTCATAATCAATGATACATTTAATCCCCCCCCCATTTGTTTTCTCTTCTCTTTTCTTTCATTCTTAAAAATATACTTCTCCAAGTGGTAGAAAGTGACCATTTCTCATGGAACATGTTTTCCCCAATGTTGTGCCTTGCATTTCACAGGCTTCATTTTGCAATTGGTCACTGGCTTAGATACACTGACTTATTTTACAAGTCTGATTGCTAAAGTCTCCAAGGCCCTCAGAGACTTCCTTCTTGGGGAAAGAAAAAAAAGCTACCTGTTGGAAATATGCATTCCCCATAATTTCTAACCCAGAGTTTTTTTGAACATTTATAAATGCTGTCTGCCATTGTCAACATCCTGCAAATTTCAGATATTCAGTGTAACATATGCTCCCTCAAATAAACATTTGGGCAGGCTCAAAGTGTGTGCATACTTGTGCTGTTTACAAGACAACTGTATAGGTGCTAACATGTAAATATTATAATACATTTAATACTATTATGGTTAGCATTATCATACTATTCAATCTCATTTCAACTTGAACTTGAACAATGGCTTTTTCTTAGCTGCAGTTTCATTGTGAAATGGGAATGATGAGACTGTGCCACACTCAGTCAATTGAATCAATGAAATAAGGATGATAAAAAAGTCTGTGTAACAGTGATCATCTTATGAAAAGTCATGAATCCACTCCCCAAGGTGGTCACATAAAAACCTTCTACCTTAAGCCTTGTAGAATTGCTGTGGCCAATTTTAATAGGGTTGCATCCAGAAGCCCAGTCATAATTTTAGATCACATCAGGAAAGAAACAAGATTTTGTTGATTTGTTTACAGTTATTTTTATGAACTAGGCATAGTCTTACATGAATGCATACAACAATAAATGAAATAAAATTCATTAAAACCAGAGTAGTACAAAAATTCTTTTTTAACAGATGACTCAGAGTTGTTTTTTTTTTTAAAAAAAATCACACATATACTTAAATAAATAGGATTCTCAACCCTACTTCTCATGACAGCCAATCTTCCTAGCAGGCACATTAAGAAGTTCTCTGATACAGATCTTAATACCTGGAGGTGGAGAAGTTCATATGGGGTTCATATCCTAGGATGGGCTTCATAAAGATACTGGCAATGTTTGCATATGTTGTTGCACTGGCACAAAAAGATTCCGCACACAATTCTTTTTGGGTAAAAATTGGCCACAACTTTATTTATCTGTACAGGGTCGAAACCATTTTCATTACCAAAATAATATCTATCATAATTATTTTGTTCTTGACACATGTGTCAATGCAGATAACTAAATGGGTTATCAGGGTAAACCAAGCCTTTCTCAACATGTGGCAAGAACAAATCAATAAATCATCTCCCCCCTCCCGCCGACACTGGATATACGTCATAACTAAACACATGACGGAATCCAGTCGTGACATCATGAATTTAGTTGCTGACATCATAGAGAATTTAGTTAACCCTATGACGTCTACTCTTCATCCAAATAAGTAATCCAATTTGGTTATTTCAATAAACTGAATTATCCCCGGGGGGGGTCCCTACCTGCCACAGGAGGGGACCAGCCTAGCTTGGCATCCCCTCCCCCCCCCCAGAAGAGCTTGTTCAGTGTGATGAGCAGTTGAAGTAGACATCACATCCCTCAGCAGAGAGATAAACCTTATCACCCCTGTACAGATATGGCATACAACCCTGAATTCCTACATGCTCCCAACCAAAATCCCCAAATCCCCACACTTCTTGGCCACAGATCTATTCAACCACCGACAAGCCGTGTTGATAAAAGAGTCTTTCCTTGCCCCTACCAAAGTACGGTGTGATAAAAACTTGGTCCACATAACTACAGTTTGAGGCAATCTTTGTTGGATGTCTTGCATGTCCCTCAAGATTCACTTGGCCAGCTGGAAACAAGGAAGTTTCACTAAGTCATTTTCACCCAAATGAACCACAAGAATCTTGGGCGGTGCCACAGTCGCCAGAAGCTCAATGATACGTGGGAGAAGAGCTCCCCACAGCATGCCTCTGCATCCAAACTAGCGTATCCGACGGATCTCCTCTATCCCTAAGTTTGGGTGTCATCAAGACTGAAGGATGTGATGCTCAGTCCAAAAAACAAGACTGTGACCAATGATCCATACATCACCCTGCTCCGAACCTGCTCGATAGAGACAGAAGTTACAATAAATAGATAACTCTAACTAACTGATATCAACATTACAACCAACACCACTAAGTACGGATGTAGGATTTAAAAGCCCTAGATCGCCAATGCCCGATCCATCGAATCGCAGCATCACTTAAGCCCTGAGCAGCAGCACAAGTCGCAGCCCCGATTCGAAAAGAATGCGAAGAAAACTGATCCGCCGGCAAACCAGCATGTCTCAATGTCTCTGAAATGCTGACAAGGTATCCTCACACCCTGTTGACCCAGGAGCCCCAGCAAATAAGAAGTCATCTAAATAGTAGGTAATAGCGTGATTACCTGACCTCTTGACAGCACACCAGTGCAAAAAGGTGCTAAATTCTCAAAGGCAGAGCAAGAAATAGAACACCCCATTGGCATTGCTTTATCAAAGTAGTACATCCCTTCAAATTGAAAACCTAATAAATCAAAATCCTCAGGATGTACTGGCAGAAGCCTAAAGGCAGATTTTATATCACACTTAGCCAACAGGGCACTTTTACCCAATGCCCACATCATTTGCACTGCTGAGTCAAATGATGCATATTTCACAGATGCCAAAGCTGGATCAATAGCATCATTCACAGATTCCCCTTTAGGATATGACAAATTATGAATTAATCGGTATTCACCTGGTGCCTTTTTTGGTACAACACCCAAAGGTGACAACCTTAGCGTTGGCATAGGCAGATGTTGATGGCAGCCAGATATTCTACCAGCAGCCAGTTCTTTTGCTAATTTTTCCCTCACAATCCCTAGTAACTCCCTCACCGAATGCGCATTAGGTGCAAATTGGTGAACTCTCAAACGAGAATAAGGTTTATGAAAACCATAAGAAAAAACTTCCAACAAATACTGTGCAGAATCCCGATTAGGGTAAATCCACAGCCATGCTGCCAAAACACCGAACTTAATTGCCGTTGGCGCTTTTTCCTCCCGCTGTGTTTGGTTGGGAGGTGACCCCGGTCCCAGACTTCTTACCTCTATAACAGGATGTGCTAGGGTGGTTACCTCCACAGGTGTTACATTTGTGATCAAACCTGCAGGGCTGTATCCTGCACTTACCTGCGTTGAAGTCCCAACAGAGACCTGTTGCTTTTTTCTCCCCTGTGCTAGGCCTCGCATACTGCCCTTTCTGCTGCATGACCATAGGCACAAAGCCATTGTCACACCCCAGCATGACATCTGCCCACAACTCAGATTGGACATACTGCCACAATAAGGAAGGATCCAAAGCAGCTCTCATCCTAAACTGCTCATCATACTGGAGCCATGCAGATCCCCTCAAACTGAAATGACAATTCATGTATGCATTAATCATTATCTCCTGATACTTAGAAAAATCAGGAGACCTAGAAGGCTCTTTCTGTTCAATCACTCTGCTACAAATGGTGAAACCCATCATTCACTTCACAAAGTTCCTCTCAAGCTTAGGGCACTTGTGAGCCTGGAATTCCTTTGGGAGACTAAATACGACCCCATCCTTTACCATAATCCTCAGCTCGGGGTTGCAAAATGTAAGGGAAAACAAATCAATGTACTCTCCTTTCCAAATTCTCTCTTTAGTAGAGAGGGGAAGACGTGATCCCAAAGGAGTGGACATCCCAGCATAAGGGTTGCACTGCAGGGCTCTGTCCACCCCAGCTAGACCCAACACTCCTACAGTTACCACAGCCCTTGAGTCACTTACCCTGGGCACCGAGGGCTGCTCAACCTGCACCCTCGAGTCTAACATCTGAGCTGTCACCAGTGTTGTCGAGGGTGCTGCAAGTGAAACAGAAGTAGAGCCTTCCACACAAGAAGTTTGCCCGCCTTGCCCACCTGGAATCCATACTGAGACGGGCCAAGAAGCCAAAGAATTAGAAGACTGAGACAAACCTGTGTTGGACAAATGCTGAAAAGCATCCCTTGATGCTTGTGAAGCTCCCTCTGAGTGTGATGTGACTGCAGCTCAGGTGCCATGCTGTAGAGTGGAAGAAGAACTTCCCCCATCCCTGCTAAAAACCTTGCCTGTTTCAGGTGCCATCCCACTGCTTTGATCAGCTGCAGCGGAGGTGGCACCGGGAGGACTTAACAATCTTGAAGTTCCAGCCAGCCCTAATTATCATCAGGCCACCTCAGCACAGCTGTTAAGAACTGAGGCCAGAAAGGGGGCAGTCCTAGTGCATCCAAGCTCATTTCCCTGGTTAGAATCATAGAATCATAGAATCATAGAGTTGGAAGAGACCACAAGGGCCATCCAGTCCAACCCCCCTGCCATGCAGGAACTCCCAATCAAAGCATCCCTGACAGATGGCCATCCAGCCTCTGCTTAAAGACCTCCAAGGAAGGAGACTCCACTACTCTCCGAGAGAGTGTGTTCCACTGTCGAACCGCCCTTACTGTCAGGAAGTTCCTCCTAATGTTGAGGTGGAATCTCTTTTCTTGCAGCTTGCATCCATTGTTTCGGGTCCTAGTCTCTGGAGCAGCAGAAAACAAGCTTGTTCCCTCCTCGATATGACATCCCTTCAAATATTTAAACATGGCTATCATATCACCTCTCAGCCTTCTCTTCTCCAGGCTAAACATCCCCAGCTCCCTAAGTCGTTCCTCATAGGGCTTGGTTTCCAGACCCTTCACTATTTTAGTTGCCCTCCAATAAATAATATTATAATATTTAACCAGTGGGCGGTTCTAATTCTCCCCCTGCTATGTCTTTAAAGGGAATCGGAGGGTTGGTTGGGCTGTCTGGAGTTGAGTGGAATATGCCCATTGGCAACGGGATTGTATGTGTCCCAATTATAGTGTCCTGTCATGACTTCAAATTATACCACCTTACCTGAGGCCGGGAAGGATACGGGGGTGGCTATTGGAGTCGTGCTGGGGAACGGGAGGTATGGCTGGAATAGTGGGAACCAGTGTTACAAAAGAAGATGGGATCGCTGTCTGAAAGCTATCCCGCCTTCAGTTCCCTCTGTTTCTCAGAATGGCTTGGAGAGCAGACCAACCATACACTCTGCTCCTTTGCAATGCCAGGTCGGTTAAGAATAAGACTCACATCATCCAGGATCTTCTCCTGGATGAGTATGCCAACCTGGCTTGCTTCACAGAGACCTGGCTGGGGGAGGATAGCG
>CM034701.1:358566758-358608576 GCA_020142125.1 Phrynosoma platyrhinos
CTCAGACTCTGGTCTGCAGTGATCTTCTGTTGATAACAATTAAATCAATTGAAATTAAATGAAAGAAAATAAAGTTCACTTAGCTCTCCAGAAGTAAATTACTTGGAGCTGGGAACACACAACACAACTGGGAGAAATGCAGACAGCAGAGGCAGAGCAATATCCAGTGCTTCTGTGAGAATTTGAATGGGAGAGCATGACGAGAAAGGGGAGAAGGTCTGGAGGTATCCACCACCACCTTCACACAAAATGCTCTTTCCTTTTGTCCTCATTTGGGCAAAGATGGGGGAGGACATCACCCTAACAAAGGAAATAGCCTCTAGTAAAACCCAGTATGAATGGTAGCTTTGCTTACGCAAAATACGCAAACCCTGGTCATCGAATTGTCAGCTAAAAGGTCCCATCCCTTCACTTCATTTGCAAATGATTTAAAAACAAAATTCTTACTCATTGATTGAGAAGTTCTAACAATTTCTTCTCTTTAAAAAGCTTATGAAATCTTCAAATAATAGATATTTCATGAGTTTATCAAATTTTGACGAGAATTCTTTACATCACTACATGTATGATTCTAACTTTTATGCTGAGTTGTATATCTTTGCATTTTAGAATCTTTTCTAGTTCTTTCATAGACACCCTTCTTATTCTTAGTCTTCTGATTTCTTGACTGCAGTCTCCATTTCTATCAATGTTCAATCCCAGGTATTGAAATTCTTTTACTATTTCTATTTCTTCATTGTCTAGTTGCTACATTTACCTACTCAAATATACAAATCAGGCAGAGATTGCTCACCATGTCATCCAGATTTGGGATTATGCATTATTGTTCCCAGGATGAACAAAAATGTTGCATTGAAATTGGCTTCCAATTCTGGCTTCACTGACTGGAGCAATAAACTATTTGAATTTGGATGTCACACCACAGTATCTTTGTCTATTTTTTTTTAAACCATCATGTGCAAATGAGTGGAGGAAGCAAAAAAAAAAAAAAGAACTGCAACCACTAACCATCACTCATTCTCACTATGGTTTAATAAACTAGAAACCATGGCTTACTTTTACATGTGAACATGGCAGCCTGATGGTCCATGCCTGTACTATTGTATCTATGCAGTTTTTGAACATCTTGTCTAATAATCATGGACAGACATTGTTCAATTAACATTTTTGTTGAATTCTATTATCAACCTCTTCTGTGTTCATGCTTTCTCTGGCAAAGTATATTTGGATCAGGACTTGCTGCGAACTCCAGTTGGGCTTGATAGACAACCTCCAGTTCTTTCCATGAAAGAATGGGCAGCAATTCACTTTTATGCAGCAGCTTCAGAAAGGACTGTTTCCCTGATTCCCACCACCATTGTTGTCATTTTTTTAAAAAAGAGCTTCATTACAGTCTGGGAGGTGTCAAGTTGACATTTTACTTTAATATATTTTGTTTACCTGCAAAGTGACTTATACACTGGCATCCTCAGGTATTCTTGTATCAACAGATTAGTGTATAACAGGGAGTGGGGCAAGGTCACATATGCTGAAGAGAGCAAATAACAAAGGAAACATCAAACAGGAAAGCACTGTTTACCTGTCTTCACAATTTAAGAACTGGGGCAAGGTTTGGAGCAAAGAAAAAGATGAAGGGCAGGCAAATGAAAATCGGGATTGACTGTATACAAGTCTTTTCAACAACCAGGGAGGTCATGAGGGTTTTAGGGAAAATAGCATGGCGCAGAATCACTGAAATAGTCTTCCTCCAGCGCTATCATATTTTTAAGCTACTGTTTTTCCCTTGCCCTTTCCCCACCCACCCTTAGCTGTTACTATTTTATTTTCTAATTACAGGAAATACTGACCATGGATGTCCTATGTCACATCTAATTATGGCTGAAGGGAACACATGCACAGAAAATACATTAGTCATGGGGTTTTCATGAGTGACATGTATTATTAAACACATGCAACACTTCTTTGGGCACAATTTATGGAAAAACCAGATATTCATATACAAGATATGATGTTATCTTGGTCAGAAAATGTTAAAAACGGTTAAAGCCAATGATGAAGTCAAAATAAATCTCCTAGATCTTTATGGACAACCTTGCGGGAGTATTCTGACTTTCAAATGCTCCTAGAGCATCTCTTGTGCTCCATGTTGATTTCCCATCTCTTGTTCTTTTCTTGGGCAGATTTCCTGCTAACTCTGTTCAACATGTTAACAGTTTTCTTCTTCACTTTGTACATCTCATTTGTTTAAATGAGGGGATGAGTAAAAATCTGACTGATTGTGTTGGGGTCAGGATCAGGCCTGTAGCAAATCCTGTGGAGAGCAAAGGTCAGGCATGGTAGACTAATAACCTCCCCAGGAGCCACTGTCAGCTCCTCTCTGCTTCTAAATATGTAGCAAATGCCTCTGTTCAAAGGGCAGTTACTGAGTACAGTTCAGGAGAGATTTGTTGTTCATATTTTAGAAAATGTATGGGCTTCATAGCCAGCTAGATCAAGTGGACATTTACAACCTGACCTCTATGTTTCTGAATATGCAACAAAACTTTGTCCAGTTACTTTTGAGTAGAGAGAAAACCAAGTGTTTGGCCCCATGTCTGACAGAAAAACAGGATAGGATAGAGTTTTCTGGATGATTGCACATCTGCATAAATGGAATTTAACACTGGATACTGAATACACTGGATACTCAAAGGAAAAGGCCAGACTTTGGCATGGGTATGTTCAAGAGAGAGAAAGAAAGAAAGAAAGAAAGAAAGAAAGAGAAAGAAAGAAAGAAAGAAAGAAAGAAAGAAAGAAAGAAAGAAAGAAAGAAAGAAAGAAAGAAAGAAAGAAAGAAAGAAAGAAAGAAAGAAAGAAAGGGAACCAGCCATTTCAAGATCTTCCTTCCCCAATGCTTTCTTGCCTTCAGACCAGTAATTAGAAGTATTTTAAATTTGTCTTACCAGCTCTCTACAATGAAGAATTCACTTGTAGTTATTGGAGAGCTTGGTTTTTTGCCAATTTAGTGCAACGAAATATGTGAAATAACTTTTAGAAAGTCTTCAAACATTTGTCAAAATTCCTCCAATTTTTCAACCAAGCAAATTCAACATAAAAATTCCTTTTAGATTTGGATAGAGATTTGGTGCCAATTCCTTGGGTGAATAGTTTTCACTTGAGCAACACCTAAGGAAATAGCAAACAGGTACAAGTGTTAATTGCTCAAATCCAATGGGGTTTGAGCTGAAATAGCACATTTCAGCAGAGGATTTCTGAAGCAGGAGCTATGAAATTATGTTCTGCCATACTGGGGTTCTTTGAACTAGGTATCTCCTGATAAAAAAAAAAGTATATTTAACTCAAAACAGCAAACTCTATTATTATTCTCTTATATTTCCTTAGGGTTCTGATAGCTTGGGTAGCTACAGAGATGGTGGCTGGGGTTAGCCATCCTTAGAGATATACATCAAGCCTATGTTTTTATTTCTAGCCTTCTTACCAAAAATGTTTGTGATGGAGTGAGTCTCTCCATTTTCCACAGGAAAATACAAAGGGGAAATGTGCAAGTAGTATCCTTCCCAATTGTCCTCCCCCAAAATATAGGGATGAAAGCTGCAAGGCAACTTTGAATAAACTGACCCATTGTATTCCTGCCTCAGAACAAGGTAACATGGCACCTTCTGTAGTCCTCCTTTAGAAGACAGATGGATCAGCAGTTGAATCTTACTTCAATACTGACAACGGGGGGTTGCAGACTGCCAGAAATAATGAAAATTGAGTCCACCTTTAGGGTTAGGGTTAGGGAATCATGGGAACTGTAGTTTATTGTGGCATCAGAGCTCTCTGACAGAGAAGGCTCAATGTCTCATAAAAAAAAAACAATTCCCATGATTCCCTAGCACTAACCCTAACCCTAAAAGTGGACTCAATTTGCACTATTTCTGGCAGTCTGCAACCCCCCAACATCACTTTCAGCTTCCTCTGTCACCCAAATCTAGTTTAGGCAGTGGGAGAAAATTCCCTTGACAAACACAACTCTGTCCACCAACATCCAGCATCTCCCGCCAAAAGTGGCCATCTCACTCTACCTGAGATGCACTGCCTTTGGCACTGGGTCCTGGGTCCTGGGTCCTGGGTCATATGTTAAACTTTTTCTCACTGAATTAGCTCAATTTCATATCCTTTGTCCCTTTTTGTTTGTCAATATGTGTCTTTCTTTACTATCAGCAGTGTGTGACAAGATGTACGCAGACAGGGACTGGAGTCAGATCTCTGAAATATCAGAATTCCAGAAGAAGCATTTTACCCTGGAAGGCAATAAAATGAAATCAGAAAACTAGTATTTATTGGATGAAATGCATCAATAAAAAAGAAGAAACAAATTCTAGTACTAACAAACTAGGTGGAGACACATGGGGTCACTCTTAGGCCCCAGCCACTCCAGGAGAAAGCAGATATATCTTCTCTCTCAGTTGTTGCTGTGTGCCTTCAATGATATGTGTTTTCAGAAAGTTGTGAACAGTAACACACCAGTTACCTGTGAATTGTAGTTCCCAAAGAACTTATACAGCCTTTTAGCTTTATTATTTTTTTAAGGATATGCTGTAATACCATATTCACGTCTGACTCCTGGCCTACTTCTAGATTTCCAGTCAATTGAGATTAGAATTTCAATGCTGTAAGTCAAACTGTACTTGAAAAAAGTAATTTTCCAAGTTTTGAATGTGTGTGACTAACCTTCCCTTTGTCAGCTTGGTAAAGAAGCAGTTGGTTATTTACAGTAATTAGTCCTTATCATGCACATATGTGGCAAAAAGATATCTTTGGCTGCATCTGCACTGCAAAGATAATCTGATTTTATGCCATTTTAACTGTAATGGCTCAGTGGTATGGAATTCTGGGAACTGTAGCTTTGCTCTGGTGCCACATCAAACTACAGTTCCTGGAATTCCATAGTGCTGAGCCATGGCAGTTAAAGTGGTGTCAGACTGGATTATTTCTGCAGTGCAGATGCAGCCTCTGTTTCATTTGATAGAAAGATAGCCTTTAAAAACATAATAATAATAATAATAATAATAATAATAATAATAATAATTTTTATTTAATACCCCGCCCCTCTGAGCACAATCGGGGCGGCTTACATCATAAAATTCAACAATAGTTAAGAACAATTACCTCCCCCTCCCCCCCTTAAAATGTAATTAAACTAATACAATTTAAAAACAATGTAAGGAGGTAAATTACTCCATTAAAACAACAATACATAACATACATAAAAAACAAAGGTACAAAAGTAGCAGCGGATATCGCATGCAGGCTCAATAAGAACCCATAGTTTTGAAACATACACAAAATCCTTTTATACTTTTTGAAAAGGCAGGTTTTTTTAAAAAAAAGAATAAATGAGAGAAAGGCAGTATGATTATACAAAACACCTGAGCTGACACAGCCAGGTACTGTTGTCATTGTCCTCCTCTTTTGCCTCCTCCTGATTCTACTTCGTTTTGGCAGATTTTTGTCAAATAAAGTTCATTTCTGAATTCTGTGCATCCTTCAAGAACATGCATGAATTTAAATTCTCCACCAGGTTATGAACCTGAAAAGCCCAAGAATCTGAAAGACAGCACTTTTTTGTGCGTGCTACAAAAGGGAGAGAGAAAGAAAACCACCCTGCAATGTGCCATATTGGTCTGCCCAGATAACTGACACGACAACTTGCTCTGTGTAGCTCTAGCTAGTCGTGCTTCTCTATCTTTTTACCTTCCTTGCCATCTGTTCCTGCTGCCTCCCTCCTCGCTTCTCACCAGGGCCTGTCTAAGGAAAAGGGTATTAGAGAGCCTCTGATGAGGTAGGCCTCAGGCCTCTCCATCACTCCTAGCCACAAGGAAGGCACCAGCTGTCTGGCCTCATTTGCATTTTCTCTCCAAAATAATGAAATTAGCCATGAGTATCCTGAGGTGATGCAAGACGCAAATTTAGGCTCGATGTGTCAGCATGTGATGGGAAGGGAGGAGGGGAGGAAGGTCACGGAGGCATTGGGAGCACTCTCACGGTATTCAGACGGAAGGCAGCGTATATCCCTTTTTTCATCTGACAGAAATGAGATTCAAAACGTCGTTCTCTGATGAGAAGTTTGAGCAGATGGGTGTGAGCACAACACAATAGCCAAACCCAGAAACTTGCGCAGGTTTGATAAAAAAGTGTCTACTCCGAGTTATATTATGGAAGCCTGAAAAGCACGCTAAACTAAATAAGATAAAATACACAAACCTTTTGTTGATCCCCAAGTACCAGCTGACAGTTCCAGTCTCATAATTTTATCCTGTAATATACCATCATTTGTAGGTGACCAACTGCTACATTAGTCTCTAATGAGGTTTCCTAGCCAGATTCCAGTATTTCCCTCCTGCGGTACATAATGCTCACCATTTTTACTCCTAGTCAAGGGGTGGGGAAGCATTAACATACTTGTTATGCAGCAGCACAAATTATTTCTGCACTGTATATTGTGCTTCCTTAGTGTGGGAAAATAAATGTATGCTTAACTTTTAGGCTGCTTTCTGGTGGGAAGGTAATCACTTTTCAAGTTCCCATGCCTTATGTTTCACAGAACTATGTTTTTCAGTGGTGGAAACTACTGGAACCTGAAAACTGATTACCTTCCCAACATAGATGTGATGCAAAGTGATCTAGTAGCACCTTTGAGACAAAAGAGAGAAGTCAGTAGCATGACCTTTTGGTGGGTCTGTACCTGACATTCCACTCCACTCCATGTACCTGAGGAAGTAGACTCAAATGTACAAAAGCTCATACTATCAAACTTCTACTTTTCAGTTAGGGCCAATGCAGACCTGCCAAAAGGGCTGGGCTGGGGATGGAGTTGGGATGGGCAACCGCCATCATGATACGCGCCTGACATACTGTACCAAAGGGGCACAAAAGAGCTGCCGCAGTGGCGCTAAGAGCAGCTTTTTGCCACCCCCCAAAAGGAGTGGAGCGGCAAAAAGCTGGATCAGGGCTGCAGCATGTGGTTGCTGTCTGCATTGTTCCTTAGTCTCAAAGGTGACACTAGATCCCTTTACATAGTGATTTTCCAGACTAACGGCTGTTGCAGACCGGCCCAAAGGACTGGCCCGGGGACAGAGTTGGGCCGGGGCAGCTGCACACCAGCTGACCCAACCCCATCCCGACATTGTCCTGATGCCACGCAGCTGTACGCACGTCGGGCGGCATCAGGATGCCCTCCCGGTGCAGCATTTAAACACACAGCACCAAAAGGGCACGGAAGAACCACGGCACCGGCTCTTAGGGCAGCCTTTTGCTGCCCTTTTCAGGGCAGCAAAAGGGAGGATTAGGGCCAGGGCGTGGGATTGCCGCAGCCCTGATCCGCCACTTCCTGAAGCATCTGTGTGCTGTCCCAAATGGCTGATCTACATCAGCCCTAACATGGCTATGTCTTTGAATTCTAACAGAAATGTGAAATACCTTTGATCGAGAGAGAGAGATTGAGACTGACCGACACAAGGTCACCCAATGGGCTTCATGGCTCAGTGGGAACTTAAAATCCTGAATCTTCCTTATTACAGCTCTCTTTCCCCTCCTGTTTTATGGCCTGGATAATCTTTTAATGGATTTTAATATTTCAAATGTTTAAGGTTTTAACTTTCTAAATTAATTGCTTTTTAAATAACTCTTATATTCATATCTTCATTAATAATTTTGTATTGTTTTTAAACATGTTGTGAACCACTTCAAGTCCCATTGTTGGGAATAAGGTGGGATATAAACTAACAATAATAATATAAAGCACCAGGTGTTGCTGTTCTGAAAATGCTGCCACACTTTCACTTTGCAGCTATGCTTTGATTGCATAGCATTGCAAAGACTGAATGAGTCAGACAGTAAATATGATAAATATGCACCCCAGCACAGACACACTGGAAGAGCGACCGTGCTCCCCACATGAGGAAAAATAAAACACTGCTAGCCTCAAATCTCCCACTCTGGGCTATCATCCCTCCCCCCATTTCATTTAGCTTCCCAATTAAAGGGTCCTTGCCTCAGTTTCCTTGCAGTAAGAGATGATACCATTGCAGTTGTTTGGGTGCATGAAAAAGGTTCCATAGATGCTGCTTCTGTCCCCTCACACAACTGCAGTGGCAACAGTATTGGTCCTCACTGGTGACTGAGAGCATGCTCCCAGGAGGCCCCATTCCTTCAACGAAGAACTGTTTAGCCTTGCTTAAGAGTGTGCACAAGCATACATTATACCATGCAAAGGTCCTCTTGATCTCAGTCTCTCAGAAAGAGCAGGGAGATGGCTGGCTGAGTGGAGTGCATGTGCAAATAGAAGGGGGACAGGACTGTTTCCCATTTTGGTCAGTTCTACAAATGAGAAGGTGGAGTAGCAGAAGGAGGGAAAACAACAGCTGGAAATGCTGAAGGACAGTTACCATTATGCAGTGGCATCAGTAAGGTTGGTGTCACCTGGTGCGGTAACTTGTGGTGTCAACTCCCCCCCCCCATTGACCTCCTCCCATACCACACCATGCAGAAGCCTTTTGCATTAATGTTACTCATAAATCATCATTCCCATATATCACTGAATGTAATGGTAATAGTTGTGACGTAAGCAACTAGCAAAATCAAAATTAAATTGCAATAGCATATGTACAGCCTAAATGTATTTACATGTACGTAGTTTCATGTGTTTAAAGTGAAAATTTGGTAAGATGTGACATTTTTAAAGAAAATTGAAAGAATTTAAAATTAAAATCTGAAATTTATTTATTTTTTAATTTAAATTAGATTTTAAAACCAAGAGCCTCTCCATTTCCTTCCCACTGTCTCTCACCCCTTATACTACCTCTTCAGCATTTTGAAGGGATGCAGGTGAATGTCACAACATGTTTCTGCCAAAGGGTAGATGTTAGGAAAGCAGTGGTGTCATGCACCCTAAAGTGTCACCTGGTGCCGCTCATTCCTCCTGCACTCCCCTTGAGATGCCACTGCCATTATGCCCATTACTTCATTTCCATTCCATCTTGCATGGTCTCAGCAGGTGTATTATTTAAAACTCATACATAAGCAACAAAGGTAAAGGATAGAGTGGAGGAGAGATGGGCTGAATTTGTTACTGCTATTCACCAGCCTCAGTAAGTAAGGAGGGGGGTCTTTACTTAATTTATTCCACCTCCAGTTGTTCCAGGACCTGGTGTTGCTCTGTGTGTCTCTGAGGACAATGCACCCCCTCAGTTTCTGCACCTGTGGTGGACTGCCTTCACTGTGACCCCATTGGTATACCACTGCACAGGCACTTTCAAAGAAGTTGGGTTTTTTTAACAGTGCAAAGGTTAATTCAGCCCATCTCTCCTCCACTCTATCCTTTACCTTTGTGGCTTTGACCATAGCTCTTCATTGGAGCTAGTGTGGCATAGTGGTTTGAGCATTGGACTACAACTCTGAAAGCCAGAGACTGCTTCCTGCACAGCCATGAAACCCACTGGATGACTTTGAGCAAGTCGCACTCTCTCAGCCTCAGGGAAAGGCAATGACAAATCTCCTCTGAAAAAATCTTGCCAAGAAAACCCCAAAATCGTTTTGCCTTAGGGTCATCAGAAGTCAGAAATAACTTGAAGGCATACAACACATACACCTCAGTCCATTGCTTCTTTCCCAGGGGAGGCATCAAGCATCAATAATAAAGAATTTCTTATATCCGCTTTCAGACTAATGATTAAAAGGAATGATAGTGATAAAGGGACACCAAGAAAGCTTTATTGAATCAAACCTTCATCCTCCAAATCCTAGAACCATTACTTTTCTTGGCCTCATTTTTTTTTTTACATTGGCTGGCTTTAAAGCTGTCTCTCCATCAAGTTATTGTCTAAAACGTATGGCTGAATGAGTTTTTAAAACAATGGCAGCAACGCTGTTTAGCTATTACTTGTAACAAAGAGACCTTGCCTGGCAGCACTTCATGTCAGTCAAAAGTCTAGGTCAGACACTTATCAATTGACCCTGTGTTAAAGGTAGACACTCATTTCAGCATCTGTCAATAGCATCTTTTGATCCATTTATACTGGAGGCTGCATCACTAGAGTGATTTATAAGTGAGCGTGCATAGACTTTAAAGAAAGGGAAAACACTTATAAAACTGCTGGGGAGGGCACAGGCAGGATCCTACAGTGAACTGTTTTGTTTGTTGAGATTTTAGCACTTAATTTGAATGTGTCATCTGCAATGCTGTAATTTAGGATCTGTTTGATTTATAGGAAACTTGGCATCAGTCATTAACAATGAAAAGTCCTTGCAATCGCAGAAGCCTCGGTATTGAAATCAGTGCCTATTCATAAAGCATTTCCATTATCTGTTCAGTGAGCAAGGTCCTTATAATTATGAACAGCATTTCCTGCTATTTCCCTAACCTAGGCTTGGTCTCTCAACTTCCCCCGTTGAGGTTTTAATTACAAATCTGCCAATCCTGGCCCCATTTTTTAGACAAGACAAGAAAAAGAAATGTGAGCATGTTTTCTAAAAAAAAAAAAAAAGGGGAGGGGGGGGGGAAGGAAAGGAAAAAGGAAAGTACACACACACATCACAGAGGGGCCCAGGAAAAATTTCCTTGACACGCACCCGCTGAGACACCACAGCAATTGAAGAAGGCCTGTCATTTCCTTGTCAACCTTTGACCTCACCCAGACATATTATGAAATGATTTGAAAAGAAATATCAGCACCATAATGCTGGCTCCTTCCAGCTTTGTGTGCCTGTCCTTGATGTCAGTCAGAAGTAGTTAACTAGCACCCACAGAGCTTCTATATAAAAAAAATCCCACAAAATATCAGGATGACTTCTGTTAGCAAGACTAGCTTTTGTCAAGTAATGACTTTATGACATAAGGTATTGTTTACCTAGGCATCGTTCTCTTACTTGCATTTTAATGAGCCTAATTAATAATAAGTTAGAAGTCCTGCGCTACTTCTTCACAGCTGGACCATATGCACTAATTACACCAAGTGAGCAAACTTCAACTAATCCTTTTCATCAGAAGAAATATTTTAATTCCAAAAAAAATCTCCATGCACTTTTTTTAACCCATAAAGATATCGTCTTTTCATGCTAGCAAATCTACATGGGAACCAAAGTTAATGTTGAAGGGGCAAAAGCCATTTATTATTGTTGTTCTAGCTGTGTGGTTTCTTCTTCTGTAACATGGTAAGTGCATCACTGATGACACGGTGCAAAAAAGTTCAATCCTAATCAAAGTAGCATTCCTTTCAGTCAGAGAGCCACAGAATTCCTACTCTTGTTAAAATTTTGAAAATTCTGCCATAAAGATAAGATGGTGACAGTGCTGTAATAAAACCAGGGCTCATAGGCCAAAAGTTTAGGATTTTTTTTTTTATTAGCAGGGACAATGAGATCATCTGCCATTCTTACTCCCTTGAGTTTCCTTGTTCCTTCACCATTTAGCTACCATCCTTTGCAGCTTATAAAATTTCCTTTTTTGAAGGCTGAAACTTCCAGAACCCCTCTGTCAACATTTAAGAATAATAGAATCATAGAGTTAGGAGTGATCACAAGGGCCATTCAGTCCAACCCCCTGCCATGCAGGAACTCAAAATCAAAACATCCCTGACAGATGGTCATCCAGCCTCTGTTTAAAGACCTCCAAAGAAAAAGACTCCACCATGCTCCAAGGGAGTGTGTTTCAATATTGAGCAGCTCTTACTGTTGGAAAGTTCTTCCTAATGTTGAAGTGGAATCTCTTTTCCTCTAGTTTGAATCCATTGCTCTAGATCCTGTTCTCTGGATCAGCAGAAAACAAGGTTGCTCCATCTTCAGTATGACATTCCTTCAAATATTTAAACAGGGCTATCATATCACCTCTTAACCATCCCTTCTCCAGGCTCAACATACCCAGCTCCCTAAGTCTCTCCTCATAGGGCATGGTTTCCAGATCTTTCACCATTTTTGTCATCCTCCTCTGGACATGTTCCAGCTTGTCAACATCCTTTTTGAATTGTGGTGCCCAGAACTGGACACAATATTCCAAGTGAGGCTTGACCAAAGCAGAATAGAGTGGCACTATTACTTCCCTTGATCTAGACACTATACTTCTATTGATGTAGCCCAAAATTGCACTAGACTTTCTAGTGGTAGTGACTGAATCAACATAGTTGCTGGGGATGGGGTGGATTTTCCCAGCCACAATATATTATCACAAGCTGTCTTTGTTTTGGAAATTATTTTTTGGGTGATTTAGTCCTGAGCAGGTGATTAGGACCAATTCTTTTTTAGAAATAACAGCACAACCAAATCCTGCTCCTGGTGAAGATGAAAAACTGCAGGAATTTGGTTTGTTTGCTTACTTGTTGATTATATAGATCAGCACAGATGTCTACATTTTTAGACTTTCCTTGGAAAGATTTAGGGAATGTCATGATGAGTGCCTGCACTTCTGAATTTACCCCTGCACCACTGAAGAGGGCAGACTATAGCTCAATGGAAGAGCACAAGATGAGTATGAGCATTTCAAGTTTATTTTAGCACAAGGTTTCCCAAAGACATTTGGTTGCCTAAGGCAAAGTATGGCATGTCTGCACACAGATGCATGCGCGCACACATACACACAACATTCCTTTATGGAAGCCAGCAGGACTAGCAGCTGAATCTAATTTCAACAATGGCAATGGATTGGATCCTCCACAACACTTGAAGGCAGCAAACTAATTTCAGTGTGAAGCAGGACAAACAGTGTGGAGAACACACAATTTTAACCTCCAAGAGAGGAAATAACCAGAGCTTTTGGAGGGAACAGCTGGATAGATGGTCCTGTCCCTAGAATCATAGAGTTGGAAGGGCCATTGTCATCCAGCCCCCTGCCATGCAGGAATATGTTACCAAAGCACTCCTGAAAGTGCTGCCCAGCAGATGCCATCTTAGGTGATTTCATTAATCTGCCTTATGGCAGGAACAGTGTATTTGCCATTTGCACAGTGAATTCCAAACATGAAGTCTCCCCAGCTTATGGAGAAACTATCTATATAGCACTTACCCTAATTCTACATTGGTGAATTTCAGTCTTTTCCTGATTAATCCAGAGTGACTTCAATAGCCCCTTGAGCTCCTTTGAGATTTATAGTTCTTGCTCATGGACTCTTCCTTTCTTACTGTCAAACTCATGAAATGGAGCTTTTTTATCATCTTAGCCTGATGAAGAAGCCTCTGAGCTTTGAAAGCTAATAAGGGGATCACCACAACATAGACTTTGAAATTTGCTTAGCTACTTTCTGCAGTTTCACTCTTGGAATTTTTCTAGCATTGTAGATCACAGAATCATAGAATCTTAAAGATGGAAAGGTCCATCTAGCTCAACCTTCTTTCATGCAGGAATGGACAACTAAAGAACTCCTGAAAGATGCCCATCAAACCTCTGTTTAAAGACCTTTGAAGATGTAAACTCTCCATTCCACTGTCAAACAGCTCTTACAGTCAAGAAGTTCTTCCTAATGTTTAGGTGAAATCTATTTTCTTGTTATTTGACTCCATTGGTTCATGTTCTAGTTTTGGGAGCTGC
Organism: Phrynosoma platyrhinos; assembly: GCA_020142125.1. Taxonomy (NCBI): domain Eukaryota; kingdom Metazoa; phylum Chordata; class Lepidosauria; order Squamata; family Phrynosomatidae; genus Phrynosoma; species Phrynosoma platyrhinos. The sequence goes on from CM034701.1 coordinate 358,580,320, forward strand.
CAAAAACAATCTTGCATCATCTTCCACATGACATCCCTTCAGATATTTGAAAATACTTATCATGTTACCCTTCAGTTTTCTCTTCTCCAAGTAAAACATGCTTAGGTCCATCAGGTCAGGAAAGCTGATGCAAGTAAAATGGGAATACTATTCTTTGGGAATCCCAACTCTGAGTATTAAAATTCGCCAGAAAGATGTACCCATTTAGGACTCACCCCACATACTTTTGATGGAAATAATGATAAGACTATCAGATGATCCTTACCATAAACTGGATCCAAATGTAGGAGGGTGCAACAAGGCTGGAGGAAACAAATTCTCTGTGCTCTCTTCTCTATAATGGCTTCTTGCATAGAAATGCTACACACAGGCTTGGGGACCCCTGTAAATGATCAAGGAAGTGGACCATTCATAGTAGTTCTCTTCATCTTTCACCATTATCTATGCTGCCAAGATCTCATAGATTTAAAAAATATATATCTGGAAACACACTATAACCACATAGGCTTTGACATGTGGGCTAAAAAGGAACATTTTAATGCAAGCACTTCCATTTTCTAAGCTATATTCTATAAAAAATGATCAAGGGAGCATTAATGTATGATTCATTTAACATGTTAGTTAAGTTAAATTTTAAAATTATATAAGTGAGACATAAAAATACTTTTCAGTAGAATATGTACCCCTTTAAAAGTCAAAGGTAGTTTACAAATTAACATATACAACCTTTCTAATCTTGTATTCTTATTTTTACATACCGGTATATGCATTTCACCATAAAGATTTAGGAAATGGCTAATTTCATTCACTATCACTTTGAAAATCACCATAAGTAAAGTTGCAACTGCCATGAATAAACAACACAGGTATTGCAAACTGAGCAATTAATTTAACAAAGTCCAATACACATGAAGTTTACCCCAGCAAGTTTTCTCTGTTATCATAGCATCTGCCCATATAAGCAGCTCTTGTCTGGTAGTCCCTCTGGTGTGCAGTCTAGTAATTCCCAGCAAGTGGGTCCAGCCTGTAGAGATAGGGCCTTTAGAGACTGCCAGAAATAATGCAACTTGAGCCCACTTTAACTGCCCTGGCTCAGTGCTAGGGAATCATGGGAACTGTAGTTTATTGTGGCACCAGAGCTCTCTGACAGAGAAGGCTCAATGTCTCAGAAAAAATACAATTCCCATGATTCCCTAGCACTAAGCCAGGACAGTTAAAGTTTATTCAAGTTGCACTATTTCTAGCAGTCTATAAAGGCCCATAGTCTCCTCTCTCTTGATAGTGATGACCAATGGCATACACTAAGAATCATACAGTTGGAAGAGACCACAAGGGCCATCGAGTCCAATCCCATGCCATGCAGAAACACACAATCAAAGCACTTGCAACAGATGGTCATCTAGTCTCTATTTAAAAACCTCCAAAGAAGGAGACTTCACCACACTCCAAGGAAGAATATTCCACTGTTGAACAAGTTAACCTTAGGATCACTATAAATTAAAAATCACTTGAAGGCACAACAACAACATGTCCTGGGACACCAAAAGCAAACCATTGCACAAGACTAGGGGCATTGCTTAGGAAGATCCATCAATGCGCTGCTTAGCAGTGGATGAGAAGTCCACTGTTACGCAGCAGGAGGATGCATGGCAATACAGCCTCTGGGTAACTGGTTTCATAGTGGCACAATCCATTGCTGTAGTGTAGTTACACCTGTTTACATTTACTCTGTGTAATTGCTAAATAGGATCTCAGTTTATGCCTTATTTGGCTTCTGAAATTTGTATTTGTTGATCATGTCAAAAAAATAAATTATTAATTCTGTTAACTTTCAGAGTGTTATTGCATGTATGTGTGTGTCTCTGTGTAGACATCTCTATGTGTGTTGCTGAACAAAAGAAATGGTTTGGGGATGTGATGCCTGGTCAAAGCCATGTTCAGTTGGAACCCCCTAGGCTGTGATATAATACCAAAGGAACCCTGGTGCTGTCCTACCCTTGGCCTGAAATAATATTAAGTGGCTCAAGGGACAACCCACCTACTGTGAGTGTTCATCAGAATATTAGGTCTCATCCTTTATGAAATTTGCCTGACACGTTTGGCCTAAATTCCCTTTTGTTTCTTTTCATTCCATTAGCCCTTATTATACTCTGCTGGATGACCCTAAACAATTCCACTAAAGAATTAATGATTATCCTATCCATCCTTCATTTGCTGTTTAGCTACAGCTATATGCCTTTACTCCTTTTAATCTTTAGTTTAATGAAGTGTAATTAATCAGGCTCACAATGAAATATTGAATCTTGAAATTTCTCAATTCTTTCATAATAAGCTACTTCATGCATAAAGAGCCTGCTTGGAAGAAGAATTAACACAGCTGCTTTCTCTCCCTTGTTTGGATAAACAATCTCCATCAAAATGGGAATATCACTTAACAAAACCAAAACAAGTGTTATTTGAGTTTGCAACAGAATGAAAGTTTCCAGAGACACAATTTAAACACGCTTGAGGTTTCTGTTCTGTGGCACTCACTTAGAAGTCTGAATGCTATTGATTACTTGTGTAATTTGTATTATTTCCCCTGGCCTGCCAGACAAACCAGCCTGTTTTGCTACCAATCTCCTTTCAGTCAGATAGTTGTGTACTAATCCTCCCAGCCTCACTCAATGCTCACAAGTCTTTTGGCCCAGTTTATAGTATTGTAACTTTCTTTAGATGCTGTTACATAAGAGAACAACACACACACACACAGAGAGAGAGGATTGCCCACTGAAGAGGGGAAGAATATCTTTCCCGCTGTGCTGCTGTGCCTTTATAAAATCTTGACTTAAATTTAGTCAGGCCCCAGGGTCCCTTTACATGCTCTCCAATATTACCCAGATGAGTTTGTAACTGAATGCCTCTCTTCAAAAAATGCTGGTTAGCCTTTCCCTGTTCAAATACACTGCACTGAAAGTTGTACTCTGGATTCATTTATTTGGCAATTGCCTGCATTCTAACATTTTAAAAGCCAGGAGGAGACTTGTTCATTTTCAGTTGAATACATATTAGAAAAGAAAACAAGAAACCACAGAGGTTCTAAAGCAGAATATTATCTATAATTCAAAATGTAGCATTCTAAAATCTTAATTTTCTTGCCCTGTTATTTGGAGAAGCTTCCATTCTCAGAAGGAGAGCTGCACACAGAGAAAAGGCTCTTCTAATTTTAGGACCAGTGGTGTAGTGATAAATTTTGAAATGCATCCATTATATGATCCAAATACTTTGGACTAAAACAGGGATAATTAATAATAATACTCTGTTGAAGGGAAACTCCATTTCCCTTCCAGCTACTGTGGAGATTGTTGCTATACTCATATAGAACAAAGAAATCAGGGTGGTGGTGATGTCACTGTCACTGCCAATCAAACCATTCATTCATTCATTCATTCAATTCAGATCCCACCTTTTTCCTGCCAAGGGCTTTGATCCTGTAGATCCTGGCTCCACTTCATCACAGTATGGTAGGTTCCTTAAAGTGAAGGTCTTGGAAATATCCTACTGGCTAAAATTTTCCTTCCAAGAATGGAAGCTTGTTCCCAGAATGGAGCAAACAGGATTGAAACCTAATGTTACTGACCTTGGAAGGGGGAGGATGACCTTCCCAACCTTATTTATGTCCCCCATACTGATAGGCTGCTCATAATCAGAGATAAAAAGAGATGTCAGAATTATGAACTTTTGGGAATTTCCCCCCTTAAAGAAACCTTATTGCATGATGGAAAAGATCACTCATGGTCATTTTCTCTGTTATTTTCCATTCCATTGATTATATCCCAGCTATGCACAGCAATATGTGTGTGAGTGTATGTGTCTGTTTATCTTACTAATTGCCTCTCCAGCTAGTCAGTTTGCCAATTGTAAATGCTGTTTGTGTGTAGCTATATACATATATATGTATTTTCTTTTCCCTAAGATCTTACCAGGTATTGCTATATTTTTTCAAGTTTTGTTGGCTCCAACGTAATTTTGTTTAATTGTTGATGAGCACCAAAAACAGTGGCCCCCAAAGTGGGCAGTAGCACCCCCCTGGGGGCATTGAAAATCTCCAGGGTGGCACTGAGGGGGAAAAAGGAAGCGGTAGAGAATTGTGGGGATGGGGGTTGCAAGTAGGGTTGCCATTGCTGCTGAAAAACCATAAAAGTCCCAGATTGAAGTCTTTAAAAAGCAGTAGGTCTCGGATTCCTGAAGGCAGGAGTGAAAACAAGGGGAGGGAACTCATCTAGATCCCACCCTAAAGGCTCTGGGTGGTACTGCACAGGGATTCCAGACTCAGAGCCAGGAAGGGAAAGGAGGCAAGCAGAGGTTTGGAGCAGTGATGCTTTCTTATGTCCTCATAAGTGTGTGGCAATGCTGCATGCACTTTTTGCTTGCTTGGGACTGGAGCTGCCCTTCCCTCCAGCTCCACCTCCTATATAGAAATGTTTGTGTGAGTGTGTTTGAAAAGGGGAGGCTTTCTTAAAGTCCAAAACCCCTCTTTCCTCTTAGTTGCATGCTCATCAGCTGTTGCTCCCCTTTCCTCCATTTCCCTCCCTCATAGAAATGTGTGTGTGCTTGAAAAAAGGGGGAGGGGAACAAACAATGAAATCCAGGAAATAACATTTGCAGATAGATCCATTAGCAGCACAATGAGAATCCTCCTTTCTTTTTCTCTCCTGTGTGAAAATGCCTGCTCCCCTCTTTTGGCAGATAATATTGAATTTCTCCAGAAACCTCTGTGTTGTTGCATCTGAAAAAAACTTTTAAATGCTACTTAAAACACATCAAATCCAGTCCCATTTTTTTAAAAAATACTTTTGTTGGAGGTACAGACCTCAAAAGTTAAGTCTCAGCCCTTTGTTCCCTCTTGTTTAGCATTCCCATGTTCTGTCTAAAATGCAGTATCCTGAAATCTAGAAAGTATATCCAAGAGTAGCTGTGTGGGCTACACAGCAAACAATAACATCCAAAATCCTAGGTCACCTTTTCCTGCTCGTTTGCATGTCCCGTGTGGAAAAAAAGTTATAGCATAAGCTTTCGTAGACTTGCATCTGGGGTTTTGTGGAAGAGAATTATGGCAACCCTAGTTTCAAGAAACTTCTTTTGTATATCATTCTGGGAGAGGACAAAGGGAGGCCAAATGGACAACTGTGCAGGAAACAAGCTGTGTCTGCCCAGGCTGAGAAGCAAGAGACCTAGCATGGCTCCTGCAGCTTTGCCTCACCCTGCAACAGAACAAACAGACCTTATTCTTCCCTTCCCTTGCTCCCTCCCCTCTTTGGGCATCCAAATACTAGCCATGCCCACCTTTTCCCAGAAACTGCTCAGCTTCCCCCTTCAAGGAGCCCAAGGAGGAAAGCTCCTTTGGGTAAGAAATATATCGGCTGGTTCTAAGGCAAAAGGGAAGGAGGGGGGTATGTGCTTTTCTTTCCCTTTTACCTTGGCTAGCTAGCTCAAGCCAGCTAGCCAGGGCAGAAGGGATGCGAAGGGGGCTGGCTCTTCCTCTGTTCCCCTTTGCATTGGATATACTGTCAATGCGCTGGCGACTCCTGGGGGTTTCCTGTTCCTTCCCCTCTTTTTTTTTTTATTCCCCTCTCCCTCCCTTTGCCAAGTGAAGTGTGGAGGAGGAGGAGGGCAGCAGGGATATTTCTTGGCATGGGCTTCCCAGGCAGCCATGCAACCCTTTCTTCCTCAACTGGAAATTCTGCTGAACTTGCCTGCCCTCTTCACCAGACACTCAATTTGGCAGCATTGTTCCTTCCATAGAGGGGCCTTGCTCTTTCATTTTCCCAAGCAACCCCCCAGTCTCACCTTCTTTCTCCCAAATACAAACTTGTGGGGCTCCAGGTTCCCTTTGGAACTTGGGCTGGCTAGCAGCAATTGTTGTTGTGTCCCTTCAAGTTGTTTTGACTCATAATGACCCTATGGACAACCTATCATGGGTTTTTCTTTAAAAATGTTCTTCAGAGGGGGTTTGCCATTGCCTTCCCCTGTGGCTGGGAGAGTGTGACCTGCCCAGGGCTGCCCAGTGGGGTTGCATGGCAAGCATTTCATTTACTTCATTTGCAAAACTACCCCAAAGCAGTCACTTCCCTTGCTTAAGATACTTTCTCTCTTCTCTCCCTGACCCCAGTAGCACAGTGGACCCAATACCAAGAAATAGGCATGTGGGGGTGCTAGGGTTGTCCCCCAAAAGGAAAGAGGGCATTAGTCTGAAAAAGTTTGGGGACCTAAAGTATGAACAGAGTGGATGTTTTACACATTCTCTCTTCTTCCTCTTTCCCCTTCTCCCCCTGTTCCTTTATGGTCTCCTCTTTTTCAGTATATGGTGCCAGAAGGAAGTGATGCTCCCCTCAGTAATTAAAGAGCTGCCTCAGAGAGTGGTGGAGTCTCTTTCTTTGAATGTCTATAAATACAGGCTGGATGGCCATCTGTTGGGGGTGCTTTGATTGTGTATTTCTGAATGGCAGGGGGTTGGATTGGATGGCCCTGTGGTCTCTTCCAGCTCTATGATTCTATGATTTATAGATGACTATCATGTTGTCTCTCAGTCTCTCTTCTCCAAGGTTAAACATACCCAGCTCTCTGAACCATTTCTCATATGGCTTGATTTCCAATCCTTTTCCAACGCCAGGGTTAACCAAGACAGTCCTAGCCTAACTGGAACAGTTATGAGCTTCCTTGAATGGTTCTGAGCTGTATGTCTATGTGTGTCTGTGTGGGGGACTCTTAGTGGTATTGGGCAGCCATGGAGGAAACAAAACAAATCATAGTATCATACACTCCAACATTTCACTGATGAAAAACAGGACATGCATAGCCAAGCAATATTAGAAATGTGATCAAGATGATAAAAGTTTTTAATGAAGAAGAACACACAAATTAGGAAACTAGGGCATGTGATCTAGATGATAAAAGTTTTTAATGAAGAAGAACACACAAATTAGGAGAGGCTGCAGCAATTTGTTATGGGGAAGGGCAAGAGTCCACCTCCTCCTCTCCTCCCTTCTGTGGAGTTGATTGAATGCAAACAATTTTTGTACTTTGAACTCAGTTTACAACAATTGAAGTAAGCTGAGGATGAAGTGAGAAAGTGTGAGAAGAGAGAAACTAGGACATTTTGAAGGCAACATAAAAAATGGGATGACAGGACTTTCCTTGTCAACTCAGGACAGTTGGAGGGTAAGTAGTATTTGGAGCAGTTTAGATGCATTTGGGGAGATCTTTGGGAGAAATTGCCTGGGCTATATAGATGTATGTGTGTGTTTAGGGGAGGATCAGGGGTTTCAGAGGTGCCCTGTGGGACTGACAAAAAGGGTTGGGGCCACACGAAGCCCACATATTCCCCTACCCTGGGCTCCTGTTTTCAAGTAGTAGGTCTGTGTTTCTGGCTATATTTAGCAATTCCTAACATGGTTTGTTTCAGCATACTCATTTCCTGCAACCCAAATTAGTTGGCAAGAAGCTTTTATTTTTATTTTATTTTATTTTATTTTATTTTGCTTCCTGGCTACCAAGGAATTATTAGTGGGACATAAGCAAGCCACACTCTTACAATCCAGTCAGGGACGTTGGCACAGATTGGTTTGTTCAGCATCATGCTGTACTTATCTGTTTCATGTGAAGGAACATCCAGGTATTTGATAGAGCTTGGATGTAGACAAAGGTCCTTTAAAGAAGCAGATTAAGGCAGCAAGGAGGCAATTCTAAATACATTTATCTGGGAATAAGCCTCAGTGACAAAATGGAACTTCCCTGTCAGTGACCACAGAAACAATCAAACTGTAAGAGCAGGGAAGTAATAGTACCACTCTATTCTGCTTTTGTCAGACCTCAGCTTTTTAAACAGAGACTGGATGGCCATCTGTCAGGGGTGCTTTGATTGTGAGTTCCTGTATGGCAGGGTGTTGGACTGGATGGCCCTGGAGGTCTCTTCCAACTCTATGATACTATGATTCTACTATATAAAGGTGTAGTAAGTGGTGAAGTATTTATAATGGTAGGCTGAGGCCCAATTTTATAACCCTATTTAACCAATAGCAAGTCATTACTTCTCAGCCTAACCTACCTGATAGAGTTGTTCTGGAATTAAAAGTGGGATATGTGGAATAAGAGCTCTGACTGCTATGGAGGAAAGGCACAATTAGGACAAACACAGACAAAAAGAGAGGGGGCTTCAGCACCTTCAATAATTATGGGAAAGAAGGAAAATCCGCCAGCTTCCACCAGCAGGAATGTTCAGTGATTCTGGAGCATTGTCTCATGAAATTCTGTTCAACCTGCAAGTGTTTAAAACAACGGGAGCCTTGTCAGGAAAAAAAAAGACCACTCAAGGGAGATGCCACTTTAGGTATATTTTTAAAACTCCATCTTTTCTTCAAGCATTTCTACACAGTATATCAAATTGCTTGTCCCCATATCATGTTTATGACAACCCTGTGAGGTAGCTGAGGCTAAGAAATAATAAGCATCCCAAGGTTACCCACCAAGTTTCACCTTGGGGCTGGAATGTGAATTTGGTTCTCCTTGGTGCTAATCTGATGCTCCAACCACTCCACCATACTGGTTCTCCCCTGTTGCTGCTGTAAAACAAACAGCCAAGATATCCCAAGGTAATTTGTACTGCTTATGTATCAGTGAAATAACTCTAGTTATTTCAGAGCTAAGGTTGTGTGCTGTGATTAATGGTTTAATTTAATAGGGCACAATGTAGCACTTTTTTCCAAAACACACTTGAGTTATTGTAAGGCTTTACATCAGAGAGCGGAAAAACAAAACTATGACTCAAGCCATGTTCTGAAATGATTTAATAGTTTGCCAGAGTATTGCTCACATTGCAAAAGAATGGTGAATGAGTTCCTATAATCTATGACTTACTGGCTGTTTCTAAGTGTTTCTGGCTGTGTCAATAAATTGTTCACAGCTCTAATTGTGTTAATGAATTGAACATAATTAAACATACAGCATGTCATGAGCTTCCTCTGGCAAACACAGTCAGTTTCTTAAATAAGACTTCCAATGGGGAAAAAAGCCCTCAACACTGCTGGTATTTAAAATGCCATAAACTTTCGCTGGGAAAGCCTATCGAAATTGGTGGGGAAAAAGCTCAGAGCCAATGCATTTCCAGTCATTATGTAATGGCACTTATTCCTAACCATAGGATTTAATTGGGGTTGGAGCTAAAAGCCACTAACTTTTAAAAAATAGAACTGCTCCCTCAGTATATGGAGCTCATGACCAAGAGCTCAGGAAACAGGGAGAGGAAAATAGGTGTCTTGCATAGGATGGGTGGAAGCGAAAGAATAAGATGAACCTGTGTCTTTTAAGTTAATGCTGTTTGTAAGGGTGTTTGTTTGGCTAAGCTGTTTGAAGGCTTGCTTATGTGTTTGTGTGTCTTTGCAGCTGTGTGTCCTAAGAGGGAGAGACAGTGAGTCACTGACTAGGTTGGGAATTTAGCTAACTGCCACTAGCTCACTCTACAGGTGCTCCTTCACTCTCTCAGCAAACATGGGCTCAGAGAACAGAGGGTAAAGCAGTGGGTCTTCATGTAGGTGTTTCATGGGGAAATTTCAGAGGAAGGATTGGAGTGCAGTGACGCTTGAGCATAGATGACGAGGTTACTGCTGCAATGACCTGCAACAACTGTGCTGTTTGTTTTAGAAATGGGGAGCTACACCTGCAGTAAGTACAAGCTCATTGCTTTGCTGGAAGAAGGTAAAACAAGTGGAAGACTGCACATATTCCCTGGAACTTATTAGGACGCATGAATCTTTTTTGAAAGAAAAGAGTTGATGATACAGCAAGAGGATTATTTAGTGCAAAGGACAATTCCCCAACAGGCAACAGACACTAAGAAGAATGTGACACTCAAGAACAGAACTATCAGAAACCATTCTGTAAGTTTGCAGTTATGCAATGATTCCATGCTCCTCTCTTGATTTGCAATCATGAGGCAGAAGAACAGGGACAACAGGCTCAGTCTGCAGAGAGCACAGAGAAATCCTTGGCAAGTTCCATGGATGGAATAGTTACTGCCAGTTCCCAGACGAAGAAGAGATATGTGGTGATGGTAACTGATTTTCTCCTGAGAGAAACAAGAAGTGGTGATATGTGGGACTAAATGGATGTCTCAAGGGGTGTGCTGTATTTCTGGGGCAAAAATCAATGATGCAATATACACACTAACAAGCCCACTGACTGTTACTCCTTGCTTCCAGTCCACATAGAAGCAAATAATACTGCTAGATATACTGCAGTGTATTGGAAGGGCCTATGTAGCTCTGGGTAGGAAGGTGAAGGATCTTGTGGCATAGGTTGTTATTTTACCCCCTCCTTCTTTTCAAGGGTCATCACCCAGGAACAGAGAGAAGAATGCTAGAACTGAACAACTGGCTACATAGATAATATTGTCAGAAAATATTTGGTTTCTTGAACAATGGTCTGTATTTTCATGAAGAAGGACTTCTGGGACGAGCTAAGTTGCAGCCCCCAGCATTTGGTATGAATGTATTTTCTAGGAATCTTGCAAACATAATCAGGAGGTTTAAAACTGAAATACATGGGGGAGGGAAACAGTATTCCAGAGACAGAGAAACACCAAGTATTGGGGACAATAGCCTCAATGATATAGATATTGGGCCAATAGTACAAAAATGCAACATTGGGAAGAAATAAACAATGAATCAGATAGAGAGAATGATCGTGAGAAATAAACAAGATGAAATTGAACACTTAACATAAGAAGGCAAATATGATTTAATAGACATCACTGAAAGCTAATAGGGTGGATGTCCTGATTAGAATGTATAATGGAAGAGTATAACCTATTCCCAAGAAATAAATCTAACCAGAAATGAAAATGAGTCACATTATATGCCAAGGAAATGCACCTCTATGAGAAGATCAATGACATAAAACATGGGAAACAGATTGGAAGCATCTGAGTAAAAATAAAGGGGAGGAAAACTAGTGACATAATTTTTGGGGTCTACTATAGACACCCAAGCCAGATGGAAGACTTGGATAATTCCTTCCTAGAACAAATGACCAAACATTGAAAAAAAAAGAAAGTTATAGTGGTAACAGGAGACTTCTGCCACTCGGAGACTTGTTGAAAGTCAAACTTCATCAAGAATGTAAGATCCAAGTAATCCTTATTTGCAAATAAGGTGGAGCAGGCAACAAAGGGATCAAAGATCTTGGACTGATCTTAACCAATATGGGAGAATTTATTAATGGGGTGGATGTTGTAGGACCACTGGCTGGAAAAGACCATGTTCTCTATGGATCTGTTTATATGGTGGAAAGTGAGGTCAAGCATAATCAGATATACACTCTAGCCTTTAAGAAGCTAATATAAATAAGTTTAAGGAAATATAGGTTCAGATCCCATGATCTCTTCAGATTTGTTGTATGGATTCCATGGTCAGAAATGTTTAAAGAGATGTTAACCCATAATGGACACAAGTTTTGTAATTGTCACTTAAATTTCTTAAGTGTCTTAAGTGAGAAAGAAAAATGGATGATGTTTAAAGAAACCAGGATGGATTATTAATAAATTCCAGATGAGCTGAAATTTGAAGGGATATATACAAGGAATAGAAAACCACAAGAAGAATAAAAATAACCAGTACTTCTAAGGAAGTTTAAAAATATAAAGCTCTGGACTTCTGGTATCATGGCAGAGCACTAGCAGCAGGCTTCTTTGAGCAGGAACCCTGCTGAGCAGATCGCGGTGCGTTAGTCCATGTATATACACCAAAAATTGACAGAAAATACCCCACCAATAAATGGGGTTCGGAGGAGCTCATGGGGGTTCATTACGACCACCAGCATTAGAAAAGAGAAGATGCAGAGGTGGATGGAGGACTGCGAGCATACTGCAGCCGTGATCCGGAGCTTCCATGGAAGCGAAGCTCCGCCGATACCAATTTTTAGTTAATTAAATAAGTAAGCATCTAAGCAAGCTCTTGAGAGGGGTAAGATCTTTGAGAAGAACATGCATTATGAATAATTGATTCATAGCAGACTGTGTAGGGCAGTCTTGTACTTCTCTTCTGTGCTGCTGCATGACTGAGCGACTTGAGAGGAGAAGATCAAAAAATCACGCAGCCAATGAACAATCAATTTAAATATAATATTAAAGAATAATACATCAGTGTAGTGGAGAAGCTACTATTTTATTTTATTTTATTTTATTTGATAGTAAGATACTGAAGGCTGCAGTAGATGGTAACAGATTCTTTCCTGTATCGGGTTCAGTGGAAAGGGAAAGTCGAAAGTGAAAGGGACAGTAATGGTGGATAGTGTCTAAGTGATACATTGTTTCAAGATGGCGATCTGAAAGGAGAGGAGGAAAGCAGAGATTAAAGAGACAGCAAATATAGAAAGTGAATGGATGAGTAAATAATAAATAAATTAGATAAGATTGGAAGAGAAAGATAGTGCCAGAAAGAGGACAGGGGATGGGTCCACATCAGATCCAGAGAGAAAAGAAATTGGAGACGTATATAATTAGTTTAAAGAAAGACAATGACGGAAGGAGGACGGGGGATGGGACATCATTAGAAGTATATAGAGGGTCTGGAGACCTAACAAAAAAAGAAAAAGACCACGACGGAAGGAGGACAGGGGACGAGATGATAGGAGGGTGAAGAAGGAGAGAAATTAAGGGCAAGCAGACAAAAGAAGGTGACTTTGGGAAAAGGATAGATGACCTGGACAGACAAATAGTTTAAAATAGAAATGTGGTAGATTGGAAAGAGGGCTATTTCACTGATATATTATCATTTACTAACACCTCTTTTGGCATGATTTGTTAATTGTAGAATATAGATATATTCATTATATATAGGATTACATTTGTATTACAGAAGATAAGGACTAAAGTGTAAAGTATAATGGTCTTTGGGGAAATAGATATTTTATAAAGAATATAAGGGATAATAACAGTGATTTTTTTCATGCTTGATTCAAAATTAATTTTTGATTAATAGAGTGGAAGAGTACTTCCAGGGAAATACTGGGGATTACAATCTAAGTTTGAAATATAGGATAAACTAATATAGATCACATCAATAAAAGGAAGTGACTGATTATCTTACTTTCTCTCTTTTTTTTCAAAACTAAGGGCCTTTGCAGACTGCCAGAAATAGTGCAAACTGAGTCCACTTTACCTGCCCTGACTCAGTGCTAGGGAATCCTGGGAACTGTAGTTTATTGTGGCACCAGAGCTCTCCAACAGAGAAGGCTTAATGTCTCAAAAAAAAAAAAAATACAGTTCCCATTATTCCCTAGCACTGAGCCAGGGCAGTTAAAGTGGACTCAATTTGCACTATTTGTAGCAGTCTGCAAAGGCCTTTACTAAACTATTGGTTACAACCCTAATTTGTGGTAATTAAGGTTGTTGGTGTATTTAGAATAATTGTAAAAAATATTTGTCTTTCTTATTTCTAATCTATTGAGAAATTGTATACTCTGTATTGATTATATATTCTGAGAATTTAAGAGGAAATTGTTAGATAAAAGAGACAGAAAAATTGGAGAAAGAGAGAAAAAGAGAGGAAGAGGAAGAGAAAGAGGAGGGGGGAAAGAGAAAAGAAAATAAGGTGAAAATAGACTACCTCTGGGAAAATTAAGAATTAGAGATTAAGACTGGTATAAGAAAAGTTAACAAGGAGATAAAATAATAAAAGGAAATGCCTGTGATATCTAGAAAAAGAAGCTCAAAGCCAAGCATAAATTCAAATGCAAGCAAGGAGACCATTCTGGAAGCTATAGAGAAAATGGGGGGGGGGGAAATAGACAAGCGTTTAAAGATTCTAGACAAGAAATACGAGGTGATTTCAAAAGAGAGATGGATGCTCTAAAATTATCAATCAAAACTTTAACTGAGGATATGAAAGAAATGAATACTAAATTGGGATTACTTCAAATCAGAACAGATGAATTAGAGAATAAGTCAAAAGAGATACAGAAGACTCAAACAGATGACATGGATAACAATTTGAGGAGGGAAATCAAACAGAGAAGAAAATGTTTGAAAATAAGAGGTTTGAAGGAGAGACCCAATGAAGATTTGTAAGAGATTATAAAACCTTTCCCGGCAGAGGTGATAGAAGTACCCATTCAAGTTATGGAAATGGAGACAGATAAGATCTTCAGAATAAATTCATGATTGCAAAGCAAAATGACCTCCCAAGAGATATAGCAGTATACTTTCTGAGAGAGCGTACCAGAAACAAGGTAATCCAAGAAAGCTATGGAAGAGAAATGAAGGTAAGAGACTCTGACATAAAACTTTATAAGGACATACCCCTGGAGGTATTAAGGAGAAGAAGAGGTTGCACCACACTAACAAAACAACTGCAAATAAGAGGGATAAAATACAGGTGGGAAATCCTAGAAGGCATTACAACTACATGGAGAGGGAAAATCTATAAAATTAACACATCAGAGAAGACTAAGAGATTCTTAGGAATGTTGCAAGCTTCAGAGGAGAGGAAATAGTCTGGAAGTAGAGAAGAAGATAATGGCCTAGACAGAGGGAAAGATGGGATGGGGGGGACTAAGAAATCACAAAGACAAGAGGATATTAAAGACCAACAAGTGACAGAGGAAAAAACTGGCAAGATTTATGAGGTTTGAGATTTAGTTTGAGATTTAGGGAAATCTCAAACTAAAAGTAGAGGGTGAATTGTTGGATGAGGCGAGAAGATTAGACCTCATGGAAGATGCGGCAGATATAGAAACAGAAATTGAAATAGAGGAAGAGTTGTGAATTATGATACTGAAACAAATTGATAAGAGAAAAATCAGTGAAAATAATGAAAATTATATCATGGAATGTGAGGGAGATGAACTCACCTCATAAAAGAAAACAGATTTTTCATTTATTGGAAAAATAAAAAGCGGACATATTATGTATTGAGGAAACACATATTAGGAAACAAGATGTTAAATATTTGCATAATCCAAAACTGGGGCAAATGTATGCTTCAGCCAGGAAGAAGAAGAAAAGTGGAGTAGCACTCTATATCTCTAAGAATATTCCATCCAAAGAAATAAACATAAATGAAGAGGGAAGATATATTATGGTGAAATTAATGCAAATGGGAAATATATATTGATGGTAGGAGTTTATGCACCGGTGGAAAATAAGGCCAACTTTTACAAAATGTTGAATCAAAGAATTGCGGACCTGAATTATGAATACATTTTAATGATGGGAGATTGGAACTGTCAGATCTTTGAAAAATCAGAACTCTGTGTAGTCAGTAAACCAGCCAATTGTTGCAATTAGGAGTTTATTGAAACACACAAAGTCAGAATTTTACCAGACTACTTTTAAGCCAGAACTAACCCCCCCTCACTTTGCAACACCTAATTAAACCCACCAAACCATTTGCTCCACCCCTACTATCCTGGCACAAAAACTGTGCCCCCACCTACTTTTCCCACAGTGTCCAGTCCTCCTGCTCTTTGGCCCCCACCTATTCTCAACCCCCCTTCCATCTCCTGGTTGAGCCATCCTCCCTTTTGCCTTTCCACATTACAAGCAGCCCTGTTCTCAAAACAATCCGCAGTTCCACCCTTCCCCCAACACTCAAACTCTATACTAGCACCCATTAAATCCTAACCTACCCCCATTCAACTATCCCACCCATCCTCCCCAGTTAACCCCACAACCTTTTAAAACCCTGGCAGAATCATATGCGGGAACATGGTTCTGACAGGAACAGAGTAATCAATCCAGTAATAGATAGATATTCAGCAAATAAGAAAATTAAACAAAATCAAGGGAAGCTTCCTCAATCTTATTTCACAATGATAGACTCCTTGCCTATGATAGACCCATGGCACCAAAAAACCAAGACTTCTACAGAATTTACATATTACTCAAACCATCATCAATCAGCATCAACGATTGACATGTTTTTTTTATTACATCTAACCTTTACACTGAAATTGCCGAAGCTGATATTAAATCAAACAAAATATCAGATCATAATTTGATTATGTTGGATCTAAAGCAAAGAAAAAGGATTTATCCTGGAGACTTAGGGCCTTTGCAGACTGCCAGAAATAGTGCAAATTGAGTCCACTTTAACTGCCCTGACTCAGTGCTAGGGAATCATGGGAACTGTAGTTTATTGTGGCACCAGAGCTCTCTGACAGAGAAGGCTCAATGTCTCAGAAAAAAAAATACAATACCCATGATTCCCTAGCACTGAGCCAGGGCAGTTAAAGTGGACTCAATTTGCACTATTTCTGGCAGTCTGCAAAGGCCCTTAATAAAAACCTATTAAAAGATGAAATGGTTATCAAACAAGCAAAAAATATCCTGAAACTATTTTTCAAAGAAAAATTGAATAAAGAAACTGATTTGAGAATGGTCTGGGACACTATCAAAGAAATTATGCAGGGCTTCTTTATTCAGAAGAATGCAGAAAGGCAAAAACTGGAAAGCAGGAAGATAGAAGAACTAAAATGACATCTACAATAAGGAAAAAAGAATTAATAACCCAGATAAGAAGGAATTGTCAAAAGAGATCAAAATGTTACAGGTTCAATTATCCTCTCTAACAGTGGAAGAAATAGAAAATAAATTAAGATTCGCTAAACAGAAATACTTCGAGCAGGGTAATAAACCAGGGAAATTATTGGCATCTAAACTAAGACGTATGAAATAAAAGAGATTGATACTAGAGATAAAAGATGGGGAAAAGAAAATAACAGTTCCTAATGGAATTCAGAAAGTTTTTGAGAAATAATAATAATAATAATTTATTTATATTTCCCGCTTCTCCCTGCAGATCAAGGCAGGAGCACAAAGATAAAAGAAAAAGAAAAATACAGCAAGGCTAAAAACATAACAATAAAACCACAGCAAAATAAAAAGTGATAAAAACAATTAAAAACCGCAGTGAAAATAGATACAATTGAATTTTTAAATTACAATAAAAAATTACAAAATTAAAAATTACAAATACAAGTCTATGCCATGAATGGTGATGATCTTACTTGTCTCTATATAAAGAAGGACATAAAGATGAAAATTTTTATGATAATTTAGAAAAATATATCCAACAACATAAGTTGAGCAAATTGGATGAAGAACAGAAAAAAATCTTAGATACAAATATCTCTATGATGGAGATAATAGAAGTGATAAAGGGTCTGAAAACAGGGAAAGCGCCAGGTCCAGATGGCTTCACCGCTGCATACTATAAAATATTACAGGAGGAGTTAAGTTTACCACTTCATTCAGTACTAAATGAAATAAAACAAGGAGGAGTTCCTGATTCCTGGCTGACAGTAAGTATTACCCTCATACCAAAGACAGATAAAGATCTGACCCACCCAGAGAACTATAGGCCAATTTCTTTGTTATATCAGGACTATAAATTATTTGCTGCGATATTGGCAAAAAGATTTAAAAAGGTGTTAATGGATCAAATTCAGGAAGAACAATGTGGCTTCCTTCCTAATATACACATGAAGCAAAATATTAAAACCATGCTAAATTTAATAGAATATTATGATAAAAACACTGGAAAAAAGGCTGCACTTATATTCTTAGATGCTGAAAAAGCATTTGATTCAGTAAATTGGGATTTCATGATGAAGACATTGAAAGCAATGGATTTTGGAAATAAGTTTGTGAGTTGGATTCAAGCAATATACAAGAATCAACAAGCACAAGTGAATGGAGAAAGGTCCAATTATTGTCACATTTCAAAAGGAACAAGACAAGGATGCCCACTATTGCCCTTGTTATTTATTTTGATTTTGGAAATCTTGATTAATCAGATAAGGGAGGATGAAAAAATTAAAGGAGCTCTAATAAAAGCTTATAAATATAAAGTTAGCGCATACACGGATGATTTGGTAATTATTTTAGAAGACCCAAATGAAAATGTTGGTTATCTCATAAATTTAATTCAAGAATATGGTGGATTTGCAGGCCTCAAGATCAATAACACAAAATCCAATATTTTGACTTTGAATATGTCAAAAAGAGAAGAAGCTGAACTGCAGTTGAAATCAGGCTTCCAAATTAGCAATAAAGTTAAATATTTGGGCATAACAATCACCAAGAAAAACACAAGTTTATATGACAATAATTATGGACAGGCATGGAAGGAGATTAAAAAAGACCTACAAAAATGGACAAACATAAGATTATCATTTTGGGGTAGAATCTCAACAATTAAAATGATCATTCTACCTAAAATAATGTTCTTTTTTCAAAACCTACCAATTTGGACGAATGACAAACAGTTTAAGAAATGGGAAGATGAGATATCAAGATTCATATGGGCAGGGAGAAAACCATGAATAAAATGGAAAAATTTAAAAGATGCTAAGGAAAGAGGTGGGCTGGGAGTACCGGATCATAAACTATATTATTATTCCTGTGCTCTTGATTGGATTCGCAATTGGTTGACTTTTGAGGATGCTAAAATGTTAAATTTGGAAGGATTCAACAAAGTATATGGATGGCATGGATACCTATGATACAAGAGAGCGAAGGTGTATAAAGAATTCAATTATCACTTAATCAGAAAGACTTTATTAAGAGTATTGACGAAAGTCAAAAATAAGATGTACAGAGTGCTACCCAGTTGGGTATCACCTCAAGAGGCTTGAATGATTGGATTCAAAATACAATTAAAAGAGTGTTTAAAATATCAAGAAATAATACATTGGGAAGGAAAGACACCAATTTTGAAATTAGAAAAAATAAGACCAGATTGCCATTGCTTTACATATCGCCAATTGAAAGAAAGGTTTAAAATGGACCTTAAATTGGAGGACCTTACCAGAGATAAAAATGAATTAGAAGACATCCTGTTTGAGGATTCCAAAGTTATATAAAAAGTTATTCTATTGAAAATAGAATTAGAAACAGAAATGTTGAAAGACTACATGGTAAAATGGTCACAAAATTTTGGATATCAGGTGCAGATAGATAAATGGGGAAGAGCATTATGTATGGATTTAAAAGAAAACTTTTATAAAATGCTCCATATGTGGTATTTAACACCAAATAAAGTGGCTAAAATTAGAGGTTATGAGATGGGTGAATGTTGGAAATGTGGGAAGAATGCTGGATTGTTATACCACTTATGGTGGACATGCCCGTTGCCAGTGAAGTATTGGAAAGAAAATTACAAAACCCTACAACCAATATTACAGATAAGTATCAGAATGGCACCTGAATATTTCTTATTGAACATTATAGAAGGAGAAGATGACAAGAAGCACTTAACATTTATTTTATATTCAATTACAGTACCTAGAATAACATTTGCACAGAAGTGGAAAGAAAAGGACATTCCGAAATTAGATGAATGGTTAACCAAATGGATAGAAATGATGGAGCTGGACAAACTGATGATGCTTATGAATAATACATATAAAACAGGATGGGAAAATGATTGGGAGTGTTTAATAAAGTTTTGTAAGGAGAGATGGTCCATATGATTTGCAGATGGAATGCATGAATAAGGGGAAGATATGATCTTAAGATGTATTAATATATTTTAAGATATGTAGGGATGAAGGTTAGGACATAATGGTCAAAAGATGTGAGATTGATGATAGTGGGTTAAGATGCTCAGTCTTAGAAGCAATTATTGAGTTGAAACAATGCCTTGTATGGTAACAAAGGACATATAAGGAAGAATAATTTTTAGTATTTGCTTAAGAAATACTCAAGAGCTTAAGGAAGAAGATATGAAGATGGAAGATGGATTTTTGTTATGTACAATGTTTGAATGTTTAATGTTTGAAATTTACTTGTAATTACAATAAACTTAAAAAAACAAAAAATAAAAATATAAAGCTCTGAATGAGCTTGAGTTTGCTAGAGAGGTTAAAAATAATAAAAGAGGGGATGTATATTTTTGGAGCAAGGGGAAGAACACACACACACAAATAAGGGCTACTTCACGGAGGAGATGATGAAATGTTAATAGGCAGCAGAGATGAGATGGAACTGATCAGATCTACTTTACTTCAGTTTTCTCCCAAAAGGAAAACAGTGCTCTCTACCTGGTGCAAATATCACAACTGATGTAGTGAGGGGGTTGCAGTCCAGAATTGGTGAAGAGATAGTACAAAAATGCCTAGCTACCAGCTCATGAGGGCTGGATGAACCTCACCTATGGATGCTAAAGGAACTTGTAGGTATAATCTCAGACCCCCTGTTAATAATTATCAAGAGAGGGTCTGAGAATTCTTTAATAATTTGTCCATAGTTCTGGGCACCATATTTCAAGAAAGATATTGACAAGCTGGAACATCCAGAGGATGTTGATCAAGCTGCAGTCCTACTGCATAAACTGCCATCTTATAGCTTTGTCAGTTGGAGGTGGGGATGATGGCTGCAGAAGTAAGAAAAAAAAAAGAACTAGAAGGCAGCAGTGAAGGAAAGAGGAAGATAATGGGGAGGAATAAGTGGTCAGCTGTGAATTGTCTAGTCCACAAATATCTCATTTGTTTGGAAATTCATCTATGTCAGCCCACAGGCAGTTCCCTAACTGCTCCCTGCCATACTGCTAATCTGCAATACTTAGTGACAATCTTTGTGCTATGCTAAGCATATACCCTCCAGCTGTACCAATTTGGCAGGGACAGTCCAATTTCATCCTCTGTCATCCCACTTTTTCAACTGCTTTTAAAATGTCCCAGTTTCTTCTTCCTCCTTCCACCTTTCACTTTTGTCCTCTGCTTACTTCAATTGCTGCAAACTGAGGAGAGGAGGGAATGGAGTCTTGCACTTCCCCTCCCCATTTTTCTAAACTCAGCAAATAAGGTTCTGGGTTTCTCTGCTTAAAATTATAGTTTTGTGTGTTCTCCCTCATGAATAACCTTTGCCCTCTCGTAGCCTGGCTGCAACCCTATGTTCAACTCTGTGGTTGCTCAGGTTCAGTCATATATGTCCTGATTATCATTTGTGGAATGTTGGAGAGCATAGCACGGTTGCTATCACTTAACATGGTGTTTTAGGCCTGGGACAGATCTTTTAAGAAAAGGTGAACTGGAAGTAACTTCTGTGTTACTTCCTATTGTTAAAAAGGACCTTTTCTGAGTCTAAAATGGCTCAAGGGATGCCAGAAACATGGGGAAAATGCCCTCTACCTCGGGGGGGGGGGGGCTTTGGAGCAAAACCTGATTTTTTTAGGGGTTGAGATGAGGGGTATGGCCCTCCAAGATCTCATGGGGGGTAATGTTACCCACTAATCCCCAACTGTTGCCCACCCCTGCTTTAAAGTGTTACAATATAAATATATCTCCTTTAATATGTTTTAAGCCCTCCCTTAAGAATTTACAATATATTAATTGTAGCATTGTGTATACTAATATATTAAAGCTGCCATGTCTTTATTTAATTGTACTATTAAATATATATATATATACTGCAATCACTGTTTCTCAAGCAATCCAGAAATCATGGAGGAGGCTTTTAATGACTATCATAAAATTAATAATAAAATGTGTAAAGGATAAACTACCATGAAAATTTCAGGGAAAAATTATGATCTGTGTATTTTGGGTTATGTAGCTTGCATGCAAGAAACACTGTTAGATTTACCTTAGCACTGATCACAAAAGCATATGGGGGTAAAGTATAATTATGATTTAATATATTTTTTCTGCTGTTATGCTCACAGAACGTTCAGAAAATCTTTGAAAAAATAAGAACTAAAACAATGACATTATAGAACAACACAGTGAAACAGTTGTCCCATTCAATACAAATTACTAAAGCCTGCTGAAATTATATTTTTTTTAAAAAAAGGGGGGGGATTGAATCTCAATTGGAAGATTATATGGAAGATGCAGTGCCATCACCAAGGAAAACCTAAAACAAGTTACTGAGAGGTTAATAAACCCCCAATAAACTGAATTTTGCTTGTGTGTAAAATTAATTGAGTGAATCATGCTATACAAAATGAATTTGTAGTTATGGTTGTTTAATCACTGCAGAGTTTCACAGCATAACTAATGTTTTTGCACACAAAATATTTCTTCACATTTCTGGGAAAGTCAAAGGTCACACAAGTGACACATAGAAGCTAAGAAGCAAAGGGATCTTGCAGTACTTTTGAGACTAACTCAGGATCGATGCATACGGGCCGTTTGGGGCGGCTTTGGGCCGCCCTTGGGAGCAGTGGATCAGGGCTGCTGCAACCACATGCTGCAGCCCTGATCCTCCTTTTTGCCACCCCAAAAGAGCAGCAAAATGCTGCTCCTTTTGGGGGCAGCAAAAAGCCACCCTTAAAGCCATCGCTGCCACCTTTTTGTGCCCTTTTGGCACAGCGTGTATACACACTGTGCAAAGAGGGCACCCTGATACCGCATGCCATGAGGACAGGTACGTGGCATTGGGGTGGAGTTAAGGTGGAGTCAGGGAGGCTGGCGTGCAGTTGCCCCACTCCAACTCCACCCCCAGGCTGGTCTAAACTGCCAGTCTGCATCAGCCCTCAGTTTCAGTTAGGGGCTGTACAGACTGCCCCTTTCCTCGCCAGATCGGGGCCACAGCAACTGCATACCACAGCCCTAATCTGGCTTCTTCACAGCACAATAAAAGGCTGCAAAAAGCAGCTTCTTTTTGCACCGCGGAAAGGGCATCCTAGCCACCGCCAATGCTCTTTGGCAGCTCTTCTGCGCAGGGCATCTGAATGCTGTTCAGAAGACATGCCCTTTTGCCACCCACTGTGAGGTTGCTTGGGTGGTGTGACACCAGCTTGGGGTTGGAGTTGAGATGGCCAGCATGCGGTTGCCACACGCCCACTCTGCCCCCAGGCTGACTCTTTATGCCGGTCTGTACAGCCCCTTAGTCTCAAAGGTGCTGAAAGATCCCTTTGCATCCTGATTTTTCAGACTAACATGGCTATGTCTTTGAATAGAACCTAGGCAAGTTGTGTTGGAAAAATTTGGTTGTATCAGTTTTTCTTAAGCAATCTGATGTGGGAGACCTGTTGTTTTTTTCCTTCTGAGTCTGATACTATATTTGTGACCATTAGCTAGAACTCTTTCTGTCTTTCCTGGAAACTTATCAGGAACTAGCTGCTGATGGCTCATGAACCAACAATGGTCCATGGGCAGCCACTTTAAGTATCACTGGCCTAAATATGATATAGAATTGGTTTAGAATAAACTGGATGTCATGCTGTAGGCCGTACACTGTTTTAGATGAAGATTATATTATATATGAAGATAATTTTGAATGGATTTATTTCTTCAATGCTATTTTATAGTTTGTACCCCAATTTGAGATCTTTTGATATATGGTTGAATATAAATATTTTAATAATTGGTTAAATGAACAAACAGACAGCAAAACATTTATTTATTTATTTATTTATTTATTTATTTATTTATTTATTTTTCTATCACCCATCTCCAAGGACTGGCACTCAGGGAGGCTTACAACATTAAAAAAAAAACACCATACAGTTAAAAACATAAAAAGTACATTAAAATAGGATTAAATTGCTACAATAATTAAAACAAATTCAATGCTAAAATATTAAATACTTTAAAAAGATAACAATGCTTAAAATACATTATAACAATATAGCATCAAGGCTATTCTTTAAAAGCATTCTGTTTTGAATTCCTGTCTGAAGAGGAAGGTTTTCACCTGTCGGCAGAAGGCCATCAAAGTAGGGGCCACAGTGGTTCAAGAGTCTAGGGGCAGCCACAGAAAAGGCCCTCTATCGTGTTCCCATTTGTGTTTCTCATTATACTATAGAGAAGAGAAACATAGAAATGATCATTGTGCACAGAAGTAAAGACTTTAAGAATTATGATATTTGTGTTTGCGGCAAGATTCCCGTCCGTCATAACCAAACAGGAGATTCTGAAGGTGTGGAAATGGAGAGTGGAATCATGGGTCCTGTCTGCATAGGTCAAATAAAGTGTCCTCCCCTGCCATCCTCTTGGCAGGGAGACTGGATGACACATGACTCAAACCCTGGTTCTGGCGTAAATAGACCAGACAAGATATGCCTTCTTCAACACCAGAATCATATTAAAATACTTCCCCGTTTGCTCCAGATCTTCGTTGGAAAATCCGGAGCCCTCTGTTTTGACACCAGGCACCTGTTTAAAACATGTCACTCAGATAATTAAGTATAAGATCAAATTGAACCTCTATAAGTAATGGGCAGAGTGGGAAGTCATTCTGGAGGGGTAGGTGGACTGGAGTGGATGGGAGGACAGGGTTATTGTCTGTTGATATAAATGTATTTTTTTGTGTGTATTTGTGTATATGTTGATATTTTCTTTTTGCAAACTGGATTTGTTAATAAAGTTATTAAAGATATTTATTACCACTGCCAATTGCTTGCTCTGAGGTCAGAACAAAATGCCCAGCCATGTGATTGTCACTGGACACCTTATTCTGATCTCAGAGTAATATGACTTGTGGTGCAGCAGATGTGCCAGGCAACTCAGTGGGAGATGCATGCATACAGCCACCTGGTGTCAGAACAAAGGGCCTTTATAATGGGGGAGGGTGGGAGCAGCTCTAGGGCCAGAATATTCTGGGCTGTCTCCCCCCATCCGAAGAATCCTGGCTAGTGCAGACAGGACCATAGTGTCAGGTCCTACCCCAAATTTCAGATATTCATCAGCTCATTTGTACATATCCTACCTTCTATTCTGTTTTGTCTTGCATCAGTGATGTCAGAAAATTGCTCTTATAAGATGCTAGAACTTTTTATAGAAGAGGAGCATTTATCAGAGAGCTGGCATGGTGTAGTGGTATGAACATTAGACTAGGACTCTGGAGATCAGGGTTTAATTCCTTGCTTGGCCATGGAAACTCAATGGGGGACCTTGGACAAGTCACTCTCAGCCCCAGAAAAACTCTCTGATAGATTTACCTTAGGGTTGCCAGCAGTCAAAAATGACTTGAAGGCACACAACAACAACAAAAACCAACAACTACACTTATCAACCATTAGGTGTTCTAAGCTTCTTTAACAGAAGCCTCAACGTATTAGCATCTCTCTCTCTCTCTCTAATGAACTACTAGCTTGTATCTATAAACAGAGAGGGACTTTGAATCTAGACATATGCTTTGTTTGACTGTTATCTTGTATCCAAACATGTAGGTTTATTCTGGGATGGGTATGTTATTTATCAGAGAAGCATGGCAAACTTTGGTTTCCCCTGTTCCTTCAAGCTCACCACTTCACCCTGTCTTTTCAAAATCTATGGGAGGAAATGTGCAATTGGGCATTCATGCATAACCATGACATCTGCTCAGATACATACCTCATTCTTTTCTGTTATGGAGGCTGCTGGGCTTTCAGTTAGCCGATTTGCGCAAAGCTTAAGAAAAATACATTTTAAAAGTCATCTTTCCAAAATCAGGCCAAGAAAACAAAAGACTGTTTGGAGGCAGAATGCCATACGTTAACTAGAACTCTTCTCTGACAGATAACACATCTATTTCTGTCTATACACAGTTTTGTAACAGATTAAGCTGAAACAGGGGGAAATTCTATCTTTAAACTTGGATGAGTTTAAGTCATTATGGGCCTCTGCAGACTGCTAGAAATAGTGCAAATTGAGTCCACTTTAACTGCCCTGGCTCAGTGTGATGTCTCTTTCTGAGACAGTGAGCCTTCTCTGTCAGAGAGCTCTGGTGCCACAATAAACTACAATTCCCATGATTCCCTAGCACTGAGTGAGGGCAGTTAAAGTGGACTCAATTTGCACTATTTCTGGCAGTCTGCAAAGACCCTATGTTGATTCTGAAATAGTACTTTAGCTTGGGCAGATTGCACATCTTTTTGTCTCTGGTGAAACTTGACTCATATAGAATTCTAGAAGATGGGTGGGGAAGCAGGTTGAAGGCTATCTTGTCCACTACTGTCTCAGTGGAAGGGATCCAGAACTGGATCATCTCTAGTGGATGGGAGTGGAGATTCCACTGTGGTCCTGCAGAGAAGGAACTTCATGCCCTACTAGGTCATAGGTTCCATTGTCAAACTGCTCTTGTTAAAATGTTAACTTTTTCATAATGCTCTTAATGTAAGGGTAGAGTATCAAGTTTTAGTGTATGTCCACATTTGGGAAAGGGCTATCTCCTTGTTAGTGCTGGTGGAACACTGAGTCCACACACAGAAGACAGCCAGCCAGGAAACAAACATCACTGTAGAGTCTGGAAGTAGTTGAAGAGAAAAAACTTCTTCTGCTTACTCACAAATGCTGAGGTTCTTCCGAAGAGGTTTTTTAATCTTAGTTGCAGCAAATATTTACAAGAATGATACAGCAATATTTACACAGTCTGACATAATGCCCCACCACCAACTGACATCCACCTAACCACAATGCAATGGAACATTCTTCCTTATAATGGAACATTCTTCCTTATATACACAACTTCTGGCTAGGATTCTGACCCAATCGCCTGACTGTTTCATCATTTTCTTGTCACATGTCCACAGTGACTGTGCAGTTTTGAACTGTTACCACATAACTTCCTGCTGAAGTTTCATCAGCTTCCTCTAAGTCAGCTTTTCTCCTCTTTGCACACTGCATGCTCCTAGGCAAGGCCTCATTGACAGACACTCCTTGTGCCAGTAATAAAGCACTGTGCCATCAGTCCATCTTTTTCTCCATAGCAGTTTTTCCAGGGTAAGAAAAACAATGGGACTAAGCAGGACTGTGGGAGAGGGGGAAATGAGGCTGTAACCTTCACACCAAAAAAGAATTCTGCTCCCAATGAAAATTTCCTCCAGTCCCCAAGTTTATAGTGTTTCAGAATAAAACACTGAGAATCATTCACTCCTAGAAATCTTTATAGAACTCAGCTGTGTTTGCATTCCCTTGGTCAATTTGCCTGTCCATTTTCAATGGATGTCAAAGCTGTGGCTGGAATCCTATTGGGCAATTGAGTAACCTATTTGCATGTGCTACATATTCATGATCCCTTGTTTCTGGGCTACATAGAGCTAGGTTTGGCATCAAGTGTGGTAACTTATGATGTCAGCCTGCCTCCCATTGGCCTCTTTCCACACCACACCATGCAGAATCCTTAGTAATGTTTTTTTGTACTAATGTTACTCATTAATTGTAATTGCTGTATATTACTGATTGCAATGATAATAGTTGTGGCATAAACTAGCAAATTTAAAATTATATCTTTAAATTACAGCAAGGGTAGGCAACCTTTTCCCTTTAAGGGCCGAGGGACTTCAGCTCCCAGAAGCCTCAGCCATGTTGGCCAATAGTCCCATGTTGGCCAATAGCTCCTGGGATTCTGGGAGCTGAAGTCCCTCGGCCCTTAAAGGGGAAAGGTTGCCTACCCCTGAATTACAGTATCATACACACAGTCTAAATGCATTTACATATACATAATTTCATGTGGTTGAAGTGAACATTTGGTAAAATGTGATTTTTTAATATATTTTTTTTAAAAATTAAAATCTGGGGCTTCTTTCTCCTCCCACTAAGTTTCACCCCACTCACACCACCTCTTCAGCATTTTAATGGGACACAAATGAATGCCACAGTCTGTTTCTGCCCAAAGGCAGATGTTTGAGGAGCAGTGGTGTCACCCCACCTTAGGGTGTCACCTGCACACCCTAGTGATGCCACTGCATACCAGTAAACAGCTGCTGCGATCAACAGAGGTCTGTTTCCCTGTTGATCAGGAAGCAGCTGCCTAATGTTCCCACCCCCTCACATGAGCAATGTCCAGCACAAGGAGGTTTTGAAACATGGGTGCTTTTTCTGCCTATTGCACTGGAGATCACTCACAGGAGATGGTGAGAATATCACAATTATTTCCTGATCGATAAGGGAACAGACCTGTTAATCCCAGGAGCTGTTTTCCCTGTGAACGGATTGGGAGGGGAAGGTCATGGCAGAATTAACTATTCAACAACATCATAACAGTGCTATGTAGTATGCAATGGTTGTATAGGATTCCAGCATGTATGTCTATATGCTCACCTGGAATTTTAAGTTACTTCAATGCCAGAAATTTGTGGCAAACTGCAAAATTTTCATTGGGGGTAGAATTCTTATTTGAGAGGAACTGTGCCCTCATTTTGCACCCCCTCTCCACCACCTCTGTAGCTACACCCCTGGAATGAAAAGGTGATGGAAAAACTAGGGAGGGTTATAACAGAGGAGGACTTTATCTGAAGTTCTCTTAACATTCAGCAAAGGAGGCAAAGTGATACAACCTTGCCTGGAACAACTCCT
>CM034701.1:358616396-358629275 GCA_020142125.1 Phrynosoma platyrhinos
TCTTGCAAAACACCAAACAGTTTATTTCCCAAGCAGTTCTTTGTTACACACAGACAGCACACAGAACACACCCAAGCACCGTGCAAGGACTTTTTCCTAACCCCCAAGTTGACACCCATTTGGGCGTGATCCATGATGCTCATTGGCTACTACCTTATTTCCCAGACTCATGTCCACCCCCTGGTGTGTACGTCATAACCATGTGACCAGTGATATGTAAACATCATGATGCAATGTTGTTTACCTTTTAGCCTTGCCATTTTCCCAAAACAATAATGTGTTGACTTCCTGCAGGGAAAATGTTTATGTCTGGGTGTACATCTGTTGTTTTCCAGGCCTGCTTGTTCCCTTGAAACCTTCTCACAGGAACAAGTTCTCATACATCTTATACATTTCCATATGTACTTACTCCAAAAAACCTGACAATATATGTATTTCAGTGATGCCTTGCTGTTGACAGAACATAGAGGTCTTCTAGACTATTGTAAAAAATCGCTTCTTTGTTTTCACGATATATTGCCAGTTGCTCTCACTTCTGCATCCACTTATTCCTTGTCAATGGGCTTTCTAAAATTATTATCATGGGGAGGAGATAGTTTCTAGACATAGTGATTGTTTGGATCCTTACTACAAGATTTTCTACACTGTGGTGTAATTTGATGAGGTTGACTGCATTTCTCTGTTTTGGAAAATATATATATAATACATTCAAGACAGACCAACAAAACATGAAAAACCAATCACAACAACCTCTACTAACGCCCTACCCCCTCCCTATAACCCGAAACCCTCCCCCCAATTCTAACTATATATTTTTTGTTATTTTTCTTAATGTTGTAGAGTATCAGTGAAAGAGTGAAATAGCATTTCAGAGCAAAAATACTATTACACTACTTCACTGACAAAGTGATGCACTATGATGTTATAACTCTTAAACCCCATCCCCCAAAATATTAAAACAGAGAAAAAGAGTGAGAAGATGAATCTACCTTTCCCACCATCCATTTTGGAACCATCCTGCATGAAACCCTGCAACCTACCTCATGACACACATCACTGGAGGAATGGCCAAAAACCTGGCATTAATTACAACCAGAGATACAAATGTGCCCCTCAGGGGTGTTTGGATCCAATATGTTTTAGATTTAAACACACACAGAGAATCACAGTGAGAATAGGAATAAAAAAAATCAACTGTTGCTGGGAATTCTCAGCAAATAGTCAGGGATTACAAAAACATAATTTGATTTTTTTTTGTTGTTAAAAATAGTCAAGAACTAAATCTACTAATACTGGAATCCCCAGCAATGTTTGCCCCATCTGTTTTCTGGTGTCCTGTCCTACCTGGAGGAGACTTCTTCTGATGAGGAAAGGGAAGAGGAGAACCCAGATAAAGGGCTGCAGTCAGACCTAGAGTTGGTAGGTGTTCCTGCTTCAGAGACAGATGAGGCACTGCCTTCATCATCTGATGAAGACCTAAAGAGCACCATTCAGAGATACCCTTCTGAATGTCAGAGATTAAAGTGACAGCAACAAAAGAACAGGATACGCTTTGGGGCACTTGAAGCTGGCTATAACTTAGTACTCTCTTTGCTGCAAGGCAACCGATCTTCTATCTCTGCTTGGAATTGTGCAACATTCCTATCTCCTTCATTTCCTGATCTTCAGCTTAGACTTTTGAAGACAATAAACTTCAGTGATTCCCTGCTTACTTTGGACCCTTCTTGGACTACTTGATCATGCTTCTGCTCTGACACAGAGGCTGATGCAGACGGCCTGTTTAGGGCAGCTCTGGGCCAGCCCTGGGAGCAGTGGATCAGGGCCACAGCAACCACACGCTGTGGCCCCAATCCTCCTTTTTGTCGCCCCCAAAAGAGTGGCAAAATGTCGCTCCTTTTGGGGGCGGCAAAAGGCCACTCTCGGATCTGCAGTGGCAGCTGCACACGCTGTGCCAAGAGGGTGCCCTGATACCATGCGCTGTGCGGATGGGTGTGTGGCATCAGGGCAAAGTTGGGGTGGAGTCAGGGCAGCTGGCGTGCAGTTGCCCCACCCCAACTCCATCCCCTAGGCTGGCCCTTTAGGCTGGTCTCTGTATTTGACCTTTTTCCACCTTGCCTTCTCCAGTTCCTGCTCTCTTGAAGCACCAGTGCACACTCTAACCCACTTGCCACCCTGAAACAGGACATGTGATGACCCCATGACAAGACATGACAGCATGATAAGTTATGAGATAACAAGAAGCAGAGATGACACCATGAAATTAACAGAGCAAGTATTTTTCATTTATTTTATATTTTATGTTTTATTTTTCCACTAAAAAAAAAAGGCTACACTTCAGACAACTGTAAAAACAACTACAGTTGTTACCTGAATTTACCAGATTCTTCCAGTTGGTCTTATTCCACAGATAATTTCTTTTCCAGACTTGTCAAATGTTAAAAACTGACTAGCAGTATTTCTCACTTCGGAACTTCTGATGATTGAAAGGAAGGGACTGAGTGCTGTACCTTAAGGATGTTTTCAGATTTTGTTCACAAAAACAGTTCATGTTGCAGTCTAATTTGATGATTGCTCCAGAGTCCCCGCTTTAATATTCAAAAACTAGGTTTATACTGAGTTGGTCATAATTAGAACATGGAGATCTTATCTTTCAAGTAGAGCATGGTGATCATAAACTACACTTTTGCTTTAAAATATTGTTTAAAACTCACGCACCTTGATTACTATCATGTAAGATTTCATACACTAGATAGGTAGAGAAATATTTACACTATTTGCCCAGCTCTGGAGTAGGTTTGGCCAAACTTGCCAAATAGAGGAATTGATGGAAGCACAGTTAAGAAGTCCTAGAAAAAAACAAAGAGGAAAAAAGAAAGGGAGAAAATTAGAAATGATTGATTACTGCTTGGGCTAAATAACACTTTCTCTTAACACTTTTGCCTAGGTCTGGAGGGACAATGATATTTCTCCTTCTCATTCTGCTCATTGAGTGCAGCTGAATATCCATGTTGAGTATGTCATTGAAATGGGGTGAATGTATACAGATTCCATTCCAGTATAATTGTGTCCTTACAACAACCAGGAAGACAGTGTGATTTGAGCTTAGATAGACTGGATTTTTCATGTGTTCATCCTATTCAAACAGTGGGTTCACATGTAGATCATCTTGTTGAGAAAGAGGGTAGACAAGCTTGTGACCACTGAAGAGCACAGTCTGAGGGCATCGAGGATCCATAGCGAGAGGCTGCAGTCAGTGAACCATCTCAGTTTTACTGGAGACATACAAAGCAAGGCCAGGCCTAGCCCTATTCTTTAATTTTGGACAGTATCCTGACTTGGACCCTTGCTTCTGACACTTCTTTATCATGGAAAGTGCTTGAATCCTACAACAGTTATTGCCATCCACCAAAAATGTCTTATGGGCACCCCTGCATACCCCAAGAACGATAGATGCAGTTTTACTACTTGTCTTAGTCTGGATAAAAAAGTATCATCCAGAATCCTTTGTTTGTCATTTAATGGTCAGTACAAGTTTATACACATTGAATAATTGTATTATTTTTCTTTTCCTCACAGTTTTCTTGACCAGATTCTAAAATCAATGCAATTATTCTACATGTCAAACTATTCTTTTACATGTACAACATATGTATTATATAGATTTTTTTTAAAAAATGTATAAAAACATGTGGCTCATTATAACAATCTAAAAAATGTGTATTGTGGATTGAGGAAAAATGTAAAATCAGATGAAATAATATTTAAAATCCAGTATGGCAATAAAAAGTCAGAGGATGGCTTCCAGTATGTAGGCGAGTTATCTTTTATTCTTATCATCCATTGAGTCATTTGTTCAATTTAATCATTGTTACCAAATAGGTTCTTATATACCAATTTCACTGTTGTACCATTCTTGTTTATTTGTATCTAAGATTTCATTTATTCATTAATCAATACATTTCAGCTACATCTTATAAATATTTACTTAAGACAACCAAATAATTGTTACTTTTAAATTTTAATTGCATTGTAAAATATGGATTCAATTACTTGTTACTTTTCTGGAAATACAAAGACTTGGGAATGATCAGCTTTGAATCATTCCATAAACTTGGCAGTGTTTCAGATGGAATTAGTGGCTTTTGTCCTTTTTCATAATATTGAACTTTGGGTCTGACTGTTTAAGGGTTATCTATGTTCTGCTTTTGCACCACACACCCCAGATTGTTGCTTTTTGTATGTTTTTACAAATTCCCAGCATATCTAAATAGTGTAAGCTTATGTATATATTATGAGGGACAAAAGAAAAAAAATAACTCAACCTTGAAGCTAATAGACTAGTGGAAACAGTAGACTGAGCAGTTATATGCACACTGTTTTCTGAACCAGGCTGAATGGGCAAATCCAGATGATGATCTTTAATTTTTTGTTCCTCTCTGTCCTGAGTTCTGAAGCCTCTTAGCAAAACTATCTTATTTTGGCAATTATCAAACTTACCACTGTTTGCTCCTGTTGGAGGGGAGAGCTTCCTCCTCCTGGTATGGAGAAAGACATTTATTTTGGGGGTGGGGAGAAAACATTTAGAAACACTAGTTTCTTGGCAGCCCAAAAGGAGTCAGGTTTGAATAAGAATGCCACTGGGATTCTGAGGAATGCAATAGGAACAAGAATGGCAGATTCATTTGGAGGACCACAAGTTCTCCAGCCCTGGCACAACTTGCCCAGTCAAATTATCCACTGCTCTAGGGTAGAGAAAAAAGATAGGGGAAATGTATTGGCAGATCATTTGTCCTTTAAATCAAAGTTTAAGCTACTAGCAGCCTCCTTATGATCTTTCCACAAGCAGGTAAAAAACATTTTACTCAGCCCTGTGACAATTGATTTTTCAGGGGAAACAGTCCTTGTATAATGTGCAGGATTTTCATTTGTTGTTGCTGTTTTTATTTGCTTTAATCAGTTTAAATTTTATGATGGTTTAATTGATCCTTAAGTTTGTGAATTTTTAACTACTTTGGTTTTAATTGTTGTAAGCTGCCCTGAATTCTCAACTGAAGAAAAAGGCGGGATAACAACAACAACAATGCTGAATTCATTAACAACAAATCTCAGCAGGACAAAATTAATCAGAGAGCACTATTTTGTATGCAGCAAGATATCTTGATTGCTATTTTGTGTTAAAATTTAAAATAAAATACTTTAAATTATGTGGAGAATAGCAGTAAAGGCAGAGGTATTTTATGTCAGTTGAAGGGCGTGGAAGCCTTAAACAAGATCATTTTACCTACTAATTTTCAGAGCATACTGATATTCCTGTTGTGTGTGTTTGAAAGAAACTTTCTCTTAAAAGAAATAGAGAAGTTTTCATGAAAATGAGTTTCATTTTAGATTCTAAGAGTACAAGCAATCCAGAAACACTGAAATTTCTATAGCTTACACATCATAAGTACAGGGTGATTCAAAAAGAATTATGCAAAAGTAAAGTTTTTATTCAGTTTTGCACCATTCTTTTTTAAATCACTCAGTACTATAGCTGTGAACTGATCTGTATTATGGCAAGTGTACAAATTTTGAGAGTTCTGTGAGAGGTAGGAAAGGCAAGGAGGAGACACTACATTATAATAAATATATTAGGAAGTCAAAAGCAGAATATGAACAGAAAAATAACTGTTAGTTTTTCTTTCCCAGTGTACCTCTATTCCTGTCCCTCATCTGAATAAAACAAGAGCTGGTCATTGCTGATCCCCGAAATAAGCACTGATCTGAGAGAGCAGACAGCTTTTGCTATTAGGATGACTTGCCAGACAATAACAACTAACTGCCAGAATTAGCTCCTTGGGACAATTTAGGTGCCTTTGAAGTGAATAGCTGTTTGAGCTGGAACTAAGCCCATGCCCAGCTTCAAATCCAAGTCAAAATGACAAAGAGGGAGTCTACTGTGCCATTCAGTCCCTCAGCCTAAGATTACTTTATGTTGGCAGCTGTATTGTTTATCTTGTTGTTTAAAAGCTGTTTCATGACATGCTCACAGCTGAGTATTTAAACCACTGCATCTCATCAAGTGGTGGATAGTAGTTGCATCTGACTACCACAAGACAAGCGTACACTATGTCATAAGGCAAATGAACATGCAGGTTGAGTTTTCCTTATCCAAAACACTTTTGAACAGAAGTGTTTTGGATTTTGGAGTTTTTTTGGAGTTTGGAATATTTGCACACAGGTAATGAGATATCTTAGAGATGGGACACAAGTCTAAACATGAAAGTCATTTATGTTTCACATATACCTTATACAGATAGCCTGAATGTAATTTTATATACCATATTTTTAAATAATTTTGTGCATGAAACAAGGTTTGTGTACACTGAACCATCAGAAAGCAAAGGTGTCACTATCTCAGCCACCCATATGAATAATTTTGGATCTTGGAGTATTTTGGATTTGGGAATTCTGGATAAGAGAGAGTCAATCTGTGCTACAATTTACTGTTTGATGTTACGCCAATATAAAACTTCAAAATGAAACAGAAAGGACGGGGAGGGGAAATGGCCACTCCCAATGAGACAAGTGACCTCTAAAGATCTTTAACTAAAGACACGAGCCAATGGGAGAGGCCAGAAATGTTGGCTGCCATCCTGAATTGTATTTCTGGGTTTGCTACCTAGAGATATAGATAATTGCTCCATTTTCAACTATACTATGTTATGCTACATATTCACAATTGTGGCATTATTGCCATAATCTTAAATGCCTCCCTTGGTGACAGGAGGAGGCTGGCTGTGGCTTCCTGAATTGCACCACTTGACTATGCTATAGACCTCCATTGTTCAGAATGGCTCTCTGGAGTTTAAGGAGGGATTTGGGTTCCAGGTTATATGTGCTATTTTTACATAGTTGCAAATGTGATCAGTGGTATCACTAGGGCTGGTGTCACTCTGTGCAGGGGGAAGACTGCCTTGCTTTCCCCACAGCCTAGCCAGACACTGCTGCAACCAACCCCTGGCCTTCTGAGTCTGAGGTGAAAGTCAAAAGGCAGCCGCTTCCCCAACCTTCTGAGTCCACAATGAGTCAGAAGACAGCTCCCCCCTCCGCCTTCTGAGTTTGATGTCAGAGTTGGAAGGCAACCACACACATGTGACCATCTGAATCTGATATGAGAGTTGGAAGGCAGCTTCTCCCCTCAAGGTCTTCTGAGTACAGCACGGTGGCAACCGCTACACCAGAGTTGGAAGGCAGCCCTCGCCCCTGGTGTACCCTTCCACCGGGTGACACCCCCCTGGGGTGTAACCCAATGTGGATCACGCTCCCACACTCCCTGCATGACACCGCTGAATGTGATGTAGGATCTTAATTGTTACCATTTGTACTACAACTCCTAGATGGGTCCTGAAGTCTATAAAAGTAACATTTCCTAGTGCTGTGCTAAGGTCCCTAGAGCACTGCCCAAGGGGTTGTAGAATAAGTGGGAAATTCTTCTTGGACATTGGAGACAGAACTTTGACATGGGAGATGTGAGATCTCCCCATTGAATCTGGTCCTATAGATTTTTCTGTGCCTCTTTCTACTCTGTTGTTGGAGATCTGACACCAAAGAGGAGAGGACAGTGGGGTATGGGAACATTTTTGAAATGGAGTATTCAAAAATCTCCCAGGCCTCTAACTTTCAACAATACAGATTTAGGGCACTCCTGCTTTAATGTGAGGTAAAAGTAAAATAAAATAAATAATAAACATAATAACAGTAAAAGGTACACAGCAGAGGAATTGGAAAGTCTTCCATCCCTTCTGCTTTGGATATGTTAGACCAGGGACAGGCAACCTTTTTCAGACCTGGGCCAGTCTGCCGTCGGCCAGGTCTCGGCTGGGCCGGGGGGGAACCCTTCTCTGCCGCGCGCGTCCCCCCACGCACGCAACTGCCGCCGTAACACGCACAGCGCAGCTGCCACGGTGAATGCCGCGGCCGCCATTTTGCAAGTCAAAATGGCAGTCGCGACACATTTGCACATGCACAAGAGTACTGTGCATGCGCAAACGCGTCGCGACCACCATTTTGACTTCCAAAATGGCGATCGCCACGAGCGCGGCCGAAAACGCGCTCCGATGGTGGTGAGCGGCGGTGGAGGCGGCACGCGGTGACAACCTTTGGCCTGGGCTGGTAAGTCCGGGGCCCGGCGCCTTAACTGGCCCCCAGGCTGTAGGTTGCCAGTCCCTGTGTTAGACAATTAGGATTGTCTATATATTCAAAAACTTGAAATAGTAGAAAGTTCAGAGTCAAATACAGGGCTTCCACAATCATCTTTTAAAGATTCAGTTTACAATGGGTAGGAAAGTGGAGATTTTCTGGGCAGAAATGGCTCTTATAGGGAGCTACTGCAAGGGGGGCACTTTGTTTTATTTAAGCCCAACCTTCTACCTGTTCATTTCTTACTGAAAGCTGCAATTATTTACTTATGTCTATAATCACAAGTCCCTCACCTTTACCCCATGATAGGTTCACCTTAGGATTGCCATGAGTTGGAAATGATTTGAAGGCACACAACAACAACAACAATGTTCCAGTCAGCAGTCTTGGTGCTGTACTGTGGACTAAATGAAGTTTACATGTCATCTTCAAAGGCAGTTCAATATGAAATGTATTACAGTAGTCTAATTGGGAGGTGCCAGTGCATGGACTGTTGTGTCCTTGTCCAGGAAAGGTGTACCAATTGGTGTACCAGTTGAAGCTGGCCCCAAGGACTCCAAACTACAGAATCCACCTGGGCCTCCCCTGACAGAAATAGATCCAGGAGTACTCCCAAGCTATGCACTTGCTCCTTCAGCTGACATTAATTAATATTAATTAAGGAACACGCAATGTTTGTTAGATTACTTTAACTTGTGTGACATTTACTCACTGTACTCTCCATGACTAGTAAATATCTGCAAGGATTATCGAACCAAGATGCGTAACACTTCTGCAGCGTGCAATTTAGACAATAAAATTAGTGTGCATCCTTTTTAAAATTTGTCCCTGAAAAAAAATGCAGCCTGCCAGCCTAATACACTTATGTTCCTTGATGTAAGGCTTAAAACAGAAAGAAGTATCAGGAAGCATTTTTCATACTTATACAGTGGCCTTCTTGTACCATAACCAGAAATGTGTCCTTCAATTTGTTTTTTACAAAAATTTCTATAATAAATGGCCAAAGATATTAAAGAAGATAAACAAGCCTATGGATACTTAAACTTTGAATGCCAAAGCTCTCATTCTTTTTTAAACTTTCAATTATTTCAGTTCTTCTCATTCATTTTTTTTAAAAAAATAATATTTGTTTTCTCATCCTATTATCTTCCAAGAGATTATGATCTAATAAAGCCAAACTGACAGAAATTAAGCAGACCTAAGGGCCTTTTCAATGCATTGACAATTTGACTGTCATGTAGCTTAATTAGTGTATGGACAGAATTCAAAAGGAGGCAGCAAATGCAGTGATGGCAGTAAGCAGCAGTCTATGGAAGAATTTTGGCCAAATTCAGCAAATGCAGTCCAGTTATCCTAATCCAGCTGTGGAACAGGTACATAAAGAAGCAGTGTTATGAATGTGTATTCCTAAACTGGACGTGAATTAGGAATGCATACATATGTTGCATAAGCAATTCCCCAGCCTAATCCAGGAGCTAAGATGAACTCATGTCGGCGTCAAAACAACGTTAAAGCCATAGCTAAGCACCTTGAGACTTTGTAATATAGGGCGGGATATAAATATTTAAATCGATCGATCAGTCAATCAATACACACACACTACTAAGAGGCAAAAAAAGTAGAAAGGGATTGTTAACATTATTTGTTATGTTCCCCATTTGTCTTGCCTATTCTATTGCTTCTTCATCTAGACTGGTACTCTGAGCTCCTGTACAGGCTGGCCAAAAGGGCTGGCTTGGGGATGGAGATGGGGCATGGCAATCACACCCTGGCCGTCCTGATGCTGCTGTCATGCCATGTGCTTCACTGCATGGTGGGCAACGTCAGAGTGCTCCCTTGGCACAGCGTTCAGACACACTGCACCAAAGAAGCTTGGAAAAGCCGCTGCCGCAGCAGCAATAACAGTTTTTTGCCACTCCAAAAAGGAGCAGCAAAGTGCCGGATCAAGGCTGCAGTGTGCGGTTGCCATGGCCCCAATCTGGCAAGGAAAGGGGCAGCAGGACACTGTACAGCCCCTAAGTCTTCACTTCTTCCTATATACCATACCCTGCAACTGTCCTTATTTGGCAGGGACAGTCTTCATTAATTCCTTGTTCTCCCATTTTTCCAATGGCTTTGAGAATGTCTCAGCTTCTGTCTCTCTCTTCCTCCAACTTCCCCCCTTTGTTCTCAGCTAAATGCAAAAGTAGTTTGAGTTCAATTAACTCAGCAAAGGGGATGAAAGAGAAAGGGTGGAATCTCATCCTTTCCTGTAAAGCAAAAGCAAGCTGCTGCATCCTCTCCCAACTTGTCTATTCTTCCTCATTAATTAATTTTGCCATCTTGATGACACTGATGTCATTTGGCTACTTGTGCCCCAACTTTTCATCTGTGAAATGTTGGAGGGTATGAAGAACATCTCCATATATCTCTGCTGGTAACACATCCAACCTTTTCCTTCACTGAAATATATTGTTCACTCTAATATTTCATTTTTTAAAAAAATTTACTTATACCCCACCTTTTCCCCTATATAGGGACGCCTATGTTTTCTCTTCATTGAAAATAAGCTTTTACTGATGTTCCCAACATCAGGCCAACGTCAAGAAACCTGTGATTCTGAAGGGTTGGGGGAGGATGATGCACATTACTTGGCTTCAAAGGGCAAGATGTACAATTTTAAATTTATCCATAGAATAAACTAATATTGATATATAAAACACTTATTACTTTGACAGTTATGTAGAAACATGGGCCATATGGACATGTTACAGTCATTGTTTAAATGGTAATAATAGAAAGGTATGTATTATTTTGAAAGACTAATCACTACAATTCAAACTACATTTTATTTTGAATAAATCACCTGGGGACACTTCTATAGCATAGATATTTGAGGACAACTCAGTGGGAAGTGGTGCTTAAAAATCAATGGCACAAATATGGCTCCCTCCATTTAACTCTAGGCGTCCTGGTCCAAGTCTTTGCAACAATCCTAATGCCTGTAATGGCAAAATTAGAGCTTTGAACTGAGAAACCACAAGATGTTCCATGACCTTTTAATGGCCAGGGAGTGTTATTTAACAGGGAGCAAGAAGAAAGGGAGGGAAGGAGGGAGAGAAAGGAAAACAAACATAGCAATCTGCTACTAAAGTAAAATGTTGATCTAGAGAAGAGGGGCTTCCCTCATAAATGTATTAGTACTGGTTAACACTTCCAACTAGTACAAGGGCTTCTGACATGACAAAATGAGTATAACAGCCCCTTCTGTCAATACAACACAAATGTCATTTCAAGTGCTCAAAACCACTAAGCTACCCTAAAAAAGATTGATTTATCTGCTCCAATGTTTCTTTGGGGCAAACTTTCCTCACAACTGAAACCAATTAGTGGGACTGGCACTTGTAGTGCAGAATGTAGGTCAGCATCAAGTAATAAAAAAGTATTGACTTTTCTCTGTCTGTAAGCAGCATGAAAGGGGTGCCATGGCCTTGTCGTATATGAAAAGAGCTCCATTAATTTCACTTATTTCAACAAGGGCTGTCAAATACTAATGCTTCTATTGCACTTTTCACACAAAGTACATTGACACCAATACTGGCCTCAGTGAAACAGGTTTAAAATATTTCAGCTAGTGAAAGGGGCCTACACTATAATTTTCAATTCCCACTTGTACATTTAGACACCTTAAGTAGCATTGCTCACAAGAACTATCGAGAGAGATGAGATGGGATATTAATCATGACTAACAATTACTTCCTGTGGCTAAAGGAATCTAATTTTTATGTATAAGCCTACCAAACTAATAATCCAGAATGTTGGACATTAACTTTTTATGGAGTAAGCAAACTCTATCATTTGTGATAAATATCCACAAATCACGGATAAATTACCTGCATCCTCACATTATAATGTTGCAGAAGTAACCCAGAACCACTGTTTTGTTGGAATTCCCATTATTCATTTTATCCCTTGAAAAGTAGGAGCTTTGCTCCTATGGAAACTATACCTTGGTGTCCAATCTAGCAACCACTGATAGGTACATGAGTTTTGATGTCTACAGTTTCTCAGCCTACAAGCATTCCCACACTGATTTCTAGAAAGACACTGGATCTGTGTGCACATAGGAACTGGTTCCCTCCATTGTAGGAGGAAAATTAATGTACAGAACAGACGTGTATGCATATCTGAGCACACATGGATTTATGGATAAAGATAACAGCATTTGATAACACATGAGACAAGTTAATACATCTGACCTTCATGTGTTCAAATCTTCTAATTGTTTGCATAAGCTGGCATTCTATAGCACTGCCAAATTGGAGATAGAGATGTTGATGGCAGCAATGAGCAGGAAAGAATGGGAAGGATAGAGGAATATAAGAAAGCAGTGGGAGGAAGACGTGGTACCCATGAGTTGTCTATTCCATCAATGTTTGGTTTGTGCAGGGAGTGGTGGTGATGGAAATGTCTTGAAGCTAGGATATTGTTGCAGGTATGGTTTGGGAAAAAAAGTTGTATCAGCACATAAGCATTCTCCAAACTACCTCTCCCGTTGCTAATCAGCAGTACTTAGTAATGAACTCTGTGCCATGCTAAGTGGAAGTAGCTAGATCTCAGTTACTTTAATCTGAAGTCAATGGAAATATCCAGGTCTATCCAATTGAGGCAGTAGGAAAGACAGAAGGAAAACAAAACAAAACAACAACAACAACAACAACA
>CM034701.1:358649103-358664517 GCA_020142125.1 Phrynosoma platyrhinos
AAGTGCAAAGGAGGGCTCCAGCATAAAAACCCACTCAGTGGCTTTCAGCAAGTCACACTCTCTCAGCCTCAGAGGATGACAAAGCTAACCCCCCTCTCAACAAATCTGTCAAGAGATCCCCATATTTTCTTAGGGTGGTCATAAGTCAGAAAGGACTTGAAGGCACACAACAACAACAAAGAGGAAGAGCTAGCCCGCCTGAAAACAAGCCAGCTAGCTTTGCTGCAGGTGACAGAAACCTGATCCAAGAGGCTGAGAAAGCAATCCTTCCTTTTCTTCCTTCACCCCCCATCATCCCCTGCTGCCCTTCCTCCCTGAAGGCGTCAGAGCAACTGGAAGGAAAGCCTCTCTGCCTGAGGCTGTGGCTGCAAAAGGGGAGGATGCGGAGGAAGGAGGAGGAGAAGCCAAGGAGGTGAAGGAAGAATGGTCGGGCCAAGGCAAGCTTAGCTCTCCAGAAAACCAGGGCCACTGGGGCCAGGGAGGGCTCCTGGGGGGTTTAGGTGACAAATGCCTAAGCCCAGGGCCAGAGGAGGAGCAAAGGCTCCTTGCCCAGACAATCTCTCTCCTTCCCCTGGGGAGACGGGGTAAGCAGCAGGCATCCTTCTTTTCCAGGACCTCTCCTACTCCTCCTTCTTCTCCAGGGGACCAGGTGTGTCCTCATCTCGAAGGAGGACAAGGTCCAAGCAGCTGAGTGGTCTTGACTTTTTTGAGGTGGCCGCCGGGCTTGGAGAGCTCAGCTGCTCGGCCTTGCCTGCTCCTCTGGAGGTCTCTCCAGTCCCTGGAGCCAGGAGGATGGTGGTGTGGTCAAAAGCCCTTTCTTGGGTCATGTCCTCTCTTTTTCTTGAAAGTCCTCCATTTTGAGCATGACCAAGAAGCCTGCATTTACATTTCTATATGAATGTGTTTAGCTTTTCTTTGGTGTCAAGCCCCCTTCTTTCTTTTGTTTTCTTCTGGAATGCCCTCTCTTTTGAGGAATGCCCTTGTCCTCCTTTGCCAGAGGGAGCCCCAATATTCTGCCTTTAGTCTCTCCCCTCCTGTGCAATGCGAATCAGATCCTTCATTCACACTTGCTGAACAAGCTTCCAAATCACTTTTTTCCCCAAAAGAACCACAAAAAAAACTAGTGTCTAAAAAGAGTGATTTTTTTATTTTATTGCTTTTCCCTCGCTTCAAAGCGACTCCAACTGATCACAGTCGGGTCAGAAACCATATTCAATGTGAACAAGGCACAAAGTGATCAGCAAATCACTTTAAATTATAGTGGGAATGAGTCCTCTGTCCCCCTTCTATTTCCAGAAGCTTTGGAACACTAAATATTCTTAGTCCTGCTAAATCTTCCAAGAATGGAAACTCAGAACATTTCGGTTTGTAATGGCCTTGTC
The DNA here is from genome assembly GCA_020142125.1 of Phrynosoma platyrhinos. NCBI lineage: Eukaryota > Metazoa > Chordata > Lepidosauria > Squamata > Phrynosomatidae > Phrynosoma > Phrynosoma platyrhinos. The sequence goes on from CM034701.1 coordinate 358,650,486, forward strand.
ATCACAGTCTAGTTTTTCAAAAGCTTCTCAGTGAGTTAGGGGGGTTGCAGACTGCCAGAAATAGTGCAAATTGAGTCCACTTTTAGGGTTAGGGTTAGTGCTAGGGAACCATGGGAACTGTATTTTATTGTGGCATCAGAGCTCTCTGACAGAGAAGGCTCAATGTCTCAGAAAAAAAAAAACAATTCCCATGATTCCCTAGCACTAACCCTAACCCTAAAAGTGGACTCAATCTGCACTATTTCTGGAAGTCTGCAACCCCCCTTAATTTCCTCCAGCTTTAGCTGGGGCTGGTTCTTAGACCTGCATTTTAATAATCAGGCTACTTGTTTCCTTGCTTAGTATCTATCAGGCTATTTGTCATTCATCAACTAACTGAATTCATAATAGAATTTCTGCAGTTATATTTGCTAATCATCAGTGCAAGTACTGTGTATCCTTTGATTCTTGTATGTACAATATCCATCCCACAAAAATATTCTAGTGTGAGTTATCAGGAACTATTATCCAGGATGCAATATTGTCAAAATTTAAATATCCTTTGTATGCATGTTGTCTGAGAAGATATGTGAGTTCATATGCAAGTTAGGAGAGCATGCCTAGTAACATTTAACATGCAGGAGTATCTGTGTTGGACATTCAGCACATTCAAACAAAAATCCACCAAACAGTAATACCTGTATTGGCCAACCAAAATGCACAATATACTTGTTGCAAGTTTTCGAAGCTCCACTGGTTTCTTCATCAGGCAAAGTGTTACAAACCAAACAGGTGAAAAAAATAGAGATGTTAGTCAGATGCCTGCATTTTGATGTTTCTGTCCTTAGTTAAGATGGTAAGTGGTGGGTATCTTTTGCAGGCTCAATTTTTTTTTTTTTTTGGGTTTATATTTGCTAAATGGTCAATACAGCTACCCCTGCATATTTCCTGATTGTGAGATACCACACTGTAGCTGCAACAGGGGAACCCTGAAGAGTGAGCCAGTGGATTGGAACCTCCAACCAAAGAAAAACATTTTTTTTCTTCTTAAATTTGAACTGAATTGGCAATGATTTACCTCAACATCTATCAAAATGTTCCTGATGCAAAAACATTAAGACTCTGAGGAATCCATTGTCCTCTGCCTACAAAGAGGCCTGTGACCTCATAGGAATGGAGGCATATTGGATTGCAAGAAAGGGGTCTTTGTTGAGATGCAAATAGACTTTATATTTCCTGGTCTTTGCAAATCTCCCAATAGCCACATGGATAGACGGAGGTGGGGCCAGCCTGCAAAAGATACCCTCCCCACCGTATACCATCTTAACTAAGGACAGAAACATTAAAATGCAGGCATCTGACTAACATCTCTAATTTTTTTTCCTGTTTGATTTGTAACATCTTGCCTGATAAAGAAGTCAGTGGAGCTTTGAAAGCTTGCAACAAGTATATTGTGCATTTTGGTTGGCCAATAAAGGTATTACTGTTTGGTAGATTTTTATTAGTAACATTTAACAACTTAGGATTTGGTGTACCCAAGCTACCAATTAACTAAATCACTCTTTATAGGTTCTTACAAATTTTATAACTATGTATGTAAACTGCAATGGAATGCATGTTTAGGCTCCTTAAGTCCCATTGATTTCAGTGACATTTAAGCTAACTAGTGTTAGTTAACAAGTTATACATAAATGAAGATATGAGTTGGAAGTGTCAAAAGAGGTCAGTACCATGTACAGCAATGATTTAAATTTTATTATTAGATGCTCTAATCTGCTAGCATGCTGTGATTCACATCTCAAGATGCTATTGTCAAAATTATGTGCCAATGCAGCAAAGCTCAAGTGTACAAAAAAATAAGTCTGTTTTAACTCAAGTCCATAGGGAGGTTACATAAAATCAGACTTTTTTTGCTTCCTCAAGATGACAAGTACTCACACAAGCAGTCAGGAAGCAATTGTTCAATTGTTTTCTTTCCATTTCATGCTTTGTGACTGATGATCTATATGGCTTCAGTTTTTAAACTTTTGACATCCTATCCTGTATTGAATTCCTTCCACTCAACAACTATTTATACAATGTTAAAAGTTTAGAGAGACATCATGGCCTGTAGTAAGAAATGCTGAAAAGAATTTGCCAACCAGACAATGACGAAAATGTCTGAACATAACAATACATTTTGACTCATGTCTAAACTAAGTAACACATACACAAGAATAAAGCAAAGTCCAACAACTGTATTCAGCTTCTGATATTGAAATATTCAAACAAATTTACTCCTTCCAGTGTGTGGCACTGCAACGTAAACACACAGCTGGCACAAGTATTTACCTTACTAATTTTTCAAATGATCCTTCTGGAGTGTTAAGGAAAGAATCAAATCAAGACTCCTGAACAAACAGTGCAAAATTCTCATTTCTTTAGAGGGTACACATTTAATTTTGTTGCCATTAGAGAGAGGCACTTACCTTAGCTGTGATGGAGGAAGTTAAAGCATTTGATTTTTTTAAAAAATATTTTGTCACTACCACTGGCCATATTGTTTGGGAGATTCAGGGAGGTGTCTTCAAAAAACAAGTCTCTGAGCAATGCAGTCTTGATACCACTTTTTAACTTCTAAATGACCTGAATATTCTGGGGTATTTGGAAAAGATCACATGGGGTATTTGGACAAGATAACTTGGTGGCTTGAACAGGGGCCCTACTGTATTACACTTTAAAATAATTAATAAAAAACCCAGCACTTGTGAATAGGTTCTTACAGCCTTAGAGTCCTATATAGAGCCAACAGTTGCACAAAACCCATTTTAAATGGTAAACAGCTTGCAAATACCGGTAACTTCCATAAGGTAAAATCAAGGTAAGGGGATTTACCATGCCAAAAGTCTCATGTTTCCACAGAGTTCACCAGAGGAAAAAGAAGGAAATGTTATGGTTGTTTTATCTGTTTCTTTGATGTGTAATTTAAGAATACAGTTCAGTTCTTTGCAACTTGGTGACCTCTATACAGAGTAATTCAGAGGAATATATTACAAATTTGACTGGAAAAGTGAAAGAGAAAAGAAAAGCTATTCTGTAAAACCAAAAATCTGTGTTAACTAGTATGTGTGTGTGTGTGGAGTTAAAACAGAATATTCAATAATAATTTAATCATTTAACTTTGTTATGCCACAAATTAAATACTTTCATCTCCACATTTTCCCTTGATTCATCGTCATTTCATATTTGAAATACAAATTAGAAATTAGTATTCCTAACATCAGATTTCAAAAATGATGATGGCAACTGTTGTTTCAATATCTTTAATTTTACCAGATTCGGTTCCACAATTTCCTAATTTGTTTCTTCTATAAGATATACTCTCTTGGAATGTTACTGAAAAACACCCCACAATTTTTCAGTCTCTCAGTTAGCTTTTATGGTATTTCAACAGAAAATTACTCAGTGGAATAAAGCTGATTTACTTCGATATATTAAGAAGTCTACAAAGTGCAACTTTGCTTTGGTTTGCCAGAAGAACTTACCTTTTTTGTTATCCACTTTTCTGGGTATTCTTCCCGGAAATGTTTGAGTCCATAACTTGACTGACCATATTTACTTGCTCTTTGTATTGATGGGACATATTTATCAGGTTCGTGGCCTGAAAATGGCAAAAACCTGAAACGTGAAATACATAAGTGATTATTTTTTATCCTACTATTACAATACAAGCAATTAACAGGGAAGGACTATAATATGGAAACTACTGTTCATCTATAACAATTTTGTGTAGTCTATCATAGCATAATGAGTTATTAATGCATTTTCAAAGATAACCTCTATTTCCTTTCTAAGCTTTCAATTTTGTGTAATATTTTATATTAACTTCACCATCTCAATGGGAATTACGACAGTAGAATATCAAAGAATTCTTTGGTAACCACATGAATGACAGAGGTTAGAGAAAACCATAGTCCTGGATGACCTAGTATCAGTTATTTCCTAGAGAAAACAGATCCTGGGAATTGCATTTTTTTCTGCAACATTAAGCCTTCTCTGTCAGAGAGCTTTGGTGCCACAATAAACTACAGTTCCCATGATCTCTTAGCACTGAGCCAGGACAGTTAAAGTGGCCTAAAGCTGCATTATTTCTGGAAGTCTGTAAAGGCCCATAGTGTGTATTTACAGTGAATGGTGGAGGTGTGTCACCTGGATACAAAGGATATGGTTTCTAGCCACTATTTCTCAGAGTAATCTTATTTCACAGCATTGTGGTGAGTATTATTATTATTATTATTATTATTATTATTATTATTATTATTATTATTATTATTATTAATTTGTATCCCGCCCCTCTGCAGATGCAATTGGGGCAGCTTACAGCAGTAAAACTTCATAAATATACAATCCCCAAAACCCACCCACCCCTTAAAATGGTATTAAACAGCGAAAGTTAAAAACATTAACAAGCCATAGAACAGTGAATAAATAAATAATCACAATGGCAGAGCAAACCACAATGGCAGAGCGAACAGGCAGCATAAATGTGGCAAAGGATGGGGGAGAAATAAACTAGCTTTTAAGGCCAAGTGGTCAGTCAGGAAAGGCCTGCCGGAAGAGATCGGTCTTCACAGCTTTTTAAAAGCTATTTAGATTGGCAATATGACAGATCTCGTCCGGCAGGCCATTCCATAATCTGGGAGCGGCTACAGAAAAGTCCCTCTTGGCAGTTGCAGACAGCCTAGATTTTATAGGCTGAAGCAAATTCCTCTCAGAGGACCGGAGTGCATGGATTATATGGAAGGAGGCGGTCCCGGAGATAGGTTGGACCCAAGCCATTTAGGGCTTTAAAGGTCATAACCAACATATAGCAGGGAGGAATGCATGGATAGTGTCCTATGCTACTTGGAGGAAGAGTAGAATAAAAATGTAATACAGACGTACATAAGCAATGAGTGCACACTACTTTAATCACTTTAAAGACCCTCTTTCAAGGAGTTAATATCCATTGCCTTCAATGACTGTGGATGCAAGGGAGTGATGAATGGCAGAGTTGAGGGGAGGGGTGGGAGGCTAGAAGGTACAGCAAGTGGGTGGAAGGTAAGGCAGGTATGGCTGCATGAGGGGAGGGGAAAGGGAGGAGGAGGAGGAAAGGGAAAGAGAGATATGCAAGTAGCAAAGGGCAGGGAGGCATGCCAAAGGTGTGAGACAAGACAAGGGAGATGAAAGGAGGGAAGGGAAAGTAATGATATGGAATGGGATGGTGCAAGGAGCAAGAGACATAGGCATAAAGTGATGGAAGGGGCATGAGAGGTAAAACAGGCATGGTTCCCCACCCCTATCTCTTAGACTGAGGGAACAGAGGGTCCTTCCCACTTGTCAGCTAATATGGATTCTGTCTGGGATCACCTACCAACAGGTTTTGGCCACCTAATTGCCCACTTTGTGATGGTGGGTGCAGGCTGCACCAGGTAACACCCCAAAAGGAGGGTTACACCACTGCTCTCCAAACATCTACCTTTTTGCAGAAATGGGCTATGGCATTCACCTGCATCCCTTTAAACATGAGCTCAGCAGAAGAGATGGTGTGAGTGGGGCAAGACTCCCAATATTTTTTTAAAATCAATTTAAAATTATGTTTTTATTTTTTTAGTTCTTTTAATTTTTTTTTAAAAAACATGACATCTTACCAAATTTTCACTTTAACTATATTAAACTACGTAGAAAGATCTTGTAGCACTTTTGAGACTAACTGAAAGAAGTTAGCAGCATTAGCTTTTGTAGACTAAAGCCTACTTCCTTAGATGCATTTGGTGGAGTGGAAGCCATTGGTGAGTGAGAATGTCAATTCAAATTCTAAATCTTTTGTGTATGGAAATGAAGTGGCAATCCAGTTTTAACAATGGTCGCTTGTGAACACAGGCATTGGGAATTAGCCTTTGTATGTGGAAATGAAGTGGAAAGTCCAGTTTGGCATTGCAAATAGCCTGTAGGTGAAGAAAATAGATGAGTGTAGGATGCTCCTATGAGAATGGGGTCAGATAGTGTTGAAATGTGTGCAGTGTACAAGGAGCCACTATATTTGTTCAATCCATTGCTGAGGGACTGTACTCTGTAGATCAGGGGTAGGCAACCTTTCCCCTTTAAGGGCCGAGGGACTTCAGCTCCCAGAAGCCTCAGCCATGTTGGCTAACATTCCCATGTTGGCCAATAGCTCCTGGGATTCTGGGAGCTGAAGTCCCTCGGCCCTTAAAGAGGAAAGGTTGCCTACCCCTGCTGTAGATGAACTCCAATTCTGCAGTCTCCCTTTCTATAGTTCTTTTGTTCAAGGAGCACTGTTCTGAAGTCTGAGATGGAATGCCCAGGGAGGCTGAAATGTTATGCCACTGGTTTTTGTGTATTCCCATTCCTAATGTCTGCTTTATGTCTGCTTATCCTCTGGTGCAGAAACTGGCCTCATTGCCCAATGTAGAGTGCCGACAGGCATTGATGACATAGTATGGCATAAATCACATTGAAGGATGAGCATGTGAAAGTTACCCTAATATTGTGGGTGATGACATTAGGTCTTGGATGATATTTCCTGGATAAATGTCTGGGCAGAGTTAACATCTTGATTTGTGGCAAGGCTTATGTGGTTTCAGGACTCCTTGTAGAGACCAAAATCCGTGGATGTTCAAGTCTCATTATATACAATGGCATAGTAAAATGGTGTCCTTTATATACAATGGCAAAATCAAGGTTTGGTATTGGAAATTATACTTTTAAAAAAATATAATTTTTTTTCCAAGTTCTGGATGCTTGAATCGATGGATAAAGAATCTGTGGATAGGGAGGGCTGACTATATAGATCTTTATTTAGATGTAAGTACACTAGAGCTGTCTTTACCTACTGTTCAGGGTACACTTAGAAGTCATTTCACCACCTGCCATCTAGTATTGTCTAGTATCCTACTAGCAGCATTCATTCCTGTACATCATCTGTTACCTTTATTTGCATTCCACTGAGTGTCTAGCAGTTTTTCCAGATGGAAGCCAGTTTTGTCATGCTTCTGAATGATAGAGACATACTCATTGATTTAACTGCTTGTACAGTCGCCCCTTCATTTTCATAGGGGATCCATTCTGGAGCCCCTGCGAAAATGGAAAATCACAAATATTCAAGCCCCATTGGCTTGAATGGCGATGTGCCTCCTCATTTTGTCCCCCCCCCATTTGCCACCCGCGAATGGGTGAGGGATGCGGACACCAAGTCCACAAAAATGGAGGGCCATCTGTATTACTTCTTATGCTTTATATCTCACAATTTATAGGTTATACCAGGTTACATTGTGTATTTTAAAGTTATATGACAAGATCAAAAAGTCGGTAGCTGAATATTTAGGCCTGGAATGGAGGGAAGAATGGTGGCCCAAGATGAGGCAAGGTTTGAACAGAAGGTTAGAGATGCAGATGGTGGAATTCAAGAAACAAGAGAGGGGTGTATGGTGGAGTGTGCAAGGTGCAAGGAGCAGCAAGGAAGGGAGAGAAATTAAACTGTGGAGTAACAGGGAGGTATTATGAAGGCATGAAGGGTGGCAATTGAAAAGAAGGGTGACAGGTGCATTCAAAAGGTGGAAAGAACAAGAAAAGTAGGTAAAAGTGGAGGAAAAGCACAATGGAAGGAGGTGCAGCTTGCATCATAATAATAATAATAATAATAATAATAATAATAATATCCCGCCCTTTTCTCAAAACTGGAACTCAGAGTGGCTTAGAAGATTAAGAACAGTACTATTTAAAAAAGCATTACATTAAAGAGAATTAAATTATTGCAATATTAAAATATGTTGCATAAAAGAATAAAATATAGTGAAAAAGATAAAAGTGACTAAAATACTTTAAAAGAATATAAAATGGCCCATTCGGTAAAAACTTTCCACTTTAAAGGCCTATCTAAACAGGTAGGTTTTAACCTGCTGGCAGAAGGCCAAGGAAGAGGCCATTCTGGTCTCCCTGGGCAGGGAGTTCCACAGTCTAAGGAAAGCCATGGAAAAGGCCCTCTCTTGTGTCCCCATCAACCATGCTTGTGATGGTGGTGGGACAGAGAGAAGGTCTTCTCCTGAAGATCTCAGATCCCAAGGCAGCTCATATAGGGAGATATGGCCTGCCAAATAGCCTGGACATGAGCCATATAGGGCTTGGTAGGTCATAACCAGCCCTTTGAATTGTGCCTGGAAACAAACTGACAACAGCGGAGCTGTTTCATAGAATAGAATCATAGAGTTGGAAGAGACCACAAGGGCCATCCAGTCCAACCCCCTGCCATGCAGGAACTCAAAATCAAACCATCCCCGACAGATGGCCATCCAGCCTCTGTTTAAAGACCTCTAAAGAAGGAGACTCCACCACTCTTCGAGGGAGTGTGTTCCATTGTCAAACAGCTCTTACTGTCAGGAAGCTCCTCCTAATGTTGAGGTGGAATCTCTTTTCCTGTAGCTTGCATCCTTTGTTCCGAGTCCTATTCTCTGGAGCAGCAGAAAACAAGCTAGCACCCTCATCAATATGACATCACTTCAAATATTTAAACACTCCAGTTTTTTAGCTGTTTGTGAAGAACAATGGGACAGTAGATAAATAAATAAATAAATAAATAAAGTAAGTAAGTAAGAGTACAGAAAATGAGGGGGCAAGCCAAAAGTCAATGAGAAAATGTGACAGAAAGATAGGAAGGTAGGAGTGAAAATGTTAAGAATTTGAATAAAGGGGTGGCAGATGCCTGCAAAGAAAGCCTGAAAAAGACAAGGTAAGACTAGTTTGTATGTTTGTAGAGTGTGTAAAGGGAAATGGATATCCACAACCTGGGGAGGTATATATCAGAGGGACAGAATTTGGAAGCCAATATAATTAGGGATATCCCAGAACAAGAGGATTTGCTGAAGAAGATCTGGGAAAAGCTCCCATCATGTCTGTTATCTCCTCATATATAACCAGGCCCTGGCTGCATTCCTGATGTGTGAGACAGAGGATCAGAGACAATATGTGGGTGTCCTTGTTCAGAAGCAAGACTAAAAAAAACTCACAGAAGACTCTGAGAGTCAAAACAACCCCAAGGCATTTTTCTCCTCCAAACTCTTAGGAAATAAGGCCTTGTGTAGGTATCTGCCATACTTCACCTCTGGGCTCTGGTGAAATGGACCAAATCACATTGTGTCAAATGTCAATAAAACATTGGTGACAAGTAATCTAAGTAGGCTTTGTGCCTTTCAGGGACCAGACTAAGGTGCTGCTACCATCTAATCTGATAAGTAAATATTATTTACTAATGGAGAGCTTTGTAACCAACATAGGTCCTTTCTAAGGAGAGAAAGTCTGTCAGAGCAAACAGGGTATTTCAACAGTATGGAGAGAATAACAGGAGAATTCCACATACCCATGTCCTTCAAGGCAAAAGGCGGGGTATAAGAAATAATAATAATAATAATAATAATAATAATAATAATATATTTATTAAAAGGTTTGTTTGGACCATGGCTAAAATGTTCAAATGACTACAATGATACCAGAAGGTAAACATACTGTTGTCCTGATACAGCATCCCAAGAGATATAATTGATATTTTCTACATGTACAGAAAAGTTAAACCATTAGAAGACTGTTAAAAAGAGAGAAGGAATAATTTTGGGGTTTTTTTTCTTAAAGGTTAAGAATATTAATTTATACTGCTGTTTACAGCTTTTGTAATGGCACTTAAAAATAGACTTCTTATGTTAACTAACTTTCTCATTTCTGCAGAAAGTCTTTTATGGAAAGAAATTAATATTTTATCAACAGTAAATTACATCAATAAACCTTCCTTGCAGAGAAACAAACTGGTCTTTATTAGCATCTGGCCAGTCAAATTGCCCATAAAGAATTCTTAACCAAGAGCTCTTGAAAATTAACAAAACAAAAGCACAGAAGTAGCCGAGCTTTAAATTATACAAAGCTAAGCAAGCATGTATATACTCATGGGACAGGTGGCTCTCATATATGACAGATTATAGCACTTCCAAGGCTAATTTGCACATGGGATGGACATCACACACACAAAAAATTAATGTGGCCCCAATGTCCCTGAGTATACATAGGAGGTGCTGAAAGCCGGCTGCTCCACTTACAGTTTTTATCACTTCTGAATTGCATTTTAATAGTACATTTTTCTTTTGTTCAGACATGAAAGAAAATTGGCTATCTCCAGGGATTGGAAGATGAGTGAAATGACTAGACTAGCAGTTTAGGAATTTGCCCATGAAAGGATAGAATTTAAGTTAGGCTTAATATTCAAAATAAGGCATTTTTAGAAAACCGCTTCCTATAATAAAAATACATTTTAAAAGTATTGCCGGGCAACAAAGACATAATAATTACACATATATGAACATAATATAAATATGAAGATTCCCTGATTTCTAGGTTGAGTCTCTCTTATCTGAAATGCTTGGAACCAGAAGTGTTTTGGATTTTGGATTATTTTGGATTTTGGAATATTTGAATATATATAATGCGGAGATGGGACCCAAGTATAAACTTTAACTTTATGTTTCATATAAAGCTTATAAACATAGCTTGAAGGTAATTTTAATACATATTTTTAAACAATTTGTGTGTGAAACGTTTGTGTACACTGAACCATCAACAAGCAAAGGTGTCACTATCTCAACCACCCATGTGGATAATTTCATTATTTTAGAACAAAACATCTAGGGGTAGCCATGTTGGTCATATAGCAAATCCAATAACATCTAAACAATGATACCTTTATTGGGACAACCAAAATGCACAATTACATGTTGCAACATGTAATTGTGCATTTTGGTTGGCCCAATAAAGCTATCATTGTTTGGATGTTATTGGATTCAGATTTTAGAGTTCTGGATAAGGGATACTCAACTGGTATAGGGTTTCTTTACTTAACATTTTTGTTTTTGAGAAATTAACCATAAATTTATATTCCCTAGCCTTGCATTTTGTTTTGTTTTTGAGAAATTAACCATGAATTTATATTCCCTAGCCTTGCATTTTGTTTTGTTTTGTTTTTTTAAAAAAAAGAGAATATCCCAGACTGGTGTACTTCAACTTCTGCTACTGGAATTAGAACCTTCTCCCTCCTTATTTAGCCCCCCTCCCATGATATTAAGAAACTTTCAAGAAAGCTTCCTCTTTCCATCACAAAAGTTTGAATGTGAGAGGGGAAGAAAGTAACAATTCCTCTAGTTGAATCAAGAGATCTACCAGAAGTATTTCTTTGGATCCTGGCCATTTATAATGAAATGGTTTCCACTTGGGCAGATGGGCTAGAACTGGAATATTGATTATGACACCCAAATGGTTCTGATTGTTAAGCTTATCACACGGCACTTACAGGAACGGGAATGGAACAGAATGGGACAAAAATGCATGTTACTGGACAGGAGACCACCACTGATGCCCCCGGGAATCCCCAAGCCATTGCCCAGCTGTTCCTGGCAGCCAATTTTGAAGAAAGATTTTGAACCATCCTTCAAAAATCGGCTGCCAGGAATGGCTGGGGAATGGCTTGGGGACTCCCGGCAGCATTGGTGGCGTTCTCTTGTTTAGTAACATGCATTTTTGTCCCGTTCCATTCCTTTCCATTCCCGTTCCTATAAGTGCCATGTGATAAGCTTATGTATTTAAACCTTAAGTTAAAGCCAAGTGCCTGACCTGATCTTTAGACAGTTATATTTTTTCTGTGTAGGATTTGGGATTCACATTCTCAAAGCAGATTACAGTGAGTTTCAGTTACTTTAGAAATAAAACTGTTTTAATGTCCAGAGGAAAGAAACAAAAGTAAAACATTTTTACTGGTAGTGTAGCATGCAATTTCCAGTCTGAGGTAGGCTACTCATAATTAGACTCCAGCACCATATTTCCTGTTCCAATTATGCTCTCTTGCCACTGTGAGCCTTGCAAAGTAAACTTGGTGCTCTACTAGGATACCGCTTATGATGTGGCCTGTCTCAGTATCCAGTTCTTTACTTCCTAGCTCTGTGAGGCTATATTATTATGGCAACTGCTTCTGAGATGTTTATGTGATGGCTCTACATATGTGCCAGCTCCATCATCTTGTTTGCTGTTTTGGATTCAAGTCCTACCTTGTTTTGTCAGTCTACTACTTATGGCTCCTCTGTGAGCTTAGATTACTGGTTGAGACCCCAAGTAGTGGCTGCTGTGGTCCGCATGACTGTGGACCAACTAAACTGACAGCTACTCTTCAGTTTAAGAACTCTAGTTCTTACAGCAGAGATGGGAATCATGTGACACAAAGTTGTGTTATTTGAAAACGCATCTTGAAGGGAGTCATTTGTTCAGAAGAAACAGACTAAAAGGATCAGGGGAGGAATTACTGTATATTATGTATAAAGGATCTATGCATGTGTTAAGAAATCCATGTATATGAACATGGCAAGTCAAAATTTGAGAGCATTTGGATAAAAGGAGAGGAAAAATAACACAACTTCACTTCATGAGTTCATGATAGATTGCCAAGCCACAAAGAACTGGATGATGCCCTCATAGACCAAAATATCATATTTTCAAAGAGAAGATACAAGTAGTGATGGGTGATTTTGACTACCCCACTTTCTACTGGAAAATAAATTTTGCTCAGAATGAAACTTATATGTCCATCCATTTCATCTTTTAAAAGGTAGAAAAGGAAACCAGGAGATTAGTTATTATAGGCATGCTCCTTACCAGTTGATGAGGTGAAAGGAATGGGAGTAGTGTTGTTAGCCTGGTAGACTGGAGGAATGCTGTGAAAATATATCTTTCAATGCAGCATTTGGCAAGACTCCTCATGATATTTTTGTTGGGAGGCTGGTGATGTATGAGAATGCTGCTACTGGGCAGATTTGTAGCAGATAGATTAACCATACCCAAATAGTACTTGTTAACTGCTCATTGCCAAAATGAACAAAAGTGATGTGGAGTGCCACAGGGTTCTGTCTTGGGCCCTGTTATTTTGCACCTTATTAAATAACTGGGATGAATATAGAGAGAAATGCTCATCAAATCAGCTCATGACACCGAAGTGGGTGAGACAGCAAATCACACAGAAAACAGAAATAGGATGCCAGGTTAGTTTGACAGGTTGAAGAACTAGGTCAAAATTAATGAAGTGTGTTTAAGCATAGATAAAGCTAAAGTTGTGCATTAAGGCTGATGGGATAGGTTGCACATTGTATTTGTAAGATGGATGACATCTGACTCCTAGGGCTTTTAGCTGACTACAGGTTAAATAAGAGCCAGCAGTACAATGCAACAGATAAAAGGATAATGCAATTCTATAGGCTATAACAACAGAGGTATCACATTCAGATCATGAGATGCAATAGTATTTCTCTTTTCTGTTTTTGTCACACTTCACCTGCAGTACTATATCTGCTTCTGGGCACCACATTTTAAGGTGTGCATTAGAAAAAGATGCTGGAGACAATATACAGAAGAGTTATACAAAAGAGATGAGGGCATGAATGATATTTAGAATGAGGAGACATATGAAAATGAACCCCAAATTCTAAGAAGTGAAGTGGAATCTGCAGTAAAAGAAATGGGAAAAAATAAATCACTGGGAACAGATGATATCCCAATTGAACTGCTAAAGTGCCTACAGACAGATGCAACTTTAGTGCTAACTGGAATATGCCAACAAATATGGAAAACAAAGCAGTGGCCAGCAGTCTCGAAACAATCAATACACATACTAATCCACAAGAAAGGAGATACAAAATACTGTAGCAACTATAGGACAATAGCACGAATCTCACATGCAAGGAAAATAATGCTCAAAATTCTGCCACATACACTCCAATCATACATGGAGAGAGAAATTCCAGATGTGCAAGCAGGATTCAGAAAAGGAAGGGGCACTAGGGACCACACTGCAAACATACAATGGCTAATGGAGCAGAATTCCAAAAAAGAATCAGCATGTGTTTCATAGACTACAGCAACACATTTGATTGTATAGATCACAAAAAAAATGTGGAATGCACTCAAAGACATGGGAGTGCCACTACATCTGATAGTCCTG
>CM034701.1:358685914-358696845 GCA_020142125.1 Phrynosoma platyrhinos
TGTCAAGTCTACTGACCATTACCCTTTCCTCTTGGTCCACATGGGAACCAATGTAGTACCACTGTACTCTGCATTGGTCAGGCCCTACCTGGAATACTGTGTCCAGTTCTGGGCACCACAATTCAAAAAGGGTGTTGAAAAACTGAAGTTTGTCCAGAAGAGGGTGACTAAAATGGTGAAGGGTCTGGAAACCATGCCCTATGAGGAATGACTTAGGGAACTGTGTATGTTTAGCCCGGAGAAGAGACAGTTAAGATGGGGTATGATAAATATTTGAACAGATGTCATATTGATAAATATTTGAAGTGATGTCATATTGAGGAGGGAGCAAGTTTGTTTTCTGCTGCTCCAGAAAAGAGAATTGGACCTGGAACAATGGATTCAAGCTACATGAAAAGAGATTCCACCTTAACATTAGGAAGAACTTCCTGACAGTGAGAGCTATCAACTCCCTTGGAGTGTGGTGGAGTCTCCTTCTTTGGGGGTCTTTGAACAGAGGCTGGATGGCCATCTGTCTTGGATACTTTGATTTTGAGTTCCTGCGTGGTCTCTTTCAACTCTATGTTTCTGTGATTCTATGATAAGCTGCTGGATCTCTGTTTCCCCTTTAAGATTCTAAAGAAGGCAGTGGAATTCTTGAAGAAACGTCTAAATCTGATTGTGAAATGGATGAAGGAAAACATGTTCAAATGTCTTGGATGAATTTATACTCCCCTTCACAATTTAGGCAGAATCTTTTCGGAGACCTATGCTGGCACAACTGGGGATTATGCCATTTTAAGTACTTTTTGAATGTTGTGCAAAATAGTTCCAGTACCTTCTTGTGTAAAATGTTTTCCTAGGCTACAAAATGGCAGCCTAATGGGAAGCTGAGTATGACTCTCCCCCTCCCCCTGACCAAAATCGCTACTTCTTGGTTGTAGCGTGAGTCAGAGGAGCTCCCTTGCACCATTGTTCCACTTGAAACCATTGTTTTCCCGAAAAACTGATATAATTATGAGCTTTCTGCTCTGCTCCATAAAATAAAATCTCAATGTGAACTTTGTGAGAGTTCCTGGACTCAGTGGTGTCTTCTGAGTTGTTGTACATAGTTGCTGTGCTCTGGAGTGCTTTTTACAAGCTTTGGCTTTTACGTAGGTTGTGGCCCATCTAGAACAGTCAGCTCTCACCTCAGTAATCTTTGCAATGCTTATCTCCAAACTGGATTGTTGTAATTACTTTGAGGGAGGTTGCCTATGAAGATTATTTGTATTAATAGGAATGTAACCACCCAGGAGCTGGTGGCAGTAAACAAGTTTTTTAATAATAATAATAATAAATGTATTTCTATCCTGCCCCTCTGCAGAAGCATTCAGGGTGGCTTACAACAATAAAATATCACAATATACAATCTCAAAAACCCACCCACCCCTTAAAACAGTATTAAACATCAAGAATTTTAAAACAGGTAAATAAATAAAAAAAACAACTAAAAATCCTAATGGCAGTCAATCAGTTAGTTATAAATGTAGCAGAGGGTAGAGAGAAGAACGAACTCAGTCCATAGGCCCAGAAAAACTAGTCAGGAAAGGCTTGCTGGAAGAGACCCGTCTTCACATCTTTTTTAAAGCTGTTTAACTGGTAATCTGACGGATCTCGTCCGGCAGGCTGTTCCATAACCTGGGAGTGGTTGCTGAGAAGGCCCTCTGGGAGGTTGTGGACAGCCTAGTTTTAACAGGCTGAAGCAAATTCCTCTCAGAGGACCAGAGTGTGCGGGTTGGATTATATGGAAGGAGGAGTCCCGAAGATAGGTTGGACCCAAGCCATTTAGGGCTTTAAAGGTAATAACCAACACCTTGTACTGAGCCCGGAAACTGACTGGCAGCCAATGGAGTCTTTTTAAGACAGGTGATATATGGTCTCTCCTAGATGTACCAGAGACCAGTCTGGCTGCCATAAACAAACTTCAATTTTGCAGCATCGGCACTTGTTGCTAGTAAATGTTCTGGAGATTTTTCACTAATTTTTTTCTTGAAGAAAGCAATGAGTGATTTTAATAATTTTCTTTTTGCTGTAAGAAAGTTTTCAAAATGGCAGTTTTTGAAAATTATTAAAATTTGAGACTTATTCAGTACACAAATTGCATGTGAAATTTTCGCACAGAAAATGACATGTGGATTTTGTGTAGAATAAGTCTCAAACTGAAGTTTTTTATATCTGTCCAGGAATCTACTCATCAGGGTTTCTCAACATTCAAGAAGCATGTTTTTCAACCACTTTTGGAAGATTTTCAAACATTTTTCCCATCCCTAGTATTCCTTTCTTTCTTTATTCTCCCTCTTTCTTTTTTTCTTAAAATGTTTGTATCTCACCCTATAGCTATAGATCTCAGGGAGCCTAACAATAAAATTCATTTAAAACAATAAATAGTAACAATAGTTTAAAACATTATATCATTAATTATTATAAAAAATATATTAAAATATATTAACTAGTTTAAAATAAAAAATGAAATGATTTAAAACTGGTTAAAACAATTTAAAATAATACAATCGTAAGGCATATATACTCTGGATAAATTTGCCCAAGGATCGGGGCAGGGATGGCCTGGAGGGACCTTTCCAAGGTCCCTCCGCTTGATCCTGGGTTGAATTTACCCCAAGATCAAGCCGAGGCACCTTGGAAACGGTCCTCCAAGGTGCCTCCCCTTGATTCTGGGGTGAATCCGCCCCAGAATCAAGCGGAGGCTCCTTGGAGGACCATTTCCAAGGCCTCCCCCCGCTCGATCCTGGGGCGAATTCGCCCAAGGATCGGGGCGGGGGGGCTTGGAAAGACCCTATGATGGTTGTCAGGGGTGTGAGCACGTGCGCAAGCACGCGTGCACACCCCCAGCTCCCGCACGACCGGCCCCTGCACCATTCCCCCTCTCCCCCGGCAACAAAGGTTGCCGACCCCTGCTCTAGAGGGAGGGAAATCCACAATTCGTGTGTCACCCATGTACTTCAACAGTGGAGAATGTGGTGACCGTTATATTACTGCAGTAGAGGAGGAGGAGTTGAAAGAGGGCAGCAGGGGCCCTTCCAGAGAAGGGAGAGTGACAAACTCACTGCTCATTGTGATTTGCCACTTGAGGCAGTTGCCTTACTTATTGCTAGGGCCAATCTGTATCTGACTGAAGTATTTTGAACCACTTTTCCTATCCGATAAGAAGGAGTCTTTTAGGATTAGGGGTTCATATGTCCTAGAATTGAGTTGAACAGAAGTTGCTAGGGAACTGATGAGTCTGGTTTGACAACGCTTTAACTGCTATAGCTCAATGCTTTGGAATTCTGGGGAATTGTAGTTTGTTGTGGCACCAGAGCACCAGAATTCCATAGCATTGAGCCATGGCAGTTAAAGTGGTGTCAAACTGGATTATTTCTTCAGTGCAGATGAAGCCTTGAAACCCATCTAGTCCATTAAAGCTAAAGGTAAAATATTTCCCATTGACAAGGTTATCAAGTCATGTCTGGCTGTAGGGGGCAGTGCTCATCTGCATTACTAAACTGAAGAGCCAGCGTTGTCAGGGACTACTCTGTGGTCATGTGGCCAGCATGGTTGCACAGAACGTTGTTTACCTTCCCACGAGAAGTGGTACCTGTTTATCTACTTGCATTTGCATGCTTTCAAACTGCTAGGTTGGCAGCAGTTAGTAATGGACTAGTAATCTAGTCCATTACATGGGGTTTAATAGGAGAATCAGAACTCATAAAAGTTGCTTTTTGAACTGAAATTCTAAGGACTAAATCCTATTGTTAGGTCACTATTAGATCTCATGCATGATAGTAGAATTTATCTATGTCGGGGTAAGCAAAGTGTGGCAAAAAGATTTTTAAAATGACCCAAACTGCTTTCAAGGGACCCAACAAGGCCCAAAATATGGCAAGAGTGTCCTAGTGTCTGCTAGATGGCATGTGGGAGGCAATTTTTTTTTCTTGCAAGTATGGGGGAATGTGACCCTCCACATTCTTCTAGGAGGCTAATGAAGCCCCCTAGCTTTCCACAGTTGTCTAATCTTTAGCTATATGTTGACACATCATTTAACAATTGGTTCAATGGGGCTACTCTACCTGGGACTAATTCAAGGATTAACCAGCATGGCTTTTTACACAGAGCTCAGAAATTAATTTGTAACTAGCTGAAGTTGCTGTGTACTTCTGGAAACGCTGCATTTTCTCACCTATGTTCAAGAATACCTGTACAAAGATGATACTGCAATAATTAAGTGAAGACATTGCCAAGTTGAGTGTGGTTATTGAGATCTCTTTTCTCTAACAGATGTACAGTTACTGTAGCAGATGAAAGGCTGCAGAAGGCACATCTAGACACTGCTGCAACCAGGTCATTCAGAGGTAATGGGAAATTCAGGAGCAGCAACAAATGTTAAACTTTATCCTAAGAAGCCTAAGAATTCAGGAATGGTCAGCCACCAACTCCCTTGTATCACAGCAAATTATCAAACTGCATGCACTAATCCTTTCTCCCACAAAAGGTTGACCCTTAGCTTGAAATGTTGTGTGCCATGTGCAAGTGAATCAATAAGTGAGTGAAATGCTGTAATTTGCAAACACACAGAAAGAAGTTAAGGGAGAGAAGAGATACGGGGGGGGGGGGGGGGGGGGGAGACATACAAAGTAAAAAGACGAAGGAGAGGTATGAATGAAATATTTGTTCGAAATGGAATTGCTGAATCAACACTGACCAGTGCACTTCATCATAATTATCAGGACATACCACTGCCAGGGGATTTATAAAAATCCCACTCAGCAAATAATTGCCCTGCTGTTAGGAGATAGTCGTGTGTTAACACACTGTCACAGCCCAGCGTTTAGTAAGATATTCAACATTCAATTACTCTTGCTGAGAACTGAAAAGAAACATGATAGTTTTTCAGCTTCTTGCAGTTATGATTCCACGAGAATTCCAGTGAACACTCTTGCTAATCTCCAGATAAAGGGGAAGTCTTTGGCTCCCCCTCTCCAACACTTCAAGAACTCAAAGAAAAAATCACAAAAAAGGGGAGGAATCAAAATTGTGCTATAATCTGAGTTTTGTTTTGTTTTTTAAAAAGAGAAGATTTAAAACATTCCTTTAATGATAGCATAATACTAAAAGATGTGAATAGGCTAATCTGATTAATCTGTTAGGTAAATTTAACAAAGTAACCTTTTCGGTGATTAGGAGTTATGCCAAAAACAATGTCACAGTAATTTATCTGTGTTGAATTAAGGTGAAAAATGCACAAAACAGAGTACAACTTTTAAAAGAAATCATACTGGCTTCTTTTAATTACACTTAGGGATATATATGCAATTTTAATGAAGAATGAAGAATCTTTATGCAGTGGATTAGATTCATCTCAACAAAAAAAATCTGTAGTTCATGATAGAACTTCTAAAAATAATTCAGATGGGGGAGAAACCCCATCTCTGGAACTTAAATAATTTCAAGAGTCTGAATGACTTCAAATGTTTCAGCCTTAGGGACAACATACTGGGTTGTAGTTATAACTTACAAAACTAGTTGATAGACACAGCAGATTTCTAAATCACTGCACTGAATTACTGTTTTTAGGACTGTGGTGTGACAACACTGTAACATTCAGATTGGTTGACTTTTCAAATCCAAGTATCTTCCAGTTCATATGAAAAAAAAAATCTTAAATTTAGTATCTGCTTTGACCAAGAGTAAGTGGGCCCTTGGTATCCACCAGGGGTTGATTTGAGGAGCCTCCATGGATATCAACATCCGTGCATGCTCAAGTCCCATTATATACAATAGCATAGTAAAATAGTGTCCCTTATTTAAAATGGTAAAATCAAGGTTTGCGTTTTGGATTTTAAAAAATCAAGCCATGGATGGTTGAATCCATGGGTGCAGAAACCATGGGTACAGCAGACTGAATGCATCTGTTGATGTGTTCATTAATGTCTTCCTTATTGAGGCAATAGTGAAAAACAGTAACTAAGCCAAAATTATTATTAAGAAATTTTAATATCTTTAAGGTATTTACAGTGAATCCTGTACATGACTACTCAAAAGTTATTTTCATTAATTCAGGGATTTAAGCTCATGTAAATGAGTATAGGATTGCAGTCGTAACCCTGTAGTATTATGTTCTCTGTCCCCCCCCCCCATTGGCTGATTTTTACTTGTTCAGCTTCAGTTAAGGGTTTATTTATTTATTTATTTATTACAAATTCTATTTTTTTTAATCTTGTCCCTCTCAAATATATTGCTGAAAAGACCACTATCCCCAGCAATTCATCCAGGAACAGAGCTGTAATGTTTTAAAGCACATAACCATGAGGGTGGTGTCCAATTACTTGGGTCCCTGTACAAATTGTTTTCTTTTTGTACATGGTTGATTTTAGGTTTGGAACCTACCTGTCACTGTCTATGTGGTTGTCTATTTCTAAATTCCTCCCAAATATCTATGGGCAGAATCCAGGAAAAGTATCACCTTTAGTCTCATTCTAAAATTTAAAAAGAGCCATAGTTCCTGTCCCTGCAGATATTCATAGCTATTTCACATCATGAGAGACATGGGCCAGATAAAGCTTTTTTTATTTTTTTCCCCATGGAAATGCATTCCCAACTGTTTAAAAACTAATTTTTAAATATTTGATAATTCCCATATGATAACAGTTTGTTCTTTACTCCAACTGCCACTTTTCTCTTATATTATAGATTTATTTTTTTCTAACCAAATTATCCCTTTCCTTATCAATTGTTCTTCATGGCACAGGAAAATCTAAATACTTTCCATATAAATTTTAGAATCCAGGAGACATTAGCTATGTATCTTGTTTTCATGGGTTCCCTCTCCACTACGTTGGCCAATGTGTCATTTACCTAATGTTTCACTCAAGCAGTGACAAAGCTTTATTTCTACACAAAATAAGACAAAGCTTTATTCTTACCAAAGATAGCCAAATTGGGTTACTTTATTTTATTTGGCATTTGTTTAATATTAGCTATGAGAGGGAAAACCTCTCTGCTATATCAGGGCTTATTTTCCCCCTCAAATCCTCCAGATTTTTTTTAAAAAATCTGAGGAAATCTATTATATCTTATGGATTATAGCTATCTTTGCTTCTGCTTCATACCATAAAACTGTACCACCAAATTGCATTTCAAGGACAAAGTCATTATTATTTTTATTGAGTTGTGTAAAAAGCGGAAAATGGTGTGGACACATCATCTTTGTCTACAGCTTTTGACAAGCAGCAGCAAACACAGTTGCAATGGACTATTTGGCTTTTTTTTTTTTAAAGAATCAATAATATTAAGCCTGTGCTTAAGGCAAATAAAATTAACACATGCAAATTAATAACAAATTAAGAACAATAGAGAAAGTATTCATAGAACAGGTTATCCTACAAGGGACATAATTTACTGTGATGTCATAGTTAACATTTTAATATTCTAATCCATGTACTGACTGCAGTACATTTGTTGTTTTAGCCAGATCCCCAGTGAACTGCAGGTTGGCAGGAACATATGAAACATTAAGGATAACATTAAGGATACAGAATCAAATTCAAGATTATGACACAAACTATATGGAGAAATTAAAGCAAGTCATATATAGGCACATAACCATGTAGTATCCCCTTTGATCCAATACTAGAATTGACAAAGTATAAATAAAGTTATAATTTTTGCTGTTCAAGGGTTTAAAATCTTGTTAACTATTCAAACAGTACTTATCACAAGTTGCTATGTCCACCCTTTCAGTTTGTTCCACTTTCTCTAGCTAACATCTGATGAACAAAAAGATATCGTAGATCAAGATACTAGATGAATAAATGATATGATTCATGTTTCTTCAAGATTCTTAAGTAAGTAAGTACTTACTTAAGTAAGGTTTATAATTTTAAAGAGATACCATATGATAGGCTATTGGAGTGCTTCCCACATCGATACATTATTTTAAAAAACAAACACTTTCTTGTGTTCTTGCTTCACTTTACCATATAAAGATCAAAAATTCTTAAAAGAAATAATAATGTCATTTGGACTTTCAAAATTTCTTCATGCAGGCATTACAAAAATAGTGTGTAATAAAAGGAGTGGTGTAAAAAAGCAGATGATTTTTTTTCATAAAATAAGGATTTCTTACATTTTTATGTGAAAAGCAAATAAAAACAATTAAACAAGCTGAAAATACCCTCTTTCAAATTTTAGACAATAGAAATGATGTGAAGAAGATCACAGACTGCAGTTCACAGTAAGCGCTTTTGCACAAGGCAACCAGTAGGTGGAGCAGATAACATAATTTATGACCGGGAAACATTGGCACAGATTCTATAGCAGGTTTC
This sequence comes from Phrynosoma platyrhinos, assembly GCA_020142125.1. Taxonomy (NCBI): domain Eukaryota; kingdom Metazoa; phylum Chordata; class Lepidosauria; order Squamata; family Phrynosomatidae; genus Phrynosoma; species Phrynosoma platyrhinos. The sequence continues at coordinate 358,694,257 of CM034701.1, forward strand.
TTCATAATTATAGGGATCATGAAGAAAGAATTTTCTTCAAACAAAGGAAGGCTTTAGATGTGTTAGGTGTTACTTGTCTAGTTATTGAAACCACCGATAAACGAAGAACGTTGATTAAAAGCTCAATATTTCATAAGGATAAAGTTTTAGAGCTTGTCATTTATTTCTCCAGGCATCATCCACTAGCAACCTGAGTTTTAATCAAAATACCATTCCAGTTCTATTTATAACTTCTTTCCATGCTAAGTTTTATACCAGCATTAGACACCTTGAGAAAGTAACATATTAGGAATGCAGGAAATCTGTATATTTGAATATATGCATTAAAAAACCCTAGCATTATTTGCCTAATATTTGCATTATCGTGATAGTGCATGTGAGATAAACGGCAATTCTGCAATAACATTTGTACATTTTAAACTTTTAAGTTTGAGATGCCAGGTCTTAAGTAGCATTTCAATGATTACTTCATGTTTTTGACATGAACATGATATTTAGACATGTAATACCAAAAATGGTAAGCTTACTTAAGCTCTGATTGCACATAATTAGTTTGGTATGATTTGAACAATTTCTCTGCAATCATGAAGACAATTGTCATTTCTAAATTAATCTTAAATACCTCTATGTGCGGTCCTGAGTGCAACAATTTTAAAACCTCTTTGCAATGTTTGGCTGTTACTATATATTTTGATTAAAGTTTAAAACAATATGAAGTCTTTCCTCAGGGAGATTATTCTCAGCGTACTCTTTCAGGGAGTAAATGAATAATTCATTCTTAATAATATCCATGTACTAATTAGTCTTTTCTTCTGTTTCTTCATAAACAAACCTTGATTTCACTAAATTTACAATTAAAATAACTAATTTCCACTAATCAGTTCACTTTTTCATAATTAATTGCCATGCAGCTTAGGTAAACAAACTGCAGTGTTGTTTATTCATGATTGATGTGACAGGAAAAAGAAGAAAGGACTATATTTTCTGTGGCATTGTCTTTGATCCCTGACTGAAATATTGACACTTGTTAAGCAAAGAGTAAAGATGTGACCAAATGAAATAAGTCTAAGCATAAACAAAAAATATACCTTTTAACACTGAAATAATATGGCTTACATTTCCTATATGGATGTTCATATAAATAGACACTTACTAGAAGCAAACAAACACTTATTTGCATGGATGCTCATAAGTGGGATTAAAAGGGGAAACACCTGTCTTACCACAGAGCTCTTCAGGATTCAAACAAATATTCTAAGAAGAATAAATAGATCACTCGGAATATATGCAAGAGTAATGGCTGTCAGAATACAATCCAGGTAAATTTGCTGATCCGGAAAGAAAGACTTCCTTAGAAAGTTTCCTACAGATACATCACAATCTATTCTGAAATATAGCAGAGGAACAAAATTCTGATCCAAACATTAGCTCAATTAAAATGGAAAAAATGAAACCCCTCCTTGGCTTAATAACTTGTTAGTTCTTGACAAGTGAGACAACACAACAATAAGCCAGTCAAAATGAGTTTTTAAAGTGAGGTTATGCCCTTCATGTTGTGTTATCACAGTGGCAGATCAAACTGCTGACTTGGACTCTTTATGCCAGCCGCGCTGATGCCGCCTCTATGAAGCTGCTGTCACGCAGCAGTCATGGTACCTGCTCTCGCCTATAGAAATGTACTAAATTGAACTCGAAGTAGTGTCTTTGTGATATCTTTTCAACAAGTCATGTCCCATTCAGCCTGCTAGTTTATCTCTGTCAAGCTAGGGGCCCCAGTGGTTTGCATGAGCTGTCAGGGACAGGTACACCAACCTGCTCAGTGCTAAGGAGGTAATGCATCTTTCGGGCTAGGTAATCCTTTTTCTTTTCTTCCCTTTCAAGAGCTTTTTTCACCTCTTCTTTCTCCTTCATCTCGGCAAACTCTTCCAGTTCTTTCCTGCATTAAAATAATTTAACTGATTAGAGGGCCAGCATGAAAAATATGTAAATGATTTATACATTCTTTCACAAGCCAGCTTCCCTAGGGATGATATGCTGGCACTGTCCACTGTTTACTGAAATCAACAGCATCAGGATCTGCTTAGCACAGTTAGTAATGCAGGACTCGTACTGTTAGAACAAAGGCATTAAAGCTATTTTCTATCAGTGTACTATAACTGATCTTTCTGTATGATTCAGCCAGCAAGTGAGACTTTGCAACTTTATAAGTAAATGAGGAAACATGAAATAATAGATAACCTTGTGTCTGGCTTTTAAAAATGTTTAGATCTCAGACTGAATATAGGACTGATTTTAGTTTCACCAACTCAGATCTGTGAAATTATGTTTTAATTTTTGAGCACAAAGACAGGGATTTAGTACTGGAGCATGAAAGAAATATGCAGTGCTGATACACAAATATCTCCATGACAAAGAAAAGATTTTCAGATACTCTTTTTTAAAAATGAGTAATTTGTCAGCTATTCAGGGGGGCCTTAGGCAATATTTACCATTTCAGCACCTTTTGGTGTCTATATATGGACCACCAGCATTTTGTGCTTCAGCCACTCCTGCTGCATTGGAAGCATTAATTATACTTTCAGAGAAACT
>CM034701.1:358697097-358711030 GCA_020142125.1 Phrynosoma platyrhinos
AGTAGCTAATGTTTCAGAGATTGGCACTGGCCCATGGACCACTTCTTGGTTATAAAATATGGCAGACTTTTTAGAGGAGTGCTATAAAGCAGTAGCAGAAACAGAAAAGATATCTCCAGAAACCATGGCCAACTGCTACTAGCAGAGTAGGCATTATTGGGTAAGAACAAATAAAGAGCCAGTGTGGTATAGCGATTTGAGTGTTGGATCACAACTGTGGCAGACCAGGGATCAAATTCCTGCTCAGGTATGGAAACCTGCTGGGTGACCTTAGGCAAGTGACACTTATTCAGCCTCAGAGGAAAGCAACTGTCAAGCCTTTCTAAACAAATCTTGCCAAGAAAGCCACATGATGGAGTTGCCTTAGGCGCACCATAAACTGGAAATGATTTAAAGGCATACAACAACAACAACAACAACAACAATGAGAAATAATAATCCAAGAGAGACCAAGACTATATTTTCCACAGAATATTTTCATAAGAAACAGGCAAAATACTGCAGAATTGTTCTATCCTGTTTACATTTTTATTAAATTATTATATTATATTTCACTGAAAGAAAACACTGAACTGTAATTAAAAAAAACTTTTCAGAGAACAGGTATCTCATAGCATTAATGACAGCAATACATTAGGGTATTCCCTTCCCCCACATGAAAATACATATAGAAGTTAGCTCGATTAACATTTGCTGTTATTGGTATTAAGAAACAACTAATTCAAATTAACCTTGTATGTGAATGACATAAATTTTGTTCAGTGATGTATGGAGATTTAATAAATGCTAATTAGGAAAGTTCTGACCTTTTCCTGTGTACCTTACATAAAATACAGCACTGAAAATATTTCAGTCCCTGTAGGGTAAATATTTATAATACCTCACTATATTCCAAATCAATTAAATATCAGCAGGTACAATCCACAATCAATCAAGGAAATAGTGAAACAGCCATAGGTTTTAATGGTCATGGTTTGTTTCTAGTACAGTATGATATGGCCTAGTAGGGGGCTATGAGCCCTATTCAAAAAGAGAATACCCTTCTACATTCACAGAAGTCTACCAATTTTCTCTCATCCACATCCTCCTGTGTCATGTTGCATACAACCTCAAAAATGTCATGATTAACTTTCCTGAAGGACAAAGAAATAGAGCAGAAAGGTACATCCAGGAAAGCCTGAATGCCCATCTGGAACACCATGCATAACACTTTAGATCTCAGCTGATCTGTTCAAGCCAGCTCAGGTTATGAATGTGATTTTAAAACACCAGTGGTTTTTGTATTCCTATGTATATAACAAACAAGGAAGGAGCAATGGTGGAAGACCTGTGCAAGAAAATGAAAAGGCCTAGCAAGGTGAAAAGGCTGAGTGCAAGGAAAACACTAAAGTCACCTTGCTTTGAAAAATCATCAGGCTTCTGAGAAGTATAGTGACTATAGGTTCAGTTCCATGATGGAACTATCTAGACCAGGGGTAGGCAACCTTTCCCCTTTAAGGGCCGAGGAACTTCAGCTCCCAGAAGCCCCAGCCATGTTGGCCACTAGTCCCATGTTAGCCAATAGCTCCTGGGATTCTGGGAGCTGAAGTCCCTCGGCCCTTAAAGGGGAAAGGTTGCCTACCCCTGGTCTAGACAATCATTAGGGCCATATGACAATTTATCCACTTGCTGTTCAAAGAATGGAGCATTTGCAGTCCACTTCAATCTTATACATTTTTAATATTACAGTGGGATAGAAGCTGCTTTAAAAACATTATGTGGCAATTAATGTATTTTAGATACATAACACTCTGTGCAAAATATCTGGATACTTCCCTTTCTTTCTTTCTTTCTTTCTAAATATTAATTCATAGCACAAAATAAAGTGGCTTCAGTAAATCACACATGTTTTCCTTTCAAATGTACAAGGCAGAAGTAGAACAAAGCTGAAATAAATTAAACATAGTAGAAGATGTATTGTTCTGTTTCAGTTCCTGGATATATTCTTTTTTGTTGCCGTTTACAGTTAAAGGTTTCTAATACAATATTTCATACAAGGTTACTTATGAAACATACTGACGTTTAAAAATCACCATGCTATGCTTTTGCAGCAGTGTAATTTTTCCCTCAACATAAGATTAAATTGCAAAATAAATGAATTACTTAGAGTGGCATGGCCCCCATTTTGCCACACTTCTCTTGAAAATTGCTTATTAATATGAAAAAAGAAGTTGGAAAATAGCCTCTTTTACTTTATGCATAGTGTTTGGAGGCCTCCAAGCCTGCAAACCTGGACTTGCTGTGCATTTTAGATTGTGTTGGCAAGCGGGCACACTGACCTTTCTGACCTGCATCAGAAGGCTATTATTAATCGCTAAGTAACCTGGTAAAGCCAAACAAATTTGTTTCCATTGAAAGGATCTCTATCTGTGTCTGAGAATTTGTGCTGTACCAAACCAACCTCATTAACTGTGTCCACTTTTGACAAAGAACTAGGAGTGGGAGAGACTAGTGACCTTTCTTTGTCCTTAAAGAGCAGATCTCAGAGCCGTGAAATGTGAGTAAATAAGCATTTTCCCAACAGCATTATTAAACATAGATAAACATACATTCTCAGGTTTTTTAACCAATTACACCTGTCAACATTGGTGCACGTCTCCCATTTAGTAATTATTCTTTTTCATTGCCGATTTGTCTGGTTAGCCTCAGTGTCACAGAAAGAAGCTGATAAAGCACCTATGAATTTATGTTTACAAGTTCTTCATTCTACTTCTCAGATCTTCTACAACAATGGCAATATCTTGTAGTGTCCAAAAGTAAACAAATGATGAACAAGACAGAAGAAAAATAACTACATAAATATAATTTGAATTAAATCAGGGGTTTAATTATACTTGTATATAAAATAATTTTATCATCAAATTTGACTATAATTATTTAGAATGAATTATTTTGTATCATAATTCAGAAAAGATAACTTGTGTTTACTACTTTTGTTAAAATGCAGCATATAGTAATATAAATTTGTTACAAAATTTCACTTCTCAGCAGCTGTTATCAGTTGAGAAATTATTTCCTTTTAAAAATACCTGCTGCTAGTCCAGAAATCTTTTCTCCTCACATTGATGCCAAATGCCTCTTTACATACTTCTGTGATCACTCTGGAAATTAAAGGGAAATATGTGTTTGTGTGTATGTGTGTGTGTCCATGTGTTTTCCAACTCCCTGATACTAAAAGAGACAGACTCAGTAACATCAATCTTAAGCCAAAAAAAAATATTTTTAAAATAAATAAACATTTCATAATATTTGACTCAATTCCACAATTACTCTACTGCAGACACATGTCCCTTACAAGTGAATCACAGAGGCCACAGGGCAGATATCCTCCTTTCTAAGAAAACAGAGAGAAGTCTGTCCCTGGAGGTAGAGATTTGTCCTCAGATATCCCATTTCAGCTTTTGCCCCTTCAACATCTTAGTTCTGATGTCAGTAGAGCCAAAAGAGGGTATATCAAAAGTCATACCGTAAGCAGAAAGCAAGAGAAAGGAGGCAGATAGCAGGAAGCTTTGGCTCTATAGGATACCAAATTCTCCTGGTCCACAGCCAGATCTCTGATATGCCTGGGGTCTTATGTATGTACTGCTGTTTCCAGTGTCTGAAGTCGGAGGGAAATAATCCAAGAAAATAAACTGCTTTCCTCTCTCCTTTCTGCTTGGGCAGTACAAGTCTAGCAGGGCTTTGGACATGGAGCTTTATCTTCCTTTGGATCTTCCTGCCCCTAATAGTAGGGTTACCCTGTAAACACACTACAGTTTGGATTCAGTCAGGACAGGCCTTCTGTTAGCCTCCTTGAATAATCATCTCAGGTGGTAGGACATTAAGAATGGCAGCTTTGCTGCTTCTCCTCACCCTGCCCCAACCATTGCCATTCTGGAGAGCTGTCACTAATATATGCAGCTCTCCAGAACCAGGAATCACTTGTACAGCTGATGGTCTCGGTTGACACCATTCTACATAGGAACGGTGGCAATAACGTCCTTAATCAGGAAGGGTGAAACAGTGGATCACTCTGCGAGGCAGTAGCTTCTGAATCCATGGTTCTGGGTCTTAAGAATTGGGCTCTGTAGGAGAGGTAGGGCTGTAACACAGAATGAGGGATTCAGGAAGCTGCTAGCAGCTTTGGGTCTTGTTGCCTCTCTCCTAATCTTTGCAGATTCTGTCACTGTTGTATCTTCAATACTGTCATCTTGTTTCTCCATTCTGGATGGATAGAGAATTCCTTGACCATCAGGTGATGGGGAATGAGCAAGCCAGGATGTGGAGCCAGATGCAGATCTTGTCCTCTTTGGGAATTGGGGCAGTGTGCTCTGATGGTGTCATGTGGGAAGCACTTCAGTGCAGGCTGCCCAGTTCCAAGACCAGACCCACCAAAAGATGTGATGGACTTAGGTCCCAAAGACTGCCTTCTCCCATATGAGCCTGCCTGAATTAATGTGTTCCAATACCTCATGAAGTTAGGTAGGTGGGTACACATAACAGGGTTTCTCTGTAGCAGTGCATTGACTGTGGAACTCCCTACCTAAGGAAGTTAGGCTGGCCCCATCTCTTTTAAGCATCTGGCAGCCCCTCAAAATAGTGCTATTTCACATGGCATTCAGTGTTTGAAATTGCTGTTTTAACTGTTTCTAAACTGGATTCTAGGATTGTTTTTAGACTGATTTTAGGAGTTTTCAAAAAGCATTTTGATGTGTTTTAAAAATATTTTTACCTTTGTATTGTTTTAATTGGTTTTTATTTGTTCATTGTCTTGGGAGCCTTTACAGATTGGGAGGTGATACAGAAATACCTTTTTAAAAATTAAATTAATAAATTTATAGATTTATTCAATGGATCAAGTACATATGATTGAATCTGGATCCCATTGTATATAGTTAAAAATATGAGCATTTGCCCTTATTTAATACTATTATTGTGTGTGGGACTTCGATGAATCCGGAGCAAAACTGGGCCTCTTCAGAATTCTTTGGATCACCCAAACCACAGCTAGATCAAGGACAATGCTTTGCATGGATATGGAAGAGCAGGAAGGAAAACAAAACAGAAGAAAACGGGATTTACAAGGTATCTGCACTGTAGAAATAATCTGGTTTGATGATGCTTTAACACCTCTGGCTCAATGCTATGGAATTCTGTGAAGTGTAGTTTATTGGGCCATCAGAGTAGTGCCTCAACAAATTACACTTCTCAGAATTCCATAGCATTGAGAAAGGGGAGTTAAAGCGGCATCAAACCGGATTATTTCTGCAGTGCAAATGCAGCCTTAGATTTGGTTTTGGTGAAGATATGGGGTCAGGGTTGAGAAACTGACAGGTCTATCTTTTGAATCTGGGCACATTTTGCCAGGAGCTTTCATGCCTCTGAAGTGTTGGTGCATAGACAGATTTCAGAGCCTGGGTGAAGCTGCTGGGGATATATTTCATAGCTCCTAACTGTTTCAAACAAAGCACTGCCTTAAAGTGTTGGCGAGCAGGAAGAACCTCAGAGCCAGGTCAATGCTGGCAGGAATACTGCTGTTTCTTCCTACCAAGGTGAACTCTTTGTTAATGTTAGTGGAAAGGCAGCAACCTCAGAGGAAGAGTGAAGCTTCTGAGACTGCATACTTACCACTGCTGCCTCCATCACACTAAGCATCCTCTTTGTTTGCGGGGAACAGTATCAGCCTATTATCAGGAGTAAAGATACAGCTGTTGCTTCTATACTTCCTGACTGGTGAGTCTTCCAGAAGTTACCTATGCCTGTTCTCCCACTGCCTTGCCTTTTGCATCATCATCATCATCATCATCATCATCATCAGTGTCCACATCCTTGCTGCCTTTGCTTTGTACATGTGAACTCCTGCAAAACAAGCTTAAAAGCTATGGATGCATATTCTTTCTTTTTCATGTTAGTACCTCTCAAAAACCAAATAAACCATCAAAACTAGCCAGTAAACCATCAAAGCTTTTGTGGCTCATACTGTCTAAAATCATCAAACCCTGTCTTTCTGTCCTGTTATCTAATATTCAACCTAAATGTTACTTGGTAGTTCACGTCCAGTCACATACATCCTGTTTCTATCATTCACACTTCTTTTGCCTAGCTATTCAAGACATTCCAAGCAGGCTGTTGAGGCTCCTGACATCTTAAACTGTCAAAGTATGCCTCTGTAGCTCATTTTGTGGCTCCTGCCATCCGAAAGCATCAAAATTCATATTGTTGGTCCCTCTCAAAAAATATAAGGAGCCTTTGAAGCTGCTGTTCTGTAGAGGGAAACCAGAAAAATACAAAGTTTTTGTGTTTGCTTCCTCCTTCTGAAACCAGTCTGTTCCTCTACAGTTGATTCTCCACAGTCTATTGGATTTCCATGGCTCATATCTAGTAAAACCTTCCAAATATCTTTCTTCGGCATGACTCTAGAGCAGTGGTGGCGAACCTATGGCATGCGTGCCAGAGGTGGCACTCAGACCCTCTGTGTGGGCACCTGCACCGTCACCCCAGCACAGAGTTCACCAGAGTTTATTACTAGAAAGCTAGAGGGACAAATAAGTTGATTTTAGGTTGCAGTTTGGACACTCAGTCTCTAAAAGGTTCACCATCACTGCTCTAGGCTTCCAATATATTGCCATTCCATAGCTGGCTACTGAATTAAATGCATGTAGGAAATCTGGAGACTGTTTATGAATATAGGTTGCATTGCTCTTTTACACTGTAAAGAGTGGGAGATTTTTTGTTGTTTTTTTGCAGAGTGTACAATGTACCACTACAAGTCAATTATCCAGGCCCATGTTCTTGTTATATGAGTATAACATATCAATTTTTTTGCCTTGCTGGAATACTCAATCTTCTAGCTGCTTTGTCTTGGCAGGATTCTTTCTGTGTTCCTCAACTTTCCTGAGGCCTTCCATTGGTAGTGTTTACTTTGCAACTTTTCTTTCAAAAAGTTCTTTCAGCTATCTACCCAGAGCCTCATTGTCCCTTGCAACAGATTGAAGGCTATATTTGTAGTATCGTTTCCCCCCTATGTGGACTAGAAGTGCTTGGGCTACATCACTGTTGTCAGCCTCTCTGTTACATCATGGATCTTTGCCCCTGGGAGAAAGGACATCTTTCCTCTCAGCAGTTTCCGAACTCATCTGAAAACTGGGAAGAGCTGTTTCTTCCAAGGTAGCATCCATTTTCAAAACCCACAGCCTGGTTCCTGATAGTATTGCTTCAGCGCACAGTCCAGGCTTAGACACATCCTCCCAATCCTCTGGCAATGAAACAAACATGGGACACATATTGCAGGTTACTGCAACAACTCCCTCATCATTCATGTTCAGTAGTCCCATACAGGCAATGGCACAGCACTCTAGGCCTCCATCTCAAAATTCCTCTCAAAACACTCATGCAAATGTTCTGTTTTCCCCTTCCTGTTTACTGAGCTCTAGAGGCAGAGGCAGCAGCTATATAGAGCCAACAGCTGCTACTTCAATGCCCAGTTAAGTCAGTGCCTCTCTGCAGAAACCTTTAAAACATATGCTCAGGAAAAGCATACAGCCCAAAACACACAAAAGCACACAAGCAATCCTCCAAACAGCTCAATCAAACAATCAACCATGACTCCAAAACAAAATCTCATCTTGTCTCTCCTGTATATTTTATTTACCTTGTAACATAATGTTATATTTACCCTTTAGCAGGATGTTTATATACCGGTACCTATATCTATTTATATTTATATTCCCATAGATTTCTATAATTTCCATATTTCCATATTTCAAGACTAGAAGTACTATATTGCCAATCATATTGGACACTAGAGCCAGTGTGGTGTAATGGTTTGAGCGTTAAACTATGACTTTGGAGATCATGGTTCAATTCCCTGCTCAAGCATAAAAAAACCCACCATAGGCAAGTTACACTCTCTCAATCTCAAGATGATGGCTATGGCAAACCCTGCTCTGAAAAACTTTGCCAAGAAAAAACTATGATAGTTCACCTTATTGGTCACAATAAGTTTTAAAAAAAGACTTGGAGGCACACAATAACAGCAATTTGGTATCAGAAACTGATTCTGGAAGTAATGAAACCATTTTAATGTTAGTTCTGGAAGCATGATTTCAAAACCTCTGGAAGCTCCCAAGACCAAACAAATCTTGCTGTATTATAATATTTGGGGAAAGAGACACAGAAGGAGGTATTTGCTAAAACATCTGAAAGGCTAGTAACATCAAAGAGAATCTGAAGAAACAGAGTAAGTGTGGTTCAGTGGAATGCTCCCTAATGGAAAAGATTACTGTACAGAAAGATAGCTTGCCAGAGAGCAGGCTTGGAAATAATGCTTCTTCCTAATAACTAGTTTTCTATGTGGGGGAAAAATCATAATGGAGTATTTGAGCATGTGGGTCTTTATCTGTAGCCTCAAGTGATGCCACTCAGGTACTGGTTTACCATGACGTAAGAGAATTAGGCTTTGGAAATAGTCTCCACAGCATGGAGTAATGGACCACCATATCACTCTGAACTTAGGGCCGATGCAGATGGCCTGTAAGGGGTGGCTCTGTGCCACCCCTGGGAGCACTGGATAGGGGCCATGGCAACCGCACGCTGCAGCCCCAATCCTCCTTTATGTGGCCCCAAGAAGAGTGGGCAAATGCTGCTCCTTTTTGGGGCAGCAAAAAGGCACCCTTAGAGGAGCCGCCACCGCAGCTCTTTTGCACCCCTTTGGCGCAGCATATGTGCATGCTGTGCCAATGGGCCACCCTGACGCCACGTGCCATGCAGTCGGGTGCATGGAATTGGGGTGGAGTCAGGGCGGCCGGCATGTGGTCACCCCACCCCAACTCCACCCTCAGGCCAGCCCTTTAGGCCAGTCTGCATCAGCCCTTAGTTAATTTCATTTGATTTTTGGAAACTAATCAGAATAAGATCTGGTTATTTCTTACTTTGGGAATATTAGAGTTAGGAAAAAAATCTGCCCTCATCCTAGAGAGCAACTATCAATCAGAATTAACAATATGGAACTAGGTAGACCAAAGGTTTGACAGTGTAAGGCAACTTCGATGTACCTGTGAGCTATAGTATCCCAACAATCTCTAGTTCTTTCTGTATTGTGACTGCTCACCACAGAAGTTATGGTTAAATGAAGAAAAATCATAGGACAGCCCATTCCCTATTAATGTTGTATAGAACAAAGAATGATATGAGTGAACCTCATATGTGGGGGTGTTCTGAGGAAACATGATGCAATTATCTGCTGAACCTATGCAGGCAAGTCTGGTAGAAGCTTGGATGGAGTGGTTCAGGAAACCCTGGGTATGCTGCTTTGAATTCTATGCACTGATTAAATTCATTGCCAATCACAAACAGAATGGCTCACCAAAATTTCATTGCCACCTGCTGTATTCAACATACTTGCAGAAAGGATGGCAATGTTCTATGTTCTCCATATTTCTTTTCATTTTGAAAATATATTCCACAAATTTCCTTTGTCAGCAATAACCCCAGTGATAGATCAATTGTAGGCAACTGTTGGTTGTTAATTTCTACCAACAACATCTGACCCCTTAAATTAGCATATAAAAGACCAACTAGTGTTTGAAATATATTCATGGTGTAACATCACAGATTATAAAATAAATGTTTTGATTATTGCTGTATCAGACTGAACAACCAACTACTACAGTGTCAGGTAATATAAATCCATATATGTTAATAATTTTTTTTACTATAATCAAATAACTGCAAAACCAAACATTTACAATAACAAATAAGATGTTAGATTTGGAAATGATAGTAAGGACTGCTGTCTGCCTGTCAGAGTCATAGCTCAAAGACCACAGAATATGAACATCCAGAACTTGGCATGCATGCTAAGGGTGCATCCAGAAACTATTTTTGTTTTCTTTAAAAAAAATCACTCATTTTAACTAATTTAAATACCTGTTTTTGAAACATAAAGCACCATATACAATCACAAGGTGGCAGAGTTCCCTAAGCAGCATATAGGTTTGTAGACAATACACTTTGAAGCAGTGATAGTCATCCAAGAGACAGAGCTACTCTCTGTGTGTGACAGCCCCCTCCACACATTTAATCAAGTAAATCTTCTACTGGTGACTGTGGGGGATGTCATGGAAGCAGACATGCCTATGATTCCAGCAGCTTTACTCAGATGGGCAGTTACTGTATGTCCAAATGTGCTAACTGTGAAACTATTATTAAAGGCCTCAATGTTTCAAGTACAGTGAAATTCAACTATGTGGAAAGCTACAATCAGATGGTTCAAAAACATAATTTAGTACAGTTAGATAACCTAGCACCTATAGTTTCATGTCACAAATGATAAAGGTGTTGTTATATGCCTTCAAATTGTTTCTGACCTATGGCACCCCTAAGGTGACCCTATCATAGGGTTTTCTTGGTCAGATTTGTTCAGAGGGAGTTTGCCCTTGCCTTCCACTGAGGAAGAGAGAGTATGACTTGCCCAAGGTCACGCAGTGGGTTTCCATGACCAAGTGGGGATTTAAACCCTGGTAAACAGAGTTGTAGTCCAATGGTCCAACCAATACATCACACTGGTTTTTGTCGATTTATACTCTTTTATTTCAATTATAGTGTGTTATATCTGTGCAGTGTAGCTCTGGAGATGCATGGGTGCTCATTCCACATGTTCAGTGACATATACTCATATTTACACATTCTGGAAAGGCAAGACAGCTAATATGCCCTTCATGCATTCACTGAGTACATGAGTGGAATGGGATCATGGTGGAAGAAAAGAATTAAATCTCCTCTCCTGTTCCCACATCATATTCTCATTTAGAAGAGAGCCAACACGGTATAGTGTTTTAGAATGTTAGACTACAAATCTGAGAGACCAGAGTTTGAATCCGCACTTGGCCGTGGAAACCCACTGGGTGACCTTGGGGAAGTGGCTCTCTTTCAGCCTCAGAGGAAGGCAGTGGCAACCCCACCCAAGAAATCTTGCCAAGAAAACCCCATGATGGGTTTGATCATCATAGGTGGGGAATGACTTGAAAGCGCACAACAACAAAAGCTGTTAGAAACCAAAAGCTAAGTGTTCAATGAACAATTAACTACATAACATCACATCTACCATTTGAAAGAACATCAGGTTGAAACCATGAGAAAATATAGTAAGTGAAACTTTAGTGAAAACTTTCGCTAAGCACTCCTTGTACTTAGTTCAAGAAACTAACACTGTTATTTTTTGGCAATTTAATCTATCAATTACCTTAAACATGATCTATAGGTAAAAACATGTGTTAAGGCAACTATGGTCACCATCACAAAAATTGAGCACACATACGAGGGGATATCGTAAAGTTTTAATTATCACCTTTAAACAAATTTGACTGAAAGTTTGTTTTGATTTGTAGTTAGCTTTTCTCTCCATAGTCACCATCTAGATTTACACATTTTTCCCAGCATCTCTTGATCTTCCGAATACTATTATTGTAGAAGTCTGCAGATTGCGCCTTAAACCACTCTTCCTTTTCATGAATGATGTCATTTGTATTGTCAAATCGGCGCCACTGCAATGGATTTTTCATTTCTGGGAACAAGAAAAAGCCACTTGGTGCGAGGTTGGGAGAACAAGGAGGAGGCTGGAAAATCTCAAAGCCACGTGCCCTTGCTTTGTTAACTGCGACTTGAGATGAGTGAGCTGGTGCATTGTCAGCTAGGAGACAAATGCCTCTGGAGAGCATACCACGGCATTTCTTTTTCAGAGCATTTCGGAACTTGTCCAGAAGATTGCAGTAGTATGTGCCAGTGATGGTTTGTCCCTTTGCAAGGTAATCTATGAGAATGACTCCATGACAGTCCCAAAAAACTGAGAGCATGAACTTCCCTGCTGACCTTTGCACCTTTGCCTTTTTGGGGGGAGGGGAATCGGCACGCTTCCACTCCATGCTCATGGTTTTGATCTCTGGATCCAAGATTCATCCATGGTTACCAGACAACCAAAAAAATCCTCTTCATCCTGCTCCAACAGTGTCAGCATGTGTTATGAAAATTCACACCATGTTTGTTTCTGGAAAGGGGTTAGCAAACATGGAACCCAGCGTGCAAACTCCTAAACGTGTGCAGTTTGTCATGAATAATTTTCTACACACTATCATAACTGAGACCAGTTTCACTCATGATCATTTGGATGGTTGCTCATCTGTCTTCCAGGATTAAACACTCCATTTTCTTCACTGTGGCCACATCATCCATCAGTGATGGTCTTCCAGGTCTTGGCTCGTCTGTGAGGGACATGTGACCACTTTGGAAATTCCTTTGCAACCTCACAAGAGTGTCATGATGGGCAATCGTTCTCTATGATTCTCAGATTCTCTGTCGGTTTTGCTACAATGGACTGATACAGCCACCTACTGGAAGGTATTCATGAAGTTACATAGGAAAATAACTATGTACATCACTGATTGACAATGTGCCTCAGAAGATACAAAAACATCAAAAAGACTGATAATGCTCTGAGAAAGTTAGAGAAACAAGAATTGATTTTTAATGGTAAAATGCCACAATAATTTAAAATCTTTTCACTTGTTAAATGCATTCAAACTTCAGAAGTAATGCATTTAGGAACACTTATCATCATGATTCACCTAAGATTATATTCAACAAATGTATGAGACAATGAATTTTTCACTTTTGTTTAGACATTAAAAATAAAACTCATCCAAGTGCCAAGATAATTTACTCTTATTCTGAGGTTTCATTTATGCAGTGTGCAGCACCATTGGTTTTACCTATAAGATGCAAATTTTGTTGACCATGCTCTTTCTGTTTCTATGTGTTAAAAATAACTATATAATTTTAGCACATTGTTATATTCCTTTAAATGATTATTTCAGTAATATTCAGATTACAATAGTGACATACAGAAATAATTTTGTTGATTTATGATAACTTTTTATTAAATCTTATCAAAACATTGCATTTTGTCTGCATTTAGACAAGAATTTTGCAATCTTTTGACTTCTATAATAATCTCTCACAGTAGAACAGAGAACCTCTATAAGCTTTAGTGTGAAATCACAAAGATATTCTGCGTTGTAAATATTCAACTATATGGAATTGATATAAACATTTTAAATTTTAGCAGTATTCCAAATATGCAACAAAGGTTATATAAATAATAAGGGAAGAATAAAGAACAAACATTTAAAATTGCTTAAATATCTGATTACGTAAGAAGATTTAGTGTACAGTTGTAGGGAGCCCATATAGTAGAGCTGCTTGAGTACTGGACTAGGACTCTGGGAAACCAGGGTTTGAATCAGCCATGGAAACCCACTGAGTGAACCTGGGCCAGTTACACTCTCTTGGCCAGGAGTAGGCAACCTTCCCCCTTTAACGGCCGAGGGACTTCATCTCCCAGAATCCTAGGAGCTATTGGCCAACATGGCTGAGGCTTCTGGGAGGACAGGTTGCCTACCCCTGCTCTTGGCCTTAGAAGAAAACAATCACAAACTTCCTCTTAATAAACCTTGCCAAGAAAACCCTAGGATATGTCAGACAACTTGAAGAGAAATAAAAATAACAGTCTTAAGGTCAGTATACAAAGCGATCTTGTAGCACTTTTGACACTAACCAAGCAAAAGGTAGCATAAGCTTTTGTAGACTTGGGTCTAAAACACACTACAGAAATAATCCAGTTTGAGACCCTTTAACTGCCCTGGCTCAATGTTGGGGAATTCTGGGAACTCAAACTGGATTATTTCTGCAGTGTGTTTTGGACTTTGGCCTAGTTCCTCAGATGCAAGACAGCTTTTGCTCCAACTTTTTTCACTCTGGTAGTTTCAAAGGTGCTACAAGATCCTTTGGCATATCCAGACTAACAAAGAAATGTATCTGAATTTTAGTCCTTAAGTCAGCCAAAGATATTGGATGTTATAGA
>CM034701.1:358720799-358736058 GCA_020142125.1 Phrynosoma platyrhinos
AGTTTTCTGCCAGATGTGCTCTAGTCGTTGTCCAGCCTGCTTCATCTTCCTAAGCTCTTCCATGTACCATGGCTTACAGTTAGAAGTGGATTGGAAAGGATGCTTGGGAGCGATTATGTCGATAGCCTTGGCAAGATCGGTGTTCCAAGTATTAATTAAAGCTTCGACAGAATCACTGGCATTACCAAGCATTAAACTCTCTAAGGCTTTCTGGAATCCAATTGGTTTCATTAGCCTTCAAGGGCAGACCATTCTAATAGGTCCACCACTCCCAGTGGGGCGGACAGTGGTACTTTGTTCAACCAGGAAATGATCCGTCCATGACAATGCGGTGGTTTTAATAAACTCCACCCATGGATATTCATATTCCGTACTGAAAACCGCATCAAGGATATGACCTGCACATTGAGTGGGCCCAACGACCAATTGAGATTGGCCCATGTTTGTCATGGATTCCATGAACTCCTGAGCCGCACCTGTTAGATTTGACAAACTGGTCTCGAGTGGAATGTTGAAGTCGGCCAAAACTAAAAGTCTGGGCGACGTCAACAGCAACTCTGAGACCAGCTGTGTCAGCTCGGTTAGGGAGTCTGTTAGACAATGGGGTGGCTGGTATACTAACAGAATCCCCAAACTATTCTTAGTCCTCAGGCTCAGGTACATACACTCAAAGTGGACTGTGTTCCGGACTGTGTTCCGGACAGGTATCCTGGTCAAGGTCAAGTTGTTCTTATGAACTAGAGCCACTCCGCCCCCTCCCGCCCACTTCCCCTAACCTGCTCACTGACAGAGTACCTGGCTGGGAGGGCCTGCATCCAGGTTATAGCACTGTCTTCTCCCAGCCAGGTCTGTAACCCCCTTACCATTGCTCCAGTTCCTTTCAGTGACCACATCCATGTCATTTTCCAGACCAAGGTGCCACATGGTCTTGACAATAACTTCTTTACATGTCAAAGAGACCTACTGTTCTTATTTTAAAAGCTGTCCTTATTGTGGTCAAGAACAGGAAGAAAAATGTTGTGAGGGTTACAAGGGTTTGGGAGGAAACAAAAGGAAAGCAAAAATGAAATGAAATACTTGCAAAGATTAAGGGCAATGCTGTGATGTCATGCATTTATTCATAATACATTGTGTAACTTATTATGGGCATGTGAGGTAAGCCAACATGGTGTAATGGTTTGAGCACTGGATTCTGACTCTAGAGAGCAGGGTTCAGTTCCCTGCTTGGCCATGGAAAGCCACCATGTGACTGTGGATAAATCATACACTCTCTGCCGAAAATTCCCAGTAATAGGTTCACCTTTGGGTCACCATAAGTCAGAAATGACTTGAAGGCACACTTGAAGGCACACAACAGCAACAAATGAGGTAAAGCTGTTGGGAGTGTTGAAGTGAATATCAATTGGTGGAATGTTTGAGCAGATTTTCATGAAGCAGTTGGTGAATGACAGAGTTTGAAAAGAAGAAGTTTTAGGTTTTGCCTGGGGGTTGAGAAGAAAACAGCTAGAAAAGAGATTGAGAAGGATTTGAGTTAAACCCAGGTTGGAGTGAGAGAAATTGTTTGAGTTGAGTGATAAATAAGGATCTAAATTAACTTGATAGAAGAGAGTATTGTGTTTTAAATATATATAAATAATATGCAATTTTATGCTTAACTTCAGTAAATAAAGCTTTGTTGTTGTTTTTATACACTTTTGTCCTCCAGAATCACTATCATTCTGAGAGCCTTGTTAGACAAGATGTGTGCAGTAGCAACACTGAAAATGGAAGAGCGCTATCCTACTGGGGATAAAACCCATGTAATAACCTTGAAGAATTTAAACTGACTCCTTGGGAGTCACACACGGGGGATGAGAGGAAGTTTTATATGTGCAGAGGTGGAAATAAGGGAAAGCCCTCACATTGAATGTTTGCAGTAGGGAAAGGATGGAAATTTGCCAGTTTCTCAAATGGGGTCAAAATTGCAGTTTCTAACCCCTTCGGAAATTGGTGCAGGAAGAAATAATCCCACAAAGTTCCTGAAGCTTTGCAGGGACTTTTTCCTGCCTTCCCAATCCAAAGCTGCTCAGCTTTTCCAACTGATATGTATTGGGTGCTGGTTTTCCCCAGTGTTCCCTCTCTTCTTCCTCCCTAGCACCAAAGTTGTGCAGGAATCAACTGCTGTGAAAAGATGTTACTGCTGTCAAACCTGCTTGGGGGGAGGAGTCAAGTTGCTAGAAAGCTGACAGCTCTACTTTGAGAGCTGCAGCATCCAACCAGGATTTCTGTGAAAGATTGGGGAACGGGAAATAGTTGCAGAAGAAAGCTACAGAGGACGAAAGTTGTGGATGAGTGGCAGCTGACAATCCAGTTACTGTTTTTCCTACAACTCTCCCCAAACCTCAATCCTGACTAGAGGATGTAAAAAGATGTTTCACTTTCCTTTTCTCCCCTCAACTATTTTGACAGCTGAAATGTCTTTTCACAGTCTCTTGTCAGGATTGGGGCTTTGAAGGAAGGGAGTTGCATGAAAAACAGAAACTAGATCGTAAGCTGCCTAATATCCACAACTTCTCCCCCTCCACCACTCCCCCTCCCCAACAATCTTTCACAGAAATCCTGGCTAGAAGCTACAGCTCTTGAATGAAAGCTGTAAACTTTGGGCAACTTCCCTCCTCCCCTTCAGCTGTAAAGTCTTTTCACAGCTGACAATTTGTGTGCAAACATGTGTTAGGAGGGGGAAGAGAAGGGAAGGAAAGCTGCAGGAAACTAATGCCCAGTATGTGAGAACTGGAAAAGTTAGGCACTTTTAAATAAACAGCTTCCTGTCATCATGGGAAAAAGAATTCCCACACCTCCCAACAGTGTAGGAAGAAAAATTGATGGATTTTTCTGAACACCTATCACAATGGAGAAATTTGAGAATTACCATCTCTATTTTGCAGAGAACATCACAGAAGGCTTCAAATTGGGTGGGTTAAGAGTAAATACCCCCAAATTTGACAAAAATGGTGGGATTCCCTACTAGGAGTCCTTACAGTTGGTGGTATTGGTGTAATTGTCTGAGTGCAAAACCCCATACTTGGTGTATACAGTGGTGGGATATAAGTGGAAGCCCCACATTGGTGGTCCAGTGGTGTGAAAACCTCACAATTGGTGTAGACATCAGTGGAATATAATATTTAATGGTCCTAGCAGTTGGGTCAAAACCTCACAATTGTCCCATTACCAAATTACAGAAAATATTTGCTTGACATCGAATGTCTTGACATCATGACAGAAGATTGAAGAATCATCAGTGTAACTGTAATAGTCAACAGCAGCTGACCCCATAACTGTATGTATGTAACTCCTACCTAACTGAAAAGGCAAGAAAGGTTGAAGAGTGGGTTAAGAAAGAGATCAGAAACGGGGGGACTGTCAAACTCCACATAAATTGAAGAAAAATTCCAGAAAATGTGGCTGACATATGGGCAGGGTAAATGAGGGCAAGGAAGAAAATGGAGATGAAGCCACAAATCACAAGAGCAAAAACACTAGTGATGATTGATGCTATGGGAAAATACATGTTATTTTTAAAAAGCACAGGCAAGCAGATTACTTTACATTGTTGGTTCTTAAAACACTGTGAAAAACTTACCAATGGTGGTAAGAAATCATGTGAATGGTAGGTCATTATTCCTGATGGTTACGTGTGTCATGTGAAAAGAGAATTTAAATGCAAAAAACACAAGTGTACTATTGCAAAAGCCTTACATGACCTAGGTGATCCTGTCTTTCAGCCCTCATTTGTTTTTACCAGCCTGCTGAGAATCTGCATTCTAAAAACTCTAGGCTTCTCACTCAACCAAGAGTTTGCTCTTCTCTGGTTCAGCTTTGTCATTTTTCACTTGCTGCTGCATACTCCTCAAATTGCCTCATTGAACATCCATGCACTGTTCCTTCCCTATTTTTTTTTTAAAAAATCAGTTGTATATTTTGGTTTTATGTATTTGTCATGTTAGTTTGCTTTACATTATATTGAACTATTTTGTTGTTGTTGTTGTTTTGTATTCCTGTCTGGTTAATTTGTTTTACAATTACATATAGTTTTATATTAGTATTACTCTTTCCTTCCCTTAAATGTGCATATGCGTGTATTTTGGATTGTATGCCTTAAAGAGGCTTGCTGGTTTTTGTTGTTCTTTTACTTGTAAAGCATTATGTATGCTGATAGAGCAATATCATCATCATCATCAAACATTCAGTGTAAATTAATCCTATTTTTGCCAATGATTGGTTGTTAGTTGCCTTTGACCACACAGCAAACAAATATTCTCAGCCTTTTGGCTAAAATTAAGTGCAGGACTTCAGACTTCTTGTTTCTGGGTCTATTTTGTTAATGTCCACGAAGTAGCCAGTTTTAAGTGTTTGATTCTTCTGCCCTTCCAAACAGAGCAGGTATTATGTTTTTCTGCACAGTACCAGAAAAATATCAAGGAGGTAAAGCAACAGAAAAACATCATGGTGGTAAAACAGAAGAATGCATTGTACAATTCTTTACACGAATGACAACAATAGTGAAAAGGATGAAACAAAAGGATGCACAACAGATATTCTTATAAAAACACCATCTACATCATATTGTAGGATCTGTCTACATAATTTGCAGAATCATGCAGTTCAGGCCATCAGTTCAGGATTATTTGGCAATCCTTTTGTATTTTTGTCCTAGGTGGGCAGAACCCCTAGTGGGTTGCCATTTGTGGGCAATGTTTAGCTTGGCAAATCAAATTGTACATGCCAAAAATGGAGTTAGAAACATATATTTTTGGGAATATTTGTGTATATAATCCCCTCCTCATTAGCAATCTTTACGTGGCAATTTAATCAGATGTTTTCCAGCACAACTATTTTCTTATCTCAGTTTTCCACACTCTGGCACCTTCTGACATACAAGAGCATGAACAACACAACTGTATATCCACCTATTATTAGAATTATAGGGTCCACAGACAAATGTGTCTCTAGGTCAACAAGATGGGAAAGGATGTCCCAAGTGGTACACATATTTTTGCTAGTATCTTTTCCAGTACACTCACAGTTTTATAGACCCTGTATCAGATCTCTCTAGCCTGAGCTGAAGGTAATCTTTTCAGTCTCTTTATATGTGTAATGAGTTTTTCTGATGTTCTTGATATAGCATGTGTGCATACACACTTGGCTTTTCTAAACTTGTTAGTAAAATAATACTAGCATTACTATACATTTTAATTCCAAGGTGAATATTTAAACACTTCCAGAAAAGACAAGTGTGTATGCCCTTCAAAGTAATTAGCAAGTTTCAATGGTGATTGGTTCCAAACAATTATTGTCATTGATCAGTACAAAACAGATAATTTTAAACAAAGTCATTGTGTGCTCAGCAGATTACAGCTTGTTAACGGGCAAGTTCTAAATGACCTCTTAAGCTAGTCAAATCAATGATGCATATTCCTCATTAAGTAACATCAAAATGTAAGTGGTCTTATAAATAATGTTTATTTTAAGCACTAAAACAAATGGCAAAACCTTGCTCTATCAAAAGCCATCTGCTCATAGAAAGGGTTGTTTTAAAAAAAAAAATATGGGGATTACTTTGTTGAAAATTCATAGCAATCCTTAAATATTCCAACTAAAAAAAAACTAATATATTAAAACTCACTATTCTAAAATTAAATCAGATTTGCAAAAATTATGCATTATGATAATTGCTTTCTTCATTATTTTTTCATGTTTCAGAGGTGAGAGTTTGACAGGTCAGATATAATTAAGGGACAGCTTTAAAGAACATATGATAATACAGAATACATTACACTAACCTGGCAGTTTTCATTTCTCCTTAACCTAATTTGAAAACTTTTTTTCAAAGCTGAAGGCATACAGTATATGTGGTCAGCACTGGGGCAGGGAGCTACAGCTTGTGAACCATATCAGTCCTGCTAAAAGAAAATTCTCCCCAACACATTTTCATCCAAAGCAATCAATCTATAGATAAGATTCAGCAAGGTGGCAGCATGAGACTGCACAGACCAAATAAAAACTTTGGTAGGCTAAATATATACATATGGGCCTTATTTCCTACTCCTACACAAGAAGGTTACTTTTGAGTGATTATCCAGTTCTCTGCTAGTTTGATATCATTGATTCTACTGGGCTTATATTAAAAACAGTGTGGTGCAGTGGTTTGAGTGTTGGACTGCAGCTCTGGAGACCAAGGTTTGATTCCCTACTTGGCCATGAAATCTACTCGGTGATCCTGGGAAAGTCACATGCTCTTAGTCTGAGGGGAAAGCAATAGCAAATCTCCTCTGAACAAATCTAACCAAGAAAATCCCATGATAGGTTCACCTTAGGGTCATCATAAGTTGGAAACAACATGGAGGCACACCACAACAAACAACAACCCTAAGGGCACCAGATCCTATCTGAACTTGGAAGCACTGCAGGTTCAGCCCTGGTTAGCACTTGGATGGGAGACCCCCAATGAATACCAGGTGCTGTAGGCTATATGTTAGAGGGAGGAACTGGCAAAACCACCTCTGAGTATTACTTGCCTAAGAAAACTATTTGAAATTCATGAGGTCATGATAAGTCTAGTAGAAGATACATTCACAGATACCAACGTAAAAATTCAGGGATCATGGCAATGATAACACTTCTTCACTGAATAAGTGCAATTATACTCTCTGCAAATTGAAATAAAGCAGATTTACTAAATGAAGCAAACCATAGGAAAATTATGTACTGAAAGAGTGAGAAAGCTCCGATTAGCTCTATGGCTAATCGGACAATGGACTGTTTCCATCACCTCTATGTCTCTTATCAGTTTAGATTGGCCAGTTTTCCCCTCTCTTTTTTTGGTTCATTCTAGTTCACCTTCTTAGCAGTTGCTTTTTCCTTGAATTTTCACTGCACAGCTAAGCTGATATTAATGGGAAATATGGATGAGATAGGAAGCCATGTGCTCCCCTCATTCTTCAGTGTTGGCAAAGACATGTGCTTGAAGTATCAGGCTAGGATTTGGAAGACTTAGAAGCAAAGACTTAAAAGACTTCAGAGACTTAAAAGCAAAAAAAAAAAGTCATGAAACTCATTGGATAAGTTTGGATTAGTTACTATAACTTAATTAATATTATAAATAATTCTAGACCATCTAAATATGTTTGAACTTCACTCAGAAAATGGATTTGAGATTGGCACACATAAACATCCCAGTCATCTGTACAAGGAATACTTAATCCAACCTACCAAATAGACTGTTGTAAAAATAAAGTTGTAGCTGGCAGGGAGAAAAATGTGTCCTACCCTTGAAATAAAGGTGGGATAAAAATGCAGTCAGATAGATATAGATTCCAACTGAACAACAACAGCAGTGCAGAGTTTTACATTCAATTATCTCTTACAATATTTCATATGGCAGTAAAGACAGTATAGCTGCCCTCTGCATCCAGACTCCTTATCCATGGAATCAACCATCCACAGCTTGAAAAGATTTAAAAATATTACATTTCAAAAAGCAAACCTTGATTTTGCCATTTTATATAAGGAACACCATTTTACTATGCCATTGTATATAATGGGACTTGAGCATCCATGGATTTTGATATTCACAGGGAATCCTGGAATCAAACCCCAATGGCCACCAAAGTCCCACTGTACATACAGAACTGTTGTCAGATAACCAGAAATTGTTGTTACAGCTCTGAATTATTGTAACCCCATCATAGGGTTTTTTGGGCAAGATTTATTCAGAGGTGGTTTGCCCTTGCCTTCTCTTAGGCTAAGAGAGTACGACATGCCCAAAGTCACCCAGTAGGTTTCCATGGCTGAACGTGTTGAATCTGTGGTCTCCCAAAGTTTTAGTCCAGCACTGAAATCACTATGCCACCACAATCATTCTGGGTGGGCTGTATATAGCCATCTATATTTTACTCCCACCTTTTTAATATTTATTCATTTTTATTTATTTAATTTATGTTCTGCCTGTCTTCCAATATTAGATGTTAAGCGGTCCTGTAACGATCAGCATGATTTACATGCTCAAGACTAAAATCAGGCTGCTGGAAAGGACTTTAAACTGTTGGAAATCATACAGGTATTACCATTTGCATGAGCAGTTCCACATCTACCTTCTGACACATGTTTGAAAACTTGTTCTGTACATGCATCACTCAAGTAGGATCAAATTACAATTTAAATTTAATACCTAGTTTGAGTTTATGATCAGGAAATTTGCTGGAGCTAAATAACAACCACCTGGATGGGAGTCCAGTAGCAAGTTGTATCTATTCCATCTGAAGTTTCCGCACAGAAGAAAAGCAGAATATAAGTAAATATACATACTTCAATAAATAAACAATATTTTCAAAAGCTTTTATGACATGACCCAACATTTAGACAAAGCAAGAATTTACATATCAGTACTTTAAATCAAACTACAATATTCAAAAATGCAACTTGATTACTTAGTATAACTTTAAATTTGTAACTATGTACCATTTCCTCACTTCACCATCAGCATATCAATCAAGTTTATATTATTCTCGGTTGCTCATTTTATTAAAAGCAAATTCAGAGCACAATTGACTTTTCATTTGTTTAACAAGTGAAGAAATATTTACCCTGACAGCCATTTCATTGTAGAAATTCATCTTCATAATAAAATATGCTGTCTGTGAATCAAGAGGGAGGGGGAAGAGATGGCATACATTTCAGTTACACAAAGAGAGTACTCCTATTTTTACATATAAAAGATAAAAATCTTTATACATAATACATAATAAGAGTTCTAGGCTTAGAGGGAATAAAATCAAACTTTGTATTGAAGAGATAGGCTTCCTAATATATAATGCAGGTTTAACCAGAAAAATCTATGGTAGTCAAACTAGCAGCTAATGGAGATATATGATCATAAAATGCTCTCCGCTGAGTTTGATAATCAATGGTGCTCTACTGAGAGTAGAATAACAAAGCAGAAATATTCACAAGTGCTGGTGACACGTAGTATTGTATGATTTATTCACTGGGGTTCTTTTAACCAAAACTCACAGAAACATAAAAGGAATTCATATTTCAAGACGTCTGGTTTAATGAAAAATTCAAAGAAATGCTGTCTTCAGTCGAAATCGTTCAAGGATATGGATGCAGTGATGGAGCAAAATTGTGCCTTCCAACCATCTGTACTAAATGTTATGTACTTAGTTGCCTCCCGAGTAATCCTCAGGAATTTTGTTTCATTTAATATTCATTCTAACATCATAAAATCATAAATACAATAATAACATGTTACAGTGAATCCCCTGATATAGAAAACATTTCCTGGTTCCCTTCCAATAAAGACGAATCCTGCTCTTAGTGCTGAAATATCCTGTTATAGCAAATGCTCACTTGGCAGGATAGGTTATTTTAATGGATACATCACTTTACACTAAGCTTTCACATCTGTTCCGCCCTCTAATTACAAATGCAAAATGAACATAATTCACAAGCGCATCATAAAAAAGTGAAGTAAGTTCTTTCAAGGCAGAAGATATTTTTTATTTAGCATATCATCCAGACTTCTTTGGTGAAGGGGGGAGGGGGAGTAGCATTTAAACTACAAATCAGAGGGGAAAGTACTTTCTCCTGATATGTAGTTCCCTGTTCTCCCACTCCTCCCCCTGGCAAATAAGAATTCACTGTAAAAGGGTTTCACTATAATTAGTGTTATTTGAATTGCCTAGTCTGATCCAAAGCAAATTGTCTGTGGAGAGCAGCAGGACTGGATTATTTATCAACAGTCTGGGCAATTAAGAAACAGTTGGCTGCAATATGTTATTTACAAACGAACACAATAATGCTACTTCATTTTAAATTCATTTTCTTCTTTAAGCTCACTGAGGCATAGTTCCTTTTGTTTAATTAAAGGTGGCTTGTAAATGCTCACACTAATATTACATCATTTCCTTAATAATATAACCGCCACCCCTCAAAAGTGATCACAGAGATGGGTGCCTTTTGAGAAAATTGAAAACTGTTAATGTTTTAAAGCTAGAAAGTATAGCTTGGTGAGCAAGTTCACCTTCTTTCAAACTCCATGCAGCAAGTGATAGGAGCCATTAAAACTGGGAATCTACTCCACCTCTTCCCATGACATAGCCCATGTCCACCTTCACCCTTTTTCTATTTTTGGACACATTTCAACTTGCCTTAGAAGTGAATAGAATATTGTGGATCAGAGATGTAAGTTTGTTTGGTCTGCTTGATTAACCCTGTAGAGCTGTACAAAACTGGCAGGGCAACATAGGGCTACTGTTGATAAAGTGCAACAAGCTTTAGCAACATTGAGATCAGTTACCTCTGCTACCAATACCAATACCTAGACTCCATACCATGCTTCTGTCCTGTCTCTGAAATTAAATCTCTAATTCTTACATATATGTGTGTTTCCTTTCCTGATGTGCTGGAAAGGAAATAAAAACTTCTAGTGCAGTGATTTGTATGGAGAATACTCATTTGAACCTGTCCATGCTAAATCAATCCTTTCATAGTCTCTTGAGTTTCTCTGGACTGTTAATGGAATAAAAGAGGAAAGACAGCAGTACAGTATTTCCATTGCTTCTGACAACAACCACCTTTTGTATATTCCAGGGAAGGAAATAAATAGATAATCTCCATTATTTTATTCATCAGGCCTGCAAACTAGTTAACTTTCCTATAATGTTGGTTAACAGACTACAAAATCATGCATTCACCACTTTACCAAACAGCCACCTCCAAATATCCAGCATCAATAACTCAGTTTAACAGCTATATGTTGAACAATTATTTGTGTCTCATACTGTCTTGAATCTTAAAAAACACAAAAGGCTTTGTGAGATCAAAATGTCAAAAAATATTCAGGTAAAACAATACCAGAAATGCTTTTGATTTTAGCCAAGAAACAATTATGCAATGCAACAGGGAAATTAAACAGCAGGTTGTGATTCACTGCAGGGTATTCTTATTTGAAAAATATTAACAAAAGTTTAAATGATGCCAAGATCTTCCTCTCATGTTTTCCTTGAGACTGAAGTTCTTTTATCTTTCTTTTTTCCTGAAGACAATTGATCCAGCAAGGCTGTCACCAGTTGAC
This sequence comes from Phrynosoma platyrhinos, assembly GCA_020142125.1. Lineage (NCBI taxonomy): Eukaryota > Metazoa > Chordata > Lepidosauria > Squamata > Phrynosomatidae > Phrynosoma > Phrynosoma platyrhinos. The sequence goes on from CM034701.1 coordinate 358,731,913, forward strand.
AACTTAGTGAGACCTATTTTGTTTTATTTTCCTTTAATCCTGATCACTTAAGCCTGACTGAAAACATGCAAGTTTGAAAGCTTGACCTGATAAAAGGGATTTCACCCACTTTGTTCTTATATGTCATGTTTTGAAAAGCTTAGATTACAAGTTTAGTTAAGAATGATCTTATATGACAAACTTAATTTTTACCTCTGCCATTTTTCTGAATTTTTTTCTTCCTTGATAACCCCGCCACCATTTCTGGATAAACACCATCATCTGGTTCAGATACCTAAAACACAATATCATGACAAGTAAATTTTAAAGATAAATGAAGTTCCCTCCTTTTCCCTTTAAACAGCAAGTATTACTAAGTAGTAGTAACAGGTGCTGAATTTGAAAATTCAATTTCTAATTCTTTTTTGAGCAAATTGCATCATAATTGCTATAAGAGAAATAAAGTTCTGACAGTTTTACAGACTTTTCTTTAACGCATAGTATTACCTGAATACTGAGTGCTAAGTGTCATCTGTAGCATACACCCTTTTCAATGTGAATTTCTAAGCTTGTTAACAGAAAGAATGAGAAAAAACAATGAAAAGGGAATATTTTTATATCAATACCAACTTCTGTTGAACATAAAGAAAACAAAAATAATGACGATGGAGAAGCTACACAAATTTAAGCTAGACAATGTGGAAATAGAAACAGTAAAGAATTCTCATATCTGGGATCAATCATTGATAGGAACAGGGACTGCAGCCAGGAAATCAGAAGAAGATTACGAATGGAAAGAGCAGCTATGAAAGAACTAGAAAAGATTCTAAAATGCAAAGGTATAGAATTGAGCATGAAAGTTAGAATCATACAAGCCATCAAATTCCCTATTACCATGTATGGATATAAGAGATGGACATTAAGAAACAAGATAGGAAGAAAATCAATGCATTTGAGATGTGGTGCTGGAGAAAAGTGTTGAGGATCCCATGGACAGCAAAAAGGACAAACAAATGGGTCCTAGAGCGGATCAAGCCGGAAATCTCCTTGGAAGCCAAGATGACAAAACTGAGACTATCATACTTTGGGCAGATCATGAAAAGGGAGGACGTATTGGAAAAAACAATAATGCTAGCAAAGGTGGAGGGAAGCAGAAAGAGAGGAAGGCTACATGCTAGATGGATGGACCCTATTAAAGATGCCATAGGCATGGGTTTGCAGGAATTAAGGAGAGCAGTGGAGGATAGGGGGTCTTGGGAGATATCTCATCCATCAGGTCGCCCTGAGTCAAGATCAACCTGAGGGCAGATAACAACAAACAACTTCTGACAAACATAAACCAGGAAAACTTTATTATCTTTTGGGTACCCTCCTTCACCTTATTTTGATTTGAACTTTCAAGCATGGAAAAAATAGTACTATACTAGGAAAGCTCAGGGCTTGGACAAAAGAGTTCATCTTGAATGGAATGGGAAAGATCTGTCTTGCACTTCCACTTAAATGCAGATAAACAGATGGTTTGGCTATAGAAATGCTTATTTGTTTATTAAGCGAGATAAGCATGGGGCCTGTGAACATGCACCATCCTGCCTGTGCTTTCATGCCATCTTCAGCACTTTGATCCTGTTCTCTTTGGATCCATTTTCTTTTGGATCCCATTTTGGGAGAAAGATGGGGTATAAGTGCAATCAATCAATCAATCAATCAATTTTACATCCAAAACAGAATGGTTTGATCTCTTCAAATCCTGATTACTGAAAAGAAAAACCTGTTATACCAGAGCTTCCCATTTCAGACGTAACAGAAAATTGTAGTATAAAAGAGCAGGATCAGTGTGCTGAAACTAGCTAGGTAAAGAGAGGAAGCAAGGGAAATTGGGAGGGTGGTGGAATGTGGACCCACCTGTCATACTGGATTAATAAACTATAATTTGTTAAATCAGTAATAATAAGTCTGAACTTCCCCATTATCAGTGCTCTTGGTCAAGCTCGCATATTTCAAACCTCATAGGGATGAGAACAAATGACATGCCCCTCTATACACACATCTGCAGTCTTCTGTGAACAAAAACTCCCTTGAATAAAAAGTGACGGGACCATTGTACTTCATTGACGGGATAAGGACAGGATGAGCGCAACATCGTGGGAAGTTGCATGATAATCTTTCCACAATCATGTCATAAGGATGGGGGTGTCCTGATTCTCTTCCATCCTGATTCTCTTCCATCTTCATCTGATAATCCCCTTCTACAAGTGCAAACCTGCTAAATAGGAATACTTATAGAAAATTGAAAAGCCACTTGTTCTTGCCCCATATTAATCCATACTTAGTAGATTGGCTGGTTACAGAAGGAAAAATCTTTTACTTTTAAATTTTCATTGTGTGATAGATCAGCTGGAGTTTCTTCTACTCCTTGTATTCTAGTTGTCTCATCTTTGCTCTATCTTCTATAGTAAAAAGGACACATCAGGAAAAAAACCCTGCTGCTGCCTTACACAGGTGTAATAGTTTGTCATGCTAGTGGGAAGTTGTTGTTGTTTTAAGACTCCACAGCATTGGTGAGGAAACAGCAAAGCAACCATATCAAGAAAAGGCTGCCCTCTTGGCTCTAGAACAGCTGAGGAATCAGTGGGGGAAGCTTTCTTGACAGAGCTTTTGCTGCTATTTTCACATCATCAAAATACCCAAGGCTTAACTTAATTTGATCAAATAATTGCCTTTCACACAGAAATGACTAAACATATTTCCCACAATTTATTTAGCCTACCAGTGCATTAAAAAAACAAGCTCAACAATTTCTAAAATAATTTGATTATTTTTACTCTTTAAAAAGAAGGACTTTTGAGCTGGTAAAAGTGCCAGGTAAGACTTTATTTGCAAAATATAAGTAAATAAGAAAATGTCAGGCACATCAGTAAGATCTGGGGAGGGGGAGGGAAATAAGTAACTGAAAACTGTGCCATGCAATTCCATAAGATACTTAGAAGTGTGACTGCACTTCAGTGGGATTTACCTCTAGGTAGACTACATGATAACAACAGACTGGGGATGGGGAATACAGGATGGAAAATATACATGATAACAAAATGGGGAACACAAGATGGAAAAGCTCCATTCTTACTACAAAAACAAGACCAAGTGTAGACTGCAGCACTATCATCCAAAATTAGAATAAAACAGAAGAAAAATACCAAATCAATAACCTTGCCAAATTATGATCTAAGAATATCCCAACAGAATGTAATGAAAATGTGAGAAACAGATTTGCAATATTAAGTCTAGTCAGATGAGTATCAGAAGAACTATGGACAGAGGTCAGGGTCATATCAAAGAGGAATGCAGAAAGACAATCCCTCTGGCCAAAAAGAAGGAGAAGAATCAATGGCTGAGAGATGAAATGCTTCAAGCAGTTAAAGAAAGACGAGAAGCAAAAGATAAGGGAGATAGGAACACAATAGAACCATGAATGCTGCTGTCAAAACATTAGTGTACAAGGAAAAAGAGAATTACTATCACAATCAATGCAGAGAAATAGAAGCCTACAACAAAAAAGGAAGAACAAGAGACCTCTTTCACAAGGTATGGGAGTTCAAAAATTTAAACCAAGGGTAGGGATGCTGTATGATCAGAAGAGGGACATAATACAAGACCACAATGAAATAAAAAAAGATAGAAATAATACACAGAAAAGCTATACAATGGGACTTTGGTATCCATGCGGGATCTGTTCCAGACACCACCACCCCCGCGGATACCAAAAATCATGAGACCTCAAGACACACTGTCCCTAATGACAGAAGGCCATTATGGACAACTGGAGTTCAGGTAAGCCCTCACTGTCCTCTAGCATCGGGGGAAGCTGGTGATGATGTTGGTGCTGGTGTTCCTCCTCCTCCTCCTCCAGGTTCCATTGCTGGAGCTCCCGGATCACCTCTGGAAGGAGGCTGAGTGAGAAGTACAGCGCTGCTGCTGCAACAGTGCAGTCCACACTCTCGCCAGAGTGGGCCCCAAATGCCCAGCTGCCCTGATAAGGAAGAGCCAGGGATGCTGCAGCGGCTGCAGGGGCTGTTGGGGGCGCGGCAGCAGTGGCGGCGGAAGGCAGCACCAGAGAGGGGCGTGTTGGCCCTGAAGCGCCCGGCTCCCTTCTCCATCTCGGGAGCACTGGCG
>CM034701.1:358758709-358770326 GCA_020142125.1 Phrynosoma platyrhinos
AAACTAATTGGCAGCCAGTGGAGAGATTTAAGCACAGGTATTATATGCTCGCTCTCCTAGATGTACTAGTGCCTAGCCTGGCTGCCATATTTTGTACCAGCTGGAAGTTTCCGGGTTAGGCACAAGGGTAGCCCCATGTAGAGTGCATTACAGTAATTCAACCGAGAGGTTACCAAAGCATGTACCACAGTTTCAAGATCCCTCATATCCAGGAAAGGGCGCAGTCCAATCCCTGCCATGCAGGAAGACAATCAAAGCACTCCCAACATATTGTTATCCAGTCTCTGTTTAAAAACCTCCAAAGAGGGAAACTCCACTGCATCCCTGCCTTGGTTTACATCTTCATAAGGCAGCACATTCCACTGTCGAACAGCTCTTACTGTCAGGAAGTTCTTCCTAATGTTTAGGTGGATTCTCTTTACCTGTAGTGAACTCATTGTTCTCTATCTTAGTTTCTGTAGCAGCAGAAAACAAGCTTGCTCAATCCTCAGTAAGATGACATCTTTTCAAATATTTAAACATGGCTATCATATCACCTCTTAATTTTCTTTTTCTCCAGATTAAACATACCCAGCTCCCTAAGCCACTCTTCATAGGGCATGATTTTCAGACCTTTTACAGTTTTGGTTGACCTCCTGGGGACATATTCCAGCTTATCATTATCTTTCTTGAATTGTGATGCCACTGTAATCAATGGTCTTGCAACTGAAAATAAAACATAGCTGTGAGGGTACTAATTTCAAAGTGAGTAGCACAGATTTAGAATTTCAGATGTTGATTTAGTGAAGTGCATAATTAGGTTTTGCTTCTAAAATTTTAGTTTCTAAAATCCATTAAAATTTCTCTGGACTCATGATACTTCATGTGGACATGTCATCTCTAATTTAAAAACAACTTCTTCATAACTTATTTCTTAATGGACTTAATCATATTATTTTTGCCACATCTGCTCATGATTGTTTCCCCCTTTGATATACCATACATATCATTAAATTACGCTAATTATATACCATTATCAACTCCAAAGAAATAGTTTCACAGTTTTATAACTTTTAATTCCTTGAAGGAGATATAGGGTTAATGTTATGCTAAAAACTGAAACTGCGGTAGTGCAAATAAATTCTGTGCCATTATCAGCAGAGAATTAATCAGTTCATTATTTCACATTTCCAAATTTGTTGTAAAACAGTATATCTTATGTCCTCCTATTTGTTGTTCTAGCAAATACTATGTTCTGAGCAACTAGAGGAACAGCTGCAGTGCAACAGTACAGTATGATTCTTGATAAGAATGTGACTTCTTTGGATAACAGACCATAATCTTTTTTTAAATCCTAGGTGATGATGAGCAGAGCGACTGGTTTCATGAAAGTGAACCTGGAGGTGCCTGTGGGATCACTGGAATCATTCCCTGGTGGGAAAAGGAAGACTCAACAGAACTAGAGAAAGAGTTGCCTGATCCAGTCTTTGAAAGTATCTTAACAGGCAGTTTCCCTCTTATGTCCCCTTCAGGAAAGAGAGGTGAGCAGCTATTTAAAAGAAAAATAATATGATTTTTTCCTCCTTTTAACAGATGCCACAGGATTATCAATGGAAGCCAAGATTTATCTTCATAATGTTTTTGCATTGGAGCTCTGTCTTCAATTTACTTTCTAAACTACTCTGCTGTTTAAGCTACCATTTTTTTACCAAGTGAGGATCTGTCCAAACTTCCACTGCCACCAAATATGAAGACTTTCACAAATTTCACTATCATCACCAAGAGTGAGGGCTTTTCCTTGTCCCCTACCACCAATGTAAGCAACCCCTCCTGGTGTGGCCCATAACTGTGTTGACCTCCTAGGTGTCCTCAAGATATCTGAAATATTTTATGGAATTTATATCTCCACTGGACACTACTCCTCTTTATTCACTCCTGCCACCACAGACACATTGTCTGTGTATAGTGCTCTTGGAGGCCAAAACCCTATAAATACAACAACAAATACTTTATGAAGAGAAGTTGAACATAAGAAAACAGATTAATTATATAATCCATTTAGAACACATGTCACACTCTTTCACACACTCTATTTCTAGCTAATTTCTAAAACATCACTCATTATTTCGTAAACCTAACTGACTGACTTTCTTAACCTTAATCCTCACTTAAGTCACTCCTTTCTTCTTTCTGACTACTGTAATTTACTGTATTAACTATCCTCCCAACTGTCATTCACCAAACCTATTCAGATCCCCTAAGACAAAGAATTTCTTGTGTTGGCTAATAATTACACCATCTTATTTATGCTAGGTGTATTTAACTTGTTTTATGATTTAAGTTGGGCCGTTATGTTTTTTCTAGATTTCCAGACAAGATTTAGTCACCTTCATGGAATACCAGCAAGAAACATCAAAAAGGTGGCAGGAAACCCAACCACAATGGTAAGTTTGCTATTTTAATTTACAGTGAACTGCATTTTTTATTAAATTACAGAATTTTTAAAGTCTTAACTGTTTGTGCATAAGTGAAAATAATTATTTGATTGAGTGCAAATCAGAGAGGTGATGCTCAGTTCTTCTGACATTTTTAATATTTGGCTGTCCTTTTAGAACTGTATCAATTCATTGAACAAAATGTGAGTGGGTTTTTTTTTTTGGAAGGTCAAATTGACAGCATTTAGTGTAGCCTAGAGAAGCTTTATGTATAGAAGTTATTTTTTTAACCTATTAATTCTGGAAAGATTTCCTTATATCGCTGAACCCTATTTCATTATTGCTGCAATGTCTGGAAATGGGTTAAGGACTGTATACAGTTTTGTGTTTGTGTGACTGGATTTATAGACAGAAGAACTTCATCTTTAGTGCAGTTATTAATAATATAACTGCATTGTACTGGAATTTTCATATTCTTATTTCACAGATGTAATAGTGTAAGCATGCCTAACCTGTTATGTTAATTTGAAACTTGAGTATTACTGAAACCTGATAATCCAGGAGCTTTTCATCTTTACTTCATAAATCTAAAAGGGGTATTTTGTTTCTTTAGTGGGGGGAAGTCTGGAAAACACTGAGAGGAGCTTAAGAACATTTTAAATATCTTTGTTCAGGAATAGGATTTTTGAATTCAATAATCTACTTTTAAACCTTGGCCTGTGAACTTTGCCTTTAGAGGTAATGAATCAGATGAATAGTATCTGCTTATTGTTTCACATCTCCCTATTTTTATTTTTGGCTCACTGCTTGCTTGAGCATATCTGGGATTTGTAACCCATTTTCTAGCCTTATTGCAATCTCACTCTGTTATTTTATAGAAGCTATTACAACTGATAGGTTAACTTCATGGTATTGATGATACATGGTTTAACCATGCTAAAAACTGCCTTCTCCCTCCCCCCCATATTGTAAAAAGGTGATTAAGTTTTAGAAGATTGAGATATACTGTATCTGTGTATAATAATAAAAGTCAAGAATTGTTTTCTGATATGGTGTCTCAGTAGTAGAAGCCCTAACTTCCTCCCTCAAAATACATATTGGATATTATAAAATTGAACCATACAAAGAAATATTTTGAAGTGTTAAATAATCCACAGAAAGCTGGATATATTTTGTAGCCCATATTTTCAGAAACCACTTGCTTCCATGTCAAAATTTAAATACTTCTGATTCAGTTTATGAATGTCAATTTTTAAGAGGGTGGTGTGCTTTTGTGATTTCTTTCTGCACATTTTGTAGTACAAAATATAGACATAGATAATTTTCTGTATATCAAATGCATATTTGCAGAGGGCAGCAAATCAAATAGTGTGTTTGGAGGAGGGGCTTTCACATGTATTAAGCTTGCTTCGTAGTATACATGTAGGAGCTGCTGGACATACAGTAATTTTGTGTGGAAGGTAACATGTGTATATCTGCATTATTAGGAAAAGTAGTTTTCATTCTTTATTACCATGCATGCTTTCCTGCCTTACTGGCAACATGACAGTCTATCCTCCCTCCCTCCCTTCAGTCACTCCTAGTATATTTCCTGTTGAAAGTGGACACATGCACTTACTAGTTAATCTGTAAGGAAGTTTCAAAGGCAATCTTTATAATGCTGAAACAAAAAGAAAGCAAAAATGTCATACCTATGACATCTGGTAATACAGAACAAGAAGTAATTACTGCTATTGGATTGTTACATCGAAAGCAAAAGTGCTTTTAGAAAGATTAATTTCATGAGCTAAGGAGAATACTGCAGTGCAACTCATTGAACAGAATTGGGATGATGACCTAATTCTTTCATTCAGTTTATAATGCCAGTATAGAATCTGTGGCTCAGTGTCTAAGAGAAGTTGGGAGCGACAAATTTTCTAATGAGATATTACCTGCATGCATTGCTAGGTCATAAACTCTATGTGCTTTGTACCCACAGACATGATTGTGCAGTTTTGTATAGCTTGTTGTATTCCTATAACTTGATTTGTCTTTCTCAGAAAAATGCTGTGTATAATGGATTAACTGCATGAAACTCTGAGGCAGTATTTACTGAATGTCCCAAGATAACCTTTGCTGGTTGTGATAGAAAATTTAAAAAAGCAGCAGAATATATTCAAAAGTGAAATGTAGAGATGTGTGTGTGTGGAATTTTCCTAATGAGAACAACATCTAGAGAAACAAAGTGAATCTAACACCAGATGACCAAGAAGTCATAAACATGTACTTTCCCAAAGGTACAACTCATAGACACAGACTTTTGTTATGGAAAGCAAGAGATATCCAAAAAGGTAAACAACACAGCTACATCGTTAGGTCATGAGAAAATAGTCACATGGTGGATGATGGACAGCAAGAGGCTGGGTTAATATACATCATACAGGCATTATCCAATCAACATAAGGTTAACACCTAGAAGGTGGAGTATGGGAAGGGCCTAGAAAATACTGTGTTTAAGGATGTTTATATTTCAAGATGTGAACGTGCATGTGTGCCTGGCAGCAGTGGTTTCAACTGCAACAAGTTGGGATCCTATGCTTTTAGGATTGTTAAAGATGTAATCTTTTATGGCTGAACTGGACAAGTTCATCACAATGGATTTTACTTAGCTATTTTATTTTTTCTTTTATATGCATTAATAAAACTATGCTTTTGGACTTTACAATGTGTCTTCTTGACTGAGGAAGACAGGATCCTGAAGAAGGGAAGCTGAGCCAGTTGATGGTAAGAGATACAAAGTGGCTGTGGATCACAGTAGCCAGCTTGTCCTGCAGATTCTGCAGGGTGCCAAAGAGCATCACTGCAACACCCATCATCCACACACTGACAATAAACTCTATGTGCTTTGTACCCACAGACATGATTGTGCAGTTTTGTATAGCTTGTTGTATTCCTATAACTTGTCTTTCTCAGAAAAATGCTGTGTATAATGGATTAACAGCATGAAACTCTGAGGCAGTATTTACTGAATGTCCCAACATAACCTTTGCTGGTTGTGATAGAAAATTTAAAACAGCAGCAGAATTTATTTAAGCAAAAGGCAATCATATGCATCTTTGTGTGTCTGCCTTTGCTGCCTGTCAATTTATACTGACTCATAGGGTTTTCTTAGGGAATAAATATTCAGAAGTGGTTTTGCCAGTTCCATCCTCTGAAATATAGCCTACAGCACCTGGTGTTTGTTGGCAGTCTCCTAACCAAGTATTAACTAGGGCTGACCCTATTTAGCTTCCAATTTCAGACAGAGTGTGGTGACTTTTACTCTGAAATAAATCCCATTGCATTGCATTGCTCCTATATTAGCAAATATAGGGTTAAAGGTTTAGAGCAGGGGTAGGCAATCTTTCCCCTTTAAGGGCCGAGGGACTTCAGCTCCCAGAAGCCTCAGCCATGTTGGCCAATAGTCCCATGTTGGCCAATAGCTCCTGGGATTCTGGGAGCTGAAGTCCCTCGGCCCTTAAAGGGGAAAGGTTGCTTACCCCTGGTTTAGAGCTCTGAAAAAAGTCTACTTAAATTAAATTGTTTACATTGATGTCCTGAAAGGATATAATAAAGAAGCCAACTCTCATGAGGAGATGTCTGAGATGCTAAGCACTTAGTAGCCTGTACATAGCAAACATGCCTTCAGGAGACAGGCCCTGTAGCATCTGTTATGAAGAAGAGTCTAATGCCATTAAGCTGGCTCCTCAGTGCTCCACAGCCTCATAAGAAGAGTATGATATGTATGGTGAGGAAGTTTGTTGATCCATATCCATCTAGCTGTCTTTCCAGAGCAGCCTGATTGTTTTGCATATCAAATACAATTGACACGGTTTCCCCCCCAAAAAAATACAGAAGATATGGAATCTATATAATTATTAATATGCTTTTATTCACAAATTGAGCTGTCCCATCTCCTTGTGCTATCTTCTTGTACATCTGATGTATCTTACTTCTCTCAACTGAAGAATGGCATGTGATGATGTATCTTACTTCTCTCAACTGAAGAATGGCATGTGAGATAGTACAGGATATTTCTTAGGGAATTAGGCATAGACCTTGCATGAGCAAAATACCAGCTCAGTAAAATACTGTACATATTCATGTAAGTCTAAAAATTTTAGTCGAAAATTGACCCAAAAAACTTGAGTTGACTTATCCATGGGTCAATGTAAGTACTGTTCTTTATTTTAAAAAAGGAACCATGCCCTGGTGAAAGGCAAGAATGTAATCGGTCCTAGAAGCACCAACCCCACTCTATTCTCTCATCTATCCAGTCTTTAGTGTGAGCAAAAATAGGTTATGCCTGCTGGAATGTTGTAAACTCTTTGGCCTCTTTTTCCTTTGTCTTTTACATCCCTTGTTACATGACCCTAAGTTTTACCCTCAGCTTATAATTTTGACCCCCAAAACCTTCCCTCGACGTATAGCCGAGTATATACAGTAAGTAGTCAATACTAGAATAGCCTTCCTTTAGGTGTTTTTTGTTTTTTTCTTTCAAAGAAGGTTGCAGAGACAGCTGTCAGAGATGCTAGTATTTTTGGACTACAGGGGCATAGTTGGTTGTTCTGTCTCTTAGTTTTGACACCAGAATGCTCTATGTTTTCCCAGATGTTATCTGCCTTTAAACCTGCTGTGTGTTTCTGAGTTAAAATCAGAAAGAAGTTGAAATTGCAGTCAGACAATATTAAAGCTTAATCACTGATTACAATTCTCCTCACTGGGTGGTTAATATCAGATGGCTCTATGAGGTGAAAGAAGGATATTCTTAACCAGGTTTCAATGTTACCTTTACCTGTACTTTTAAACTGATTCGAATCTCATCTCTTTCATAAATTTGCAAGATATTCTTATTACATGCCTGTGATTCTCAAACTCCATAGTCAGTTCACAATATGGTGATACTAGTTCTTAAACTTTATTAAATTATGATTGTAAAGATTACTTCAGTAAAGTATGAAATGCACTGGACATTAATGGGTCTTTTCCAGGAAGTGATAGATGTAACCACAAAACTATCTAATGTTTAGGTCCAGTAGTGAACATTACCAAATTTACCTTTAGTGAAAGTCTTGAGATGAATTCCAGAAGCACATCCAAGCAAGCAATACTTCAAAAAAATCTTTAATACCCTAAAGGCAACAGATCCTGTCTTAGCTTGGAAGCTAAGCAGGGTCAGCCCTGGTTAGTACTTGGATGAGAAACCATCAAGTAATATTAGGTGCTGTAGGCTATATTTCAGAGGAAGGCAATTTCTAGTTGGCCTTTGTCAGGATTACTTGAGCTCTGTCCTCTGACAGGTAAATGCTTATTTGTATCTGTATTTTTTAGGTATATGTATATGAATTTTACTACTTTTATGAGTTTTTGATTGTGTTTTGTATGCTGTATTTTGCTGTTCTTTCGCTGATATGTGACTGTAATAAATATTTATCAGATGGCAAATCACCTCTTGAGTATCCCTTGCCTAAGAAAACCCTATGAAATTCATGGGGTCACTATAAGTCGAAGGATGACTTGAAGGCACATGTGTGCATGCACACACAAAATTAGGGCAACATAGTAGTGTATTTGGGAGTAGGGGACTTGTAGAATACTGAATATAGCATTAACAAATCCTGAGAATGACTTACTGCTTAAAAGATGAGTAAGAGTAGTCTGATTAAGAGCCAAAGTATCCAGATTTCAATCCTCAGCCCACAGCCTTTGCATGTAGATATATGGCTTTGCACAAGTATTCACGTATTTTTATTTGCTGATTAAGTCAATTAGCTCTAACTTTGTTAATAAGCTGTTAGATGGAAGGGTTAGATAACTTTTAAAAAATCTGTAATGTTGTTAAGGTTAATTATGCATGAACCCAGCAAGGATACCATGTGCATATCCACAAGTGATGAATGTGGAGTTTTCCACACAATTCAACTATTTTGTGCATGCAGTACCTTGCAGGGTATTAAAAAACAGAAGGATTTGTACCTTACTGTTCTAATGTTCTAATTGTGTCTGATAACGGGTTTTTAAAGATGTACAATACTTTACTGCAAATAATATATATATTTGGTTTCCTATTCATAGAAATCAAAATTTTAAGCCTTTATGTTTGATCTGTGCATTCTGTTTTAAATATATTCTACTGTACCTGATATTGGCTGTAGCTAGAACTGTGGAGATTCTTTTTTAAGAAACTCCTTTTGGGTTTGATGGATTTGTACTCTTCAAAGGGAAACAAAACACTAAATATTTCTAATCCTGCATTATTTACCGCATGGGTGGTTAAAATGCTACTTTAAGTCTCATAAAATTTAGAGGAAGAAATCTGCCAACTGTAGCAGGAATTAGATTTAGGAAGAGAGGTACAGAGTCAAAATATTGCTACAGAATTAAATGTCAAAAATCTTCTTTAATAGTAGATATATAGTTCACAGTGTCTGGTTATGATTAATACATTTAATCTAAATCACTGAAAGTTGCTCTCTCCTTTTCCATAAAATACAATAGGACACAAATCAGTTTTACTGTAGGTGGATAACAATTGGAAAATAATGCATCTTCCCGCCCAATAAATTGTCAGTTATACCTTTTAACTAAAATCAATTCATCTTTTGAAAATTTATTGCAATTTCTAATAATAAATCTTCTCAAATGTTTATTCATTTGCTGCTTGATACATTTGTGCCATTTCTGCTATGGTCTAATGTTTTTTTTCTTTTGATTCATTGTAAATTAGAAAATCTATTTTGAGTCAATTTTCTAGTTAAGAAGTTAAAATCTATAACCCAACCATTTTCCCTTTTGTGTCCTTTACACATTTTAATACCCTTGAACTTTGATGCAATCCAGTATATTTTGATCATAAGGTGATTATAAACAGTCTTTTTGTAACTTGTTGAAAAGGAAGCAGGTGGTAAAAAAACTAGTTGAAAAGGTACATTTACCAAAGGATTTGATTGCACAAGGCAAATAAAAGAAGAATACTAGATGAACCTTAAGTGTACTAGAAATATACTAGGTGAATAGAGTTGTGTGCTTTGATTAGTTGAATAGGGATGAAAAGGAACATTCCATTGTGTTTTTCCACCTTTGGAGTGAAATTAGTGTCTTTTATAATAGGTCAGTACTATTGTGTCGCAGATAATCACCACATACTACATGGCTGTATCTTCTTCATTGTCATATTTTGCCTTCTGTATTCACACTTTATTTTCCAAGGTATCAGCTGTGTCTTGAATGAGACACTAAAGGCAAGCTGTTTGAAAAGTGATAGTATGAAATACTGGTTTTCATAAAAATATTCCATCTTCCAAGAACTGGTATGTTTTGCTGCTCGGATAAACAGCAGCACTTCAGCTGCAAGTATATACTGGCCGATCAAATGGACAGAGAGATAAGAATGAGTTGATTAAATTCATAGGTAGCATAGTTCTAACTACAGGTGGCATACATTTCTGAAATGCTATCTAATTTTTTTTCAAAGTTTCTCCAAGTAGAAAATTAGCACAATACAAAGACAATATGACCCACTTCCCTTATTTTCTACTTATAGCAGGATTCAAAATTAATAAAGTCTAGTGGACTTAAAATTTAACTGTAGATTGTGCTGTAAGAAGAGTTCCAGTCATGTTATAAGATAATAATTATAAGATTTCTAGATTCAGTGATTAGCCATTTCAGTAATTATTACCAATTAGACAAGTGATAGAATATCTAGTCATGTTGTGTTTCTATCATAGATATCAAAATGTTAACAGACTACAGAAATATTAGAAAACACTTCAAAGATCCGGGGGGGGGGGGACATAATAAATACAGTAGATCAAGTTGAAGTTGTGACATATTGGTGAATCTGGATGATAACATCTTGGGTTTTGAAATGATTGATTTCAGAGGTAAAAGAAATCATTTGCATGGAAGCATTAGAATTCATTAATTTCACTAATTACATAGTGAAGAAAGCATCTGTTTTCTTCACTAAAGAGCAGACATTAATTACAGGTCTTACCTGTTCATCTAAAAATAGTTGCAATATGTTCAGTTTTCTCTCTCTAAACTGTTGATTTTTAGATGAAGTCTTATGCCATTATGGAGCTGGCAAGACCTCATTAATAAAGCAATTTTCAAATAAAATTATGTTAACCAAAAGAAAATGGAACTGATAGTTTCCCAAGAGATTTTTCAAATTAGAACAGTTATCTTTTAATCCACAAAAATGTCTTTTTGTAATTTTTTTTTAAAATTGCAAGTATACTAAGTTTTATGTATACCTACAAGCATAGAAAAAAGTCCTGCTCTGTGCAACCTCATTCATCACAATGTGTGATGAAGTTGGAGAAAAGCAGTATTGTGTGCAAGCCTTATATAGAAAGTTTGATTGCAGAACAAAAGGGAAGTGAGTTTTATAGTAAGATAATGAGCTCATCAGTATACCCAGATAGCATGTTCAGAGAAATAAATATGAGTTGAATATGCTTGTAGCAAGTATGCTTATTCAACTGTTGTGTCCTGACAGTTCAGAAGTATTGTTAGTTGTCAGCCATGTCAAGTGTTATTAGCTAGAATAAGTTGCTTGACACTCGTAAGGAAATTCAGGTAGAATTTCAGTGGTTTCAAAACTACAGTTTTTAAACATGGATAAGTTTTAGATAGCATCTAGACCAGGGGTAGGCAACCTAAGGCCCGGGGGCCGGATGCGGCCCCCTGAGGCCTTTGGATTGGCCCCAGGCTGGTCCTGCTGCCGCCGCCGCCGTCACCGCCCCCTGCCATAATGATATTGATTATTGTTCTTATTACTTGTTCTTGGGGTTTTCTTGGCAAAATCTCCACAGGGGTTTTGCCATGGCTTTTCTGGGGCTGAGAGAGTGTGCATGCATATTTTTTTAAAAAATATATATATTTAAAAAAAATTACTTATTTATTTATTTATTTATTTATTTATTTATTTATTTATTTATTTATTTTTGGTGCTTCGGCCCCCCAATTGTCTGAGGAACAGCAACCCGGCCCCCAGCTCAAAAAGGTTGCCTACCCCTGATCTAGACTGTCTTTATGAACTTCATTTGGTGGCATTTTCTGGCCTTAATGGGTTCATGAGAAATGGAACCATTTACCAAACTAGTTCTCCTCTGACATTTTTCTTCTTTGCCAACTGCACCCCTACCTGGACCAGGGGGACCTTGAAGCAATAGTAC
>CM034701.1:358795045-358807546 GCA_020142125.1 Phrynosoma platyrhinos
TATTATTATTATTATTATTTTGCTTTACTTCCAACTGTGGCAGGGTTAATCTTCCAAAAAAAGCTTTATGTATACTACTAGGTTATTCTTTATACTTTTAATAATTATAATTAAATTTACTTTTTTTTTCCTGTTGTAACATATAGACTACCTTTGAGGAGCCGAGTACCCAAACAAAAAGGCCTTCCAGCGCCGGGTGTTACCCAGTGCTGGGGACAGGACTTCCACCCTCCAGGAGTGGGACTTCTCTCTCCCTGCCCTCCCGGGCCTCTTTCTCCTCCTTCCCCTGCACTGTCCCTGGCCTTCAGCTGCCTCCAGAGAGGCAGCTGAAGTCTGGGGAGGTTCTGGAAGGAGGAGGAACAGGTGCACACCTCCTCCTCCACCCCACTCTCCTTTTGCTAGGGAAAATGTCTTTGTGTGTTATCTCTGGCACGTGTGCCATTGGTTCGCTATCATGGGACTACAGCCTGCTCTCCCCAACCACGGGCTTGCCATCTGCAGACAGCAAGTCCCACTGCTGCTAATGGCTGTGTGTGCATGCAGCCGCAGTAGAGCAGCCATTCATCTACACCACCATTGAAAAACACGGGACTTGAGGTCCCATGGGTTGTTGTTTTTTCCATCCACAGAGGGGAGTCCACAATGAGCGCTCAGTAATAGTGTAGATTCTTCTCACGTTTCCAATAGCTCTGACAGAAATTTACTAATGCAGACTTCATTTTGTGTGTGTGTGCCTTCAAGTTTCCAGTTAACCTATGACAACCCCATTAATTTCATAGCGTTTTCTTACACGAGGAATACGTGGAGGTGGTTTTGCCAGTTCCTTCACCTGAAATATAGCCTACAGCATCTGGTACCTGTTAACGGTCTCTCATCCAACCAGAACTGACCTTACCACTTTAGTTCAAGTCATACTTGACATGTTACATTTGATAATAGAGAACCAAAGAGGAGCAAGCTGCAAAATAATTTAGTAAAGCTTTCCCCACATTTCCAGTACTGTGTTTTCTTCCTGTTGAATCCTTAGCTTCTTCCTATGAGTGGCATATACTATAATCAAGCCACCTTGAACTTATGAGTTCTGATATTAATCTGTTAAAAACAAGCTGTAATTAATGTGAACCACAACTCTTGAGTCCAGATGAAATTGCTAATTCCAGCAACTAAAAGCAGATGCAAAAATGCCTTGAATCATCCTCATCAATGCAAGGGGAAAAATTCCTACTTGTTCACAACGTTATAAGCTACTGAGTTTTTTAGTATGCTGAGATTTTTCAGGTTTCTCTGAGTTTTATAGTCAAACTCCATGCACACCTACTTCAAACTAGTTCACATTGTGTTTAGTGGGACTGAAGCATATATCTTACAACCCTGATAAATCAATTGACTGCATACACAAAGTGAGTTATTCATAGGTGTTGGCATTTTACTGTGCTTGTGACTTAGGGCCTCTGCAAACTGGCATAAAGAGCCGGCTTGGGGTAGAGTGGGGGTTTGGTGACCGCATGCTGGCTGCCCCGACTCTGCTGTCATGCCGCCCATACAACCAGACGGTATGCAGTCTTAGGACAGTATGCAGTCTTGAGTTTAGACATACTGCACGGCAGAAATGGGAAAAAGCTACCACCATGTTGGCAATGGTGGCTTTTTGCCTCTCCTTTGGGGGGTGGAAAAACACCAGATTGGGGCTACGGTGTGCATTTGCTGTGGTCCCAGTCTGGTGAGTAAAGAGGCAGCGGCAAGCTGTCCCTTTCCCGACATCTGTTTAGCCCCATAGACAAGCATGTGAAAACATTTGCCTAGTGAACCATTGTTTCTCAGACTTTCATTCTGCTGTGGTCCTTCACAAAATTCCCAGCTTTTTCCATGTGAAATAGCCAAATAGAGAAAGTAATTCTAGGATTTGTTAAAGGATCTGCTTAAAGGGAAAAGACTGTTGGTATTTATGTGCTAAAATGCTACTGTTTAAAATCCAAACTGGAATAGACCCATTGCCTCAATTTTTGAATAGTGAGTCAACAAATAGGTACATCCCATTTAATCACTTGATCTACTATAGTCAGTAGTAACAAAAGAATAATAGCCCTGGTGTGTTTCCTGGGCTTTTCTTTAAAAGGAGGCACAATCAGTTGTCAAAGAAAAAGAGGATTTTTATAGATCATATGCATGGGCATGCTTTTCTGAAAGACTTTTCCAGTGTTTTAATAATAGCAGGCACAAAAGAACTATTTGTTTTTGTTTTTTTGCAACTTTGTCTAGAATTAATGGTGTTTCAAATTGCCTTTTGTGCTATTATTCAAGAGGGCCCTTTTATATCATGACTTGGTTTTTTGGGAAACACCTAATTATGTTTTCCTCTGTATAGTTTTTTTTAATTAACATGTCTTTAATTAACATGTTTTTAATTAACATGCCAACCTTGTAAATGAAGGGAATTGGGAATTTTGCTTTTCTTTTTTCATACTGAATATACAATATTTGAAACATGTGGACTTGTCTTTATTTAAAACTAAATATACAAGGATGTGAGACATTTGTCCACTTTAGTGGAGTGTTAACTGACAGCATTTGGTGTTTCATCTCTAAAATACCAAGGAGGATTTTATACTTTAGTCAAATAAAAGAAATTTGAAAATTACTCACATGGCTCTGTGGAAATTGGTTGTGCACACTGAGTTGTGATTATATGATCCACCATGTTGTTTTATTTAATGTGGTCCCCTTCTTTGTGCACACAGTATGCTGTTTCTATTAATGATTTAGTAGGACGATTTTATAGTGACAAAACTGAACTTTTTTCTAACACTTCTGGTAATTTCTGTCTTAGCTGTGAAACTGTTAAAACTAATCATCATAGTATGTTCAATTCCTTACACTGCTCATTTCTTTTCAGGCTTGCCATGTAATACGAGTGCACCCATTATATCAAACAGTGAAGCTGTTTGTACCGTTAAACAGATTTGAAGTAATGGCTAGAAAAAATTATTATTATTATTATCCCGCCCCTCTGTGCGCGAAACCGGGTCAGCTTACAACATTAAAAGTACAGTAAAAAATATAATACATATCCCAAAAAACCACCCACCCCTTAAAATAGTATTAAACAATGAAACAATTTAAAACATTTTAAAACATGCTTAAAATGAATCATAATATCACACAACAAACAAATAACAATAACTGCAGCAAAGATTAAGGGAGAAAGATGGGCTGACTCTTGAAGACAGGGGAATTTATTCAGGAGAGGCCTGCTGGAAGAGATCCGTCTTAACAGCCTTTTTAAAGCTGTTTAAGATGGTAATATGAGGGATCTCATCTGGCAGGCCATTCCATAATCTGGGAGTGGTTGCTGAGAAGGCCTTCTGGGTGGTTGCAGACAAGCCTAGTTTTTATAGGCTGCAGCAGATTCCTCCCATAGGACCTGAGTGCGCAGGGTGGATTATACAGGAGGAGGCGGTCCCAAGGATAGGTTGGACCCAAACCATTTAGGGCTTTAAAGGTGATAACCAACACCTTGTACTGTGCCCGGAAACTAATGGGCAGCCAGTGAAGTGATTTTAAAACTGGCATTATATAGTCTCTTCTTGTTGTTCCTGAGACCAACTTGGCTGCCATATTCTGTACTAATTGTACGAAGGTAGCCCCATGTAGAGCGCATTACAGAAATAAAAACGGGAGGTTACTACAGTTTCAGGGTCCCCAACTTCCAGGAAAGGGTGCAGCTGTTGTATCAGCTGAAGCTGATAACAGGCACTCCTAACCGTCGCATTGATTTGTCATCTGGAGCGACGGATCCAGGAGCACCCCCAGACTGCGAACACAATCCTTAGAGGAGAATGTGACCCCATCCAGGACTGGAGGTTGTATCCCAATACCTGGTTTTGGGACCGCTACTGTAAGTACCTCCATTTTATCTGGATTCAGTCTCAATCTCTTTTTCCTCATCCAGTCCATTACTGATTCTGGAATTGATCCAGAATCAAGAGTGAACACATTTCTATTCTATACATTCTGACAGGTCATAGTCCCACTAAAATTTCTCATTTGAGAAATATTTGAATTGCTTTAAAAAGTGCATTAATATGATTATTTGAGTAAGTGTTGCAAGAGTTTTAATTTCTTTGTTAAGGAAATTAGAAGATTATGTTTTTCCTGAATGCAACAGCCTTTCTGTTGCAGGGCAAATTTTCACTACATTCTGCTCCAGTAAAACAGTAGCTTAAGTTAAATTATTTAGGGTTGTTGTTTTGTTTTGTTTTAACCTTTGGTGAGTCTTTGTTCTTTCAAGACCATACATAGGTTTACTTGAGTAAACTAAAAATGTAACACAAAATTTCTAAGAGACAGGCCCCAACTTTTATTTAGGAAAGAGCAATCTTGATATTTTATAGCAGATACCACTCCTGATGTGTAGAGCTCTTTGAACAGTGGGCTGCCCTAGCTGCTGACCTCATAATTTCAAGAAGCAGGTGGAGGTGGCAATTATAGCTGTGGCCACTATCTTGAACCTTCTGTACTAGGTGATGAATTGCAAATGGCTACACCCAGTGCACAACAGTAAACTCAAATAAATCTTCAATGTGTAATAATGACAAGACTGAAAGACTGGCAGCTATAACAAGGCTGCTTTTGTCACCCACTTTACTGTAGCCTTGATATCCATCATTATCAGCTGGAGCTAGCTCAAGAGCTGGACAAGAAGGTCTGAAGAAGGATGAGTTGTTTGCGCTGAAGCGTCCAGTAGGTCCCATCTGGCGGAGAGTAAATGGGATTCCCCCCCCCCCTTCTTTCTTTTTTCTTGCCTGTTCAGTGGGCCAGAGCTGTCCATCATTTTGGGCAGATATCTGATCGCTTCATGCTGTGGGACAATATGGCTTTGTTGTTTGATACAGCAGTGGTAATGTAACTAACTAAATATTTTTGCTCATTCCTGTTTCTTTACTGTAGGCCTGAAAGATTCCCATAGAAATATTAAACACAAAAATGAATTCACTTTATATAATTCACCTCATAATGATATGAGGTTGCATTTAAAGGTACAACTTAAGCTTTGGATTTTGTGTGCTTATTAAAATCTTTTATTTAGAAGATATTTTCCTCAGATTGTTTGGGGTCATTTAGAGATTTCCCCAAACACAACAGACATTACAAATGCCACTTTAAGTTGATTAGGCCTCTAGCAAGTTTCATGATTATAGTTGCATTCTTGCACACTATTAGGCAGTTTTAACTTGATTAACTTCAGCAGGATTTAAGCAGCCAAAATGCATGGAAGATTAAGGAGTATATATTCTAATTGTTCAGTATGTTACAGATCTGTGCCCATCTGCCTGTCCTACGAAAAAATGTTAGGTTTACATTGTACAGGTATACAGACATTTATCAGACATATGAATTTCTTATAAAAGTCCCCAAGATGCCCTTCAAAACACACACACACATACAGAGAGAGAGAGAGAGAGAGAAAGAGATGTATAGTTTAATATGGCAGTGGATGTAAAACTTACTTGATCTTGGGAACTGTAGTTTATTGTGGCACTAGAGCTCTCTGACAGAGAAGGCTCAATGTCTCAGAAAAAAATACAATTCCCATGATTCCCTAGCACTGAGCCAGGGCAGTTAAAGTGGACTCGATGTGCACTACTTCTAGCAGTCTGCAAAGGCCCTTAGTTGCCATGAATACATATTTTATAAGAAGTCGAGCTAGAGGTCAGTTTTTAAAACCAGGATTTCAAATATTGTATTTCTGGCCTGTATCCAAAGAAGTGGGTTTCTAGCCACAAAAGCTTATGCCAAAATAAAAACCAATAAGTCTTAAAGGTGCTGCTACATTCCTCCCCTCTCCTTCCTTCCTTCCTCTTTTTTATGCTGCAAGAGACTAAGGGGAGTTGCAGACTGCCAGAAATAGTGCAAATTGAGTCCACTTTTAGGGTTAGGGTTAGTACTAGGGAATCATGGGAATTTTTTTTCTGAGACATTGAGCCTTCTCTGTCAGAGAGCTCTGGTGCCACAATAAAATACAGTTCCCATGATTCCCTAACCCTAAAAGTGGACTCAATTTGCACTATTTCTGGCAGTCTGCAACCCCCCTAACACAGCTATTCCTTCCAAAAAATACTACATTATATACTTTGTGAGGGAAGCCATTTAAGGCCTAAAGGAATATACTTTCATACTAAGTATTTGTTAATTGCTATCAAATTGACTTCTACCTATGGCAGTCCTATGAATGAGAGACCTTCAAGTCACCCCCATCATCAACAGCCCTGCTCAGGTCTTGCAAACTCAGGACTGTGGTTTCCTTCATTGTGTCTGTCTATCTGCAAAGTGGTCCCCTCCTTTTATCTGAGAATTTAACTTTTAAAAAAAGACTTAATGCTCTAGCCAAGCTGCTTTCAAAATAGTTTAAGGACATGGTGCCCAATAGCATAATATTCATGTTAATTTTTTTGCTTAACACTTTCAATATGATTTTTATACATTTGGCTTGATCCCCGATAATTGGT
Organism: Phrynosoma platyrhinos; assembly: GCA_020142125.1. Taxonomy (NCBI): domain Eukaryota; kingdom Metazoa; phylum Chordata; class Lepidosauria; order Squamata; family Phrynosomatidae; genus Phrynosoma; species Phrynosoma platyrhinos. Next base: position 358,801,552 of record CM034701.1, read on the forward strand.
TTACAAATGCATTTTAATGTTTGGGATGATTAAAAAGGAAGCCATTTGAGATTTCTCTTCTTCGAAATGCTGGTTTGTAGCTGGGGTCCAAGCCAGCTGACATAATATCATTCATTTTTCTTTGATTTCATAATAAATCTTTGAGCCTAGAGGCATCAGACCCATGCAGATATCTCTGCATTTTAGTATCGAGATGGAATAATAATTTCCAGATTTAAAAGTACAGCACATTGTATTTCATCTCTGCCGACCTACCTGCAAAAGCATGAGACACAATAAACTATATGTCAAGAATGCTGGAATTTAAGCAATTTGTTTTCAGTAAAGAGCTGTTTCCAGCCTATTTTTGGCATCCCTCTGAGGCCTTACAGAATGGCCCAACATAATTTATGGTTGCACTGAAGCATATGGACTTTTCATCATTGTCCAGATGCAATTCTCTTGGATCTGGACACTTTGCTTCTGCCTCCACCTTTGAGTAGTGTTACTTTATACGGTCATCATGTTCATGAAAATATTTGGCAGAGAGTGGAATTTTTTATAATGCATAAAGGAAGCTTATTAAGCAGATATTTTTTTAATGTGAAGTCGTAGGCTTTCATGGCCAGCATCCATAGGTTTTTTTTTGTGGTTTTTTCGGGCTGTGTGGCCATGTTCTGAAAGAGTTTCTTTCTGACGTTTCGCCAGCATCTGTGGCTAGCATCTTCAGAGAAAAATATATTTTTTTTTCAATTTTGTCATTTTGAATAGGTCCAGTACAATAAACAGAGTGCAGTATTTATTTGAGTTGAGTGGTACAATATAGTCTGTGCACACACCTTGCTGGGATATAGAAGGCTACAAGTTCATTGGTTACAGTTGTAGAGGCTTTACTTAGTTTAGCACAGTGCTTCTCCATTATTTTCTGTCATGCCCCCCCTAGGAAGAAGAAAACATTTCGCCCCCCCCCCCGGCACGACTGTAAATAGTCACACAGGTGGGTTTGGCCAATCAGGATAGAGCACGTCAGGCTGCTACTGGGGCTGCGCTGGGACAATCTCCAGTGTTTGCGGCCCCCTTTACGGAGCCTCGTGCCCCCCCTGGGGGGCGTGCCCCACTATTTGAGAAACGCTGGTTTAGCATGAGGCAGTTGACCTGCCTACAACCAGGAGAGAATTTTTCCAACTTCTGCAGGGTGAACTCTGGGATGACAGAAAATGAAATACCACCAGTATGTAAACTGCTCCATTGTTCTTTTGTCACCTAGGAATGGAGCAGGTTCTTGGAACCTTCACTCCAAGGTGCCTTAAGTAAGTATCCCCAGTAAAGGGGATGGTGGACACGCATGCCCAATCTCCCCACAAAGTGCGTCCGACCCCATGCAAAAATTGGAAAGTTATGAGAACAAGCAAACAGCTATGTGTAAGGAAATAAAATCCAAAAAAGTGACACACCAATAAACCTAATGAAAGATACGACACTGTAGGAGTATGACAGGTTAGTTGAAGCCCCAGTATAGGCTACATGTTGTTGCGGACTGTTGTCGCTCAGGCAGATATGACGGGGAATGTTCCTGTTCAAGACTACAATGAAAACTCAGGCTAGTCTCCTTATTGGGCAGCCAGCTCTGTAACTTAGGAAGACCATGAAATCTGCACAAGCTCCTTGGACATCACTGGTATGCCCCAGGGAGGAAGTGGCAACTTCTTAGTGCTCTTCACTCCTCTGCCACTTACCAATGTAATCCCCATGTAAGGCTGTGCCCCAATGATGTATATAAAAATAATATCAGAACAGTGAAATTAAACTGTGGCCCAAATATGGTAATTTATTGTGTTCATCAGAATTGCTCAGTAGAACATACCTTCTTTTTTCTGGTTCATATTTTCCACCAATCTTGTGGCTGTGGTAGATAACTATATTGTGTAATCTAGAGTTGCGCAGGATCAAAGGATATTTTAAAGGGAAAAAATGTGATTACTATAATATGTGCAGAAAACATGCAAATAAATATACATTTGTATCAGAATAAAAAAAATGGGCAAGTGTTTTCCATCCTGTTCATTGATGCACAGGTCTCAGTTGTTAAGACATACACATTTAGGGTAATGCATCCATTTGCTCTGTCTACCAATGATCTCTGTTCATAAATAGTGTATACAGGTTGTGCTATATGTAGCATGCCAAAGTTTGTGGTTTTCAAGTTTTGGATGTCATTATGGGGGTGGGGATTGACACATATTTGCAAAACCAAAGAAGCAATTTAAGATATGCAGATGATACCATTCTACTATCAGGAAATATCAAAGACTTGAAATGGCTATTGAGGAAGGCGAAAGAAGAAAATGTAAAAGTAGAATTACAGTCAAACATTATAAAAACAAAAATAATGATCACAGATTATTTACATAACTTTAAAGTGAATGATAAAAGACATCAGAGTAATCAGACTTTCTATACCTTGACTGGGAACTGTATTTTTTTCTGGGACATTGAGCCTTCTCTGTGAGAGAGCTTTGGTGCCACAATAAATTACAGTTCCCATGATTCCCTAGCACTGAGCCAGGGCAGTGCCTCAATTTAATGTGCACTATTTCTGGCAGTCTGCTTAGGTCCTAAGTCATAAATCAAAGTGGAGACTGTAATCAAGAAATCAGAAAAAGACTAGGGCTGTATGTGCCCTGCAAAAATATTCCATGTTGATGCCACTTTAACTGTCATGGCGCAATGCTATGGATTTGTGGGGGATGTAAGTTTTTTGTTTTGTTTTGTTTTGGTTTGGTTTTTTTGAGACATTTAGCCTTCTCTGTCAGAGAGCTCTGGTGCCACAACAAACTCAGTTCTCAGAATTCCATAGCATTGAGCTGTGGCAGTTAAAGTGGTGTCAACCTGGATTATTTCTGCAGTTTAGAGGCAGCCTACTACTTAAAAGAGCATCTATGAAGAAACAGATAAGAATCTTAAGATCATTGAGTACCAGAGTCAGGATCATCCATTGTGATCTCTCTATATGGTTGTGAAAGCTAGGCAGTGAACAAAGCTGACAGGAAAAGAATCAACCTATTTGATAAGTTGTGCTGTAGGAAAGCTCTGCAAAAAGAGAAAGTAATAGATCCTAGATCAACTCAAAATCTGAACAAATCCAGATTATTTCAGCCTTCTTGTGCATAAGTTGTGTAGGTAGGTAGACCGACATTTTGTATCTGCATAGGTAGATACAAAATGAAAATGTTTCATTTTTATCACTTCACTTCATGGGCATAGAACTTCAATCAGTAATGTCCCCAGTATGACGTTGTAAAATGTTGTTTTGGGCTGGCTGTTATAGGGAATAGTAACTTGACATCCTCTTGAACAGAAGTCCTTGAGATATAAAGTATCGGGTCCTGTTTTTCTTCCTTGGGATTCATCAGTTGAATTTAATGAACTTCTCATTATTTGTTTGACAGTAAAGAATTGATCTTCCTCTCAGGTTCAAGTTATTTGTAAAGGCCATATGATATCTGTGAAGTGGAGCTTTCTGCTCTTCACTGTTAGGTATATGGTATTAGAGCTTCTGCTTACCTGTAGAAAAAGCTAGAATACTAATTTAGGAAGTAAACTACCCACCACATTCTCACATCCCATATTATGTCAGAAAACTTTGGTACAACATATGAATACCCTGGTGGAAATACAGAAAGATCTTTTCAATAAAATGTATACTATACTGCCTTTGGGATATTGTGTTAGCCAGAATGGTGCCCAGTTTTATTAGTGTGATGACACCTGTTATTGTTCAACTTGGGTATTGCACCTTTATGCTCTAATAACCAATGGAAAGATTATGACTAGTACAAGAATGTTTCCACGTGGTGGTGAGAGTGTTTGAAATGTCATAGGCTAAGATCCAATGATGTGTTTGAATATCCAGCAAAACTGAGACATGGTTCACCATCTCTTCATGCTGCGGACCTCTATGGAGAAAAAGATAACCTTGTTCTCAGTGGTTTTACAGATACCCAAAGCAGTTTTTAAGGCATGTGGAGACTGCAGAAGCATAAGGATTCAGCTAAAGTAAAGCACTGGATTATAGCTGTAGTTCATTAGACTCACATAGAAAATCTCTGTACCAGCAGTCATGCAACAAGTGTAATGTTTTCTTGGCCAGTTGTAAATTAACATTTCCCATGGCATCAGTTGATATTTCAGGCCATTTAAAGTAGCTAAAATACATGACACTATTCATTCCACATTGCCAAAATGAAATGACTCTGTCAGATTCCATTAAATAAATTGTAGAAATCACAATACCTGAAAAAGACAAAAATCAAAACATAAGATTTAATTGCTGGTTTTGAAATGTGAGGTACGGATTTTTAGGGGAAAGGGAGAGAAAGAAAATGAAATACTTTGGAGCATAGTCATTGTGTGAACAGTACATAGTGGTATTCATTGATTTGACATGAAACACACACATGTGCATGCTGCAAGAGAGGGTATACTCTCTCTGTGTGTATATATGTACGTGTATAAGTATTATGTTATCTACGTTCATGTATTCCAGTGGGTTTATAGGCTAAAAATAGACACTGGAAAACAACAGAAGAAGGAGAAATGGGGCGGAATAAATGGAAATAATATGGGATTGAGTTGTACACATTTTGGCTTAGATAGAATAGGGCATTGAGATTAAAAGGCAAAGTCATAGACTTCTATTCATTTAGACTATAATGCAGTTGGAATGCTATAGGTTGAAAATGGAGTTTGTTTAAATGAGAACATGAAGAAGCTGACCATTACGTTTTAAATAATATCTTTTTCTCTTTAATGTTTAAGAAGGTTTTACTGTGCCATCAAATCTGTTATTGAGTGCATTCATATTTTTCAACAAGGTATTTCAAGTTGGGGAGGGGGTTAAGAAAAGTTACTAACTTCAGTCCTGTTCCTATCTTTGTAGAATAAAATACCACTGTGTTCAAAAGCCTAATACCAATTAAGTCCACTAGATAAATGAACATTTTGCTAGGAGTCAATGCTATTGAATGTAGACTTACTTCTGAGAAACCATATATAAGATTGCGGTGTTACAGACTGCCAAATGCACCACACATAGTGTTAAACTCATCAGAAGACATGAGATTTAATTTATTTTATAATATATATGAACACATAATATATAAACCACAAACAATCGAGCAGTCATGTCTTTCTGTGTTATCTATTGCCATTGTTGCCTGTGCATTGAGGTTCTCGCTATAGCTATTACTATAAAACGTTCCCTAAGTACATAAAGGCTCTAATCGTTAAGATTTTTATTACCAGCCACCCATACAGAGCTGCAAATTGCCTTGTTTCAGATTTATTATGTATTACTCTAGAAATTCTATAAAGATCAAAAGAACTGATTACAATGTTGACCTTTGCATTAACTCATCTGAATTTAAATTCAAGTGTTTGATTTGGGAAAATAAGTCCATTTATCATAGGTCTGCTACTGAGGGGATTGTGCAGCCCTGATTGGGAGTGCTGAGACCAAATTTATTTATTGAGCGTAGGTTTGAAAATTGTTTGTAGGACAAGAGGAACAAAAGTTTGACCTGCCATTCTGGTGTGCCAGGGGAACAATGTAGCAGTTGCCCTTTTCCAAACACCTAGTGGTCAATCTGTTTCAATGTAGCACATGGAGACAGAAGATATTAATAGTTACCCACAAACAGAGAGAGTGGGAGAGAGAGAATTTTCAACATGTAAAACATTATTATTCTTAAAATCAATGAGTCTGTTTTAGTGGAGTAAAGCAGTATGAAGGTTACAGCTGAAAAACATGGAAGAAGACAGTAGAAATAGTGAAGTGTCAGGACACTAATATTTTCTCTGAGCAAAACAACATAGATATGCTTTGTTTAGTGGCGTCAATTATGGTGTAAACTAGTTGCCTCTTAAAATGTTTCAAATAACGAAAGGTAAGGTGCTAGCATAGATCCTGTTTAATATACAGTGGTACCTCTACTTACGAAATTAATCCGTTCCACAG
>CM034701.1:358812520-358830390 GCA_020142125.1 Phrynosoma platyrhinos
ACATCAGTAACTTTAACTATGAATGGGATATGATCATTATAATGCCAGTGAATGACTCCTTACCTGGGAAGAGGGTGCTGATTCTATAGCAGTCTAACTAGTAGATTCAGTGATGCAGCATAGGGAAACCAGAGTTCAAGAAGATGCTTTACCATTAATCTATGAGATGAGATCCCCAGACAAATCCCTCTGATTCCCCATAAAACATTTGGTATTCTGGACTCCCATTAAAAACCTTTTATCTCATGGCCTCATCCTTCTGCCATCCTATCTCTTTCGCAGCTGGTTGCCTAAGTCTTGGATAGGAAGAGCTGGTGCCTGAGAAAAACCCAGGTCCCTTTGCTGCCTGATTCCCACCAGCTTAGCATTTTCCTTACTTGTGCTGAAAACATTGGCTTTTACTTACTTGTTTTTAATGTGCAGATTACTAGATTCATCCAAAGTTTTTGGGACTGTTCCAGCCCTCTGGAACAAAACTATACCAGCCTGTTAAACTCAGGAGCTGGTATAAATTGTTATGAATTCACCTAATTATCTTAATTATTTTAGATTTGGCCAAATTGGTTGTACACCCCATCTGCATATGGTGTAGATGTGGGGAGATAATGGAGATATATGAATGGAGTGTGTACATGAAAGGAGAAGAGTCAGACCATCAATGGCTTCACTCAGTTCAGATAGTGGACTCACCCACTGATGGCATATCCAGACTGAGCAAGCACACAGTACTCATGTTTAAAAGGATATACTCCCTCTATCTTGTGCAATAATTTGTCGGAGCTAGAGCAGATTGATTCAATGGTAACTTGGTATGTCAACATTTTAAAGTAAATTCTGTAACTTTTATGAGCCTAACTCTACCTGGGCTTAATAATTAGACTTAGGCCTTGTTCTTTAATAGTGATATAAGATACTAATTTTTCTGCAACAGACTAACATTGTTACCTAAATTAAAATCAGTAATTTTTAAGTATGAAGATGACATTATTTTGCCATCTTATATCAGTGTAATATGCTACTTATAAATCCATTGCATCAATCCCCCATACAAGCAAAGTGATGCTCAGAGTTCTACAATAAAGACTTACCATCTATACATAGAATGAGAAATGCCAGTTGGCCAGGCTGGGTTCGTAAAAGGAAGGGACACAACAGGTCAAACTGCAAACATATTTTGGATAGCGGTGCACAAAATAATTTCAAAAGAAACTCAGCCTGTTCTTTATAGATTATATCAAAGCCTTTGATTATGTAGATCATAAAAAACTTACGTTCATTCATAAACAAATGGGTGGCCGCAACATTTGATTATCCTAATGTCTTGTACTTAGGACAAGAGGAAAGAATTTGGAGAAACAGAATGGTTTCCATTTGGCAAGAGGGCCAGGCAAGGCTGCATTTTATTGCCTTATTTGTTTAACTTGTACACAGAACATATCATATGTAAAACAGGATGAAGGAAGAAGGCATGAAAACTGGCGGAAGGAACATCAGCAATTTAAGATGTGCAGATGATGCCATTCTACTAGAAGAAAACAGTAAAATAGAATGGTTACTGAAGAAAGTCAAAGAGCTAAGTGTAAAGGCAGGTTTACGGCAGAGCACTAAGAAAACAAAAATAATGACTACAGATGATTTACATAACTTTAAAGCTGACAATGAAGACATAAAAATAGTCAAAGATTTCTTATACCTTGATTTAAACATTAATCAAAACAGAGACTGCAGTCAAGAAATCAGAAGAAGCGTAGGACTTAGAAAGGCAGCTATGAAGGAACTAAACAAGATCCTCAAGTATAAAGATATACTGTAGCATACCAAGGTCAAGATTATCTATGCCATTGTATTTCCAATTTCTATGTTGTGAAAGCTAGATATTGACATGATAGGAAGAAAATAAACTTAGGGGGACTGCAGACAGGCTGCCCCGGGAAGTGGCGGATCAAGGCCACAGCAACCCCACGCCGCAGCCCCAATCCTCCCTTTTGCCACCCAAAAAAGAGCAGCAAAATGCCACTTCTTTTAAGGGTGGCAAAAGGATGCCCTAAGAGCCGGTGCACGGCTCTTCAGCACCCTTTTCGGTGCAGCGTGTTTGAACTCTGTGTCAGAAGAGCATCCTGATGCTGCGCAGCGTCAGGACGGAGTCGTGTGGGGTTAGGGCAGCCAGCGTATTGCTGCCCCTCCCCCAACTCTGCTTCCAGGCTGGCCCTTTGGTCTGGTCTGCAGAGGCCCTTACTTGAAATCAAGTGCTGGAGCAGAGTTCTACAGATACCGTGGATATAAATCGGTTCTAGAGCAAATCAAGCCTGTTGACTAAACTGAAAGTGCCATACTTCGGACATATCATGAGAAGACATGACAATGAAAAGACAACAATATTAGGCAAAGCAGAAAGCAGTGGGAAAAGAGGAAAACCACATTACATGTGGATAGACTCAAGCAAAGAAACCAAAGCCCTGAGTTTGTAAAACCTGAGCAGAGCTGTTGATAAAAGGGTGACATAGACCCAAAACAGATGGGCCAAATAAACTGGTTTCCGGTCGTGCTCAGGGTGTAGTACTTTGATGATGTACACCCCGAGCACAGCTGGAAGCTTCACTGAGGCCATGTCTTTTACAAAGAACTGGGCCACAAAGGAGCGGTAAAATATGGTGACCTGGATCCGGGCCGGGTGCGTCGGTTGCCACGGCCCCAGCACAAATCGCGCCAGAGCAGCTGCAGCTGCTTTATTGGGCCCATCTGTTTTGGCCCTTAGAGGTCTCTCATTTGTAGGACTGCCTTAAGTCAAAATTGACTTGACGGCCTTTAACAAGCACAAATCGAACTTGAAGTTTAAACATTCTCTTTTCTCCTTGAGGTTCAATTCAAGTGGAAACACTTGTTTCAAATCAAGAATGAGTCCTGTGCCCTTACAGTCCTTGCTTGGAGGATCTTATTTTGATTTACTGTTTCATCCAAACAGGAAACAGTGATTCAAGACTACATATAAACTAGGCTATCATCCAGGATAATATCTACTAAATTGATGCATAATAAGCTATATACAATATTTTACAGAATTAATGTGTGTGTCCATCCATTGTTCTTAATTTCATGCAAGGTTGTTTGCTAAATGTGGATTGCAACATAGGCAAACTTTATTATGTTACTTTTGCAATTAATAAAGGAAAGTAATTATAAGACTAGTTTCAGGAGGTTGAATCATAACATTATAACAAGTTTGGTTTTACTTGTAATTACCAGCGGTAACACATGAGAAGATAAAGCCCAGTATTCATCCCTTCTTCCTCATTCACTTGCCTGCTTTAAGTACTTACTTATCTCTGTTTCTTCAAAAATGTATTTTTAAAGTCTTAGTAGTACAGAAGTAAGTTACATTTTCAAAATCAGTAGTCTTTCTGTGAGTGTATAAACATTGGATGTTGATAAATGAAGCAAGTTTCTTATAAAGGTATTTTTGGCCATTGTGAAACTTACCATCATAATAATAGATGACAAGGTGACTTATGTAGCCCTTGGTTAGCCAGTAGAGGCCACTCAGTGTGCTACATAAACCTGGACACAAATTTGATAATATATTTTTTCTTCTTTTGGTTTGTATACACTCAGTCAAAACACATCACAATTACCTGGCTTGACCCTGCCAACAGTTGTTTTTCTAATGTCCCATTTTCTCTCTGTTCCACAACACACTTTTTCCCCCCTCTGAGTAAAACTTAAAATGAAGACAGATGAAAAGAATCTATTTAACCATATCTCCAACCATAGACTTTCTTTAGTGCCATCTTTTAGAAATGTTTCCAAATATGCTTTCCAAATATGTTTTTCATTTTGCGTTCTCCCAGATGATAAGAATGTTAAAAGAGTAGTTGAAATTGAAATAAACTTGCTTTATGCATTTTTCAAATCATTTGATACGTTTTAATGGAGAATTCTATTTATTTCTATTTATTTATTTCAATTATTTGTATCCCGTCTTTCTCCCACAATGGGTATCAAGGCAGATTACAATAATTTAAAAAGGGAGAACTAAAATGCCATTTACAAAAGTTAATTAAATATTATCAACATTAAAACATAAGTTAAAAACAGCATAGTTAAGACCAATAAAAAAAACATTAAGCTTTAGTATTTTATCAACATTCTCTGAAAAAAAATTTGCATTATTTTCACTACTTCCACTTGAATACATATCTTTTTAACTAGAATTGGGCTGGGATCTTGTTGTTGGATTCCTCCATCATTGCAGGGAAAGTCTGCAACAGCAACAGTGGCAAGATGTGAAAGGTTCCAGGAACAGCAATGAAGAGAGAAAGACAAAGCTGGCAGCATCTGCCACATAAGGCAGCTGGGGACTCCGAGTGACCAGTTTCAAAATGCCTGGTTTCTGAGGTTGGTTGAGGATCATCAAAGCTAAAAGCAATTTAGGAACAATGGCTTGGAAATCATTCATGCCAGAGGAAAGACAATAGTCTAAGCCACTCCCATGGCTGTGGCCTCTGAGTCCTCACACATGTTTACAGATTGTGAATCAACTAATGTACCAGACCATTAAGACAGCATAGTGTAGGATTCTGATCAGAATGCTGACCTGTGTATATGAATAGTTTTCTTAATGTTGTATAATTTTATTCTAAAGGTAATTTCAATATATTGACATCTCACAGATATCTGACACATTTAAACTTTAAAACTAAATTGGGACTGCACTGGCATATTTTACCTTAACGACACCTGAAGTTTTCCTGATGTGATAACATGGAGACTTCCTGAGAAATTCAGTGTTCTCTTCCTAACAAAGGGGGGGGGGGTGGACTCACAAAGGATTTGAGACAAACTGGATCTCAAAGGCAATAGCCTTTTATCTTGCAAATGGAATTTAAAGTTTGTCTTCTAGACTGAATCTCCCAGTACCCACATGGCCAGAAAAAGGACGGGCCCACCTGCATCAGTACCCTTCCATATCATCTGACAAGAGGACTACAACTACAATATTTGTCCAAATTCAGGGCTGTGACTGACATTGTCAAAATTATTTTTCTTTCTTTCTCTTGTATTATTTTTAACACCTTTGCCTCATGAAGAAGCCAGTGGAGCTTTGAAAGTTTGCAACATGTATAATTTGCAGGTTGGTTGGTCTAGTAAAGGTTTCACTGTTTTGTGGATTTTGGATGAGGTTGTACTTTGCTATATGGCCAACACTGCTACCGCTGGATATATTTAAACTTTGTGTGAGAATAGTGCCATCTGTTTAACAAAAAATCACCAAAAATCCGTAACTCTCGCCCTTCAACTCAATCCTTAGATTGTAGTCTCCAGGGTTTTTTATGCAGAGTCCTGTTTTCTAGTCACACTTATTTGGATCTGTTGGACTGACACCCTTGGATTCTTATGCATAGGGGAGTGATTAGCATATGCAACAAGGATGTGCACAACCTGGTCTTCTACTTCCCTAAGGTATTCGCACCTTCATCACTCTCATCCTTCATCAGAAGTCTAGCACATGGGTTACAACAGCAAATTATGACCATGAAAAACCTCTGATTGGTTATGTTAAAGAAATCTGAGCTCTAGTAAATTGTGCACTAGATAAAACATTCTTATTTATGTGTAAATTACCTACAAATTATATCTTGTTTAGTATTCATATATTTCCTTATCCGATTCAATGTATCTCAGTGACTTTCCATGGAATGTCCACATTTATTAAATTATGGATTATGTACTTTGTGCAAGATGGGGACTTAAAAACATTTTTTCCATAAGTATGACTGGAGGTAAACAACCAATTTTAGTCCAGAAAATAGCTTCTGCTTCTGTCAACATGTTGTTTATTTTCTCCCTGAGATAAAAAGTTCAGTTTTCTGATATTTGTACCAAGATAAAGTCAGTAAACAAGATTAATATAGTGTGGAAAAGGTTGTCAGCAGCCCTGGCAAAGGAAATAAGTTGCCTGTACACAGAACATACTGTAAACTGAATAAAAGTGTCAGGTCCACCATGAGATAATGTGATCATGAACCTCTAACAAAGCATGACATAGGCACAGTCGGCTTTTCTTATAGCCACAGTGTAGAAAATGGATTACTATATTCCAGGGATACCCACTGGAATAGCATGAAAACCTCATTTTGAGATTAATGCAGGATGCAACTCAAGAGTTGAGCCTCCATTGTTAAAGTAACTATTGTGTTGTAATGTTGTAATCAGTACAAGTTGCATTTTTATTTACAAAATCATTAGAATTTCAAACAATATAAACTTTTCTCAGAGAGGTTTTTTTTCCCTCAAGGTGCAGGTCAAATATTGAAACAAGCATTTGTCTTTTTTTTTTTTTTTCCCCTTCCTGTGAAGAAAAATCCTGCATTTTTTCACCTACCTAACTGGAGATTTTTAAACAGAGGCAGGATGGTAATCTTTTGAGGGTGTTTTGATGATGTCTTCCTGTATGGCAGGGGGTTGGACTGACTGGCCCTTGTGGTCTCTTCCAACTCTATGATTCTGTGAACCATTGAAATTGTATACAGAAATATTTCAGAAAGTATGGGATGTTTTATCTTTGTTTTTAAACTTTTTATGTCTTTTTAAATAAAATATAAATAATAGACAACTATTGCAGATACATGGCTTATATTGGTTCAGTTTTCTTCAGACATTTCATGGCCGACACTGCAGAAAGCTGTTTGTGGAACATATGCAGTCTATATGTAGACTATGATGTAAAACCATTGCATATATGGACTTCTCAGCCAATGTTACTTACTAAGACAGAGACAAATATCTTGTTGTGTAATTCCATTTATGCTGCAATAGAAATACAGTAACAGCAGGAGGAAAAAGGCTAGGAAGGAAGGAGATTGTGGCTACCATCAGGAAAAGAAGTATTTTGACTCCAAGCAGTCTAATTTTCCAGTGCTGGTTTTCTAGCAGGTCAGGGTCAGGCTTTCCAGAGTGCTTTCAGTTCTGAAGATCCTCCTCCCAGAAGGCCAGCACCACACAATAGACCAATAGTGCACAAACAGGATCCCAATCTAAATGTGTTGTGTCTGCAAAGCATTCGATGTTCATCTTTTGATATATCTTCTCATCTGTCTTAAATATATACACAAAGTGATGACTGCTATTGTGTGAGTGTGCATGCCAACTTACGATGCTGACTTACGATGACCTCATGAATTTCATAGGAATTTCTGAGGCAAGGAATACCGATAGGTGGTCTTACCAGTTACTGGTTTATTTTATTTTATGGTTATGATTGGAAGTATTACACTAAGCATGATGAGCTATTGTTAACATTTTTTTCCAGACTAGAGGCCTGTCTGGGTCAAGCACCTGTCACTACCAGATAGCGCTGGAAGCTTGGTCATGCGGACAGTTTCAGAACAGTAGTGGTTATTGACTTTCCTGTCTGATCTAGCTTTTTGTGGGGGCTGAGCAGATGGGCAAAGATAACACGAGCATAGCCCTTGCTATGGTGTTCACCCAAGTCAGTCCAAAAGACAGGTGGGTGTTTACCCACCCATCCCTGTGCCAACCCAAGGCCCACTACTGGGGCCCACTACTCCTTACCTTTCTGCCCTGTCACTGCTACTGAAAAGTTCTGCATCTGATCCAGAAATAGGTTTCTGTGTCAGACACAGCAATGTGGGGCTTCTTAGTACCAGCGATGGTGTAACAAAGTAAGGAGCACAGGGACCATGTAAACAGGTGGGGTTTGCCATGGAGTTTCCTGGAAACCAGGGTTAAGTTGATCCTGGGGTAAGGGCTGTTTACCCTGGGATCAGACTGGATCTATGTCTGGTCTACCAGGATGTGGTCCAGTCTGGGCCTTGGGAGGTTGGTTTGCATCATCTGAACTGGACGCTGTGAGGCTGAGGTGGGAACGCAATCCTTTTGTCCCATGCAGACAACGATCTTCTGTTCATTATCTTAAGGGATGTTAATAATAGTAGCCATTTCTATGTTACATTTAGAAGGTGAAAGACTGTATGCATAATTTCCTTGGTTTCCCAAGGCACAGGATTTGTTTTTCAGATGTTTGTTTTTACATCTTTATTAATTTAACATAAATTTGGTTGTTATGGAATATTACTTACTGATTGTATATAAAGCAGTAGATTTGTAAAAACCACTGAGTGATAGGTGCAGTCCTTCATCTGGAATATGATCTTGATCAGACAGTATGGTAGTAGGAAGGACTTGAAGCATACTGCTCTCTGCTGTTCTCTCACTGTATTGCTGTTGTGTGGTTCTCCTTGCCAATCTTTCTACCAGTTCCATAGCATAAAGTATGTTATCATTTGTTGATAATTTCATCAACTTAGTACTCAGAATTCCTTTGGATTGTCAACTATATTCATATGGTTCCTAAGAATTTGTTCACCTTCACATGCATGATGACTTGTTGAAGGCTGATGGGTGGGAATATATACCACCAATCAAAGTGGTTCCAGGAGAAGGATACAGAAAAGGAATAGCTCTGGTGGAATCAGCAGAGAATGGACTGTTGCTCCTTCAGGATACCCAAATGCTCAGAGGTTGCCTAGAATGCAAATGGACATTTTAGTCATTTCTTTGTTGTAATTTCAATTCAGTATCTACATCAAATGATGAAAACTATTATTATACTTGTTTACATTTACATAAACATATGCACATGCTCACATGGATAACAGCAGTGTCTTCATAGTATACATCTTATTAAATGGTTTCATTTATACATAGTTTGTATGCAGTAATTGCCATGTCCACCCAAAGTCCTGTATGCAACTTGTAAAATTTATTTATGCTTCATTTAGATTACTACTCCAGGCTCATGCAGTAACAAGAAAGCTGTGCATTTGTCCCAGGAGTCTCATCACCATGAGTAAGTATCCAAGTCAGGGTTATCATTAGTTCTTCTGCTTAACTTTAACTTTGTCCCTATTTTAATTACATCTTGAATTTTACTATAATTGTCCAGTCCATCAAGACATTTTGGAATTCTGATCATGTACTTACTGCATGTGCAGTCCTTCTCAGTACTTTTGTCTGAAAAGTCATTTGTGGATTAACCCCAAAATCGCTCTCATTATACAATTGTTTTATGTGCATTAAATCTTTTGTGTTCTCTGAATGCTGCAGAGGAACAATCCACAGTCATAAAACCAAAAGTGTGGCAAAGAAAGAGAAGCAGCTGCAGCAGCAAAAGACCTCACCTTGCTTTTGTCTAGCCTTGTTTTCTGAATCTTTTGCTTAGCATTAAGCGTAGGCTAAATGCATGAGCTGCTTTGGAAAATTTAACAAAAGAGTCTCCTGGAACATTAAAGACTTTACAAATTTATAACAGAATAAGCTTTCATACACTTTAGTCCTTTTTATCAGATGCATGAAATGTTATCCTAAGGTGGCCAATACATATACCTGCTTGGGGATAAGGGGTTTTAACAATTGAAGTCAGAAGGAAATGAAAATGCAGTATATGCATAGTGTGACATTTACATAAAAACATAAATGTACATTGATTTTTAAGTGATTGTTCACAAAGCAGGGATGATGTTAATGAAAACAGCCTGGCATTTGTGAGTTAGCACTGGTGATGGCATTAAAAGCTTAAAAATGATACCAATATATGTTTAATGCCTCTTGCTTCTCATTTCTATTCATATAACTATGATTTTCCCTTTTGCCTGCTGAAGCCTCTGTTGCAGTAAGCATGTAAGGCATCCTGAAACAGCATAATCTTGATTGGTAGATGATAAAAGCCTGGTAGTTGATAAAAACCAGCCAAAATTGCCCAGTGAAGTAACAGGAATAACCATTCACAAATTGTGAACCATAATATTATTACCTTGTCCTCTTGAGTTATGTGTGAAAAAGTACCCATAACGTCATATAGGACTTCATTTCACAGATACCAAGGTTGCTATCCTGTGCTAACATGACTGGAATACACACCATCATCCTTAATGCTATGTAAATATTCATAGGATTGCTGTGTAAATTGCATGTAGCTATGTAGGTGTGTGCAGCAGAGCACAATCTTTACAGCCAAACCCCTAATAACGAATAAACATGTTTCTGTTTCAACATTTGCATTATCAACATTTCCATTATGCCATAATCAGAATGTTTCATTTTAGGAGCACAAACATAGTGAAAATATTATCAAAATGGTGGATGTATAAAGAAATACAGAATCTTCAGCATGAAACTCTTTCAAATTGATTTTAGTATATGTTCAATTGCCTTAGTAGTAGAATTCTGTGAAATGACATACCTTCCTATGAAAACTGCTACAGACCTTGAGACTTCAGTAAAATATCCCATTTGAATAAATCATAGCCAAAGGCTACATTTTTCTGGTGGACAATAAAATACCCAAGACCACGCACAGGCTAGTCATATGACAGCTCGTGCTTCAGTTAGCTATGTTACTAAACCTTTCTTTTTCCCTTCCCATAGCCATTGGTTTAGCCCTGGGGCTAGGAAGGAACATTGCCAGGTAAGAACTACTTTGATCAAGAACAGTTTATTTCAAATATTTAAAAGAATTTAACTGTCACTTGTCTGGAGCAACAAGAGCACCAATTTGTGAAATAAGAATCAAACTATCTTTTCATTTTTCTGAAAGCTACTGAAGATATTGGACGATAGAAAGCCAATATGAAAGCATTGTGAGCACGGTAATGGATTCTCAGGCATGAACAGTTAACAGTATGTGGTGAACCTTTCTTGGAATTTGAAAAAAAAAATATGATGTACACAGAAATGATATGCTTAGTGGTTACAACAAATTTATTTCCAGCTGGGAAACTCACTGCAAAGGCTGATCCGTTCAAGAGGTGTGGACTGATTTGGATTTATCGCACAATATAAATAATTTGGAGCTAAAAGCTGTTAATCTGGCACTGCTAACATTTGCACACTTGGAGAAGAACCAGAATGTACAAATTCCAATGAACCATGTGTCTGTGAAGTCCTACATTTGCAAACAAGGGGGTTCCGGACAGTTCTGTTAATGAGGAAAGTGGACCAAATTCTCCAATGAACATACAAAGGAGTATGCCTTTCAGACCTTCCTACCCAACATACAATGGTCAGAACTGGTAGGGGTTGATACATTGACTAGATTCGGTTCATCCACTGCCACATGTTCTTTGAACACATAGAGAAATCATACTTTAAAGGGGCTGAAGTCTCTCGGGTTGAGCAGAAAGCATATCTTTCTTTTGTTAACTCAATCTTCCGAGCAAAGTAGTCTCTTACAAAAACCTTAAGACTTGATCATGAAAAATAAAAATATTCAGACAAATGTTGTAAAAGGGGCCTCTAAAATACTTCATTTTATTTAAAAACTAATTATAAGTCATAGATTTCAGGACTATAACTAAAATGGATAATGAATGAAGCTGTTGGAACAGAATAGATAGGAAAAGGGAAGGCAAGTGTTTTCTGTTAGAGTGGGCCATAGCTGAGACTCAGAACTGAAGTTAAGTATTTTTCATATTCATCTCAAGCTTGTTTTCTTACCATAACTGTTAGTATGGGGGACATTATTATGCCAGCAATACTGGTGCTGCCATCTTTCCCATTGTTCCTAACACTGAATCTTGATTGTAACTGTGTTGTTCCTTTTATTAACCTTGTATAGAATTCCAATAGGATCTCTCCAAACTTGGTGAATATGCAACAAAATGGGAAATGTAATACAGTGTAAATAAATGTAAGATAATTAACCTTGGAGCAAAACATTCTGTCTTCAGACACACACACCCTAATGAAAATGGATCATGGATTCATGGTAAATAGTATAATAAAAATATCAATGACAGCTGTGAAAAAGCCAAAGCCCATGTAAAAAATAATTAGGAAAGGTGTCCCAAATAAAACTGCCAATGTCATGTTGCCTTTATAAGTATAAAGTTTATAAAAAATATAATGTGGCCACTTTTGGAATACTGTAATAGTACTGATCACCATATCAAGTATTGTAACAGTACTAGTAGTAGAGCTTGAAAAAGCGCAGAAGGAAGCAAACAAAATATTCAGGAAATGAGCAAGAAACTCAGATTTTAAAGGTTGAGACTAGGTTTTAAAAGGCAGCAAGAAACTGAGGATATGCTAGAGGTATATCAAATTATATGTGGTATAGCTAAACCATGTAGAGAGAGAATTCTTTTCCCTGCTCTCATAATACTAGAATCCAAAATCATCCACTGAAAAGAAATGAATGATTCAGGACAAATGAAATCTAACATGTACCCATGGACAGACCTAATCTTAAATGGTTTTGAATGCTGAACATTGTCTCACCTAGTTAGTACTTGGATTAAGGCCTCTAAGTAATACTGGGGATCTCTAGATAAGGGTAGAAAAGAATCTTGTCTGTATTCCTGGGTGTCTGTGTTCTAAGCTCTGAAGACTGTTTTTTAGGATAAGGTTGACTGAAAGCATTTTTACCCTATTCTTCGGAAAGGGATCTCAGACTGGCCTGCATACTATCAATGAAAATGACAGTTTCTACCCACACATTTATAATCTAAAAGACATGGTAAAAGAACGGGGGGAGGGGGAATAGATGTTGAGAGAAGAGGAAAGAAATAAACATGAGCACCAATTCATAGACACTTGTTCTTAAAATCACTAGCTGAAAACAGTAATGGGGAGAGTTGTCTGGAGAAAATGACCGATTTCCCATCTCCCTTGGCAGCTCAGCATTGTATACCTTAACTCAGTAAGTCCCAACAAAAGACAGCTCTGTTTCAGGTTATGACTCATTAAATATTTTTAGTTTCTGAAGTGGTTGCTTGGGATGTGAAAAAATTACCCTACACAAATGGGAGTATAAAAACCAGGGTTGGTTATTTATTTGCATTAATGTCCTTTTTTTCTATATTGGAGCTCAACACTACATACACAGGATTTGCAGGTGGTCTCCCATTAAGGTGCTGACAAGCCCTAGAGCAGGGGTAGGCAACCTTTTTGAGCCGGGGGCTGGGTTGCTGTCCCTCAGACAATTGGGGGGCCGAAGCACCAAAAATAAATAAATATATTTTTTTAAAAAAAATTAAAAAATGCATGCACACTCTCTCAGCCCCAGAAAAGCCATGGCAAAACCCCTGTGGAGATTTTGCCAAGAAAACCCCAAGAACAAGTAATAACAACAATAATTAATATCATCATGGCGGTGGGGGGAGGCGGCGGCGGCGGCGGCAGGACCGGCTTTGGGACGGTCCAAAGGCCTCGGGGTCCACATCTGGCCCCCGGGCCTTAGGTTGCCTACCCCTGCCCTAGACCTTAGTTTCAGCATGCTTACTGGTATAATATGCTTTCAGGCCATGTCCTAATTACTGGTTGCCTGGGTGAGCAGGCAAGTGGTAAATTACAAAGTTGATGCTGTTTACAGTTAATTAGCAAGAACTCCAAGATCATTGATAAAGAAATCTGTGTTATATAATAACTTGATTGATCTTTTTTCAGTTGACTTCGTAAGTATAGATGTGTTCAGTCAACTGAGTTACTGGAGCTATAAAACCAGAGACATAAAACAAAAATAAAGCCTCCAGCAACCATTTTAGTATCAATGATATTGGGCATTCCTCACCGTACAGGTGCATCGGGCTAAGTTTAGGGGCAGGCAACTGTCCAGAGAACCAAGCTTCCATCTGTCTGACATAGGCTATCTCCTCAGCTTGTCAGCCCAGCAATGAAACAAATCATACAAATAGATCAACTTCTAAACCTGGCAACACTGAACTGCATAGCGCCCATTCTATTTGCATGAAATTATTATTTGCTGAAATATTCACATCACCTTTGAACAGGATTGAATCACCTTGTTTGGCCAATGAATTCTGTTCAACTTTATTCTCAAATAAATGATCTTTGAGTGCCTCTTTAAGATTAGTTTTAGTGTGCATACAGTAGTTCATATAGTTGTTTTCAAAGCTGCTTTGCATACAGCAGATCCCAAACCAGCTCCTTCCTCTCAATGGAATCTTCTTTTGAAGATTTCTGGCTACATTGCTGGTGGCAGTTGCTTTCCTCCTATCTGAATATGACAAGGACCTTCCATCTACCAGAGCCTTCACATCCGCCAGCAGCACTTCTTACCCTGGCAGAGACCATTAAAAGAGCACTAACTTACCATCTTTGCTAACAAGTCTGCAACATTGTGTGGGTTAGCAATGTGGTCTTTGTTAACAAGGATGTTGTTGTTGTTGTTGCTCCTGCTAACTTTAAAATACTCTATATTCAGATTAGCATTTGAGCAGGGTGGGGTGGAGTTGAGAATGTTTATTGTTCTGGTTATTCAACATTTAAAATCTATTAAATTCAGGGGACAAATAGTCCTTTACTAATATCTGGCTGCAGAGTGCTGCGTGGTTATCACAAAAGTATTATAAACAAATTCAGATAGGTATGTCAGTGATGTAAGAAGATAGGGAGAGGCTCTTCTCCACATGCTGTAGGCACATCGTGTCAACAAGAGAGAGAGTTGCCTTAGTTGTGGTGTCCATACTATGGAATACCATCCCCATGAAGGTTTAGCTCAGGAGTAGGCAGCCTTTCCCCTTTAAGGGCCGAGGGACTTCAGCTCCCAGAAGCCTCAGCCATGTTGGCCAATAGTCCCATGGCCAATAGCTCCTGGCCAATAGCTCCTGTTGGCCAATAGCTCCTGGGATTCTGGGAGCTGAAGTCCCTCGGCCCTTAAAGGGGAAAGGTTGCCTACCTCTGGTTTAGCTAGTGCCAACATTGCAGTTGCCTCAGTGCCAACTCAAAACCTTTCATTTGCCCAGAAATGTTATTTTTTTGTCTGTTCTTGTTGTGTTTGCTGCCTGTCTCTGTTCTCACAGTAACAATGTGCATTTAATGCTTTTTTATATAGTTCATTTAGTGTTTTTTTATTATACTTTAATCCTATTTATAATTTACACTGCTATCCACAAAGATGAAGAGCAGTTTTATTTTTATTTGTAATGAATGAATAAAAGGTAAATATTAAATCAGTCACAGCTTCTCACTTCACTGTTGAACATTTTTTTTAAAGTTAAAGCCAATTTTTTTAAAAAACAAACAAACAACACCTTGCATCCAGTGCCACATTTTTATTTTTGTTTTGTAACATTTTTGACAGTCTGTGTAGTTCCAGGAATGACCAGGAGCAGGAAACTGAACCCAGGACCAGCTGCAGTTACCAACCGCTTTTCTGTGCCATATCATTTCTAGCAGGGGTAGGCAACCTTTCCCCTTTAAGGGCTGGGGGACTTCAGCTCCCAGAATCCCAGGAGCTATTGGCCAACATGGCTGAGGCTTCTGGGAGCTGAAGTCCCTCGGCCCTTAAAGGGGAAAGGTTGCCTACCCCTGATATAATACCATTTCTCCATGATGCTATTCCTATATGGATCCCTTTACAATAGGAGGAAGTCTATAGGAGCACAGTCATGGGGAAACAAAGAAATAGAATTAAAGTTGAGCTTTTGCTGTTTTAAAACTCAGCAGAGATATTCCAGATAAAATATTTCAGGAAAATGTTTCATCTTTGGAAGAAGCGCAGTACAAAAACATGGCAATGGTTACTTATTTCTGAAAATAGAAGCATTGGCTTAGTTTATATTTATGTGACTTCTGAATGTTTTATGTAGCTTCAGCTCCTACGGGACAACCGATCAGAGAGAGGACACAAGAAAAACAGTTCAGTGAAAACAGCAAGCAGGTGAGCTTAATATAATAAAGTTGGTATTTTAAGCAACATTTAAATCTCAAGCATATATTTTTCCTAATAGTTGAAGTGCTGATACACATGCTGGAAGAGAAACCAAAAATTTATGTCTAGCTAATCAAAATAGACTATTGCTGTCTCTCTGCCTTTTTGAAGAGGTTTGAAGAGAACCTGAAAATAATGGCAGCACCAAAGAGATAAAGTGTCAATAAACTGGGTTGCCCATATATCTAATTCATATATCACTGAAAATGGTTAGCGTAACAATCTTATGACTAGAAGCATTAGGATAGAACATACAGAATAAAGTACATACTGGATAGTTTGATGCATCGAATAAAGAACATTTTTGCCTTTTCTTTATATATGTGCATGTGAGCTGTTCTACTGCCTAGAGTCCATTATGTCGATATGATTTCCATAACTGATAGGTGTTATATAATAAATATCATAATTTATGTTTAAAATGAGCCCTTACCTTTCCCTAAATAAAATAGCAAGTCCTCTTCGTTGTTAACTGCCTTTGCGTTGATCTTGACCAGAGGTCGGCAACCTTCACATACCTGGGGCCGGTCGCTGGTCCCCAGGTCTTCGGCTGGGCTGGGTGGTGATGGGGAAATGGCAGCCCGGCCAAAGACCTGGGGACCAGCGACCGGCCCCAGGTATGTGAAGGTTGCCGACCTCTGGTCAAGATCAACGCAAAGGCAGTTAACAACAAAGAGTACTCCTGCGCATGTGCAAATGAGTTGCGGCTGCCATTTTGGCAAACAAAATGGCGGCCGCAACACACGCAACAATGGGAGCACATGGCAGCGGCGGGGATCGGCACGCCGGGTGGGGACCACGGGCCGTAGATTGCTGACCCCTGATCGTGACCCATGGTGAACCTGTGGATGAGACATCTCCACCCCACCACCACCACCCCGTCCTCTACTGCTCTGCCCAGCTCCTGCAAACTCATATTCATGGTCTCTTTAATAAAGTCCATCCATATAGCATGTGGCCTTCCTTGCTTTCTACTTTCCTCCACCTTTCCCAGTATTATGGGTTTTTTTTCCAAAGAATCCTCCCTTTTCATGATGTGTCCAAAGTATGACAGCCTCAGTTTGGTCATCTTGGCTTCCAGAGAGGTTTCCAACTTGATCTGCTCTAGGACCCATTTGTTTGTCCTTTTGCTTGTCCATGGGATCCTCAGCACTCTTCTCCAGCACCACATTCTCTCAAACGCGTTGATTTTCCTCCTATCTTCTTTCTTGACTATCCAGCTCTCACATCCATGCATGGTAATAGGGAATACAATGGCTTATATGATTCTGACTTTTGTGCTGAGTTGTATGTCTTTGCATTTTAGGATCTTTTCGAGTTCTTTCATAGCCGCCCTCTCCATTCTTAATCTTCTTCTGATTTCCTGACTGAAATCCCCATTCTGATCAATGTTTGATCCCAGATATGAAATCTCTTTTACCATTTCTATTTCCTCATTGTCTAGTTTTAATGTGTGTACGTTCTCTATTTTTGTTTTCTTTATATTCAAGTAAGTCCTCTACTTACCACATTTTCTCACAAGTTTCCAAAGTGCATTTCCTTCTTCTTCTTTTCTGTTCATCCTTTTAATTTTATTGTATTACACATTAGTATTGCTGTGTAAATCAAGGGACTGGTAGAAAAATTAAGACATAGATATTATGACTATCAAAATAACACAGTTGATTTCCCCCCCCCCCCCCAGAAAAATCTCAGGAAGATTTGAATATTGTTAAAAAGGACTGCTTGGAGTAAAATGAAGGATCGATTTAAATGTGTAAACTGTTAGGGGTTTTATGTGAAGTCGAAGGCTTTCACGGCCAGCATCTATAGTTTTTAGTGTGTTTTTTGGGCTGTGAAAATGTGTTGTAGAAGAATGTATTCCTGACATTTCGCCTGTATCTGTGGCTGGCATCTTCAGAGAATGTAGAGGTTTTATTTTAAATTTATCTTGCAAATCCTAATTTTTTAAAAAAACATATCTAGGTTAATTGATTTCAGAAATATTTTGATAATATATAAACCAAATTATATTTTTATATTTATGGGATTTTAAAAAACTTTGCTATTAACAACTAATAACTACAGGTAATTAAAAATAGGGGGGACAGAAAGATATAAATGGGAAATGGGGAAAAAAAAC
>CM034701.1:358837453-358849812 GCA_020142125.1 Phrynosoma platyrhinos
TACCGTGAGCACCTCTGTCTTGTATGGATTTAGCTTCAATCTGTTTTTCAATCTGTTTAATGTGTAGTTATAAAAATTCATAACAGTAATCAGTATGCTTCCACATTTCCACTCGGAGGTATCTAAGCCATTGGTGTCAGCTCTTGCTGTTTTTATTAAATTGTTAACTTAAGCAACTAGTCCCTGTCACTCCTTGCTAAGTAGAATTGGATGGATATGGATATAAGGCAAAATATTTGTTTCTAGTATGCATCCTGAATAGGGATTTCCATGCTTTCTCCGGTTTCTGTCTGCACAGTTAAAAAAAAAAAAGTAATACTGTACCATGATAGCAGCTGTCAAAATTACATCTGTAGACATTAGAACTGCAACTGGCATTCCTTACTGAAACTACCAGACAATAATGGTCTGAACTTTGCTATGAAACATACATGAGATTTCTGACATTTGATTTGACTGAACAGTCGGAGAAGTAAGACATGTTGCTTCAGCATTTAGGTTCTTTTTTCTTGGTCTCTTAAAAGAAGCAAGCATCATGATTTGTACTCCCATGAGTAGTAAATCTGAAGAGTTTCACAAAAATATGGGGGAGCAGAAGGCTACTTGAAGAAATGTCTTTTAGATTGCCTTCCCTGAATATTAAAGTATTGTTTCAAAGGAGCTGTCTGTTCATAACATGGCTAATACAGAATATGGGAAGAGTCCAGTACCAAGATATGAGAGGCTTGTTCAAGCTAACTCAGGGCATCTTTCCTCTTATTACAGCATAAAATGATTTGTATTGTATTGTATTTTAAGAAGCAGTTTGGCATATGATACAAAAAGTTTTTCACCAGAAATTAATTGTACAGTTGGGAGATCACGGCAGTCCAGATGTGTTAGGTTACATTCCTTTCATAGGATGGGCATGGGCATGGGCTGTGCTGAGTGTTCGTTCCACCTGACCATTGTGAGGGTCCCCAGGTGAAAAACCTCCTATCATTCCAGATACACTTCTCTCATTCCCAGTTTTGTAATACAGCACCTAAAAAGGAGTGCAGAGAGCTGCAGCCTGGTTATATGCGTAGAATAAATTGTGTATTTTCTACCTTTCAATTCAAGCAGTTGTGGTGGCTGCCTCCGAGTTACTCTGTGAACAGAAATCCATTATGTGAATGGCAGTAGAAGGGCACAGTATATCATGATATGGGCTGCACACATATAACATGTGGAAGACTGTCTATTTTTGCATGAGTAATTTTAGAATTATAGGATAATATAACTAGACAATGCTGCATTTCAAGGAACTTGTTCTATATCAACCATCTCAGTTTTTAACCATTTTAATTTCTCTCCCCATGTTTTTGCACCTGCAAATAACAAATCTTCACTGCTCTTGTGGTTTTATACTTCTTCCTTGATTTTTTTCCCTTTTGTTTTTTGTTTTTCACATTATTCTTGATATAGATGACCTAAATACATGACATTATAAGGTAGCAAAAGGGAAAAAAGAAATACATATCATGATCTATTACCACTTGTTCTTTCCAGAATAGTAGTCTGCTTTTCAATTGTGTTTTAAAACCTTCATAATGGGTTTTAAAACACAATTTAAAAATAGACTACGATTGTGAAAAGGAAGAGCTTTAGATCACAAGATTGACATATATTTTATAGGATCTATATAAAATGGGATGACATGAAATAAATTGTTTTTAAATCAAAATGAATATTTAAGGTGTGGGGGGGGAAGCAAAAGAGTTTTGGAACCTCAGTGCACAAATGGAAGCTGAAAGAATTTAGTTACAGTTAAACTATCATGATATTGAGAATCCAGAAAAAAATGGTGTAGTTTCAACATTATATTAAACTACAGTTCAGCATGATCAGAACAAGATAAATTGAACATCTAGCTCATATAGTGCTACATGAAGAAATCCAAAAATTTCATTTCTATTTCTACTTAAACACAGCTGTCATCTGAAATGATAGTGTGTGGATAATCTTAATCGTGGTTTGGCTAGTTTCAAGCCAGCCACAGTTAACATTGACCACAGTTTGCAGGTTCAAATGATACAATAAACTGTTAATAAGCGGATGCAAAAAGAAACACTTCCACACTACCATATTAGAAGGCAGACTGGAAGCATGCAACCCCGAGACTCTCATCACACTAAATTTGATACAGTCAGTTGTTTTTTTTTTTTTTTTTTTTTTTTTGTATTTAGCCATACATTCATTTTGTAATTCATCTGAACCAGAACACAGAACATGAATTTTTCTTACACTTCTTTTTATATTAAAACATGTGGACAGAATTATCTCTGTGATAAGATTGGCAGTCCTCACCTGTCCCCTTCATAGTCCTTCTTTCCTGATGGGTAAACATATCCAGTGTCTTCTTAGCAATTACTTTGTGTTTAACCTGAGAACTAAAAAAACTACATTCAAAGCAGATTCAAGTAAACTTAAATTTATTTGAACCAAATAAAAATACTATTATTACTAAAAATATATAAAATATATAAATATATAAAATATTTATAGAAATATATAAAATATATTAAAACACAATTAAAAAAAAAAAAGAAATAGCTGCATCTACTGAGACAAAAGCCTTCCAGCATGGTGTAATCCTGCAGGGGTAGGCAAACTGTCCCCTTTAAGGGCCAAGGGACTTCAGCTCCCAGAATCCCAGACTATTGGCAAACATCCCAGACTATTGGTCAACATGGCTGAGGCTTCTGGGAGCTGAAGTCCCTCGGCCCTTAAAGGGGACAGTTTGCCTACCCCTGGATGGGTTGACTACAACTTTGGAGACCAGGGTTTGAATTCCTGCTCGGTCATGGAAACCTACTGGGTGACCTTTGGCAAAGTCGCATTATCTCAGCCTCAGAGGAAGGCAGAGGCAAATCCCCTCTAAACAAATCTTCCAAGAAACCCATGTTAGGTTCACCTTCATGTTATCATCAATTGGAAATGACTTGAAAGCACACAACAACATATCAAAAGCCCCTTCGTTAACAATCCATTTTTTAAATTTCATCTTCATGGCATACCCACTTGTTTTCAGGCTCAGTTGAAAGTGCTGGTTGAAAGTGTTGGTTTGGTCTTCAAAGCCCCAAAGACCTTGGCCTGGTTGTTTGAAAGATTGCCACCAAGTATGCTGTTGGGAAACAAAGACCTAATTTTGGGGAATTCATAATTAGCTCAGATGTGAGAGTGAAGCGCCCAACTTCGCTTCTGAGACCTTATCCAACTGTATACCAAAGATGTAAGAGTTCTGGCAAGGAATGACACTGAAACGAACCAGACTCCAGTTAAAGTCTAAAATATTTATTAATACAGCAAACAAACATTCCAATGCAACACACACACACACACACACACACACACACTAGAAGACAAGCGGGAAAGAGCGAGAGCGGGGGAGGCAAAGAGGGAAACCAGGATAGAGGAATATACTTACGCCCGAGAGACTCCTCTGGGCTTCTCGCGGCGAATGAGGATGAGTTCCATGGAAGGGGCGCGACCGGCAAGAGAGGGAGTCACGGGAACTATCTCAAAGTGCAAACCGACAGAGATTCAGCATGCACTTCCAAGGTAGCATGAGGTCTGCTAAAATCCAGGGGTTCTTACAGGGAATTTCTGCCATGAGTCAAACAATAGATGGACAACGGCTTTGGGTTTACTATTGTTTACTTAAGTCTGAGCATGGTCTAAACAATGCATTTGGTTTCAAAACTATCAAGGAAAGGAAGCTAGAGAAAGGGGTGCAATCAAATCTGATCACTGCCCCATCAAGTGTGAGACCAATACAAACAAACACCATTAGGTATCTTTTCCAGTATATATGAAAAATGGAGCACATTCACTAACAATGCTGCTTAGAATTTAAAAGCCGCCTTGAAGTTCCTGCTCACTATGCCTTCATCCTGAGCCATTGCATTATGAGTACAAGACACAGTGCCTTCTCTTGGTGGTGCATCAGCTGACGAATTGCTGCCCACTAGAAACTGATATGTTCCCCAATGACTGTTTTTTAGATAGAAATTGAAAACATTTTTATTTAAACATGCTTTTAAGGTGTGAGTCTTTTGTTATTTTTAAATGTGATTTATATTGATTGCTATGTTTGATTATATTGGTTTTGATATTTTAGGTGTATGCCAAGTCATTGAAAGATACAACTGCTATTCAGGATTTGATCCTGGATGAACAAGCTCACTTGATAAATATCACAGGCACCTGGTTGGTGGGACTGGGGAGAGGTATTCCTGGACACTAGCAGGCTACACCTGAAGGGAGTTACACTGGTCTGTCAGGATTCTGTCCCCCGACCAGGTGCCGTTTTATATACTTTTTTTGGGTTCAACTGTGCATTTCATGTAAACATCTATGACAGAAAATGGATTCTCTTTGTGTATCACTTACTATGCTGCTCAGTACTTTCCCTTCATGGTTGTGGAGATGGGGATGGGTGTTGGAGTCTTTTTGGCTTGTAGTTCTGGGTGACTTTAACATATATGCTGAAACTACCCTGTCAAAAATGGAGTAACCATCAGTAGTTATATTGTCATGAGCAGATCACTATCTAATGAAGTATAAACATGTTGAGGCTAAAAAACCCTACATGAGTGGAGGGCTGATTAAGATGGTCCACCTCAGGAAGGCCTATGAATCTGGATGGCTTTCTGATCACTCTTAGGGAGTTTCCAGTATCTTGGCAGACAATTTCCATTTATGCAGCCTGGGGATAGGATAGGATACTTGGAGAGGTGATAGCGACCCCACATATGTATTAACCCATGCCCTTCTTGACTTTTTAAAAAAGCCAAAGGGGGACTGGTTGAGTGGGTAGAGGGAGGGAGTGGTTGGTGCCTTGCTAAAAGAAGGCAGAGGTCTAGCATGCTTGAAGAAGGCAGTTCTAAAACCACAGTTGAAAAAGCTCTTCTCTGGGTACTACCATACATTCTATTTTGGGGCAAAGTACTAGAGATTGTGAGAACTGGCGTAGTGGTTTGAGTGTTGGACTGCGACCCTGGAGATCATAGTTCGATTCCTGGCTTGACCATGAAAGCCATTGAGTGACCTTGGGCAAGTCACATGCTCTCAGCCTCAGGAAGGCAGTGGCAAACCTGTGAACAAATCTTTCTAAGAAAATCCCATGATTTAGGGCAGGGGTAAGCAACCTTTCCCCTTTAAGGGCCGAGGGACTTCAGCTCCCAGAATCCCAGGAGCTATTGGCCAACATGGGACTGTTGGCCAACCTGGCTGAGGCTTCTGGGAGCTGAAGTCCCTCGGCCTTTAAAGGGGAAAGGTTGCCTACCCCTGATTTAGGGTCACACAACAACAACACACTAGAGTTTGTGATAGCCATCCATTTCCAAGGAAAGGTCAGATCTGGCCAAAGTGACACATGCCTTACCTTCTGCTTGGATTATTGTAATGGGTTCTATATGGGGCTGGTTATGAAGAGTGTTTGGAAGCTACCTCTGGACCAAAGAGTTGCAGTTAGACTGTTAACCGAGGCTGGCTACAGAGAGCACATAAATCTCTTGTTGCATCAGCTCCACTGGCCACTGGTCTGTTTCAGGTCACAATTCAAAGTGCTGCTTATGACCTACAAAACCCTATGCAGCTCTCCAGGTTATGTGAAGAACAGTTTTCTTCCTTATGAGCCTGTAGAATTCTAGAGGGATATCAGGGAGGTTCTTCTCTCTGTCCCACTGTCCTCAGAGGTATGTCTAGTCAAGCGGGAACATGGGAAAGGATCTTCTTGGTGGTTGCTCCTAAGCTTTGGAACACTCTTCCTTTGGAAGTCAAACTGGCTCCCTCCTTGCTATCCTTCCTTGGACAGCATTTGGAGGGCTGAATGCTCAGGAGGATGTCCCTTTCATAATGTTCTATTTTGTTTATATTTCTCATTTCTCTCTTTAATTGTCATGCTTTTTTAATTACTTTAAAAATTGCTGATTTTACTTACTATTTTTAACTTTTGCATAATTTTTTAAAAAGCTGTATTGGTTTAACATCTTCAGCCCAGGCTTGGAAAAACACAGGATATAAATCAAGTTGATACAATAGGAGAGAGAGACATGGCTCCTCAAATATTTGGGGCTGGATGCTGATTGCAGCAGGCAGTAGCTTTAGATCTGTTTACAGTACAGCTTCTGGCAGCAAATTGAATCCAAAATTTTTAAGAGATGCTTAACCTTACCTCAATATAGGTTCCACATCTCCAATACTTCATTTAACAGAAACATCACAGTGTTGCATGAATGTGTACTTTCATGTATATACTTGCACATTAACAGGCTACAGTGGTATAACTATTTAATTGTGGATCAGAGAGTTGGGACTTGGGACATCCAAATTCCAGTCCTCACAGAGCATCAGTATGTGATCTTGGGCCAGTCACTGTGTCTCATTCAATCTGTTCCATGAGGTTGTTTTGAGAATATAGTAGGAAGTAGCTATGTACAGTCATTTGAATTCAGAAAAGGAAAGGAGAGATATAAATGTAACAGGAAAATGGATAATACAACTTTATCAAATCAAAATCAAGATTAAATAATGGACATGCTGTCATTAGGATCCCTTTACTGTTTATTAAATGCAGTTAAATAATCCTGGCCTTTTAAGGTGAAAACCTAAGACAGTTCACAAAATTAGGTATACAGTCAATGTAAAGTTTAAATTTAATTGCTGATATTCTCCTTGTAGAGATTGTTGGAGCTGTTCTTGGCATTTTTTATAAATAGCTACACAGACATACATTCTACTAAATTTAGTATGTTTCAGTGTTAAAGTGTAGAAAAAAAGTCTGCAGTGCCTAACAATATATTTTGTATTTTAAATTAGCAGCAATTTTACATGTCAAATAAAAGAATATTTTCACTTTATGCAAAATTCTTGTCTGTCTTCTTTGAGATGAAGACCACTTAACTCTAGCCATTTTACATTATCCTTCTGAAATCATCTTAAATACGATCTCTTATCCAGCCTGTGACCTGACAGAATGCAAAAGGATAAAACTGAAGGGTTGTACAGCCATCTGCAGGAACTCATTGATACTGTGCCAGTACTTTTGTTGCTGTTTTTATAGGATTTCATGATTGTAATTAGGTTAAAGCTTTGTTAATTGCAACATAAAATAAACTAGAGAGTGAAATCGACTTTACTACTTGAATGGAGAAAAATATGGTTTTAAGCATATTTAGGGAAATATAACAGAAGCTGAATTAGCTGCCCAAATGCCATCAATGCTACCGGTAATTTTTTTTTCTGTTAGTAAAATATTATTGTCATTGCTTTCTCATCAACAGTATCTTGTGAAGTTTGGTTGGATTAGAGAATCTATATGGCAAAAATTGATTTCTAATTTGAAGAGCTCTGAATCAGGACAATATCCTGCAGATGCATTTTTCTAGTCACTACAGGACTATAGCAAGAGAAGTAACACCTGTAGAATTCCTGATGGTTCCAGTGAGGTACAAACATTCCTTTTCTCTATTTTTAGTAGAAAAGGAGCCTTTTTAAAAACCATTGGTTAAATATAAAAATAAAATAAAATACCCTAGCTATCATTTGTGCAGAAAGATATTATCATTACCTGGAATGAAGTCCTGTTTGCTTCCTCGGAAGCAGAGGCTAAGTGCTTTTATCTAAAATACTTGTTACCAGAAGCATTTTGGATTTTTGATTTTTAAAACAAATATTTTTTGTTTTGGAATGCCTGTGTTTGCCTATACGTATATAATGAGATATCTTAGGGGTGGGACCCAATTCAAAATACAAAATTAATTTATGGTTTATATACATCATATACACATAGCCTAAAGGTAATTTTATACAATATTTTTAATAATTTTGTAAATGAAACAAAGTTTGTGTTCATTGAATCATCACAAAACAAAGGTGTCACTATCTCAGCCACCCATGCAACAGGTTTTGGGTTTTGGAGTATTTTACATTTTGGAATTGTGGATAAGGGACATTCAACCTGTAAGAAAAGTTACCAGACAAAATATAATCTGAGAAGTGGCTTTGTGCAGAGATCATTTATTTAGGAACATTTTATATTGCTTTTCTTTTAAAAAAACAAACAAACCACATTTTTACAATAAAAACAGGTACAGAAAAATCAAATGCTAAAAATAAAACAATAAAATCAATTAAAATATTTTAAATGGTGCATTAAAAACAAAGGGTAACTGACCTTGGCAATATATATATATATCTTTAGTTAAATGCAAAAATACCCAATACTGGGAGCGCAACTAATCTCGAAGGAGAGATTTTACTTACCACATGGTGAAGAGAGAAGGCCCTCAACACTCTAATGTCAAAGAACCATTCATGATTATACCTTAACATTATAGCCATCTTATAGACCAAAAAGAAGCTACTTTGAGATCTCTTAAATATTATATTTTGGTCATTTAGCTTACATTAGTAAAAGTTTGAAGTGTTGAATGTTTTAAAGTTATATTTATACAGATGTGAATATTTCCAGAAGAAATGTGTCTGTTCCTGTTTTTTATGGAAAATTTGAATCATCAGGAATTGGCTAGGGTCCAGCAAATGATAGTTACAAGAGTAGTAATGCTTTCCATTGATCATAATTTTCATATATTGTACTAAGCAGGAGGGATGACAGAGAACAAGTCTCTATATTCAGCTCATTGTCAGAACATTACAGTATGCCATTTTTGTAAAGTGTGCCCTCAGTTTGTGGCAAGCATTATAATGGATAATTTTAAGACCGGTTATATTACATATTTATCCCTACATAGAATATGCATCTTCTGTGACTTATCCCTTAATAATCTCTGCAAGGTTCACAAGCAGACATGGTGATAAATTAGCCAAACAGAATTCTGGATTGAAAACTTAATAATGGTGTAGTATTTAAGAGTGAAGACAGTGATTCTTACAGGAGGTATTGTCTTGCCTATAAAACTAGGGATTGAAACAATGAATTTATTGATGATGATGATGATGAAAAAATTTATTTATATTTCCCGCCTCTCCCTGCGGATTAAGGTAGAATTACATCAATAAAAAATAACAACAATATACACAATACAGGAGTACAAAAAATACATAATACCAACAATAAAATATCAACATTATAAAGTTCAGATAAAATAACCCAATCATCATCCACACCCAAAAGCCAAGTAGTCAAATTGAGATATACTAATAACTTGAAAGTCCATTA
This sequence comes from Phrynosoma platyrhinos, assembly GCA_020142125.1. Taxonomy (NCBI): domain Eukaryota; kingdom Metazoa; phylum Chordata; class Lepidosauria; order Squamata; family Phrynosomatidae; genus Phrynosoma; species Phrynosoma platyrhinos. The sequence goes on from CM034701.1 coordinate 358,846,659, forward strand.
AGGAAATCGTGGGTCAGCCAACCGAAAAATATCTGTTTTGAATGCCTTCTTAAAGGTTTTTTAATTGGTAGTAAGACGGAGCTCCTACAGCAGGCTGTTCCACAGCTTAGGGGCTGCAGCCGTGAATGATCTTTGGGAAGTTATATTAAGTCTGGTTTTATGGTGGTCTAGCAAATTCTTCCCAGAAGTTCTGAGAATGCAGGGCGGATTATGTGGGAAGAGGCGTTTCTTCATGTAACTTGGACCCAAGCCATGTAGGACTTTAAAGGTAATAACCAACACTTTGTATTGTGCCCGGAAGCTAATCAGCAGCCAATAAAGTGATTTTTACAGGCATTATATGGTCGGACCTAGGTGTTCGTGTGACCAATTTGGCTGCCGCATTTTGAACAAGTTGAAGCTTCCAAACTTGGTACAGAGGTAGCCTCATGTAGAGCGCATTGCAGAAATCTAAACGAAAGATTACCAGGACAAGTACTACTGCTTCAAGGTCCTTTTGGTCCAGGAAGAGGGGAAAAGTCAGTGTTACTAATCTTGTGTGTTGAGCAAATTAATTCTGAACAACACTAAACTGCCTGTGGTTTTAAGCTTGTGGTTTAATGTTATGCTTATATTATTTTTAAACTGCAAATAGCAACTCCTGGGGTTCTATTGCAATCTTCTTGAAAGATCAATCCTAAGATGCTATTTGGTTTGTCCAAAAACACTCATAGGCACTATTATGGCAACTTCAGAGGCAGCGCAGTAGCATTTAGAGCATTAGACTAGAACTGGGGAAACCTAGGTCCAAATCCACATTCAGCCATGAAGCTTGCTGGGTGACCTTGGTCCAGTCACAGTCTCTCAACTCAGTTTCTCACAGGATTCTTAGGATGCTAAAAAGAAGGACCAGTAAGTCTGCTGTGAAGGGTGAGCTGTATGTGTAACAACCCAGAACTTGTAATGTTACTTTTCAAACATAATTCATTCTCTTACTTACTAGGCAGGTAAATATGTTCTGTCTCCTCTAAGACAGTGAGGGAGAGTGAGTAGCTTTTTATAATAGCCAGTCCATTTCTGGGCACAGTTCAAAGTGTTGGTTTTGACCTATAAAGCCCTATACAGCTTGGATCTAGGATATTTGAAGGACCATATATTTGAAGACTCTGGGGGGCTCATAGAGTCTTGAGATCATCTGGAGAGGCCTTTCTCTCTGTCCCAACACTCACACAGGCACATTTGATGAGAACAAGAGAGAGGGGCTTCTCAGTGGCAGCTCCTAAGCTTTGGAATTCCCTCCCTAGAGAAGCCAGGATGGCGCCATCCCTGCTATCCTTCTGGTGGCAGGTAGAGACATTCTTGTCTGGGCAGGCCTTTGCAAATCAATAAGGTCTGGGAATGTTGTGCTATTTAAATTTTGTATTGTAAAAATTGATTTTAACTTGTAACTGTTTTAACTTTTAAAATGGTTTAATTGTGTTTAAAATTTTATATCTATACATATTAATGTACTGTTTTTAAATTGTTTTAAATCTGGTATTCACCACTTAGAGTCCCTGTATTGGGAGAAAGGCAGAATATAAGAAAATAATAATAATAATAATAATAATAATAATAATAATAATAATAATATCAGTATTTGTCTCATTAGCACATGTTTTATCATGCCCATGATAGTAGAGGTTAAACTCACCAGTAACTTGCCATAATTACAGCCGTAATTCAGTACCCATAACAGTTCCTATTTATATTCTGTAGAAGGCATGTACAATATTGAACTATTTTTAATGGCATATAAGTTGGCACTTACACCCTGAGGATGATTTGTGAAAATGATTGTATCATCTTTATCACTTATTGTTGTATAGTACAATGTTAACATCTATTGTTTGAGGGAGTTACATAAAATGTTTATTTGCTGTGCAACATAACACAGTATGAAATTAAGTTATAAGAGAAGGAAACTTTCAATAGAGGAAAGAAAGCAGTGTTACCAGCATCAAATGGCAGCTGTGGCTTGTGTTGGCAAATCAGACCAAATAAATAAATCAATAGCCTGGTGACATTGGCAATAGCTCTTAATTGTGATTAATACATTGCTGTTGATCAGGTGCTTTTTTCCTGGTGACCATGCTGTGTCTCTAAATAGCATCTCTTTCTCCTCCTGTTCTTGTAATTACTCATCTAATTAAAACAATAGTGTGTATTGTATACAAAAAAGAATTTGTCAACCGCTTTTCCGATTTTTTGTTGTTCCTTGTTTGTTCATTTTATGTCAGAAGGCATGCCAGTTACAAATATATTTGGCCTACCAGTGTAAGTTTACACTAGTCTGGCTTTTTCAGCCTTTTCCTTTTCCTCTGCCTCAATTTTGCCACTGCCGTGACACTTGCAGGCCTGCTCCACTGTTGTGCAGCTGATGCCCTGTCTAGGCTTATATCTTTCTTAGTGACAGTGAGTGTTCTTGCCAAATGCCAGGGACCATAGTCACATCTGTTTGTCTCCCAAGCTTGTCTGAGGCTGCTTGGGAACACTGTTTATCCAGGGGGCAGCTTTAACTAGGCCTAATACTCTGGAAAGCCCTGTTTGTAAATGCATACAAAAAGGCGACAAGTTTCTGTTGTCTTTCCTTTAAAATTATTCCCTTTGACACAACTTGCTCGAGTCCCTGTCACTAGCATGTCAACAGCCAAGTTTTCAGGCAAGGTGGTCTTAACAAGTTCTATTGCCCCTGCCATATAGCATGCCGAGCTTCCTGCCAGAACACTATTTATAAATGATAGCTTGGAGCAATCTATGGATAAGTGGAGAGGAATCAGGGGAATTAGCTGTTTGTAATCTTCCAGTATGAGAATTCATGCTAAGGAACATAGAGGCAAGGCTGCTAAGCTTATTTCTCCTATTTTACCGTGTCTCTCTGAATGGAATTGGAAATTGAAATATATGTTTATTAAATCGGGGAAACACTAATACTTGTTCTAAACAGAGATGAGATTTTGGCTCAATTTCTTTCCCAGAATATGTTATGTTTTGTTTGTTTGCTTTTTTATAAGCATTTGTACTCTGCTCTTCAGCTAGTATGACTGTCAGAGTGGCTTATATATGTTAAAGAAGGGTGATAACATATTATCTAAAACAGGGGTAGGCAACCTTTTTGAGCCGGGGGCCGGGTTGC
>CM034701.1:358856368-358873630 GCA_020142125.1 Phrynosoma platyrhinos
ATTATTATTATTATTATTGCTGCTGCTGCTGCTGCTGCTGCTGCTGCTGCTGCTATGTTGACTTTATCCACACACTTGATTTTAATACATGCACAGATTTTGAAAAATGAGATGATGTGATTTGACAGTCTGAAAACAGTGGTCCTTAATCTAGGAACTCCTTTCCTTTATTTGCAGGGCCTTTTTTTTATTACTGGGTTGTATGCAACTGTCTCTGCTTAGAGAAAGCTTCCTCTGTTTTTGCTCAGTTTCTAGTAGAAAGCTGGCACTGATGAAAGATTATACAAAGTCATTAATCTAGTTATGGTTTTTGTGTGCTTTTTTAAACCTACTTTTACTGACATGTTTTATTTGACAAAAAGTGCATAAGATACAAAAATCTAAGTGCCGTGGTGAACTATTTATGTAATTCTAGACATAGTCAGATGTGGTTTCCCTCCTTTTGACTGAAAAGGGCTTAGTAATACATAACTAGATATATCTGTACACTTCATAGTGATGTCTACAAATAATTTAATTCATTATTTAGATATTTATCCAGCCTTATTCCAAAGGTTCAGATCTTGCAGAAAGGTCTATTCATAGTAACAAACTTAGACCCTAGCAAGAATGTAAAGAAACAGTTTCAGTTGCCAAATGTCCACTTATAACAGTTTTCCCTATCTTTCCATGCAGTATGTTGAACAGCCTTATTTATGTATGCTTGGAGAATAGATAGTATTATGTCACTAACAAATTGTTGGTATAAGGTATTTGTATATTTGAAAATCCTCTGTTCAGCACCTGTGCTGCTATGTACTTTCAGATACGTTACAAGGCTGCAGACTACTGTAGCTAGAAGTGTTATTGGTTAAACATTTATTAATTGTGACAAGAACACCCAATTTATTTCAGCGCTCTGGTTTATTTACTGCTCTTTCACCTTTCTATTTTGTATTGAAAAAGTAAAATGAATATTGATAGAGTTAGCTATTGATTTCTAAATTTATAGCATGTTCTCAGCCTTGAGACAAAGTCACATACCAATAGCACCGTGTGCATTAGTAACAAAGGATGTAGATTTACTCTTAACAGCAATGAGAAACTGTTGAAGCAAGAAACTTTTAGCAGTGGAGAGCATTTTATAGTTTGAAAAATGTCATCTGTAAAGGTGAACTAAAGCAATGAAGAAAATAAGGTGAATTCTATCAGAAAATTCCCAGTTTAAAGCTGAAGTAATAGAACCCTAATCTGTATTTTTTTTCTTGAAAGAGGAAACATTTGACTTTATAGTCTACAATAAAGCTTTTTTAACATTGCAGCAGCAAACCAGCGAGAGTACCAACTGAAACAAAAGATAGCTCTCCTTGTATATTGCCTACAGTTTACATACAACCTTCTAAAAATTGCAAAGAATTGTTGCAACACATTGTTCCTCTTAGGGCAACCATGAATTTGTTTCAGGAAATAAATACCTAAAGGAATTGATGTCTAGTGAAGCAATATAGTATCTGACATGGGAGCGTGTCATTCTGAATGCCTTTGTCGGCTTGCTAACCACCTGAACAGTAATACTATTCAGTATGGATCCTTAAGAGGCTTTATTGCAAAAACAGAGTGCCTTTGAGTCAGTGAGTGTTTGGGCACACTCACACATCAAGTGTTGTGCTTTCATTCTTGAGAATGTTATACTGATTCCCTGAAATATGACTTAGGAAAGCAGAACATCCAACAATCCAATTCTAGTATTCAGTGAAGTATCTTTTTCCTAATAAAATTAATTCTGTGTATATGATAAAGGACACTCAGTCCTAATAGTTTCTTGGATGCCTGCCTTGCCTAGCAAATCTTTATATACTACTTAGATCCAAACATTTCAGAGTGATGTGCATGTACTTAACTGGGCTTGCATACTCATTCAGACATACTGCAGGTAGAACCACAAATGAATGTTTGGAAGCAAAAATAAAGTGCCCCAAGGAAACCCTGCGTTTCTGAGATTCTTCCAGGGGACTGCAGATTTGCCAGTGTTTGTTGCTTGGTATAGGTCTTGTGGCTTAATTTCCACAGTTGACTTATCTTCTGCGCCATGTACTTTTCTAGAGCCCAGGTGTCCCCATATTCTAGATTGCTTGCTTCTCAGTCCCAAACTTGTCTACATCCTCTGTCAACATTGCTGAGGTGGCAATTGCTGAGGTGTTCTCAAGAACAAACTCAACAGGTACAAAGCATTCCTTTATCATTCATCCAAGTCATTACTCCTTAGATATCTTCCTTCACCTCCACACATCTATCTCTATATATTCCTTTCTCTGTACCAGCTTTTCCCTACCTGGTGTCCTCCAGAACACATGACCATTGATTGGATGATGTAAGTTGTATTCTATAACATCTGGAGGGCATCAGATTGCAGAAAGCTGTTTTATACTCATGCAAAGTTTGACTGTCAGGTGATGGAAACTTAATTTAATTTTTTTTTTAAAATATGGTTATGCAACATGCAAAATATGTTTAGTACATGCCAATGAATCATCCCACCAAAACCTAGTCATTTGGGAAAACATGTGAGATGCAAAAAAAAAAAAAAAGGGGGGGGGGAGGAAAAATGCAGACTATATGAGAGAGTACTATAATTGTTCTAAAAGAATCTGCACCAGTACAGAGGATTCTCCTCTAATATCTACCAGAATACTCAGCCAGAATGGCCAATGCTCAGGAATTTTGGGAGTTGAAGTTCCAAACATGAGAAAGACCAAAAGTTGAGAACCACTGCTATAGATTACTGGTTCTCAAATTGTGCAGCAGGGCCTCTGTGGGTTGGGGGGGGGGGTTCAAGAGTTGCTCAAGGGGGGCACAAGACTTGGAGGCCCTGATCCCTCCTCCTCTTCCTTTTCCCAGACTTTTTAATGTGTAAAATCTGCACGTGTTGAGTTAAATAGTGATTTTTTTTTAAAAAAACTGTTCTAATTTGAACAATGTTATTTCCTTATAAATGTTAAAATATGAATATACATGAATATGGAGATGAAAACATATATATTAAACAAACAAAATAATCTTTACTCATATACTGCATTGAGTGGGGGGGGCCACAATGATCCCCTTGTAAGGGTGGTCACAAGGGTAAAAAGTTTGAGAACCACTGCTATATTCAGAAGTATAGATAGATATAAAGTTAGTGCAAGTTCTGTAAACCAATGCAGTGTATAAAAGCAGAGGCCTTCATGTACTCAAAAGCATGTTCCTTGCTTAATTCGTATCAGATAACTTCCACTCTCCATTTAAACTAAAGATTTAATTCTAATCACTTTCCCTAATTTGCATAGGGAATTAGCCTACACAGAAAATACCAAAATGTGATTTTAGAGTATCGAAATATAGAAGTCAGTGTTCAGACACTGAAAGTACCGGGATGATTTTCTTGACCATTCACTTGGAGAGCTGCCTTTTAAAATTGCTATATAACTAGTAGCCCATTCATGCAGGACATGAAGTACTTCATTTAAGAAAATTATGAAACAATATGTAAATATACTGCTAAACATCATAAATGTATCTATTTGAAGTGGCCCTGGAATGTAGAAATGTTTCAGACTTGCTTTAAATCTTTTCCATCTAAAATTCTGCAAATGCTGACTTTGTAATAGCAAAAAATGTAATAATCTTTGTTAAAAAAAATAAAGACTTTAATATTTTGTCTGGTGTGGTATTTTGGGGCTGATGCACTTTGGAATGACTTGTATTATCAACCCTGTTTTTTTGTGTTAGGTTTTTTGTGTTTTTATATATATAAGAATGTGTTTTAATGAAAAAACTGACAGATTCTCAATTATAGTGTGTAATACCAAGTGCTGCTATAAGGTCATCATGACTCTCTTTAACAAGGTAATCAAAAGGCTAAATGTTTTCATTCCATTCAAAAATTGCCAGCAAAACTATTTTGCTGACGTCTAATGTAGCAGTGATTAAAAATCAGACTTGAATATGTGCAGTGCCAAAATGATGATTTGAAAATACTGTGATTATACTATATCAGCAGAGGTTACCCAGGCCTGGCTTCTGGTGAAGGTCAGCCATCTGATCTGTTTATGGAAGAAAGACAGATTTGGGTTAGCTGGATAAGCTGGGGCAAATTTACAGAGCATTGGGCACAAGAGGTTGCTTCCAATTCAGTTTATGATTTGTATTCCAGCAGTTTTAGAACAAGCTTTCACATTGTCTGAAATAAACAAAAGTTTTTGTCAATTTTGTATGAACAGCATAATCAAAAGTTCTAAGCGTAGAACAAATAAAATGTCCTTAGTGTACAGCTTTACATGCTGGAAGTCCAATTGTCTAGTGCTGTGTCATGAACTTGCAGTAAGCCTTCTGAGCCTCTTTTCCTAAAATGATGTCCTTTTGCTATTCAAGCCGCCACTGAAACTGGAGAAACTCAGAATGCTCTTTGGTGTGGCTTGAGGAGCTCATAACAGAAAATGGAGAAACATTGTTGAATCCACAAAGCTGGCCTATCCTGAATCAAAGAACTGGGCTCTATAAACCTCTACAATTATTTGGGGAGACTTTGTTCCCAGCGTTACTGCCTGATATTTTCTTAAGTGGAGATACCAAGGAATGAACTTGGAACCTTCTGGATTCAACACATATGCTCTGCCACTGAACCTTTACAGTTTGTACCCTAACATATCAATAATAATAATAATAATAATAATAATAATAATAATAATAAATTTTTGTCCCGCCCCTCTGAGATCAATCAGGGTGGCTAAGGGCCTTTGCAGACTGCCAGAAATACTGCACATTGAGTCCACTTTAAGGTTTAGGGTTAGGGAATCATGGGAACTGTATTTTATTGTGGCACCAGAGCTCTCTGACAGAGAAAGCTCAATGTCTCAGAAAAAAACCAATTCCCATGACTCCCTAGCACTAACCCTAACCCTTAAAGTGGACTCAATTTGCACTATTTCTGGCAGTCTGCAAAGGCCCTAACAAATATTAAAATTAGAATACATCAAACCCCATCCCCTCCCCCCCTTAAAAAAGTATTAAAACAGATACAGATTAAAACCAACAAATAAAACAACAACAAATACAAACCACAATTTTTAACAGCGATGATGAAACTGGGGCAGCTTTGTATTTCTATTTAACCTTATCTGTACAGTGGCATTTGGTTCGGTATTAAATAGGTTTCATCAAGAAATGAGTATCTTACCTCAAGTAGGAGTTCTGGTTATCAGCAATTGCATAATAGTGGTGGTGGCAGCAACCTAGAGGCACACCAGTTTATGGAGAGCAAAATCTCATACTTTGTTGCTCAAAAGATTTCTATATTATCTCCTCTTCCACCTCTGTTCAGCCACTCTTCTGTGTTGTCTCATCCAATAAAACGAGGGATCTGAGGTAAAGTAGGTGTAGTTACTCTTCTCCTTGTTTCAGCCAGTGAACTTGCTAAGTTCTATTTTCTCTCCCAACCTACTGGTGTTTCCTTTTTTTTTTGTATACTGGTGAGAATGTTTTTCTGGCACTGGACCAGTAACCCACTACTATCAGGATTGTTGTTATTATAAGTCGTCTATTACTTTAACCTTATCTTTGCTTATACCTAATCTGGCTCTCTTCCCAGAGCAAACAGGTGTTTATTTTCATAACAGTCTACTCTTCAATAGATCTCAAGAGCTCCAAATGCATAAATGAGGCAAACAGAATCTGAAAAGCAGCCCAGCCTGTTGCAAAGTTTTCCATGTGTGCAGTTGTATTTTTTTGGGTGTTGTGCAACAAACATACTTAGTCCATGGCTAGAGTAAGTGGAGTTCCACAAGTATATTCATTTCACCTGGGCCTAAATTCTGTTGTTACTCCCAACAACAGTAGAACCATTGAATCAACTGAATTTACCTTTCTGTTGAGTCACCATTCAACAATTGATTCAATGGATCTACTCTAGTTGGGACTAAACAACGGGATTCCAGTTGGATGGTGTATGATTATTCATCAGTGCCTTGATTCACTGGGTTTACAGAAAGAGCTACTGTGTGCATTCTCTATTGACCAGTGAGAAATAAGGTGCATTGGCAGATAGTTGCATAGTGACTCAGGGCCTAAGCAGACTGCCAGATATAGTGTACATTAAATTGAGGCACTGCCCTGGCTCAGTGCTAAGGAATCATGGGAACTGTAATTTATTGTGGCACCAGAGCTCTCTGACAGAGAAGGCTCAATGTCTCAGAAAAAAAAATACAATTCCCATGACTCCCTAGCACTGAGCCAGGGCAGTGCCTCAATTTAATGTGCACTATTTCTGGCAGTCTGCTTAGGCCCTCAGTGAGTTCCACAATGTCAGTATTTGACAGAAGGTGGTATAACACAACCACTGTGTAACTACACAAATTGAGCTTTATACCTTTACAAGCCCAAGGTAAAATCTCAGACTAGGAGTATGTGTGTGTCTCTGTACTCTAGTGTTAATGCCTTCATTTGAATACCACAAAAGGGTCTAGCTGTATCTGAAATTTAGTTCAAACAAATGAGGTGTATTGTTCCATGATATAGGAGGAGTTTGGACTTTTGTCATACTTTACTGGATTACTTAAATGGTTTTTGAAATCGTAATTTTTGCTTAAAAATTAACATATTGCTTTATGGCTGAAAGCAACTCTGCTGTCCATAAGAACATTATATTTTTATTATTATTCACACTTGATCTTGAGGAACCTTTAGGGAAAACAGTGTGGAGCAAGAAAGCTCAGTGTTTTGAGAGCAATACTCTGATAGCACAGCTTCCTTGTATCAAGATCAAAGCCTACTGTTTTAGAGCTTTGCATTTTGCTGGCTGGTTTAAGCATCCACAAATAGAGAACTGAAAGGAATACCCTGAATATTAAATGCCTTTAGAGAAAAGGGGGAAAGGTGTACTAGGTTATAAAGTGAAGCAGCATGTATCTCCCCGTTTTCCATTGGCTGTTTATCCAACATCAATACAACACTTTAGGAGCCAAATTACTAAACAAGCTGCCAATTAGGCTTGCAGTCAGCTGGATAGATTAGTGGCTAAGAGAGGCAGATACAAGATTTTCATCTCTTGAGCCAATTACTCAAGTGAATTACCATCCACAGTGCTCCTTGGGAATTTAAGGTAGAAAGACTAACTCTGCTGTGATAGGCATAAGTGAGATCCTGGATAGGGGGGGTCAGGGTTATCGGGCCACATTGTGCAAAAATTGCCCAAGAAAAAAAGAGATCCTTCTAGGAAAGGATTAAAGGATTTAGGGCTGCCAGGCATGCTGGCAAATAAAATAATAGTTGTGGGGTGTCATGCTGCAGCAAACTTGTTAAATTCACATGTGCTAATCTTTTAAAAGGGAAGTGAGAACCAAAACTACTACAGTTATAATTCCTGTTTTGAAGCAAAGAAAGAAATCAGTCCATAGAAAGGTGCTACCCTATGGGGGGGAGGGGGTGATTGGACTTTGCTACCATTTTCTGTGCATATTACCAAAAAAATTCTGGAGAAAGAATGGTAGCTAGTGATAAACCCAGAATTATAGAATGAGAAATATTTGGTGTGCTGAAAATGGTACATCAATTATAAATCAATTAATTGCTTAGATTAAAAGGCTTTTATTGGTTTACTAAAACTGTGGGCCAATTTAATTGGGAACAGTTTGTTTTTAAAATTATATTTCTTTTTAAAATAATTTTATTATGAAAGCTGTTGCTTTGGATTGTCATTTTAGAACAGACATTCTTCCTTCTCACGTACACAAGAAAGATTGCTCTTCTAATAGCATTCCTACTATAACATTCACATGCTTCTTGTACAATGTTATTTTTTTAAAAAAAAAAAACTTTTTTAAAAAATCAGAACATTTATTTTGATTGCATTTCTTTAATCAGCTAACTTTTGTAGAAATGTAGCGCTAAAAATAAAATGTACCAGTCAGTGCATGTAAAGCTTTTTCCAATAAGCACATGCTTAAATGAAGACATCCAAAGGGTTCTCTGAACCAGAGGTGGGCAACTTCCTAGGATTTCAGGAGAAATTTGCTGTCTTCAAGACTAATTACAGATTGCGCCAGCTGAAAAATCAGAATTGGTACTGGCTGGGTGTCCACATATAATTTCTTCAGGGACTGTCCACATCTCATTTTAAAAGGTCAGGGGGGCTGCATTTTGTTTTAATGTAAAATTGCCTCTCCTGGGAGCTTCCAGAAGCAGGAAAGGAAAGGTTTGGACTGGGGGTTTTGTTTTGTTTGGTTTGGCACAGAGCACTGGGGATGTAAAAATGTCCTTGTGGACCAAACGCAACCCATAGATTTTACTTGTCCATGCCTTCCTATAAACAGTTCTGTTGTGTAAATGAAATATATGTATCCCATGAACGTGGCATCATTTCCCAGTTCTTTTGAACCTCATTAGTCTAGTGCATTTAGGGTTTTTTTTACAGCTGCACAATTTTGTTTTTCTGCTTATTTAGCTGCTGTTCAGTGGCTATTCAGTATTGTACAGCAATCCACTAAATTCCAAGTTTACTGGGCCTTACTTGTAATCATATTTAGACTGGCAGTATTTTCTTAAAATATTTTAATATTTTAAGAAAATGAAAGCAGCAGCAATTTTTCTTATGGACACGAAAAATAACATTTCTCATATTTATTTATTTATTTATTTCCAGAATTTATATCCCGCCTTTCTCCCAAAATGAGATACTCAACATTATTTTTAGCATTTAATGGGCCAAACTGCATGTTAAGCTTACCCAGAGTAGACCCATTTTAATGACTGCAACTTGGTAATTTACTGATTTCAGTGGGTCTGCATGATGTGTGATATATATTGAATTTATCCCAGAATTCACACAGAATAAAAAAAATGAAAATCTTTACTTACAGGCTAATATACATTTTTGGCATTTATGTGTAATTCTATATAGAGTACATATAACATATAAATGTTACAAATGTAAAACAAATGTTACAGATATAGACAACATATCAGAAGTTCTTTGTTTTCTGAGTCCCATTGAAATTTGCACACCACAGTACAACACTATTTCTTAAATATTAAGCAAATGAAAACCTGAACTTCAGCAAGCTGTTGTATCCCAAAATGATTAAACAGATGTGAAAGCCTGCAGCAGCATTAGACCTCTGATCTGATTTTTAGCTTACAGATGGAATTAAATTAATTCATGGCAATCCTTGTAAAATCAAGGGTATGGCAGTGAATGCTAGTGCTCTGTTTAACCAGAACGTACCTGTTCCAACAGCTGTTGAGAAAAATTACATGTCTTAATTTTCATAGAAATCTACCTTTAATGACATCATAAATATTATTTTGAAATAAAAATTTAACTGCAAGGTTTGCTTTCTCTCTCTCTCTCTCTCTTTAAGAAATGCCTTGATTTGCCATATACAAACTTTATTGCCTTTTATTTTTATTGGCTTTATATTAAGTCTCTAAACCATTTGCATACACAAGGATTGTCTCCAGAAATTGTGAGAGTACACATTTGTAAAATTCTCAAGACAATATATTTTGCTTTTCTCTGATTACCCAGTGGAGCTCTTGGGAATTCTGTGGCTTTTATTTTGGCAATAAAAATCTCTGGGCCAGCAAGTGTTTTTCTTTATTTCTGTCATGGCAACCACTCTAGTTACCATTTGGCAAACCAAAGACTGTTCTCGTAGCAATTAAATTTGCAGGTTCTCAAAGGCAGAAGGGGCTGCATGCCATTGGAACACCCACATACTCTTGGCAAGCAACTTTAACTGGAGTCTCTTAGTGTTTGTCACCCAATCCTCCCAGTTAAAACAGTTGGTTGTTTTCTCTCTGTATTACATAAGCAGTTTGCATAGCTGTGTTTCTTCCAGGTGGCAACAGTTGGTATTTTATCATTACCAGCATGACTAAAATGTTTTCCCTAAAACAGCATAGCCTTTTCCGGGTCCTTTCCATACTAAGATGTTCAATTCTGAAACAGTACATTGAGAAACTAAAGCAAAGTTGTTCCATGGCAAAGAAGTCCTTTTTATTAGTCAGTAAATATATAAGTAGTTCTGTATTCCTCACTTTTCAGCTGATGTGCATTTAGAAAAATTGTATTTGATCTCTCCCCCCACCCCCATCTATCTTAGGTGGTTCAGAAGAACTGCATAAAAATTAAAACACATAAATTGCTGCCTCTTCAAAATACGCTAAATAAATTAGCCACCGTTTACTAAATTGCTTTAGAATGTCCTTATGCATATGTTTTCTGCAAATGATAGAAAGAAATTAGTGTGTACATCTTTTTCAAAAATAAAGTGATCACAGGTCTGGTAGAGATGGTCACCAGATCATGGTTAGAAAATACCCTGGATCTGTATGGTTTTCCACTTCTCTTCTCACTTAGGCATTTTTCTTTTCCCTTTTAAAGTCAGAGATAATTGTGTATGGCATTGTCTGCAACACACTGTTATGTTAACTATAGCACTATGCTATGGCTTGCAAATCTGTTCTGAACATGTTTTCAAACTGATTTGGTAACAAAAGGAATAGCTGCAAAAGTCAGTACCAAGAAAGTGCTAAGTGTTTTTATCTCCAAAACTGAAAGAGGTGCTGAATACCTACCTGTATGTGTGAGGTGGAGTAACTGATCCCATGGTATGCTTTGGATTACTCACCCTTGATTTGCTGTAGAGGCAGCATTACATCTGCATCAATCACTTGTACAACAAACTGTTGTGGGCAGATGAGGCAGATCAACATGTCTGAATTAAGACACTGTTTTCCACTTGTGGTTTTTTTAAAAAAAGATAGCCAAACTATGGTCCAATCAGAAGTGTTTTTACTGTAGATTTGGCTAGCAAGTGAAGGATGTTCCATTGATCCAGCTGGCTGAGGAATGTTTCCATTGATGGGAAGTGGCTCTCTAGATCAGGGAATGCCACCCCAGGACCACTAGTAGCCCTCAATTTCATCTTAAACATCACATGACATAATTTCAAAAGTGCTCTGTGAGCAATCTGTTCAAGAACAATCTAGTCATTCTGAGAAGCCTACTAGATGGAGGAGAGAGAGAGGGAAGGATCAGAAGCGGGTAGGTTCTCCTATTTTTGGCTCTGGTTCTGTCTACCACTAGCTTTAACCTTATCCACTGCCATATGCATTTCTTCTCTTGACCCACTCCCCCAAAAAACAATTGAATGCAGCCCTCACAAAATGAGGTTGCCTATCCCTATTCTTTCAGACAGTCTTTCTCGGCCTTGGTTAAATATGGGACTATTGTGTCATGTCCCTTTTGCTGCATTATAGATGCACTGCTCTGTATTTGCAGTTCCACATGTTTGACAAACAAGAGCCACTGCACCCAGTGTCTATGAGTGAAATGAGATGATTTCATAAATTCTGAAATTTTTTTTCCAAAGATGCAGCTGCCCATAAAAGCAATAACTTGTTTTCTTTCTATATCTCTTTGAGCTGTGCCACAAACTTTTATAATTCCAGCATACTCTCATTTTGTCTTATGGATTTGGGGGAAGGAAAGTTTTGTTATGCAGGTGGAATGGCTTTTGTTCAAAGCCACCCAGTGATGCTTTCATAGTTGAGCAAGGTTTAAATCAAGTTACAATCCACATCAAAATCCATCTCTCAATTACTGTGGTAGGAACAACAGTAAGTAATTTTGCCATACAATTAACAAAGCCGGTTTTTGGGCTTCTATATTTATAGGTGCTGAGTGGAACAGAATGCATGGGTTTCAAACTTTGATAATTATATCCTGTGTTGAGGAGGAAAATTCATTATATTGTATATTAAAGTACTTAAGCATCAGTTAAAAACAAAACTGTTCCAATTACCTGTCAATCACAGAAAATTGCATACTTTGTATTGAGGGGCTGACATCAAAAATAGATACATCAAAAGTTGCACATTTTGAAGTACAGGGTGTTCAGCTCTATTTTCCCTATACAGTGTTGGTTTCTGTTAGCAGCAATTATAAAACAATCACTTCTCCAGGCCCTCTTTATAACTTTATGTGGTTATTATTAACAACAAAAGTATCCAACTTTTAGTGAAGAAAGGAAAAACTCTCTTCCCTGGGGTAGATTCTTCACATGTTTCATTCTAGACCAAAGATATTTTGCTGCCTAAAGTGAAAGACAAGATGGTACCTCCTCTCTCCACATAAAGAAGCCAACCAGACTGGCAAATTAAATCTTTCAGCAATGGCAAAAGGCCTACATATGCCATTGCATCTAAGAGAAGGGAAGTTCACAGCTTTCATCTCCCAAGCTTGCAAGCACTCCCTACCAACCAACATCTGCTTTTAATGGTAACCTCACTTTGCCTAATGGCATAGCCAGACCTGGGACTTCTTTTGGGTAATCAGATTGTACATCTTGCCACTTGTATTGGTATCTCTTACCACCATATACTCAGGTGAGATCAGGAGCAAATATGTGGTTAAATAAGCAGTGAACCTGTCATTTGATTTAAAATGACTTACTCAGGGCAATACAATTGCTCTTTTTTAAATAAACATCTTAGAAGTTCAATTTGTTGAATCTGACATTGTTATTTTCAATATTTATGTCATACCTTGGAATAGTTGGAAAATTTGGAAACTGTGACTGCATTTAGTATAATCGGAAAGATGATGGGAAATAATCCTAATCCACTTTCTGGCATGCCTCCACAGCTGCTAAATACGGTTTAGCTGTACCATTCAAAACTGAGGTCTATTGTTTATGGGACTTGCCCATAGTCATCATTGGCACAGGCTGAAGAAGCCAGTAAAAACAGCATAACCTAGGATTTTCCTGTACTGTCCATGCACTCAAATAATATCATTACCTCTGGACTATGGTATGATAGAGCTAGATATGGTTTGTGTAGTCTTTATATAGATTATGGAACGGCCTGTCAAGGCGGATCTCTTCCAGCAGGCCTTTCCAGAATGATTCTCCCGGCCCCAAGTTTTAAATAATTCCCCCCTTTCTTATGGTGCCACTGAATACCCAATCTGCTACGAAACTGTATTGGATATATTCCTTCTTTTGTTATTGTTTTACTATGTTTATAAAATTGATTAGCTTAATACTTTTTTAAGGGGCAGGTGGGTTAGGGTGTGGACATTGATGTTTTATTGCTGTGATGTTTTATGATTGTAAGCCACCCCGATTGCATTGCAGAGGGGTGGGATAGAAATAAATTTTATTATTATTATTGGAATTAAATCAGTATTTCTGCATGGAATACAGTTGGATTTCTAGTTTTTGTACCCATTGGCTCATGTTGGAATGTTTAACACATTTTCAGCACACAGTAGTATATATTGTGTTAAATATGTGTAGTTCTTTCCCTTTGAGCTAAGGAGAAAAATAGCCTATAACACTCTCAAATCAGTTTGCAACCTTGAGATCAGTTTGTACAAAGACATCCTGTTCTAGCAGTCTGTTAGATAAATTAGGAGAATAAGAAGGTTTAAGGCTTATGGTGAGATTATCCCACTCTTCTGCATATGGCTGCTTTGTTTAATGCTATGTGTTTCTTTTAATCTCAGGGTTTGTGGGTGAAAATGCTCAACCCATCTCAGATAGCAACATTGGCAGTCGGATGCTCCAAAGTATGGGCTGGACACCTGGCACAGGCCTTGGACCAGATGGCAAAGGAATAGCTGAACCCATCAGAGCAATCCAGCGGCCGAAGGGACTGGGACTTGGATTCAGCTGACCCAAAGGCACTCGGGCTGCTGTTCAGACATCACAACAACCACCTTAACTTGGAAATGATCAGAAATATGTTATCAGCTGTTGTCAAAACATCTAGTAACTTTTGAATACAGAAGCTTCAGTATTTTCTATTAAAGCAACAAGAAGCTAGCCTTTAGGACAGGCCCAGTCTTTGAATCCTAACTCTGTAATGGTGCTAACATTTTAAATTGTACTTTTTAATGTTTCATGTGGTCTTAACTATTTCTGTTGTCAAATATTCTATGAACTGATTTGATTGACTCTTCTCTCCCCCTCATTAAAGGGCTGCCAACATCACACATACAGTTTTCATAAGGAAGGCTACTCTTGCTAATTTTAATTAGCATAGAAGATAAACAAAAGCAGCAATGCTACTACCCAAGGCAGGAGAAAAAATCATGTGGCCCACGGCCAATGATGGCCCAGGGAGCGGTCCAGTGCAGCCCTTAGATTCTCAATAAACCTCTCCAAATATATTAAGAAAAATATTGACCAAGACCTTGATTTGGGGGCCAAAAATTTACACTAAGGACTTTAAACACTGTTTTGGCCTACCTTACTCTGGAACACCTTTTTAATAAAAACAAAAACAAAACACAAATGTGATGTTTCAGTGCCTAGACGTCACCTGTAATAGCATTTTTGGATTCTGGCAGGACTTCCAGGGGATCAAAAGAGCTGAAAATGGCCCTCTGACCCCTGGAGTGTGTCACCTTCTAACCTAAAACAATGGCAAAGATTCTAGCAAGCACTCTACTGCAAATACCACATTTGTTTCAAAAAGTTTTAGTAACATGACACTAGACAGCAAGGATACAGAATTGCTTCAGCAAGGGATATCCTATGTTGACGTTAGGAGTAACCCCTACGTAAAAGGTAGAAACATATGTCTCTGTAGCAGCCACAGTCTTGCCAGCAGAACTTACAGAACCTTGATAAAGAGGCCCCTTCTGGTGTTTGCCTCTTTTCAGGCCAAAGTTTTATTTCATATTTCCTCTGCTTTACAATATTTGTTTATAATCCTACAGAATTGGCCCCTTGCTTCCTAGCATGCATTTTCGCATGAATAAAGCATGGCAAATGATAAGTTCTCACAAGCTGCAGTGTGTAACTCCATCCTCTTTTACCTAAGTCCATACACACTGAGTAGACCAGGGGTAGGCAACCTTTCCCCTTTAAGGGCCGAGGGACTTCAGCTCCCAGAAGCCTCAACCATGTTGGCCAATAGTCCCATGTTGGCCAATAGCTCCTGGGATTCTGGGAGCTGAAGTCCCTCGGCCCTTAAAGGGGAAAGGTTGCCTACCCCTGGAGTAGACAGTGGTTTTTTTGGGAGGGGAGGGGTTTGTTGTTTTAAGCAAATATTTTAAATTGTACTGTCATCTTTTACCCAATCACTGTGAATGTGTATATTGAGTGGATTTAAAATGAGACAATATAAATAGCACCTCTTGGCTATAGTTATAATTTGAGAATTTTTTCTTAATTAACAAATGGTGGCTGCCATGAGGCAGAATTCACTGTCTGGAATTCACTAAGGCAGTTATGAACGCGTGGCCACCTTAGTTTCCTTCATATAGTGAACGTAGGGATCAGGAATACGAACCAGTCCGTATGCATAACTCTAGGTTATGGATTTGTAACTGCCTTAGTGAATTCTGGGTATATTCTATTATAAAAGCAAAACCAGTTGGAATTATAAAACAGGGAAAGCTTTCACAAATGAACAGCCATAATTTGAGCTTAATAGTTTGACTTGTCTTTCTGTTGGCACTTCTGGTTAATTAAAGAGGCCTTCTATCCATGGATTATGGGTTTTGTTTCAATTTGTATATTAGTTTGACTTAGACGTATACCCAAAGTAATTACTGTAGAATTCATATATAATGCTAGGGTATGGTCATATTCATATGTGACACTTTTCACTGCCCTCTTTTGCATAATAACATTCTAACATCAGGGCTTCCAGAGAACAGTGAGTAGAATTATGCTTATGATGGACTTTCCTGCCTGTTTCTTCCTACTGTAGTCACTGGCCACTGAAACCTACTGTGAGATTTGGTACAGAGGCTACAGCTGGAGTAAAATTTGTGTGAGTAGAAAATAAAGCTGAAGTTAAATTATAATATTCAGGATTTGGATGCTATACATGTGTGGGGCAGAGTCATTCCTTACTGGCTCCCATTGAGTTCTTTGAACAAAGGTAAACTAACCGAGGCAGAAGACCAGCTGTTTGCCCATGTACCAGAATATCTGTAATATTTACCTCTCACTCCCCACATCTGACTGTCTTGAGAAAATATATTCTACTGTTTTCAATATGTCTTAGAACCTAAGAAAAGAATGGAGCCCAAATTGAAGATAAGGTGATGTTTCTAGTAAAGGTGATGAGGGTAAACATAGTTTTTCAATTGAAGTGTTGTGCAAGTGTTTCAAATTGAGTCATGCTGTTCCAATGCAAAGTATCCCTAGAATGAGCCTGTAAATAAGTGCTATAGCTGACGTACTTTGATGTTGGTGTTCTCTTTGTAAATGTTGTTTTCTCCAGCATCTTAATATGAGAAACCTTCTAGACATAGGAAGAGAGAAATCCTGGACACGCATGCCCCATTTTGTCCCCCTCCATTTGCCACCCACAAATGGGCGAAGGATGCGGACTCCAAGTCCACAAAAACGGAGGGTTGACTGTACATAGTTTTTTGTTTTCTACTTAAAAGTGGAGGATGATAGGATAACAAGAAGTAGCTAAAATTCTAGCAGAAGACACGATAAAAATGGGAAGAGAACTTCTGAGTTCTTATCCTTGAAAGGATCTGGCAGAGGAAATAGAAGAAAGCTTCCTTCAGGATGTTTGCTTCTGTAAAGGATTCCTTTTTGAGAGTTTTAAAATGATGTGGAAATGGCCAGGATATATACTGTATATGCAATAAATATATGGTAGTATGCATAAATGGGGGTCAGCTGGAGGAGGATGGTCTTGATATAAATGAAGAACTTGGAAATACTACTTGAAAAAAATAGCATGTTGCTTTTTGGAAAATTCTTCCACCCTAATTAGCACATTGCTCATTTTCATCACCCATAACTTTAATCTCATGTTCCCTCAATGTTTTTTCCAAAAATGTCTTCTACTGCCACCAAATCTGTGTTGCCATTACCAAACCCAAACTGGGCTTCTTTTCTGTTCTTTTCTTTTAAAATATTATTTCTTCCTTTCTTTTCTTAAAAAAAAAAAAAAAAGTTATGTGTGACACCTATAGCTTCTCTAGAGAGCTGATAGTGTTCCAGGAAGTTTTTCAGAAGCACTAATCATTTGTAAACAAGATGTATGGTTCCTCCATGGTCTGTTCCAATGAAATTACCAGAAGCCTATGGCCTGATATTATATTATTGTGATGATACACTTCCCGGCCTACTATATTACAGACACCAAGCTGTGGTTCTAAATTTATGCAGCATTAGGCTGGTCTCTGGCTGAAATCCAATAAGCAAACTAGCAGAGTGCACTTCACCAGTATTTTTATACTAGTTGTCCAGAGGGCATACACTC
>CM034701.1:358881930-358892016 GCA_020142125.1 Phrynosoma platyrhinos
TCTAGTAAACTCCTCCATCCCATGTCTGTCCAAATAGCCATGGCTATGTGCCATCATCCTACCTACTCCAGTGCTATGGATGCCATCGCAAACCACATCCATCCACGATACTGCCTTAATATTGCATATCAAGATTGATAAATATATCAGGAGATGTTCAGATACTTACTTACACATGGAACACATAACTCTGATGTCATAGTGACTCTCTGTCTCCCAATCTGACCCCCTTAATCCCAGTTTAGAAGACAGGCAGCTGTATCAAGCAAAGGAGTTCTGTGGTACTGGTAAGCATGATGCTTAAGGATGATGTCTCCAGGGCCTTCTTGCCAGTAAGCAGTGGTGCAATAAGCAGAGAACCGTGTGGGTCCTACTCCAACTCTTCTCTGCACCATTGTTCCCTGGCAGGAGGGGACTGGATGCATCCTCCTTTAGTGCCCTTCCTGTAACTGCCACAGAATTGTCTGACTTTTAAGGTAGGTTTTAGGAACATTTGCAATTATGCCACAAGAGTAAATGTGAATATGAAATGATTATGTGGTTATAAATACAGGCCAGAATTCTGTTGGGGACTTATGTCTTAGTAAGAGGAGTTCCATATGCAGAATATAGAATTGTGCAGTTGCTTAAAGTCCACATCCAGTAGAGGGCTGCTGTTACAATACTGTGTAGCAGTGCCAGCAAAGTGCCTGACGTGCATTGGTGCCCAATCCACAATGGGACTGATACACAATGAGACTGGTGTGCATTGTCCCTGGTGTGTATTGCATCAGTCCTGATGTTCATAAGGCACCAATCGGACACTGTTTGTCCAGTCCTAATCTTCGTAATTCAGTAAAGGGGTTTCTTAGCACCTCTGTTACATAGCTTGCTGTTGTTGTTAGCTGCCTTTGAGTTGACCTTGACTAATGTCAACCTGTGAATGAGACATCTCCAAGCTCCCTTATCCTCCCTCATATCCTGCTTAGGTTATGTAGGCTCAGGCCCATGGTCTCCCTAACTGAGGGGGGCTGGAGATGGGCGACATAGAGCCACCCTGGGAAGCAGCAGATTGGGGCTGTGGCTACCCCACACCTCAGCCCTAATCCTCCCTTTTGTCACACAAAAAGAGTGGCAAAATGCCGCTCCTTTCAGGGGTGGCAAAAGGGTGCCCTAAGAGCCGGTGTGCGGCTCTTCGTCACCCCTTCCGGTGGGTGCCCTGAGGCCGTGTGCCGCGTGTAACAGCACACGGCATCAGGATGTGGTTGCCGTGGGGTTGGGGCGGCCAGCGTGCGGCTGCCCTGCCCCATCTCTGCCTGCAGGCCAGTCCTTTGGACCATTCTGTAGAGGCCCTTAGTCTCTCCATCTGGCATGTGGTCTTCCTCTCTTTCTACAGCCTTCCACCTTCCCCAGCATCATTGTCTTTTCTAATGAGTAATGTCTTCTCATGGTGTGGCCAAAGTATGGCAACCACAATTTAGTCATCTTGGCTTCCTGGGAGAGTTCAGGTTTGATTTCTTCTAGGACCAAATTGCTTGTCTTTTTTGCAATCCACAGTATCCTCAGCACTCTTCTCCAGCACCACATCTCAAATGAATTAATGAGTTAATTTTCTTCCTAGGTATATATAAAATTAACAGGCCTTATAGGATTCTAGTACTGTCTTATAACACTGTTAACTGCCTAACAAGATGACAGCTTAACTCTTTGTCCTTTGAAGTTACAGAGTAGTTCCAAATAAAGCTGATGTCATGGCATCATGCTACCTCATTCACTGAATTTGGCAGGGTCTTAAGAAGACATTGCCCTCCAAATGTAATCCTGTCTTGGTTTTTTACTACCTGTTCCAGCTTTCCTTTTTTTAAAAAAAAAACTTCCTGTGGAAAAATCTGTTAAGGAGAAAAAAACAAAAGTTTTCTAATCACCTGAAAGCATCTATATTGTCAGAGGCTTTAAGCCACATTTTAACACGACTCTTAGATCATCCATGACTTCATCTTTATTTCTTGACTCTTTTTCAATGTAGGAGGTCAAGTAAAATTTCCCTATAGGTTCCAAGTAGCAGTTCTTGTTCACCTATCAACATATTTCCTTCATCAAGGTTGGATTGTGAAGTCATGCATTTCCAGATGATTTCTTTAGAGCTATCAAAGCATTTCCTACTAATAGGTGTAGCATTCACTCAATTAGTAACAAACAGAATATAAGAATAGCCCGGTTGGATGAGATAATAGGCCTATCTGGTCTAGTGTTGTATTTCCACAAGGAACAGATAGATACTAATGAGGATCCTTTAGGGAAGACATGAGCACACCTGCACCCTCCTATCTGTGTTCTTCATCACTGAGAGCCACATTACCTCTGACATGAGATAGTAATTAGCCACCATGGCCCATAGACATTGATAGCTTTGTTATTGTTGTTGTTATGTGCCTTCAAATCATTTCCAACTTATGGATACTCTAAGGCGAACCTATCACGGGATTTTCTTGGTAAGATGCGTTTGCCATTGCCTGAGGCTGAGAAAGTGTGATTTGCCCAAGGTCACCTTGTGGGCTTCATGGCCAGCTGAAAATCGAACCCTCGTCTCCAGAGTCATAGTACAAAACTCAAACCACTATGCCACACTGGCTTTATTGAGAGCTTTATCCTCTCTGAATTTGCCTCATTATATTTTATGCCATCCAAGAAAATTACCCTCTGGGTAATTAAAAATGTGTACTTCCATAATTATTTATAGAACAGATAATCAGGTTTTCAGCTTCAGTCCACACACACAAAAACATACTGCAGTTTTTAATAGCTGCAATAGTACTTTGGAGAAAATACTGAACTATTTTAAGTGCACCTTTCTATACACATGTACAGATGAACAATTGTAGGAAATTGTGCCTTAAAATAAAACATTACCCTAATATTTCCCCATGGAGTAAATCGAGGTGTGAGGATGAGTGCCAAATAGTGTTGGGCCAGCTAGATTATCCTTTTCCTTGTTTCTTTTTAAAAATTCTAACATATCTGTAAATAATATAAAATTGATGATGATGGAGATGATTGATGCATGTTTTAACTGATGTCTATTTAACTGACATTCTTTGTCTGTTGATTGTTGTTGTCCCCTTCCTCGATCCATAGGGAGAGGCAGACAATAAATAAATAAATAAATAAATAAATAAATAATTTCCTGTCTTTCCCTATGGATTGATGTGGAAGTGCTTGAATCAAGATATATTTTGCAGCAAATACCCTCTAACAATCATATATTGTCAGCTTTCTAAATGGGGATCCCTTTCAAAAATTACAAAATCGTTTACAAACCTGATTGACTATTGAGTAATGGCATATTTTTGTAGATAGGGAAAGACCAAATGTTCTTAACCAGCCTGTATCCCCCTTGTAACTATTCTTTAATAGGACCCATAGCTGGGCTTTTTCATATGTGGAATGTTCTAGAATATTAAAGCATTCAAAAACAAGAAAGCAACTGAGGAGAATTTTAAAAAGGGAGGAGGAAAACCCTCTGTATGCCTCTCCCACACCATTGTATTTCGCCATTATGTCAGTTAACAACTACACTAGAAACAAGCACCAGATTTTTCCCCCCACTCTGTGAGTAATTGTCTGCATAGCAGTGACAGATGTGCAATATAGCAGCTTCTTCAGGAAAAAAAATTAACAGTTTGTCCAGCATGTCAGCTCGCTCTTTTTAGTGCTTCGGAGGTCCTGGCCCCATTATGGATGATTTAGAAATTGAGGCAAGCTAAGACCAGCTGCCGGAGTTGAAAGCCTTAGTTAGTAGGCCTCATCTGCATTCCAGTATTCACTTACATCTAGAAATTGGTAGGGCCCCTCCGGCCACAAGATGAGTGTGGGCTGACAATGCCTTGATTTGTCGAGAGAGAGAATAAATGGGTTTTTCAGAAGATGAGGAAATATCACCATTACTGGCCAATTTACAGCATTTTATCTGTTCTTCAAACATGTCACTTTTGTTATTGTCGCATGGTAATTACATAGTGAAACGGAAAGAAAACAAATTCCGGTTACATATTCAGATGGATTGCAAAATCATATAATCCTGATAAATGCCCATTTATGATACACATGGATGAAAGGTTCATTTTAATTTTGAATAGCTTGCACACAGCTATAAATGTGATATAGGATTAGATTCTACTGAATCCGATTATGAAAAGCAAATAGCATTTTTCCACACGTTTTCCCTCCCAAACCAGCAAATTTATAATGGGGACTGCATTTAAAACACACCAGGTTTGGGATTGTTCACCACCAATCCACTCTGATTCTAGTTTTCCAAAAATGTGTGTGTGTGTTTTCTCAGCAGCTCCCTTAAGAAATTCAATGAGCTTAGTTTCACTAAAGATGCTTGTCTGTGGAAACAAGGCAATGTTTGAGGCTCTTGTGAAAAGAATCATAATACATATAGAAAAAGGGTATTTCTTCTGCTCAAGGAAAGCACTTGAACAGCGGCCATGTCATTAGATTTCTAACAAAGCCAGTGATGATTAAAAAAAAATAGTGGTTCTGTTATGGCCATTTTTATGCCCAGCCTTTTGGACAGAGGACTTAGACCAGATGCTAAAGCCGTGGGGAAAAGTGTGACAAATATTAAAGAACACACAGAGTTAAAGTGGTGGTTCACTAAGAAATACTGGGCTCTCTTTTCTGGTGGTGATAAATAAGGAGTACAATCCACAACAAATGTTTTCTGCTCATAACCAATTTAGATGAACAAGAGTTGGGCATGCATCATATCTCTGGTGGGTTGTGGCCTCTGCATACATGCAGATAAATAAGCACCATTACTACTACTATTATTATTATTATGAGGCTTTTGAAATGAGTATTCCTTTAACCACAGAGCAAAATCACTTTACATGTAGCAGCTGCTAATCTGTTGTTTCAGAGATCATAAGTAATGGTTAAACAATGTTTAACAATGTGGTTCAACCCAGGTTAAAATTCTCGTTCCACCTTAGAGGTTGCTAGATGATGGATCTAATAAGAAAAAAGTGTGAGAGTCAAACAAGAGTGTATGTGAAGCTCTGCACACTAAAATAAAAATTCTGTGGCAAAGTTATTTATTTATGTTCAACAATTTATATCCTGCCTATCTTCAACAATGGGATCCAAGGCGGGTTAGATTCTGTGATCTGCGTACATTATTCAAATTTTCCTTTGTGAGTCTGCATCATTCATCTGGCATACACAGAGATAGACAATAGATTATGTAAAGGAAGACTCATGACATTTCATTTGGAAACCCTTCTGGATCCTGTGATGCCATCATGTATACCTTCCTAAAAACCATTTCATCTTCAAAAACTGAAAAGCAATGACAGCTCAGTTTTTCTATATTTGTACAGGTATGTTGTGAAGGTGGGGGTGGCATTTTCATTTGCTATGCCCCTGTTTACTACCTCCTTTGCTGTCACCTTTTTTACCCCATCGCCAGCAGCAGCTGTAGTGCGAAGTCCAATGGATAACAATAAAAACAGAAGAAATTAAGGGAGGAGAAGGAAATGGAAATTGGTGACATGCAGCTTGGTTTTCATTGTCTTCTGTAAAAAATAAGTTGATTTGGCAGCTATTTTAGCATACTTTTCAAACGTAGCAGTAGTTGTATCAGCTCTATGCTGAAGAAATATATTTTTATTTTTTATTTTTTATTTCCATCTCTATGTATATTATACAACAGTCTTTCCCTTATTCATACCATCTAATTTCATAATTTTACAATCATTTTACCTTTATTTACTGTTAGTACTATTACAATCTTCCTTCTTCTATTACCAGTCTCACACTCTCCTCTTCTCTTCTCCCCTAACCCCCTTTCTTCCCCCCTTTAACCATTCATTCTACACACTAGATTCATTTTTAACTTCCTAAAAACTTAATACAGTGATTCATATTTGTTTTTTCTACACCAGTTTATGCTTCTACAGATTGATGATGTACACCAATGGGAAAACAACCCAACAACACAAAAAGAAATGGAAAAAAGTAAACAAACTTTGGAGACAGAGAAACATATACAATGTAATAAATATATATAATAAAGGAAAAGTAAGGAAAGGATGTAGAAAGAGGTTTACACGTTTCTGTAAGAAGTTAAGGGGAGAATTTTCTTCTGAAGAAATATATTTTAGATCTTTGAGTTTTGGTATGGCCTAAATATCATAAAAAAAAAAAGGGGGGGGAAAGGAGTTAGGTATTCACCAAATCTAAAAAGTAACACAATCTGTATGCATATTATCCAAAGTATTTATCTACTACTGAAAATTCTCAAAACAAACCAAATAACATTAGAATTGTAATATCCACAAAAAACCATAAAGTACATAAAATGAGAAATAAGATCCTATGTTCTCTAAGAAAATAATAATAAGTCTCAAATGTCACAAAAAGCCTTGAAGGACAAACCTGTGTTGAGAAACTTGAATGTTCTGTGATTCCACACAGTATAGATTTCAGCCAGATGCATTTCGACCAATGGTCTTCCTCAGTGGCTGCAGTATCTATGCAAGTATCTTATCCACACAAAAAATAAAAACTAATAACAAATCAACATTTTGTAACAATATACATTAAAAATTAAGAATATGATAGTAAAGACAATATATTGCTTACCACTAACACATTTAACAATATGTAGAATGATAAGAGTACAAGGAAATCACCAACTTCTCTCCTGTATTTCAAAGTCTGATACTTGTCTTATGGGTATAGGGGCTTAAATGGCCCTGTGTAACACCTGCTGTTACAAAGAGTATTTGCTAAAGCAGAAAAGCCCTGGGTGAAATGGATCTACTTAACATCTATAGATTCCTACAAAAGGAACCATACAAGTTAACCTTTTCAAATATCCATACAAACCAGATGTAATACCATAATAAATTATTACATAACAATGGCAACAAACACAAATGATTTTTCACAATCAATTCATATAATCAAAATGAGACAGTAGAAAATTGGTTACAATACTTCTTAGGCCTATGCAAACCCACAAAACACAACAAATAGTAAAATGCTCCTAAAGACCATAGCTGTGGGATGATTACATATACAATGACCCCTAGATAACCATCATCCAGTCTATTTCATCATTGAGACCTGAGAGAGTTAAACTACCCAGATGTATCCAATAGGTTTCCCTCCTACTCAGTGTTCTATACCTCAGTGTACTTGGGACAATGATCCGTTCCCAAAGACAACAGATCCCACCTGAACTTAGAAGCGAAGTAGGGTTAGCTCTGGTTAATACTTGGGTGGGAGACTGCCAATTAATACCATGTGCTGCAAGCCATATTTCAGAGGAAGGAACTGGAAAAGCCACCTCTGAGGATTTGCTGCCTACAAAAGCCCTCTGAAATTCATGGGGTCACCAGAAGTCAACAGGCAACTTAAAGGCACATACACACACACACGCCAAAATTTAGAAACATTACCTTTTGGACCATAGCTTCCAGAATGCCCCAGCTAGCAGGACCAAAGTTCAGGCAAGTAGGAGATTCTAGAAGTTATACCTTCATGTATTACATAACATTTACCTTCATTATTCCTTGAAAATGGAAAATGGATCACTGTTCACTGATCACTGCTGACTTGTGATCAGAACAGTCACCATTTTGTGACCAGCCAGATCAGAGTAGAGGGTCAGACTATGTACACACACTTTGTTCAGACATATACTCAGACCACTTGAATGGCCTATTTTACAACATATTTAAATACTTAATACAGTCCAAATTCAATGTATATGTTCCTTTAAACCCTAGAGACAACACAATTTGTCAGCATTCCTGCAGATACACAGGGTCCAAGGAAAGGTGCAGCGGCATGCCATGTTCTAGAATGGAGATCTAATAAAGACATTCTATTGTGATTCTGTCATGGATAAATACAATTAGGCAGTTGCTAAATGCTTACCTGCATCAAAGTCAAGACTGATTCATTTTTTGGCAATTCTTATTTAAATGTGTCATAAATATGACTAGGTGCCAGCAGCCCAAGCAACCAGCCTATAGCTAAATCTGCTCTGAACTGATTAAATTATATCTGCCTGAACTTCCCTGACCATGTAATCACTTAAAGATTTACAGTTTTAGGTCAGGTATTACAGGTTAGATTACAGTTATAATAAGCCTGAGATTGGTGCAGGTGAATATTATAAATGACTGGCATCATTTTAAATCTTTTATCCTAAGCTGTCTGTGGCTAATAAGGTAACCTTGCTCTTTCTTCTAATTTGGACAAGCAAATCAATATATCACCCATACTGAGGCCTGATCCAGACTATCCCTTCACGAGGTAATAATGGGAAACTGAATGGTGAGCTAAACACAATGGAGATGTTCATCAACAGTCACTCCACCACCTTGTCCTGGGGTTAACCATCAAATGGGGAAAAGGTCATTAGCATTAAGGGCTAAATCCAAGCTTAGTTCTACCTAGAACAAACCTGTTGAAATAAATGGGACTTGTTCATCACAAGGAATTTAAGTCCTATCCATTTCAATTGCCTTACTCTATCAGTTGTGCTTCGCATGACCTTTTGTGGAGACAAAAATGGCTCACCTGTTATATTGTTTCACAACAGTAAGACAAAAAGTATGGTGATAACAATGAAGATATATTGCACACAAAGGTCTCCAGTCTCAACCAACAAAGTCTATTGATTTCAGCCAATTACTTAATGCAAGAATGGGAGGGGGGCATGTGGACATATGAATGCTTTACAGAGGGAAGTGTTCTTTGAAGGCATCCTCTGTTTGAAGAGATGTCCTGAACAAATACATTTCAAATAGGATTGACAAGTCAGTGCATTTCTAGGGTCCTGAGATTTCCAGTGGAAGGTTGTCTACACTATTTAAAAAATCCCTCATGCATTTAAAATTGATGGCAATCCAGCCATACAACGTTTTATCCTATTTGCAGTGGTTGCTGAGTTTTAAGGTGCCTGAGGCATTTAATCTGCAGAAACAAAGATCTCAATTTTCTCCAGATTTGCCAGGAAAATTCAGATGAGCAGATGTGTGGCTAGTGGATGTACATTGGCAGCGGAGAGAGGAACTTGTAGAGACTGGCCTGAGGCAGAAAAGGACCATCGGTCACATAATCATTCCCACCAAGAAATAATGATTCTCAACAGACTCTTGAGAGTTCGAGCACCTAGGTCTCCATTTTAAAAATGCATTTGTGCTTATAACTAAATATCAGTATATCTGTTTCTTTGTATCTGCAGAAATGTGCATGTTTGTATGCTTGACAGACCGGGGGGGGGGGGGGGGGGGGGGGGGGGGGAATAAAGCAACCATGGATGTGTGGCCAAAAATGATTTGGGGAAATGGGTTTGTGCACTACCATTTTACTATGAAGCAACTTTGGAATGGGAGAACATGTGGCCACTTAAGATTAATTTGTTGCAATTTGCTTCAGTGTCCTTCAAATAGTGTAGACAAGTCAAGGGCCACTGTGAATATGGAAAACCCATGGCCACCCCAGCTTTTATGGTGACTTGCCCTGGATCTTCATTAGGTCATTAGCATGATACATTAAACACCACCACAGTTGTTTGGAGAATGACATTTTAAAAAGTATAACGAAAGGGAATGTACACATAGACACACTTTTTGAAAGATCATGCTTTTGCTTTGAGTTTCCTCCTCCTTGTCTTGAGAGCTGGAGAATGTCCAGATCCTGAGATCTGAGAACTTTAGATGAAAACATAAAGAACTAAAAGGAGGGGAATAAGTACTGCATTTCTGGTGAAATACACTTGTCCCTCCATATTTGCTAAGGCACAGGACCCCTATGAATGTGGAAAAACTGCAAATAACAAAAACACTGTTTTTACCTGAAAGAACCCCTCTCTAGGAATCTCTAGCACCTCCAGTACAACTCTGTGGTCAACATCTGCCAGACATTGGCCATAGAATTGTGCTGGAGGGGCTACAAATGCCTAATGGAATGTTCTCTCCAGGAATCTCTAGGTCCTTCAGTGTGACTTTTGGTTCAGGTTGACCATAGAGTTGCTAGTGTTAGGTTTAGATGGGATATAGAGTCAATGTTAAAATGTTGAAA
>CM034701.1:358896585-358908891 GCA_020142125.1 Phrynosoma platyrhinos
CCACTTTATTTTCGCTTTCTGGCCCACGTGTGATAACGTCCATAGTCGAGATCTGGTATAGTAGATTTCTCTGCTATTGATTTCAATGTGAGGTCTACTATTTTTGTAGTTGGAAAACGAGCAATAAAATAAAATAAAATAAAATAAAATAATGGCATGTCCACCTTCTGCTCTGGCTACTGTAAACCAACAAAACTAGAGATAGTAGATCATCCACCAGAGAACTCCTATACTCATGCTGTTGCACAAAGTATTTCTCTATCCAACTGTTTGTTTTGTGCCTCCAAGTCATTTTTTACTAAGGTGAACCTATCATAGGGTTTTCTTGGCTAATTTCTTCACAGGAAGTGTGCCATTGACACCCTCTAATGCTGAGAGAATGTGACTTGCCCAAGGTTACCCAGTGGGTTTTTATGCTCAAGCAGGGATTTGAACCCTGGTCTTCAGAGTTATAATCCAATGCTCAAACCACTACACCACGCTGCCCCTCAAATCAGTGAGAAGTATGCCTTGATGTAGGTTGGAACTGTGTTTGTAGAATCAGGTACTCTAGCCCAGGGATTTTCTGTATGGTGTAAATGGTGAAATGGGAAGAGAGAAGGAGGCAAAAATGAAACAATTCAGAGATCAGTCTTGGCCTAATTGAGGAATTTTAATTCCCTTTGATTCCAAAGCAAACACCTAATTATAGTGAACAACTAAATTATTCTCTAAATTGAAACATATCCAATGTTTGCATCCTCATCCTTCTATTTATTTTGATTATCTTTCTTCTGAAAACTTCAACAAAGACTTTTTAACACACAATTCCTTAGAAGTAAGTTTTATTAATTTCATTGGAATTTATATCCAGATCAGTGTGGTTGAGAAAAGACCCTGAAGTGAATGGAAAACAAGAAATACATTTCTGTGGCATACAGGGCAAAATGTGACATATTTAAGCATATGGTAGGTTATTTAAACATAGGTGTAGAAGTGGTTTGCTTGGTTTATTTTTAAATGTATTACGATAGAAGACATGGAAAAAGTGGACCGTCTTTAACAGTGTGGTGCAGCAATTTGAGTGTTGGACTAGGACTCTGGAGATCAGGGTTCAAATCCTCACTCAGCCATGGAAACCCACTGGGTAACCTTGGGCAAGTAACACTTTCTCAGTCTCAGGAGGCAGTAAAGGCAAACCTCCTCTGAAGAAATCTTGCCCAGAAAACTCCATGATAGGTTTGCCTCAGGGTCACCATAAGCTGAAAATGACTTGAAGGCACACATCAACAACCACATAAATCTAGGTCCAAAACCCACGGCAGGAATAATCCAATTTGAGACCGCTTTAACTGCCCTGGTTCAATGCTAGGGAATTCTGGGAACTGTAGTTTTTTGAAACATTTAGCATTTTCTATCAGAGTGCTCTGATGTCACTATAAACTACATTCCCAGGATTCCCTAGGCCAGTGTGCCATGTGTTTTGAACCGTAGTTTTCTAGCTGATAGTGGTGGGATGCAATATATATATATAGAGAGAGAGAGAGAGAGAGAGAGAGAAAGAGAGAGAGAGATTATATCTATGATCTCCCTCTCATGATACCTGCAAAGTAGTTTTTAAATCCAATTTTCCAATAAAGGTAGTGATGAAAAACTGAAAACTTTATCATAGCCCTCGGAGTGATAGCTAATATCAAAGTCTCTCCTAACATCATTGTGTATCCTATACCCTACAATGAACCTCAATGAAGGTGGTGATGATTATTGATTCAGCAGCCTTTTAGTGGATCCTTCAGAGCCAATAGGGTGTGTTGGGCAAATGTGTACTTAGGGACTCTTAAATATATCTTATTAATGACTCAACAGACCATAACAGCTAAGAAAGAGATGTTACAGTTCATGGTGTAAATCCTTCTTAGTTTTCCAATAATTGATCATTATGTCAGACTGCTTTGTGACTGCACTCAACTGATGTGCTACAGCCAGATAGCACATTTTGTCCCTATTTGGCATGTTTAACATCTTTCATTTTAATTTTGGTTTGCATATTTAAATTTCCCCCCAGCTTATTATGAGTTTCAGCAATGTTTATATTCTCTGTTTTAAAGAAGCATGTAAAACAAATGATCTTTACAACAAGGGAAGAGAGAATTTATAATAGAGTTACCCTGAATGTGTGCATGCTAGTTTTGATTTAGGCAGAGTTTAATTTTTCCCCTCTGGGAATAGCACCCAACTAATTTGTGGAAACTATAAATATATATATTACCATCAATTGTTTCTTTTAGTTCTGACTTTTTCAGCACCACTTTATGTCCTGTTCCCCCATCCTCCAGCTTCCTAGATTCAGTGATGATCCCAACCAGTCAGGTATCCCACAGTAAACAATGCTATTTCTAACATGATGGCATCAATGAATATCGTTTAAGATCAGAATTGGCTGCAGAATCACATTGCTAGGGACAAATCATAGCTATTGAAAGTGATTTTGATAAAATAAATTTATATGTCTGGTAAACAAATAAATGCAAAAACAAAATCTACCCCTAAAAGAAGGTATTTTATATTACCATTGAAAACATAAAGCCAAAAGTGGTTAATTTTGTGTCAGCCCAAATTTTAATCAGAATTCCTGATCTATCTTGCATTTTATATTCTGCACTCTCCTAAGACCTATCATGCCATATGTCAGCCTACAACTATTATTTTATATGCATATCTGTGCTCAATCCACAAAAAATGCAATGTGAGTTTTTACTAAGATTATAGACAGCCTATTCCCCACTCCACACTTCCAAGTCAAACTATACTTTATTTCCTTGATTAGTTACATCACTAGTTTTACATTTCATCCTCGCTCCTTTTCATTGATCCCATTTAGACTTGTCTTTGTTATTTTGAAAAAAAGAAGTTTGAACTTCAGCTGCTGTTATGCCTTGCCTAAGGAGCACACAAAGGTTTAGATTGCATCTTTTCAATGCATTATGGCACCGCAGCCTAAAGCCATTACTTGTTTTTAACTGGCAACCTGCCTGTACGAATGGAGGAAGCAGATTGCCTCTTTGCTGAACACTTAGACAAGGTACTGATTTAACAACAGTGGACAAGCAGCTGGAAGCTGTGCTGTCAGCCTGTCACACACTGACAAATCTGTTGTTCATATTCAGGCAGGATGTTACAGTTAGATTGCCATACATACCACCCATCTACTACGGACATGCAAGGAGTAGCCATTTCTCCTGCATAACCAGGGACAAGAAAGACACTCTGCATGGTACAGGCTTCTGAAGGGATCTAAACAACAACAACAACAACAACAACAACAAAAATTGTGTGCACAAAAATTGTGAAGTAGTCTTCTTCAATGTGAACAGAAAGCAGTCCAAATGATGCCATTGCTCCAGGCTTCGCACTGGCTAGAGGAGAAAAAAGGTTTCACTTGCTCTATCTTCTTCTCCAATCACTTCTTTTCCAATCTCCCAATGTTTCTGTTTGTAACATTTTCACCTCACAAGTTATGTAGGGCAGGTTCATACACTGACAAGGCTCCAGTGCTGTGGACAATTAGATTATTGCTCAACATACACAAAGAAAAACAACAGCAAGAACATCTTGAAAGAATCCACCAAACACAGGACACTTTAGCCATTACATGGGGAAGGCTTCAGTGGGTCTATGGTGCAGGGAATGGTAAATGGCTCGGAATAGCAATAGTTTTGCATGTAGAGCTCCTATGTTGTTGTTGTTGTGTGCCTATAGCAGAAGGCAAAAAATTCCCAATGGCACTAGCCATTCTAGCTTGGGAAAAGGTCCAAAACTGGAGTGTTTCATATGAGGTCTCATTCTTTTATTGTACGTACTTCCTGAAAAAGATCATAGATACTACTTGATTCGATTTTTTAACATTGCTATTTATAGCAACACCTCATTTTATACCTTAAAAACAATTACTACAATCCTCTTGGGGCATTATTCTTGCATAACTCTAGGGTACATTGGTGGTTGTACTTTTCATACACTTGAGTAAGGAAACGTCCACCACCCCCTTACGCAATCAGTTTCTCCTTTGTCCAGTTTCTCCTTTGCAACAAACCCATTTCAGGAACAACTCTGCCCCCAACTCATGCCCAAGAATAGACACTGAACAGTAACTAGAATGGGTGCAGAAAATTGTCAGTGAAAGTGTATAATATTCATGGACTGCAGATCCCATAATGGCTCACCAGTGGCTAGGGTTAATGGGAATTGCAACCCAACAACATTTGTCAGGACAGTTTCCTATTTGTAGTCTACTGAATGATGGTACCAGTAGTCTGTGGGCCATTTTCCATGCAGATACAGATGCAGATGAATCTTCCCATCTGTATAAATTATTTTCAAATACTTTGGAATGGTGGAGGCCATTATCAATGGCACCTACATGCTACAGCAATAGCAAGTACATTTCTATACCACTGATCAGTGCATTTAAGCACTCTCTAAGCAGTTTACAATGTGTAAACTAATTCTCCCCAACAAGCTGGGTATTCATTTTAGCAACCGTGGAAGGATGCCAGGCTGAGATGACCCTGAGCCCCTGGCTGGTATTGAACTCACAACCTTGTGTTTTGTGAGTGAGTGGCTGCAGTACAGGCACTTAACCACTGCATCACCAGGGCTCATGCTGATGTAAGTTGTTAAATTCCTTCCTTGAAAAGAAGTTTACTCACTCATCATACACCTTAGTTGGAGGATGTTCAGTGAAGAACAAACAAGCATAAAACTGTATAGTAAAAATAAACTTTAAAAATCTGAGGATGAGAGCCAGATCTACTGTTCCCCTTTCCATTCCTCCATAGTGCTGTCATAACAGGCATTTCTGTTGATTGTTATTAATCTTTTATTGTAAAGTCCTTTTTAAATTTAAATATTGCTTAATTGATGATTGTTTAATAATTTTTTAAGGGGAGGGAGGCTTGGGTTTGGGATTGATTTTATTGTATTGTATTTTATGTTGGTAGCCACCCCGTTTGCTATGCAGAGGGGCAAGGTATAAATAAATGTTGTTATTATTATTATTATTATTATTATTATTATTAATTAAAACCTAATACAGAGATGACTTAAAATTAAACCATATTTTCTCATTAGGCCAACCATACTTTTAGGCAGAGTTGCTGCAGAAAAGGACTGGTAGTTTCATGGCTGTACTTCCTAAACTCTCCAGCTATTTTCTTCTGATAGGAACTGGTTTCCTCTGATAGGAACCTGAACTGTGTATATTTCACAATCATGCCTCCTAAGTTACAGCTGATCCAGACTGGCCGTTTGGGGTGGTAGAGAGCCGCCCTGGGAAGTGGCGGATTGGGGCCACGGCAACCCCATGCCATGGCCCCTATCTTCCCTTTTGCTGTCCTGAAAAGAGCGGCAAAATGCCACTCCTTTTAAGGGTGGCAAAAGACTTCCTTAAGAGCCAGCACTGAGGATCTTCAGCGCCCTTTTGGTGCAGCATGCTTAAACGCTATGCTGGAAGGGTGTCCTGGTGCTGCGCATCATGCATATGGCTGTGCAGTGTCAGGATACTGTTGGGGTGGA
This sequence comes from Phrynosoma platyrhinos, assembly GCA_020142125.1. Classification (NCBI taxonomy): domain Eukaryota; kingdom Metazoa; phylum Chordata; class Lepidosauria; order Squamata; family Phrynosomatidae; genus Phrynosoma; species Phrynosoma platyrhinos. The sequence continues at coordinate 358,902,139 of CM034701.1, forward strand.
GTTGGGGTGGCTGGCTTGTGGCTGTCCCTCCCCAACTCTACACCCAGTCTGCTGCCTCCAGTGAGTGATGGATACCCATCTTCAAGTAAGGTGCAACTGCTTGTAGAAGCAGCTTCTGTGTATGGCCTGGCTAGAAGGACTTCATCTTGTCCTCTTCCACAGGAAGCAACATATCTTGGCCTGGAGCTGCACTGATACTACCAGACAATTCCTACCAGTCATAGGGGGGAAGCAGAAGGGCAGCACGGGGCCGTCCCAGGAAGCTGCGCCATGGGGCCGAGGTATCCGCACACCTCAGCCCCGCGGCGCAGCTTCGCCGCTCCTTCCACAAATCGCCGGAGGTGTGCCAGAAAAGGCTGCCGGCACACCTTCGGCAACTCTTCCGCTGTAGCATGTACAGATGCTGCAGCAAGAGGTCATCCTCAGAGCGCCAGCCATGCAGAGGGCCGGCTGCTCCGAGGATGTTTTGGGGAAGGGGTTGGGGTGCCCAGCGTGTGGCTGCCCCTCCCCTTCCTTGCTCTGCAGACTGCACTTTGCGCCGTCTGCTTAGCCCCACAGGCTTTAACCTCCCCCAGTATTTGGCAGCTCAGCTAGCCTAGTATGTACCAGGAATTTAAGAACTACAGGTGAAGAATTATTGGCAGTTCCACCATCATCTATGGCTCTATCAAGGCTTTGAGCTTTTCATGGTCTGGCTCTGCATTTGTGGAATTGTCTTCCTTTGCATTTTTGCCTGGAGGAGGACCTTGCTCATTTTTATAAAGCTCTGAAGACTTTCCTCTTTGATTCACTGGATTAAGCTGCTGATAGTATCTAAGGTGGATGAGATGGGTAGTGACTGATAAGGATTTTGATTTTAGTATATTATACTGTTGTGCTTTATTGTATTGCTCTTGATTATATATTTCTGATGTTCTGCCCTTTTGTGAAAAGGGAAACAACAGGCCTTGCACACTACCACAAGGGACCACATGGAGGCTTTTAAATACGACAACTCCCATAAGCCAATTGGATCCTTATATTGCCATTTTAAGTATCACAATGATCTCTTCTGATTCTGACTCTGAATGTATAAAATTAAAATTACTTTCTAATCAGATGGACAAAAATCTTGTTAAAATTTACATCAATAAAAATGAGAAACAAAGGTCCCTTCTTTCAGTATTTTTAAAGGAAGAAAAGCCACAATCCTTTCTGACCCCTTTTGCCCTGATGTTCTCCTTCAGGGTCTCTCTGCTTTTGTATACAATAATAAGATCATTTTCCATCTTCATAAAATAGCTTGTGTTCTCTGCTGAGCACTGAGCTCACTATGCATTTTGATTGACAGAAAGATTACCTAATAAACCTTCACCACAAACTAATTAATCACTTTGAAAACAACACTAAATTGGCAAGCATTAAAAAGCAAAAGAGCTGGGTGTTGGAAGACCATTTTCAAATGACCTTAGTTAAAAGCCAAGTACAGCCTAGTGAGAGAAAAAAAATACCAATAATACTTCACCTCTAATAAGCCACCTTCTTTCCGAGATTTGCTTGTTCAAACAAGGAAAGGATGACTGTGAAGTAAAAACCCTCCATATATTGTTTTCTGTCTACATCATCTCTCTTTAGTGAAAGGGATGGTAAGATTAACAACTAGCCTAAAAGACAAATAGTGCAAATTGAGTCCACTTTTAGGGTTAGGGTTAGTGCTAGGGAATCATGGGAATTTTTTTTCTGAGACATTGAGCCTTCTCTGTCAGAGAGCTCTGGTGCCATAATAAAATACAGTTCCCACTAACCCTAATCCTAAAAGTGGACTCAATTTGCACTATTTCTGGCAGTCTGCAACCCCCCTAAGGCACATGAACAGGTCTAAAGAAAAAAGAAGGGAGGAATGGGACCAACTCCCTCCCAAAGGTTGCCAACTTTTCAACCAGCCACTATAGCTTTGCTTTTAATAGTAGCTTGATATGAAGCTATTAGCAGGTATTCATGGGTGCATCCACACTGTAGAAATAATGCAGTTGGACACCACTTTAACTGCTATGGCTCCATCCTACAGAATCTTGGGAATTGTAGTTTTGTGAATCACCAGCATTATTAAGCAGAAAAAGCTAAAGACCTTGTAAACCTACAAATCCTAGGATTCCATAGCACAGAGCTACATCACTTAAAGTGGTGTCAAACTGCATTATTTCTACAGTGTAGGTACACCCTATGGACGTTATCACACAGGAAAAATCTGTTGGTTAATCCACACAAATCCCAAACAAAAACTGAATTTGTGCCTCACGACGTCGCACAGAAACCGGTCAGAAACTGGACAGAAACTGGTATTATCCGAGATCTTTTTAATTTTGGGAGTTTAGAGGAAATGCATTTGCGAAATTACAGTAATTTCACATTTACTGTAATGTGAAAAGCAAATACGCATGGACAATTCTCTTTTAAAACCTGGAGGAGGGCTAAGAGGAAGAGGAGGAGGGGCCTCTAGGGAGGGAGAGTCCCGGGCTCCTGCCATGGAGGGAAGGCAAGGCAAGGCAAGGAGAGGGAAGTTTGGGATGGAGGAGAAGTTTGGCATTTGGGATGGAGGGAAAAGGAGGAGAAAGAAGGCTTCCCTCGCAGCAGCTGTGGGTGGATGTGGGTGCAAGTGTGGGGTGTGCTTGTGGAGCAACTTGGAGATCCATCTCACCATGATGTTCTGCCCTGCAGGTCCTACAAAGTGGAGAGGCTTATGGGGGGGGGATGTGAGCTACCTCCAGTTTCCCCCTCTCCTGGGCATCATCCAAGGCTCTGGCTCTCCCCAGGGAACACCCAGCCCTTCCTTCCTTCCCTTTCCTTCTTCTCCTCCTCTTTCCCTGCCAGCTCTGCCTGTAATCCTACCCTCCTTGCTCATCTCCCCAGCAGCTGACAGCCTCCAGTGCCAGGAAAGGAGAGAGAGAAAAGGGAGGCTGAGCCATCTCAATCCCTCCCTTGCCTTGGCTTGCCTTGCCTTGCCTTTCCAGCCTCCTTCTCCTCCTCCTCTGCTCTCTTGAGAGGTCCTGACCCCAACAGAAGGGGGTTAGGACCTGTGCAGGAGGACATGACCCCAAATGTAGGACAGTCTGACATTTCCTCCTGGGAAATGCAGGACCCACCGTGGAAAAAGGAGGAGTTTGGTCACGAAACATACCCATTTCCAGTACATGTACGGGTTCTTTTCACTTGTGTATGAAAGTTAAAACATCTTTTTTTTCTTTTAACTTAATTCCGTTATTACTGTAATTACGTGTGAAAAGCTTTCATGCAATTAAGCTCTTTTTGCACTTTCTTTTCAGGATGCTTCATTTCCACTTTATTATCTCTTTAACAATGAAACTGGCCCACATGTGATAACGTCCTATGTCTGAACCCATAGGGTGTAAAGTTTCACCTACTAACTCTCATAAAGCAAGTATTAATGACACAAGAGCAAGCCAGACCACTCTTTTCTGATCAATAGGTAACCCTATTTTTAGGTCCCTGCTTGCGCCCACTTTTGGGTCACCCCTTAAAGGTTTACCTTATGTAATTGGCAAATACAAATTAAACTGCACAGATTTAGCTCCTGGTACTGTCTAGCTTTGTTTCAAAGCAAGTCTACATTCAATTCGACCTACTCTGAAATAATTGTGCATAGGATTTTTCAAAAGCCAATATGATGCCTTTTACTAAGACACAGTGTGTTCAGTGAAACATTCTCCCATGTTGCATAATATCAGTTGACTACACAATGCTCTGTCTATCTGCTCAGAAGTAAACCCCATTAGGTTCAATGAAACTAATTTCTAAACACATGGAATCACAATCTTATAGACTGCAGTGACAGTGAATGCTCCTTTTCTTCCATTTCTTGTTTTAATTCCATGAATCTAGAAAGTATCTGTTTTTAAAAATGCTGTCCACTTGCTGTTTGGGTAATGAATATCATAATATTTTCAGAAATGCAATGTTGTACACTTGCATGGTAAACAAATGCTGCATAACGTTGACCTAAAAAAAATGAGACTGTGGGTGTTTCCACACTGCAGAAATAAAGCAGTCTAACACCACTTTAACTGGCATGATTTATCTTACAGAATCCTAGGATTTGTAGTTTGGTGAGGCACCAGGGCTGTCTGATGGGCTAGGCTAAATAAGCCACTAAACTCCAAATCCCAGGATAGAGCCATGACAGTTAAAGTGGTGTTAATCCATTTATTTCTGTATTAATTCATATGGAAGTATGGAAGACTGACAATATGGAAGAACTGCAAGGCCTTTCAGATATTGTTGGCCTCCAGTTCCCATCAGTTCAGCCCAGGATGGCCAATGGGCAGTGATAATAGGAGCAGCAGCCCAGGAACATTTGGAGAACCACAAGTTTCCCATGCCAATGTTATTTTTGATGTAAAGAAGGTTATAAATGTGACCCTGGAAATTATAGGCCAATTAGCCTTCTTAACATCATAAGCAAAATATATGCACTACACCTACTGGACAAGCTTCAAGACTGGCTTGAAGAAGAGGAAATCATCAGGGAGGAACAGTCTGGTTTCAGGAAGAGCCAATCTGCCATTGACCATGCATTAATCCTTAAACACCTCTCTGAGAAATATGTCACTTCAGTTAAGGGAACACTTTTTACTGCCTTTATAATCTGCATTCGAGCTCATCCCAAGAGATAAACTCTGGAAAAAGTTCAAGGCCACTAACATTGATAAACAACTATTAATCTTAATTTGTAAACTACATGAGAATTCTTGTGTGGTGATACAATGTAACAACCAGGGTAATACGATGAGACCCATCCCCTCATCTAATGATGTAAGACAAAGATGCATTTCAGCACCCACCCTCTTTAATTTCTACATCAATTCTATGATTTCATCCTTTTCAGAAATACCATCACACCCTCCGATGTTGTCAAATAGATCTCTGTCAATACTCGCCTATGCAGATGATGTGGTACTCATGTCTCTCACAAGAGTAGGCCTGAATAGACTTCTTAGAGCCCTGGCAATCCACTGTACAAACAACACATTAAAAATCAACTATAATAAGACCAAAGTTATGTTTTTTTCTAAATGTCATTCACAATATAAGTGGACTCTAGATAACAACTGTATAGAGCAGGTGTCTTCTTATAAATATCTAGATATTACATTCCATGATAAGGGAACCACCAAACTACATCAAAAGAATGTTGTAGTGAACACCCAAAGAAGCTTTATGTTTGTTCTTTTACAACAAAAGAGGTCAGTATATTCCAGCAGTTCTTCAGGTTTTTGTTGCCAAGATTCTAGCACAACTCTGAGGTTTGTAAAGAAGACTATATGAGATGCAATGGCTCAAGTGGTTCAGATGCTGACTCTGTTGGTTGCAAGATTAGCAGGTTGGCAGTTCGAGGCCCAGGTGCCACATGATGGGGTGAGCTCCTGTCACTAGTCCTAGCTTCTGCCAACCTAGCAGTTTGAAAGCATGCTAACGCAAATAGATAAATAGGTACCACTTCTCAGTGGGAAGATAAACAGTGTACTGTGCAATCATGCTGGCCACATGATCACAGAGTAGTCTCTGACAATGCTGGCTGTTCAGCTTAATAACAGAGATGAGCACTGCCCCCTACAGTTGGACACAACTTGACAACCTTGTCAACAGGAAATACCTTTACCTAAAAAAGATTATACACCTTCTGCAGCCTCTTTCCTCATTAATTCTTCTTGTGATCATTCCACCAGCATTGTGTTTCAAAATGGTGGCTTCTTTGTAGCTTACCATGTGGAGATGCATGTGTGCAGCATAGAACAAGGAGGGATCTTCTAGCAATCCTTGACAAGCTGTGACTCACAATCTTCTCATCCATCCCTACAGTATAAGCTAGTGAGCAGCAGCCATGATTTTCTTTTTACAATTTTCAACAACATATTCTCTAAATTTCATCAATACTGCCTATTTCTGTTCTGCTTTTAGCCTGTGCAGGTTTTCCTGAGAGCCAGTGTGGTGTAGTGGTTTAAGTATTGAGCTACAACTCTGGAGACCAGGGTTTGATTCCCCCTTCGGCCATGAAACCAACTGGTTGACCTTGGGCAAGTCACATGCTCTGAACCTCAGGGGATGGCAATGGCAAACCTCTTCTGAACAAATCTTCTCAAGAAAACTCCATGATAGGCTTGTATTAGGGCCATCATAAATTGGCAATGACTTGAAGGCACACAACAACAACAAGAACAACACCAAGGTTTTCCTACTTGCTTTTGTCTCACCCCTAATTTATGGTTACACAGAGAGAACTTGTCAATAGAGGTCAGAGGGGTGGCTCAGATCCTCTGTTCAAATCTCCATGAAGTGGTCTCTCGGGCTAACCTACCTCACAAGAATGTTTTCATATACTCCTACACTTTGGCAGGAACAGGTCCAATTAACCATCTGTCTTCCCATGATTTCAGCTGCCTTTATGTTTCCTTTTCCTTCTCCCACTTTCTTTCACCCTCTGGTTACTTTAATTGCTGCCAACTGAGTTCAAAGTGCAAAAATGCATTCAATGAACTCAGCAGGGAGGGGGAGAGGAAAGGAGGGAGTGGAATCAGCAGGCTCAGGCAAAAACAAACTGCTGCAGCCTCTTCTAGACTGTGTGTTCTTCCTCATTAATACCTTTTTGCCATCTTGCCCATTCCCTGATGTTGCCTAGCCACACATGTCCTGGTTTTCATCTGTGAAATATTGGAGGGTATAATAATAATAATAATAATAATAATAATAATAATAATA
>CM034701.1:358908991-358919308 GCA_020142125.1 Phrynosoma platyrhinos
ATTGCAAAGGAGCAGGTTGAGGGTCAGTGGAATGATTGGAATGCTCTCTAAGTTATCCTGGTAAACAGAGCCAACGGAAGGAGGGATAGATATCAAACATCGATCCCCCCTTCTTTTGTGTGTTTTGGTGGGGGAACCAAACTTGAATACTGCCTAGTGCACCTTGAAGGAATGGAAGGGTATAGATGCAATTTAAGATAATGTTGCACAAGTTGTATATGGAATTGCAATATGTTTGAATACCCTCTGCCACACACAAATCTAGAGCATGGAAGAGGTAGGGTTTTTTGTAGAATTTTCTTCTAAAACTACAGTTCATAGACTCCTCCATCTAAGTGATTGTGCTGGCTGGGGAATTGGAAGAACTGTAGTGTGAAAAGTGACTTTTTTTTACATTCTGCTCAAATCACAGACTGCCCATTTGGCAGGTACTGCAGTAGCATCACTTGTGTGATCTTTTTAAAAAAATGGTCAGTCCACTGCTCTCCCATTTACTTATTGATGCCCCCTACAGCTCTCCAGCCTACAATACCATTGTTTTCTTTCCTTTCATTTATTTTTGCTGCTCAGCCTAGAAAGAAGGGAGAGATATTATTTATTGTGTGCCTGTTGAAAATGAAAGGCTTTTACATTTTAATGAGCACTAAATAGGAGCGAGGAAATATTGTTCATTAGCTGTAATCTGTGGAATTGCTTGAGCGAACTTCCTTTAGAGGCCGCTTTAAACGGTTCACTCAAGTAAAGCAGTTTGTATGGTAATTAAGGGAGCATTTTTCTGTCAACATCTGTGCTACTATTTATAACGCTGAAGGTATCTTATTACTCCACCAGAGAAGCATTAAGGGAGGAAGGTTTGGCCAAAGGGAGTTTATATTCTCTCCCTTTCTTTCCCTTTCTAAATATTATTTCATATTTCTTCTTGCATCACTCCTCCCTTTCTTGTCCCTTTTTCTACAGTAATTCCCAGGTTGGGAGCAAAGAAAAATTGGCCCACTACTTCCTGATCAAACAACACCATCATTCTGATATCTTTTCATTAATCATTGACTTTGCTCAGCAACCAGGCAGACAGATCCAGGATGCTTAGCAAAATCCAAATCTATCAGGCATTAACATACCAGTTCTCTTTTCATTCTCTAATAAATGCAAAGAAACCAGGGGCTAAATATACCCCAGGTTTCCTTGCTGTTTCTTAGGAAATTAATTGTATTTAAACAATCCACAGCTAAGATCCTTTCTCAATGCTATGTAATGTACATCTTTACATGAGGAAATACATGTTGATTGTCTTTGTGTGGAAGGGCAACATTGTGCAAATGCATGTGCAACTGATTGTTGTGGTTGCTGTTGTTTTTAATATCCGAGCTTTTTCCAAGGTTGGGACTCAAAGTGACTTAACATAGTTAAAACAAAGATAGCTAAAAATTCACAGCATGAAAAAGTTAAAACACAATAAACCATTATAAAATTTTGAAGCCAGTTAAAACAAATTAAACAAAACAACAAATAAGGATCTAGGAGTAGACTACTAACTGAACATGAGTCAGCAGTGTGATGCGGAAGCTAAAAAAGCCAACACAATTCTAGGCTGCATTGCTAGAAGTATAGTGTTAGATGGAGGGAAATAATAGTGCCATTTTATTCTGCTTTGGACAGACTATGGTCCAAAACACACTGCAGAAATAATCCTGTTTGAGACTGCATTAACTACCCTGACACCTTGCTAGGGAATCCTGGGAACTGTAGTACATTCTGGCACCAGAACTCTCTACAGAGAAGGCTAAATGTCTTACAAAACTACAGTTCCCAGACTTCTGTAGCATTAAATCAAAGCAGTTAAAGTGATCTCAAACTGGATTATTTCTGCAGTGTGTTTTGGAGCTACATCTGGAATGCTATGCCCAGTTTGGGGCACTATTATCCAAGACGAATGTTGAGAAGCTGGAGTATGTCCTAAGGAGGGTGACCAAAATGGTGAAAAGTTTGGAATTCCCACCCAAGGAGGAGCGGCTTAAGGAGCTGGGTATGTTTAGCCTGGAAAAGTGAAGGTTAAAAGGTGCTGTGATAGACATGTTCAAATATTTGAAAGGAAGTCCTGTTGAAGAAGGATTAAAGTTATTTTCTGCTGCTCTAGAGACTAGAGCATGGAGCAATGCATTCAAACTACAGGAAAAGAGATTCCACCTGAACATTAGGAAGAACTTCCTGACAGTAAGAGCTGTTTGATAGTGGGACAAGCTCTCTCGGAGAGTGGTGAGGTTTCTTTGGAGGTTTTTAAACAGAGGTGGATGGCCATCTGTTGGGGTGCTTTGATTGTGTCTTCCTGCATGGCAGGGGACAGGAATGGATGACCCTTGAGGTCTCTTCCAACTCTACGATTCTATGAAACAAAAGTCCTTACATTATGTAAGACCTGCTTCCTCTGAAAAATTGATTCTCAAAGGCCTGCCAGAATAAAAAAGAGTATTCCTGCCTTGGAAGGATAATAAATAGTGCCAGTCCAGCTCTCTGGGAAGGGAATTCCAGAGTCTGGGAGCAACAACTGAGAAAACCCTCTCCCATGTTCCCACCAAATGTACCTGTGAGGATAGTAGGGTAGATAACATTGCAACTGAAGGAGTACTGCTACTATTTTCACCGGGGCAAACAGATAAACTTGAGGATGTGTTGTTCTGCATACACAGCTCTGTTGCCATGACCTTAAACTGAATATAATCATTGTGCTTTGGTCAAAAATGTCAACTGCCTTCAGAAGGGAATTTATGCATGTGTGTGATCTCAAGAGGATTCTGGACCTTGTCTTTTGTAGTCAACAACTTTGGACTCAACTGCTCACCCCTTTTGTTGAACTAGAATAAGTAGCTGTCAAATCTAGAGATCTTGTAAAAAGAAAAAAAAAACTCTCACAAATCACATTTCTCTGTTTTGCTATTATCACCAGCATTTTCATGGTTTCTTTTATAATTTTGGATATCTGTATAAGAGCCTGTGTAGTGTAGTGTAGTGTAGTGGTTTGAATCTCCCTCAGACATGGAAACTCACTGGGTAACCTTGGTAAGTTATTGTTAAGACCAGAAAGATAAGCCAAACTATGCCCACCTTCCTGGGCAGTTGGTAACTCAGGAGTAGAACTTGGAAAAACATCCTTGGACATTCCTGATGAAATTTCAGAACCCTCACTGGCAATGATTGCAAGTGATCCTCCTACATAGAACGTTATTTTTCTTCCATGGCTAGAAGAGCAGAATCAGAGATGAAAAATAGGAGTAGTTTTTAAACTTGCTTGATTTATTCAGACTGAAAATTAGACTCATATAGAACTGAGAACCACAGAGTTGGAAGGAAACTCAAGGTCCACCAACCCCCTGCCAGTATAGGAATCCACAACTAAAGCATCCATGAGAGAGAGGTGACCATCTAACCTCCAATAAAAGGTAGTCCATACTTTCTAGTTTAAGATAACTCTTACTGTGAGGAAAAACTTAAATTATCGAGGTAAGGGTAAAATGAACAGCTTGCGGTTTACCTCCACAGCAAAACACATTATTCACATCAAATAACATTTTCATACTCTTCGACAGTTCAAAGGTGAAAATCAGGACATGTGGTCAAGCAACATAAGTGAGTTGGTCAGGATGGAAAAATTATTAATAAGGAAGAACAAGTTAGGAGAGGTGGTAGCAATTTGCTTTGCCCTGAGTCTACTGGGAAGGATAAGATTCTGCCGTCTCCTGCTCTCTTCCCTCACTGATTTAACTGCATGCAAACTACTTATTAGTTTGCAGTGATTGAGGTGACCTGTGGACAAAGAAAGAAAGTGGGAGGAGAAGAAACTGGGACATTTTAAAAGACTAAAAAAGTGGGATGGCAGAGGATTAATTGGGACTGTCCCTGGCAAATCAGGGCAGTTGGAGGGTATGTACCTTAGCATTTCCTTATTCTTGCCAGATGGGAAGCTGAGGCTAGAAGATATAACTAAGATTTGTCTAGGACTGATCTGGCAAAGGAATCTTACAGTGATGGGAAACATTTCTTTATATCCCCACCATCACCACACACACCTTGCTTCCCCTAGTTGCAGATTTTCTAATATTTTGTCTATCTGCCTGTGCAGTAATAAAATCCCACAACAAGATTCAAAATCCTTTGGGGTGGAAGAGTTTGCAGCATGCCTAAACATAACAGGCATAATAATCATTTCCTGCCATTGGCTTACTTCTTTATTAGAGAGATGACTTATTTCAATATCTGAGCAATCCACTTCACTCATGCACAAATGCACAGAGACACAAAGGCAATTCATCAGAATTTCTTTTAAAATCAGCTGTGTTTCGAAGGGGTCTTTTAAACTTGCTTGTTATTCCTTACTGATAATGCAGCATTGCCATACTGCACAAGCACATGGCGGGGCATATTTGAGTGGTTCATTAATACCCATTGTGTATGTGCAGCCGCACACATTTAGCCGCCTGAGGTGTATATTAATGGACCATTAAAATGTGCCCAGGAGTGTCTTAAAGCAGTTACAATATGTCTCTGCAACTTTAAATTCAATTTTTGTGTGTTTTTCCTCATAAGAGGCGGGAGGGGGGACCTTTGCAAATCCCACATTTTTTTTCTTCCTTGTTTTATGAATATGGAAAAAATGAATTGGGGTTTCAAACATTTAACCAAAGAGATATCTGGATGTGAGCTGGGGTGGGGATCTTAATTGAATTATTTCAAGAGGTTTTGCCTGGTTTCAAAGGGTTGCTTCTTTTTCTTCATTTGGTAGGATATGAGAAACAAGTTTTGTTTTATGGATTTTTAAAGGTATTCCTGGTACTAAATGTCTCACCAAACAACATATCCCAGAATTCCATAGCATTGAGCCATGGCAGTTTAATCAGTATAAAACTACATTAATTCTGCAGTGTAGATGCAGCCTGAGTCACCTTATGGGTACCAAAAGATATATTAAGTATCTTCTTAATGTAGGGTTTCATCCCCTCTTCACTCCTATGATGGAACACATTGTCATGTTTTAGTGTCCTGGAATTGATATTATACCACATCCAGCCCCAGTTTGGCCAATGCTTGGCACTTGTTTTGTTTTGTTTTATTTTGGGGGAGTTTGTGGGAGGGAGCTCTGGATGAGGGAAGTAAACTCCCGCATTTGAGGCCAGTTCTGGATCAATCTGGCCATTTTTCAGAGGACAAAAAATATATACCTCAAAATTAGCACAATCATTTTAAGATTTGTTGTTATTGTTGTTAATTTGTGGGCTTGGGGGAGGGTCACACTTTCCTCACACCATTCTAAATAAATGAACTGTTAAAAAATGTATAAAATATATATACCAACAGTAGTGTCCAGCATGGACACAGACTGATGAACATTTATCCTGTGCTAGGCATGAGGCATATATTGCTGCCTACAGCAAAGGAAGATTATTGCATGGGAAAATAAAGTGTCCTTTCCCCGACAGGATAAGGTCATGTTACGGGTTGCTATTGGGTGTTATTGCATGCAAAAATGCCAACTCTGCCGCAGGGTGACTACAGCCCATCTCCCAGCTGTGCTTAGCCTTCTGATTTTCAAGAACGGGGAGCTTCTGTCCTTAAAAATCATTGGGCAAAGCATAGCACCACTGCCTATTTGGACTCTTTAGCATTAGGAACCTAAAACTGTGTGCTACTCATAATCCTATTCTATAGAAGCTACTGCGGCTACATTTTTTTAAACTTCTGCACATTAAACAGGGGTTTTATTCATGGTCCAGGTAATAATGGAAGCTTATTGCAATGCTCATAAAGAATATTAATGCCATCCAATAATTCAGATAATGCTTTGGGAAAACTATAAGCCATATCTTGGTCAGAAATGGGAAAAGTCAGTCTGACAGTGGCCATCCTGGCTGGGAGAATCTGGGACCTGTCCAAAAATAATGTTTTCAAGTTCTGCTATCTGCTGCCCTAAGGTTGTATGAGGGGCTGCTGAAAAGGTCTTGCCTCAAGCCACTTTCCAAAATCTGAGCATAATGTTGTCAGGATAGCTGGAAAGAAGGTTCTTTTGTATTGTAAATTGCCAATTTGCTCTACTTTGTGGGTTTCTTCAGATCATTGATAGACCCATGTCAATGAAGAGTGGCATTTTCAAGTGCTGAGCTCTAGGCCTCTGATTCCGAGGTGATAGCATCAGCAGGGCAATATTTCAGTAACCAGACATCAGAATTATTTGTAGTATTACTATTGCTATTATTGGAAGGGCTAAAAAGCCTTGATAAACTATGTGCCAAGTGCATCAAACTTTGAGATGAAGACGTGGAATGGCATGTAAGTGTCAAGGCTCTAGGTCATTCTCTTTTTGGTTGAGCTGATAATTTTTCAGCACCTCCTTGCATGCTGTTGTCCTATTATTGCATTAAGGGAGAAGAAAAATGCCATAAAACCAGTAACATTGGCTTTTAAGGGTTTTCCCCTCCCAGATTTCCTGTGTTGGGGAAATATGTTTTGTAGTCCCCTTTAAGCCTTCTGAACACAGGACACAACGCCAGTGTGACTTGTACAGGCCAAGGACCTGTCCCTCATCTCATGGCCCAGAGGCACACTAATTAAGCAACAAGATAGGCTGTTCATCTTGAGTGGTGTGATAAAGGCCAAGAGGTTTTGAAAACATCAGGATTTTTCTCTGCTTGCAAAAGGAACTGTGAGTAGAGAGCTTGTGGGAATTCCTATACTTGGGACACAGGAATATATGTAAACTAAGCTGGGGCTGGGATGAAGGAAAGGAAGGAGTGGACATATCTTGGCCATTACTGTCCATTTGTAATTATTATAATCAGGAACTAATGCAATCATTAGCAAATATTTAAGCAACATGTTGCGGTGGGGGGAGGGAAGGGGGGAGGGGGAGAGGGGAGAGAAATGATGTGCTAAAGTACTTTATAGAGCTAAGTATTATTTTTAGTATTAATGATAAATACGGGTATGACATCTGTCAGCAAGCTCTAATTATCTTTAAAGCTATTTCAGAAAATGACTGTGTTGCTTTTTAAAGCACTTCAGGAAAAAAAATCACTCTGTACCGTAAACTGCTAACGGTGGTGGTGGGATAATTCCTCTGTTAGAATTTGCTAATCGGGACTGTTGCTGTGGAAGAATACAAAAACCTTTCTAGAGGAGTCTGCAGATTAATTGATTAATGTGTCTGTTCTGTTCCTGTGTGGTGAAATGTCTCCCTTTTGTCCCATTATCTTTTCATACCTTTCCTCTCCCACTCGTTGATTTTTTGAAAGAAAAAATAAATTCATTTGAGATATGGTGGTGGAGAAGAGTGCTGAGGATACTGTGGACAGCCAAAAAGACAAATAAACAGGTCCTTGAACAGATCAAGCCTGAAAGCTCCTTGGAAGCCAGGATGATCAAATTAAGGCTGTCATACTTTGGCCACATCATGAGAAGGCAAGCATACTAGAAAGACAATAATGCTTGGAAATGTAGAGACTGCATGCCAGATGAATAGATTCAATCAGGGAGGTCATGGACATATATTTGCAGGAACTAAGCAGAGCAGTGGAGAATAGGGGATCTTAGAGATGTCTCATCCACAGGGTCACCATGAGTTGGAGTTGACTTGAGGCAAGTCAACAGCAACAACAACCCCACTCCTTTCCACATCCTCCTACTTACATTTTCCCAGATCCTTTCTTCCAGGTGGCCCATGTTGATCTCCTTAAAATTAAGTAATTCCCTACTGAATGAGAGCCAGAGATCAAGCTCTGACTTCCCACAGTGGTCAACCAGAATATTGTGGTCCGGGATGGTAATACATAGGGCTTGAAGTTTTCATGTGTAGTTGCTTCCAAGTTCACATTCCATCGAATGGACCATGAAACTCCCTGGGTGACCTTGGGCCAATCACTTTTTCATTCTCGGCCTGACCTACCTCATAGGGTTGGTGAAGAAAAAAAAGGAACAAACATTTACCCTTCACTTATTCACACTTATCCCTTTTATGTTTAAAACGTAGCCCCTTGATATCTATCTCTGCTACCCCACACAGTGGCCAGTCTCTCTTATTCATCCCATTCACATTCACATTCATCGATTTCACATTGTACCAAACACATTTATGCCCTTCATTTATTCACCTTATGTTCCTATCTGTTCTTTCTTCTCCTTGTGTGAACTGACACATGTATGATGTAAACATAAAAGGGTAATTTACACATGAGCATTAAAATTCAAATATTAAATTTGTCATATTCCCGCTTTCAACACCCTTCAAATTGTTTCTAAATCTCAAGCATTTCTAGCTTTTAGTCATCTTTTTCCCAGGCCTATTTTCTTTCTTTGTATCACATTTACATCTAGAATGTGGTAAATATTCTGCAGTGTTTACTACATTGAAGTATCAACACATACTTCAACAGTTTTGTCACATTCTTGTATCACATTTTGCATTTCCTTTGCTATAAATTAAAATGTGACCATCCTCAAACTGTAGCCGACATCTAATCTACCATCAGCTAGCATGTATGCTGTTGCAGGTCTTGTTACCAGATTTGTTACCAAGCTAGCAATATCCATTTATCTATCTATCATCTCTTTTTGTGAGTGCATATATATTGCATTTCTTAAGTCTTGGGAGGGCATGGCTTTGTACTACTGAAACTAATAATTTATACGCAGCAATATATCATCTTCAGTAATCCTCATCTATAACATTTTATTGTGCCAGTTAGAGCAAGGCCCATAATATAGGATTATCAACAATAAGGAAAGAATGACATTCCTGCATTCCCATTAAAGTCACGTTTCCCAGGGAGCACTCTAAATAGAACAGAGACATGCAGAGTGGAGAATTTGTAGTAATAGTGGAATCTGAGCCAATATGGCCTCTTTTGTAACAATATTAACTAAGCTAACAGTCACTTTAGAGGTACAACTGGCACAGAGACTGACATTTTTTGCTTCAAAAATTAACAAAGACTAAGATGACAAGATATGGAAGGAGTTGATGCAAACCAGAGTGGAAACATCCAGGAACGCTGGCTGCCATCTGGCACAGATGTCATTTACTGCTGTTCATAAATCAGACACTGGTTAGATTTTGGAGATTATTGCATGTCTTTAAAAACTTCGCTTATCTCTCCCAAACTGAAGGCTAATTCACGCTGCAGTCAGGTTCTATCACATGGCTTTTGCGGTGGAATCCTCCATCTGAGCACATCCCTTCTCCAATGCAGGTTCCCAAATGCACTCTGGTGGCCATTTTTCAAAGTTAGATGCAACTTTGAAAAATGGCCACCGGAGTGTGTTTGGGGACCTTCATTGGAGCAGAGATGTACTCAGATGGCGGATTCCACTGCAAAAGCCATGTGATAGAACTAGGATGCACCCTTCAATTCAGTAGAGGTAAGCGTTTTTTTCAAAGATATGCGATAATCTCCTTATTTATAATAGTTAATGTCATATATATTAATGAGCAAAGATAAATAATAAAAATGAAGATTCTTAAGACATTGTAGCAGCTGAATTACATGGGCGCTCATTCTTTTCACTCAAAGGATATAGATCCAAACCCAGATTCTTACTTTAGTGAATAAATATGCAGTGATTGAGAGGGCGGTTGCCTTCCAGCTCCAGGCAGTCTTGGAAGAAGCCGATTATCTGGACCCATTTCAAACTGGCTTCAGGGTGGGATACGGGGTTGAGACTGCCATGGTCGTCTTAGTCGATGATCTCCGTCTGAGTATCGACAGGGGAAGTGTGACCCTGTTGGTGCTCTTGGACATCTCAGCGGCATTCAATACCATAGACCATGGTATCCTTCTGGGACGCCTGAGGGAGTTAGGTATTGGGGGCACTGCACTTCAGTGGCTCCAGTCCTACCTTTCGGGCAGATCCCAGATGGTGAGGCTGGGGGACAGTTGCTCCTTTAAGAGAGAGCTGACATCTGGCATCCTGCAGGGTGCCATACTGTCTCCCATGCTGTTTAACATTTACATGAAGCCACTGGGAGAGATCATCCGGAGATATGGGGCGCGGGGTTATCAATATGCTGATAACTGTACTTCTCTATGTCTCCAATTGCTGCAGTGACTAAGGATGGCATCTCTCCTCTGGATGCCTGCCTTGGGTCAGTAATGGGCTGGATGAGGGAAAACAAACTCAGGCTGAATCCAGAGAAAACAGAGGTACTCGCGATAGGTACCCCTGGTCTGGGGAGGGAATTTTGTCAACTGGTCCTTGATGGGGTCACACTTCCCCTGAAGAACAAAGTGTGCAGTTTGAGAGTACTCCTGGACTCATCTCTACAGTTGTCATTCCAGG
>CM034701.1:358961901-358982171 GCA_020142125.1 Phrynosoma platyrhinos
AAAAAGAGGACCCAGCAACTGGAGGGAGGAAGGGAGAAAGGGAGGCTGGACTCGCCCCAGCCCCAGAGCCCTATAGGAAAGGGACTGGAAGCCACCCTGGGAGGACTGCACTTCAGCCACCCCTGCTCCTCCCCAGGGCACCTCGCCTGCCAGAGCCTTTCTCCAGCTTTGCCTTCAAAGGAAAAACAGAAAAGGACTGAGAGACCAGGCGCAGTTTCTCTGCTTCCACCCATTTGCAATCATTGGGTGCAATCTCCCACTTTGCAAGGGACCAGCAGCAGCAGACCTCCGCTACCTCTTGCGAGACCCCTAAGGCACCGAGAGAGGGAGAGGAGGAAGGACACCTGCTGGGATGTGTTGCAGGATGCTTTCTGGCTACTTTTGCCTCCCCAAGCTATGGGGAAGGGAGCCAGGTGTGTGTTGTGTGTGTGTGTGGGAGAGGAGGGCTGAATGAAGTCTGCTTTTTGGCAGTCTGGGGCTTAGTGGCTCCCACACTAGGTTACCACAGATCTTCCTTTTCCAGGACACAGTCCTCAACCTTCTGTCCAAAAGCATCCTCCATTTTGAAGCATGAGTTTCTAGAAGCTCATTCCCACTAGTGGGAACGACATAGGATAAGGAAATAATTCACTTCCAGAGTGGGAACTACGAATCAACCTGAACTGAATCCACAACCGAGTGTCAATGCAAACCCCAATTGGTTTAAATGCAAGTGGGAATGAGTCCTAAGTATCCTCTACTGCTGGTGGACCTCTTCCTATTTTAGCCTTTGTGTGGGGTGTAGCTTTATTCTTTTTAAGTCTGTGTAAATGCCACACTGTTCATTTGCAGGGACAAATTCTCCCATATAGAACATTCTCTCTCGCTTAATTCCTTCTTTTTTCCCTTTCTATGAGTATGTCCAGGCTATTTGAAGAAACAACCCTTTATATAGGAGCTTGTTCAACTTCTAAGATCCTCAGAAGAGGGGCTTCTCTCTGTCCCACTACCTTCTCAGCATTGTTTGGTGGAAACAAGAGAGAAGGCCTTCTTAGTGATTTTTTCCACCCTTTGGAAGTCCTCTATCTAGGTAGGCTAGGATGGCTCCTTCCTTGCTCTCTTTCCCCTGGCAAGTAAAATCTTTCATATTGTATCATGCTTATATGATTTTAATGTATTCTGTGCTTTAATATGGTCTTTTAATTAATTTTAACTGATTTTAATTTAATAGATTGTTTTTAAATAATACCCATACACACATTTTACTACTGTTTTTGTATTTTTAATCTATACTGGTTTTAATAATTTGTAAACCACCTTGTGCTCCATTACTGGAAGAGAGGTGGGATATAAATTAATAAAATCCCCCCTGACTCCTCCTGGAGTGCTACAGTAGTGTAAATATAGTTGTGGAAGTGACTGTACTTTTTAAGAGGTCATTTAAGTGCAGCTTCCAATGCAACTGGTTATTCTGCAAGCATACACATAGCCCTTTCTTTTACTTGGTGGATATTCAGTTGCCTCTCTGTTTTCATGGACTTTTGAGTCTGTGTCCCTCACCTATTTGCGGGGGGCAAACAGCGGGGATTTGTACTCTTAATCCTCTCTTCTGCAGGCTACGCATAACCAGCTCCTTAAGCTGCTCCTCATAGGGTATGGCTTCCATACCTTTTACCATTTTGGTCACCCTTTTTGCCTGCTCCTACTTTTTCTGCTGTGTTTCTGCTTCCCACTCCTCCTAGGAATGGGCAAATCTGTCAATTTTTGTTACTTCAGTTTGTCTAGCTGTAATATTCGATCATTCCAAATATATTCTAAAGGAAATTTTTAAAAGTTTGCATGAACATGCATTCATATTTTTTTCTACACATTTCTGTAAACTGATGCATTTTGTACACAATTTTGCTAAATATAGACTTTCAGAAAGCAGTTGCCAAAACAAGTAAAAATGTTATTTTTTTACTAATCTACATATTATTGTATTCCTCCCCTAACAGACAAATGTTTGTATGATTATATAAACCTGATCTTCTGCCATAACTGGGTTAACAGATTACCATTTGTTCATTCTATGTCTAGCCTCATGAATTTTGTGCCAGAAAATACATTCAAGTTCTGGATTCTGGTATAACCACCTGTGACCCTGATGACTGTATTTCTCCTCTGTAGTGGTTACTTTCTTTTCTGAAATGGAAAGGAAGTATAACATAGATACCTAAATAGGTTTATAGGGCTGGTTTTAACCTACAATCTTCTTGATCTACTTCTGAATCCCATGTGAGCTTTAGTATGAATTTTGGTGTTCTGTGTTGTAGAACTTAATATCACTTTGAACTAGACTGATTTCACTTCAACATCCATGAATCCACCCTCATTGAGACAAAAAGCTAGGATAGATTTTACCCTGGAAGATTTGAAGTTGGCATTCTGCCTTTTTAAAAAAGGTTACCTGATTTAGAGTTGGTGGATTTGGAGTTGGTGGATCAAGCACGTCACTTGTTATCTTCCTTGATCTAAATTGCACACTATCTGAAGCTATTTGTCATCAGGGAAATGCAGAACTATTTGTAGAATACCATTATTTCCCCCCTATTATTCCCATTATTTTAAGGAATTTTTTGTGAGGAAACACTATTAAGCCTCTTGTCCCTAATGTCATGTTCCTGATTTGATTTGGGCCTTTGTCCATTCAAAAGATCTACTTTGCCTCTTACATAAAACACTAATACTACTCAGATATACTAACCTTAGATTCACTCCCTAAGGCTAGTAAGGGCATGAATATAGAAAAGACTTGCAATTCTATTAGCTATTGTAATGTTACTGCAAAACATACTCATTTTGTTTGGGCTGCCTTACAATAGGAACCCCCCCCCTCCTTTCCTTTCCCACCTTTATTTCAGCATTCCTGGCTTTCCTTTGTTTTGTGGATGTATGAAGAAATATAATGTGTGAGCTGGTGGGTTGCAATAAACAATACATCCTAGCTTTAGATTAGCTTGGTAGTATTTGCATTGCAAGGTACCAATAAATCTTGTGTGTTTCTATCCTATTGTTGCATATGCACAACAGAGAATTTCTCTGCTATGAGTTTTTAAAATTATTATTAAAAGGAGAGTGACTGTGCCCCATGCTATATGAAATCATTGTCGAATAAACTGCTTGTTCCATAAAGCTCTTCTCTCTCTCTCTTCCTCTTGATAGACAGCAAAACCTGGGGTGTGACAAATGGCACCTGACATCCAGGAAGAAAAATATCCTTAAGAATAAATCCATATCTCCAAACTATCTCTAATTTTAACAGACAGCCTTTCATTCTACATCCGTATTTGCCACACATCCACAAAGACCAGATCTTATTTGTTCAGCTCCTGTGAATTAGAAGTACTAACAAAACTTTCATTATGAAACTATGATTGTGATCCTCTAATCATTTTTTACAGAACTGTCCTACTTAATTCGAAATCTGTTTTTATTTATGCTTTATCCTCAGGGTTATATTAAATTTCACCCACCTTGAGCTTTGTATTTTGACCTTTAACCATAGAATATTCTTGAGCTCTTTCTGTTAAATTAGATGTTGAGGGCAGATGCTTTCATGATGCACCAGGCAATCTATAATATTGGGTGGCAGTGAAATAAGTGGTGTCACTTTGCACATTTAGCATGATCAAAACAGGATAAGATGCTTAGGAAATGAGGACATGATGGCCTTAACACTTCCCTGTGATAGTTATGGGAACCAACCATGTTAGTGGATCAAAAAGTTTTCAGGAGAGATGGTGTGAAGAACAAATTCAATTGTCCTTAAAAATCTCCTTCTTAACATTATCATGCAAACACATAAAACATTAAAAAATCTGGCAGGTCATGAAGAGATATTGGCAGAAACTGCTGGACTGATCAGTAGCAAACAGGGAGAAAAATACTCCAGCAGCATTGATGTATCCTGCATTTTCAGCCCTCCCTTGCAATTTTTCAGGCAGGATGATGGCAGTCCACTAAGATCCAGTGCAGTATAGAGGAGTGGTACGCTAGAGCAGGGATACAGCTCTCACAATCCTTTATTTTTAGTCATTCTGGTTGGAGTTCAAATTACCTGCCAATCATTTGTTCATTTGTCTGAAGTAGTGGCTTACCAAGTTGCTTAACTCAGTTAGGACACAGTAGCCATTGATTCCATGTCCTTCTGTGATATGAAGCTCACTGGGTGACTAAGAACTACTCACTATTCCTCACCCTAGCCTAATGCACAGAGTTGTAAGAATATGGAGTATGGCTGTGTCGACCACCTTAAATTCTTTGTGTGTGTGTGTGTGTGTGTGTATATATACACCCAGTGGCTGAGATACAGCTAATATAGTTGGCAATTTCAAGAGGTCATCATTGGATGATTGGATTTAAGCTTCTGTATAAGGATAACTGTTAAGGACTAAGCAGGTGGAAGTTAAAAAGGAAGCTGAATGTCACAACAGTACAGGCACTTTGTTCCATATTGAATTCTTCTCCAAAGCAGGTTATACAATTGGACACCAATAATGTATGGCAGAGGGGGAAAAAATCCAGCCTGATGGGTTCCAGGGTATAGGTGAATTTTACTGTACCGACAGAATGGGAAAGAAATATGACAGAGAAATACAACTTAGGAAACTATCACATGGGGGAAAATCAGGGGATTAAAAAAGGCATTTTCCAGGGAAGGTTGCACAATCATACACACGTCGCAATCTGAGAGGACGTATCCCAGGAAGAACCAGGAATGGCCCATCAACAAACCATTCACTGGGAAATCCCATGCATGGTTTGTTGCTGGAGCATTGCTAGTTCTTCCCAGGATAAGTCCTCTTAGATCATGATGTTGTCTGAAAATCTTCACCATGATCATGAAACTTTCCTAATAAAATGCCTTTTTAATCTTCTGTTTTCCCCCATGTGATAATCTCCTTAGAGCTGCAGTTTCAGTGGAAGCCCCATACCTAATGTTATGTAGTGCCAACCTTATTCTCATTTCCACCTTCACAAGCACATCTGGTAGTACACAAGAGAGAGCCTTCTCAGTGGTTCCTCCTAGACTGTGAAATTCCCTTCCACAGAAAGCTACTTGTGGACTGACCCCTTCTCTTCTCTGTTTCAGGTGAAGACTTTACCCAGACCTTTGTTGACTCTCTTTGCAAAAAGTCATTTAAATGGGGTAAGTTGTATTTGTACTGTTTTTTTAAAAAATTACCATCATTATATTTTAAAATATTGCTTTAAATTGCTGTTTTTGATGTGACTGTTTTTTAAAAAAATCTTTTATACTGTTCAGAGTTATACCTTGCTATATTTTGTTTTAATTCAGTTTTGTGAGCTGACTTGGATCCCATGTTTGGAGAAAACTGGGATATAAATTAAACAAATTAAATGAATAATAAAAAACTTTTGAGCCTCCAAAAGTTTGTGAACTGTAGCTCCTTATTTATTGAAGCTAATGGTAAGAAATGATGGGAACTGAGATCCAGTAATGTTTGGAGAGCCACCTCTTCTCTAATCTGACACACATTGTTATTCATAAAATTGTTTGGGTTTTTTTTAATGCACTGTAATCCACACTGAGTTCTTAGGACTAGGACCAGCTAGGAAAGTTTAAAATAATTTTTAAAAAGTTTTCAAGATTTCTCCTCATTCAAATGTGTGGCTAAACTTTCAAGCAGTCTCTCCAAAGATTTAGAGATTAAAAGATTCATTTTAATTTTATTCACAGAAACCAATAAATGTTTGTCTAGAATTTAAAAGTATTTGACCAAGTGAGGATAGATCAAGAGCCATAGATTTCTGCTTGGAAAAATATGTCAATAGTTTGCAAACATAAATGCATCAGACTGGGTGTCTGAGAGGTGGGTCAGAAGTTAAAAGGATTTTGCCCTACTATGAAAACTTAAGCTGCAGATCGGAAAGTGTTTATGTGATATCACAGTTTGAATGACAACTGTCAATAGGAGTTGGAAGGAGGTGAGGTCAGTATAGATTTTTTTCCAAAGGCTGCCTATCTGCTATAGCCTGTCATGAGATAGTTGTCATTTTGAAATCACCCCGCACATTCAGCAAATCTAATGCAGAAGCAGCAGACGTAACAGCAGCATGGCTGCAAAACCAGGAAAGGAGTAAGCATGGCAAATTTATCATTAAAAGGCACAGCTATCACGTTTGATTGTCATACTGTTCCAATGAGTAACAAGTTCAGGACAAAGGTTAGGTTTTATAGAAAGCCCCCTTTGCCATACTTTTTAAATATTTTGCAAATTTATGAACTAGAAATCTATTCTTTCAAGAGTATGTTAATTAAGCAGCACAATATATTTTATGCTTCCTTTAATGGACATAAAATTACTTTTGTTTAAAAGGACTTCATTGTACAATATTACACATTTTTCATATGGTGTGGTGGAGGGAAATCAATTATTTTAAGAGTTCGATTCATCTGGCAGCTCATTTAAGTGAGATCTGGCTGTGTTAAATGATCATCAGTATTTTTTTTCTTTAAATAACATCTCCATGAAAAGTAATGCCATGGACAAAAAAAAAATGATGAAGTATAATTTGCTGTAGTTTTGATGTATAACATTGATTTTGTTCTCCTTAGACAAGAAAAAGCAACAAAATGCAGCTATAACATTTTAATTTCTGTTTGGGTGTACTCCACCATTATTTTGTCCTTTGACCCACCAAACATGGTTATTCATCAAATGCACTGTGCAGCCTAAGAGGAAGGAAGAGGATGTATTAAAACAGTAAGAAATGAAAGAACCATAGAGTCAAGATATGGGCCAGAGTCCTCTTGGGGACTTACAAATCTGTGACCTAGCGCTCATTCACACCACATGGTGGCTGAGAGTTGAAAAGGCCCCTGCCTAAACTGCTAATCCCAAGATACCATAGGATGGAACCACAGTGGTTAAATTGGAATAATGGCACTATAATTGTCTAATGCAAATGGACCCCTAGAGTATGACATTTGTAAATATTTAGTATTCATGATCTTTGTATATTCCCTAGTTTCTGCAGCTCCTGAGAATAGGACCTGGAGCAATAAATTTAAACTACAGGAAAAAGAGATTCCACCTCAACATTAGTAAGAACGTCCTGACAGTAATAGCTGTTTGACAGTAAAACAGGTGTTTATTTATTTATTTCATGGATGTATATCCTGCCTTTCTCCAGCAATAGGATTCAATGCATTGGGGAGTAGCAAAGTCTCCTTCTTTAGAGATTTTTAAACAGAGGCTGGATGGCCATTGGTTGGGTGTTCTTAGATTGTGTATTCCTGTATGACAGGGGATGGACTGGATGGCCCTTGTGGTCTCTTCCAACTCTATGGAGTTTATCATACAGGGAAAATTGGAAGTTTAAACTGGACAGGACCCGAGGTTATTCAGGGTATTAGGCACAATTGTGTAATTGGTTTTCAGATGACGCTGCACGCAAACTGCTTGGAATCCAAACAGAAATTGACATGAATCAGGGAGTAGTCATTTTTGGGAAAATACCATGTTTTCATTCCCATTTCATTGATGAATTCACTTTCTTTGCACAATTGCTGTAGTCTGAAAGCTATTTGCAGGATTCTCCCCATTTTTTGTGCTTGTTGAAAGATCTCCCATGGTTCTTTGCTGCTTTGTTGTGCCAAGAGGGACACAGCCTTTTATGCTTCAGCCAGGCTCCTAAAACAGCAGGCACACACACACATACACACAGAGAAAAAAATGCTTCTCTCCCTCGCGTGTGGCTCAAATCTCTCCTCCTCCTCCAGCCTCAGCTAGTGAGGGAAGGAACAGAAGGGACACAGTGGGAAGTTTTCTCTTTCCTTTCCTACTTCTTTTGGGCAATGTTCTGTTCTTTTTATTTTGGGGCAAGTTTACTTCCTGGCTGTGTCATGCCCAGTTGAAAACAGCTTCTGAGGCAAAAAGTATTTTTCTCCCTGTTTTCCCTTCCCTCTGGTGTGTGTGTGTGAGAGAGAGAGAGTGGTTTGTGTTGTTTTATGAGAGTTTGCAAATGGAAACCTGTTTTCCCTTCTCTCTGGAGCGTGTGTATGTATGCACTTGGAAACAACAGTTTTGAGTGTCACTTCTGGTGACACAACTACTGGTTCTGTGAGCATATGCAAAAAAGTTATTTCCAAACCATCAACAGGATTTGTCTGCATCTGTCTGAAAATCAAATGCACTTTCTACCCACTTTCTCACATTAGTGTGCTTTTAACACTTGGTTATGCTCTGCATATGAAAATCAATTGCACATTTGTGTGCTTTTCCAGGATGCGGATGCTTTAATCATTTTCAGGATGGAAGTACATAGGTCCCTGTGTGATAAATTCTATGTTTCTGTGATTCAAAATCTCTCAGTCCCCACCTACCAAGAATTGATGGGGTCCATTCTCCTGTTGCTCAGGAAGTAACTGACTGATGCTCTCACCACATCTCCTTGTGCTTGTGAACTCTAGTGTGACCTTGCTTTTGCCTGTTGCAATGGAAGTCACTCACAGAGGAGTGTGCGGACATCAGTCATCTGTTTCCTGAACAACAGGGGATCAGACCCCCATTGATTGTAGCAGCTCCTTCCTGGTAAGTGGGTATTAGGAGGCCAGGTCATGATTCACTGCATAGCTGTGTTACTATGGTGGTTATGCATTTGTAACTCCCAAACAGGATTCTGGCCATAATTTTTATAGAATTTAATATAACAGGTGGAGATCACACTGAATTATGTTTGCCAAAATTTTTAACAAGAGAGGTATTTCAGGCTTCAAATAGCCTTTGAAAAAGTGACATGCCCAGTCACACATGCAGGTTTCCACTGAATGTTGTAATTATCAACATATGAATATGCATCCTTTTTTTCCTGTACTACAGAGATATGAGAGTTTTCACTAGGATTTCACTAAGATTTCAACCCAAAGGTACTAGGAAGTACTGAACACAATGGGACTTACTTTCAAATACCATATGCACAGGATTGTGATGCTTATCTATGTGTAATTCATACAATGTTTTTCTTCATACAATTTACTACAGTTGCAGAGAACTAATATCCAAAACAATCACATGATTAATACAATTTACCCTAAATTTTGCAAGAAATACACTTTAAAAAGCACCTAAACAACTATGATGTTTTATAGAAAATAAGAGAGGCTGAAAGTCTGTATATGTATTTTCACCAAAATATGAGAGATTATAGCATCAACACAAGTTGCAGAACTATGGGGGGTTGCAGACTGCCAGAAATAGTGCAAATTGAGTCCACTTTTAGGGTTAGGGTTAGTGCTAGGGAATCATGGGAATTGGTTTTTTTTTCTGAGACATTGAGCCTTCTCTGTCAGAGAGCTCTGGTGCCACAATAAAATACAGTTCCCATGATTCCCTAACCCTAAAAGTGGACTCAATTTGCACTATTTCTGGCAGTCTGCAACCCCCCTATATCTTTGAAAAAGATTCATGGAAGATCTTTTTCTGTTATCAGCAAACAAACAGATTGGTAGAGATTAGGGCAGGTTTCAAATAGTCTAGAGATAGGTAGCTATGGGAGGAAAGGAGGAAAGCATTTTCATGGATAGTAAATAGCATTCACAAATGCAGCAAAAGCATAAGAACCAAACTTTCTTGTTCTACATTAGCTGAATTTCAGCTAGAGCATAAGTTATACTTCCACCTGGCTATGCATGAAATGAAACTTTTCTTTTTCTGAGAGGAGTAAAATATAAGAATGTCTCAACATCTATGAATACCTTTTGGCTTAAACCAGAATTCTTGTTTTGCATTTTCTCTATCCCTCCCATTGAATCATATGAGAATTGGTACCTGTCTCTGTTATTTTATCCATTTTAATAAAGATCATGTACAGTTTCCTGCAGCAAATGCACCCCTCAAAACTAAAAATATAAAGAATACAAATGTTGCTAAGCCAGACTGTCTTCAAGCAAGACTTTTCAAAACTGCAGCTGATTAACTGACTTTTCAGATATGGGAACTGCTACCAGCTACTAGCCCACAACTAGAATAATATGAAAATCTTTCCTATCAATGAAAGCATCAAAGAAATTATTCTATACCAAGATGAAAATAAACACTCACTGAAACAAAAGGATAATTGGTTTTAGAAAGTAATTTTTTATCATTATAGAGATGATCAATAAAATGAAATTCTACTCTAGTTATTAATGGCCACTAACCTGAGCCCTCTTCATGTACATGGCCATTTAAGAGATTAATTTTCTGAAACTTTTAGTTACAAAAGACTTGAGTGGAACTTTTCAGATTGTATGGAATTGGAGGTGAGGGGCAATCTTTGGCCCACAAATTCTCATGTCAAATCTATTTTATAGAATCAAAGAAAAGGAAGGCTATCCAGCCTGCTCTAGCCTACTGCCTAGGCAGGACTCCCTGAGAAGTAGCTGTTTCAAACTCTGGTTAAGAGCTTCCAGTGAAGGAGAGAATATCAACCTGTGAGGCAGTCTATGCCACTGTGAAAGGACTCTTACTGCAGAGCGGTTGAGAATCAGACCCCAGTGAAAATTTTTGGTAGTATTCCTTGCAGTTTGTTTCCAGAAGATCAGTCTAATGGGTGGGAGCCACAGTGGGGAATTGTGGCTAGCCTGTGCTTTGGTGGCAGCTTTGGGCTGAGCATGAAAAGGCAGTGGATGAAGGAAAGTGATTAGATGGGCTAAAAACACTTTTACATGAGATTTCAAATTTTGCATATCATGATTATTTTCTTTGAAATTCACTGATCTTACATTAGATATCAAAAATGACAGTCAACACATGATGCTACCAAGAAAGACAATAAATATATACAATGTAATTACTTTCTGGGCCCTCTTCTGGACTGCTGGGTTCAATTGGCTTCATCTTACTATGAGGAAATTCTTCTTAACCTCATCTCATTTGAATTCATTGGCTGAGGTCCAAATGAGGATTGGCCTTTCTTAATTTGCATCTGTTGGTTTAGATTCTGTCCCCTGGAGCAGCAGAAAACAAGCTTGGACCATCTTCAGCACTGATGGCTATCATATTAACTTTCAATCTTCTTTTCTCCAGACAGCCATTTCCCATAGGTTTCCAAACCCTCTGAGTATCTTTCTTGCTCTTGGACACAGTGCAACATGTCAGTATTTTAATAGAAGTCACTCCTGGGTAAAGCAATTCCAAAATGCTGAGTGTGATAGAGGGAGTCAGATTCCTCTATACATACTGTCCAGAGGCAGCATGGTGTAGTGGTTTGAATGTTGGACTAGAGAGGTAGTATAATGGGTGCAGAGAATTGTATAATAAATTCTCCTATAACGTGTGGTTTTACAATGCAAATTGGCAATATCACAATTGGTTAACAGAGGAGTGTTTGAAGGGATGTCATATTGAAGATAGAGCAAGCTTGCTACTCCAGAGAATAGGACCTGGAACAATGGATGCAAGCTGCAGGAAAAGAGATTCCACCTCAATATTAGGAGGAACTTCCTGACAGTGAGAGCTGTTTGAAAGTGGAGCACACTCCCTCAGAGTGTGGTGGAGTCTCCTTCCTTGGAGATCTTTAAAAAGAGGCTAGATGGCCATCTGTCAGGGATGCTTTGATTGTGAGTTCCTGCATGGCAGGGAGTTGGACTGGATGGCCCTTGGGGTCTCTTCCAGCTCTATGATTCTATGAATCTATGAATCTATGATACTATTAGCAGAGCATGAATTCTTAAATGGCTATTGTGTGATTCCATCTTCAGCATTCACAACTGGTGCCCTCTCTGCATCTCAACTGTTAAGCACCTTAGCTGTTCAGTTTGTCAGTCATGTAGACTTGAGAAGTGAGGGACTAAAGTGAGGTGGATGGAAGGAGGAGGAAGGAGGGAGCATTTGCAAGCCAGGGGTGAGATTTAAGCTGGGACAGGAGTGAGCGAGCTGGATGGAAAGAGGAGATGGGAGTATTTGGAAGGGATGAAATTTTAAGTCAGTAATGAAGTGAAGCGGATAGAAGGAGAGGGAGGGAGAGTTTGCAAGCAAGGGATGAGATTTTAAACCAGGACAGGAGTGAGTGAGGTGGATGGAGCAAGGGGTGGAAGAGTTTGTGAGGGATGAGATATTAAACTGGCCCAAGAGTGAGAGAGGGAGAAGGAAAGAGCACTTACACAACATTTGATAGCTGCAGCAAACCAAGGCTTGCCTGTACTAAATCATAGCTATTTAAAGTATTAGGGATCTCTCTACTTTTCAGGGGGCTTCAGGGGCTTGGAGGGCTATACTTTCCCCAACCCTGACATAAATATTTATTCTCATGTTTTTTTTTTCAATGATAAAAGTAATAATTTATGCTTATATTTAAAATGTATTCATTGAAATTCATGGCAAATTAAATAAATATCTTAGCTACCAGTTATATTTTTTGAGGTCTGCACCTATTCTCCCCATAAGAAAAATTTTACAGTGTGATTTTCTATAACATGGACTTCTTAAGGAAAGCAACTATTGCATTATAGCAGAAAATACCGTACAACAATAAAAGGCAAACTATGCACCTTATTCATGATCCTACAGATCCCAGCCATTTATTCATCGGTACTTGATTACCTTAAAATTATACAGCTGTGGTGTGCAAAACTGAAGAAATTTGCTAGTTTTGGTAAATTCTTCAAAAATGTACTAAAGTGATCCCCCCCCCCCCATTTCACTGGCTAACTTGAGTATTAAGACTATTCCCGACATGGATATCACTTCCGGTTGTCATGGCATCCCTTTGAGAAGTCATCCACATTGCCTCTGGGTGACTTCCCAGGCAACTCGGCAATAGATCGACCCCAAAAAGCAATCCGAGTCGATCGAAGTGTCTCCTTGTTATTGGAGACCCGGATGACCCAACCATAGCCAACTAGATGGCCCTTGTGGTCACTTCCAACTCTATTATTATTATTATTATTATTATTATTCTGCTTTCTCCCAGTACAGGAACTCAAATCTATGCTTATATGTTGTATCAAACTGACACATAGATGTTAAAGATGAGGAGCATCTCAGGTTGAAAAAAGAAGCTTCGGTGAATAAAAAGCCAGAGATTTAAGAGTTAAGCACTCAAAGCCATAGGCCTGGGTAGATAATTTGTTATTCATCCATTTAAAACATTAAAATCTGAAGATCCATCCTGAATAACAGGTCATTTGGGGACTTTGGTAAATTATCATCAAACACAACATAGACCAAATTTTTCACCCATCTCCATCTGGCAGAAGGAGCATCCAAGTCAAAAGGGAAAAATAACCCTGCATTTCCTTGGGACAATGTGTGCTTATATATTACAGTGGACCATTCCCCTCTACAGGGGTTTGGTTCCAGGCCCCTCCTGTGTTTGCTCACCACATGTATCCATGTGCACTCACCGCCACTGAATAATATGGTTGTGGTGATACACAGGGTGGCCAGATCTGCAGATCGCTGTTTTGCTGATGTGGTGGGCCCACTGTATATTCAATCAATGAGTAAAGGAACTGCTCTATATAGTACTATATTTTCATATGTTGAAAACACTCATATTTCTGTAGAAAAAAGTAGAACCAGCTTAGTTCAGGCCAGCTAAGAATTTACTGTGAAGTGTGATTGTGTTCCCTTCCCGCCTATGTACAAGAGGGGGTGGGGAATCCAGTGATTCAAGCTTCAGTTATGTTAAATGCTTATCACCCGAGGTTATTGAGCATTCCCAAGGTAGCCTCATCTGCATATAATCATTATGTTTATCTTAACTTCTTATTATCCTGATGTTTTGTATTTTTTCTAGGCCATTCAGATAAAAGTGATTGTAGTTATATCACATGCACATCAATTGATTGGAGCTACCAATCTATTTTCATGAAAGCATAGCTAAATCTTTCAAAGGATGAGACAGACAGGGCTAACTACATAACTCAAAGCTGCTCATTTCTCATGAGAAGGAAAATGTGAAGTTTTCCATTTGTCTGTTATTTTTCACTAATGTGTACTGAATTTCTCACGGATCTGCACTCTTTGCATCTCTGATATGCTTAGATGTAATAATGTCATGAATTTAGGTTCTTTGGATTCAGTCATTCATATCCGAATATTGAGTATTTGAATTATTGCATGTATGTTTGTATGATCTTTGCTTCTGTTTAAAAACAACATCTGTCTCTTACAGTATCAGGTCTTTGTATTTGCTCCTTTTAAAGTTACACCTGCAAGATTCTTTATCTGTGCTCCCTCAGCATAAATAATTCTGGGATCAGCACTTTGCTGCTCTCCCATGAAAAGTGATGAGCTATAGCATTGGTCTAGGTCATATGATCTGCCTTGTGCCTTCTTACCCAGACATCAGGAGCTTGGGCATAAAAGCCAATTCTATTTTGGCCACTCTTCATTGAATTCCCTATGCAGATGCTCCACATATTTCACAGCAGAATTAGTAACAGCAATCATTGTGGAGGATGTTCCAGCTCGTGGCTGCTCCTTGTACTGGATGATGACAAACTTATTCCATGCATCTGACACCACAAAAAGGCCATGTGTTGGGAATAAGTCAGTTCTTAAGTGAGCATGGGAAGTGTGTGTGTTTGTGTGAAGGGAGAAAAGTAACCTACTGGGTCATGAGGGGCTTCAGTAGTGGAAATGTTTCTCAAGTTAGTATGTAAGACTGTCAGCAGACTCAAGAAGACTGATTCAGTTGATCCCTCACCAGTTTCTCTCACATATATCTCACTCAGAAGGATTCCCCTTTTAATGACAAGCACAAGATGTCTTGATCCCTTTCAGCACAGCCCTCTAATATGGTCCATGTAAATGTTAGAATTGCACCCTTAAGTAACATGTCATAGGTAGTATCCAATACAGTAAAGCTGATTGATACACTCTAGGATAGATTTGCTTGGAATAACAATAAGTGTTCCCATTCAGGAACTTACAAAATGAGAGGTATGTCATAAATATTTGGTTATAAATTAGAATGTTTGTGACAATGCTGTCTCTGGAGACTGTTTGTGTCTTTTCTTTATTGTTTTGAATGTTCTTTAGAATTCCTAAAGGCAAGCCTTTTGCCCAAATCAAATATGATTTTTAAAAAATGTGATTGGCCTGAAGCGTCCTTAAGAATTCACTTAAGGAATTTGCTGCAAGATATGACTTTGTATGTGGTAAGAATTATATAAATTGATTACATAAATAAATAACTACAGATCCATTGACAACTTAACAGTCAAGTGGCTAGCTCATAAATAATACACTGTTTGATTAACCTTTGTACATGGGATCAGTATGCAATAAATAATGTTGCATTTGAAAAGCAGTTTAAAATAGTTATTGTCCTAAGAAATAGGGTCAGACTGGCAGAAAGTAAAGCAGTTTGTGTGATTATTTTAACATCTGTGTTCCAAATTATAATACCTGGATTGTGTGAGTGAGTTTCATTACATATCTTTCAAAGGCATCACATATCTGTAAACTATAGATAACAGTTTCCACACTTCTGGTCCATAGTGTTTACTGCAGAATCCTAATGTGAGCTGCAGATAACAGTATTGAATATCTAAAGCAGTTATGTGGCTCAACTCCTTCTCCCCCTCACATAAGCTTTTCACACACATACAGAGGTATTTTGAAGTGCAGTGTTTTCAAACAAGTGATCCCCCAAACCTGTTCTGAAATGGAGGTGAGCATGAATGTGTGGTTTGGCTGCAAGTATTTAACTGAATTCATGGAGGCAACAATGATTTATTTTATCTAAATTATTTTTAGGCTGCCTTTGAGGGTAGAATTTTTTAAATGGCGAGACAGACAGACATTCGATGTTACCACAGTCATTACTACTCATGCTTTGGTGCACAAACAAATACAGATTGTATATCTTTTAATGTTTCAGTGCAATTTCTGTTTTCTTCAGAACTCTATTCCCTCTCTTTCCTTATCTGCATTTTCAAAAACTCCTTGCATATGTGCACACAAGAAATGAATATACTACACTGTTGCCATTTTACCTTTTAATAGACTAGATCCATTCCTAAACAAATATATGAAAATATGGGGATTGGACAGGGGCACTATATTCCTTTCCCATCTTCCAGGCTCCACACATTCAAAATATGGTGGGGGGAAGTGCACAAAAAACCCTGCATGTACCACTTTTTAAAACTTTTAGCAGAGTAAGAGCCACTGCTTTTTCACGATTCTTACACATTTCATGATTAGCTTACATATTGTAAACCACTTAGAGAATGCTTAGTTCATTATAGAAATGTAAATGCTGTTGGTATTGCTATGATTCTGAGGTTTTGAAGATAGTCAAGCAGAGGATTGGCCCAAGATTTTGCTCTCTGTTCCCTTCTTAATCCAACTGAGGTGTCAAAACATTTTGTCACATTAAGCAGAAAATCCCACAGGTATCTCTCACCCTCTTTAGGAGTAAAAATATAATGGCCAAGATAATGCATTGCCAGATCTACCTACAGTGGTGGCCCTCCATTGTCATAGCTCCTTCTACTGATGCCACTGTGATGTTATGAACTGTTGGTGGGGGGGGAGGTGTCTCATTTATTAGTGGTAATAAGCTAAGGATCTGTCAGGAGCTGGTGAGAGAATACAATGTTGGGAGTGAGTGGCTATTGGTGAAATGTCTGAGGGCATATGAATAAAGCTGGTATATGACAACTGGTGAGGAGGAATGGAGAGAATGTTCTGTCAGGTTCAGTTAGTGAGTGGAGTTTAAGAATTTGAGTGGTTAGGAGAGTAGAGGGTCTGAGTTAGCTAGAAGATGAGAGTGAGAGATGCATTTTAAATGTATTACATAATTCATTTGTTATTATTTGGCTTAAAAGTAGGTATTAGGATCATGTTTGGTCATAAATATGGATCCCATAAAGTAAGAGATTGTAATTCTGGTTTATAATTTTGTTACTATTGAACATAATGCCTGCCACTAACTACCAATTAAATAAGTAATTGATACCTCTTCATAATAGTGAAAATCTGCTGGCTAAAGTAGCTACTTTATTCCAACGGTAAGACCAACCTTGTGCAACCATAGGACTATAGGTCTGGGTGATCTTTTCAGACTTTACTACAAACTTGAATGTTGGGATTGGGTTATTCTGGTCCCATACATCCACTTACTCAAACCGCAATGTTCATATAACATCTTGAAAAAAATTAATTTATGCCATACTAAGCCCCTGATCCTAAAATTGTCACTATTCTTTGTCTTTATTTCAAAGCAGCAACTCATTGGGTCTACCAATAAGACTGAATACTTATTCAAAGCATTAATTTATTACCTTCTTGACCCATCCACCCTTGAATATCTGACTGATTCCCTATGGATATGAAAATGTTCATTTAGTTTTTAGATATTCTAAGTCTTATACCAATGCCAGGCCAGGATAACATACGTACTAGTTAAGAGTTGGATCCCTTCAAAGATGATAGTGCACATCCTAGTAATATCAAGGCTGTACTTTTGCAACACATTCTACGTTAGGTTATCTTATACCAAATATGGAAACTTTAATTACTTCAAAATACAGCAGCCAGATTGGTCATTGTTATGTAAGTGAGCTTATTGCACCAATATTAAAATCACTCCACTGGCTACCAGTTGATTTCTATGCAAAGTACAAAGTGTTGGTTATTACCTTTAAAGCCCTAGGTGAGGGTTCTCTGAGTCTCTCTCCTGCTTTTGCCTTAGCTGGATGGGATCCCTTGAGACCACCTTTATTCTCTAATGAACTGCCACAAGGGAAGTGCTAGTGGAATCCCAGCAACATCCCACTGGCACTGCTCTCGCCAATCCTAGGGAAGAGCCAGGCCAAGCCAAGGCACATGAAAAAGGAGTGCGAGAGAGTCAGAATATTTTTAAAGGAACAGTTTATTTTTAGTAAGGAAATTCTGTAGTAAAAGGATATCTCTTACATGAAGGACATCTTTCCTACAGACACAGATTAGAAATTACAAATTGCACACAGATTAAATCATTTCAGACAAATCAGGAGAAAGAATTTAAAAACCTGATGAGACTAGCTAATACATTCTCCTACTCACAGTAATACTCACTCTATTTGCTACTAATACTCACAAATCCAATGAGTTTGTAGTTCTTAATGTTCACGGAGTAGCTGGGAGTCTGGACTCCCCTTTCCAACCTTGATCAGCAACTCAGGGAGGCATAAGTGTCCAACCCCAAGCCCTTTGTTAGAGCTCATCTCATCATCTGATTAGAGAAAGCCAGAGACAAAGAGCCTCGTGCTGCTTCAGGATTTTTTATACCTGCTCAGAAGCATCTTGAAGGTTTGCACCTGCCCAATTGCCCATCTCATTGGCAATTGCTTTATTATCACCTGTGACTCTGAGGCTTATTAAAATGTAACTGTATCTCCTCCCATATTTAACACTTTGTTATCTGAGAGAAGGGTCTGATCATGAGAAGGACTCATATTTATCATTTCCTACATGTTTTGGGTCTAGGTTACCTACAGGATTGCCTTCTTCCCTATAATCTGCCCTATAAACTCAGGTCCTCTAGGAAACATTGACTTCAGCTGGCCAGAACTAGACCACCAACTGTCACCTGGAGGACATTTTTATTGGCCACCTCTAAACTGTGGAATGACCTGCTGAGAGAGATCCAACAGTTAAATCTGCTGTCTGAATTTACTGAATTTAGCTGTATTAAAGAACTATCTCTTCCGACGGGCCTACCCTATCGATTTTGAACTGTGAATTTTAAATTGGTATATATTTAATCTGTGTAATAGTAATTTTAATATTATTTATATGTATTTTCACTTATGTACTTAATGGTCAATTATATATTGTATTTTAATCTATGCTGTTCCCCACCTTGAACCTTGGGGAGAAGTGAGAGATAAGAAATAGCTGCTGCTGCTTATTAGCATTAAAAGAAGGAACCCCTCAATATATGTTCATTGAATACAACACATAAAATATTACTGGTTTCCTTTCATGGAGTATTTATATAATGAGTATAGCTGTGATCATAGAAAATTCTATAGTTCAGAAGAAGGAAGGAATGAATTTTTTTTAATTCAGCTAAACTATGTGAAGAACTCCCTGTAATTTTATTTTTGTTTTATATGTGCAAGCAATTTTAAAAGAATAGTTTAAAAACTGTGGGCTTAGATTAAACCAAAATCTATCTAGCTTACTTGGGGTGAGAGAGCAAAAGGGGGTAGACTTTTATTTGATAAAAACAGAAGCCATTACGCTGGTCTATACTTTTTATTTTGCTTATATTTGTGGTCATGTGAATACCACATCGTGTAAATAGTGCTGAGTTCCCTGTTATCATGCAAGCAATTGCTAACTGTAGACCTCTGACTTTGTAATTTGTTCTTTATGGACTAGCCTGCAGCCAATAAGCAAAATCAATAGTCTTTGCAGAAAAGTAAGCAAGTGCCAGTGTGTTATGTGACAGGTGAAGATACATGTGCTTACCAGGGGTCAGGGGGCCACATCAAATTTCTCTCTGACTTCTTTTCAAAAAGCTAAATCCATTTAGGGAGCATTCGTCACTGGGAAAACGTTGCAGTGGGGAATTAAGCAGGCGCCTGCTCTTCTTTTCTCATTTAACGATGTTTGTTTTCAACAGCCTGTTCAATAATGTCACTGAGAAGAAATTATGTGAGAAGAATAAAGTGCTTATGGTGTATTCATTCATTCATTCATTCATTTCTGTAGAACAGCACTAGCTGTTGCACCCTCATGTTTATTAATACTGATCATGGTGGTTGTCCAAATGTTTGTTCTCCTGGTCCTGTGAGAAACTCAAGGTGTGGTTTTTACCACATTGCTCTAGAACTAATTATCTAGAGTTTAGTTTTCGTTGACTAATGAGAGTTTGATTTTCCTCTGAACTACTGTTCTACTCACCTGAGATACCTGTTTACCTTGCTGGTCATCGGGACATTGACATTACCCACTTGTTTTGTCTATTGACTTCCATAATTCTCTTTAAGTTTTCCCATGAACTCCAGTGTGAGCAGAGCTTGGGAAAGTTTTTTTTCTCTGAAGTTACAATAATCTCCCAAGGAACTAGGAGATTCTGGAAACTGCACCCCAAAATGTAACTTTTCTAAACTCTGGATACAAAGAGTGTGTGTGCAGAAATTTAGCCTTATCCTCCTCATCCTCAGAAATGTTGCAAAGGGATTGGCGGCTCCCCACTCACACCCCTCCCCCCGACAGACAGCAGAAGAGCAGAAAGCTTGATGCCTGAAAAATGATGTTAAAGAATTATTTTGAATGACCTTCTGCACTTGAGGA
>CM034701.1:358997022-359008259 GCA_020142125.1 Phrynosoma platyrhinos
CTAACCCTAAAAGTAGACTCAATTTGCACTATTTCTGGCAGTCTGTAAAGGCCCTCAGTCTAAAATTCACCAGGTAGTGTTCTGGTCATGATAATTGAATAATAGAAAGTTTCTCTACACTACAATTATTAGAAACATGCAGACACACACACACCAGATGCAACAAGTGCCCTGTGAATTATTAGGATTGTATATTAATTGGAAGAGGCTTTCCTTCTTTGTTGTTTTTTTTTTTTTTTTGGCTAAGTTCAAGTGAGAGAGGTCCAGGGAAGTCACAAAGGCCATTCTTTCTACAAAAGAGAGAGAGATGTGTGTGTGTGGGGGGGGGGGGGGGGTAGGTAGACTAGTTTCAAAGCTAAATCCCTGTGGTGTCCAAGGCTCCCATAAACTTTCAAAACAAGCGTATGTTAAAAATATATTTTTAAAAGGTGTTAAATCGAGAGAGGAAAATGGCTCTCTTAAAATTGATATATTTTTGTCCTGCTCCTGGAGTAGAAGGTAGAGATGGGGGCAGAGTCTGATATATGCCTAACTGTCTGGAAGCCTCTCTGCAAAAAACAAAACAAAAGCAAAAACAAAAGGCATAATTCAATCTTTCTACAGGTGATGGGGTAGGAGATGGAAAGGAATTATTCAGTTATTGTCAGAAAGATCCAGCTCCCCAGGAAAGACAAACATATGGTAGACTGGTGCTTCTAACATTAGAAGTTTTCTCCTTTTGTTGTTTCTGAAACAAATGAAGCTTTTCCCATGTAATTTTGACACAATATTGGCTTTTGAGAGGCTAAAGAAGTGCAGCCTGAAACTAAAACAATAACAAAAATGTCTATTCTTCTGGACAAGGCAAAAAGGGATAAAATTAATGTACTGCTGAAAGCATGGTTTGGTGGACAGTCTCTAACAATCACCTAATAATAATAATAATCTATGATTTTTAATAATAATAATAATCTATGATTTTTCAAGTGATATCCATGGAGGTCAAAGGATTGAGTTGAAGACATTGGTCTAGATCTGAAATTGCATTAGTGGCACTCAGAGAATTCACCATTGTTATTCACATATCCTTTATATCCTCAAGGAAGATGAAGAATTGCATATGGGGGTTATCTCATTTCACAAATCCTGAGTGAGTTGCTTGAAAGATAATGTGTGTCTCCAGGGAGACCCTTGGCTGATCAGGAATCCCAGCTGGATTGTCTCAGTCTGTGCACAGGTCTATGGCCAATACTCTTAAGTAGCTATCACACTGGGGCTGCAAAGCAATTGCTATGCCTCATTCACATAATTTTATTGGGTGGGGAAAATGATGTACCTTCAAATTTTAACCCTCCTCTTCCCCCCCCCCCCACACATCTTCTGCCTTCTTTTTTGTTACCAGAGTAGCTCTTAGAGTCCTTCAGCTGGAAACATCCTAAGTCTCAGACAGCTGGTTCAGTAGAGACAAAAGAAAGACACAGAGGGAAAATGAAATATTCCATCTTAGGCAGACAGAAAGAAGATAGGTATAACTCACAGTCCACAAAAACTATCACAGCTTGGTTACAATGTATTCAGAGTACTGACAGTGACATATTCAGGTCTTTTAGTCCAAGTCTCGAGTCAAGTCTCAAGTCATTGTAAGATACTTTCAAGACAAGTCTCAAGTCGAGTCTGAAGTTTGGGAACCAACTTTTAAAAGAAAAGAAGGAAGTGGGGTGCATTTATTGTAGAGAATAGCAAGTGCATTAGGCAATGGGTTTGAGGTGGGGGTTGAAGTCTGCTTGGCAGCTTGTCCCCATTACACATCAGAAGAGACTTCTAAACCTTTTCAAAAGCTAGAAGGATCCTTGCACCTCAAGCCCACTGACTAATGCATTTGCAGTTCCCTTCTGAGAAGTTCACCCTGAACTTTGGGGGCAGGTCTTGCCTGCTGCTTGAAGTGAATGACACCAGGAAGTCAATTACTAAATATATAAAAGTCCCAAGTCAGATTGAGTCAGTGTGTCATTTTTGCCAAGACAAGTCCAAGTGCCAGAAATAGTGCACATTAAATTGAGGCACTGCCCTGGCTCAGTGCTAGGGAATTATGGGAACTGTAATTTATTGTGGCACCAGAGCTCTCTGACAAAGAAGGCTCAATGTCTCAGAAAAAAAATACGATGCCCATGATTCTCTAGCACTGAGCCAGGGCAGTGCCTCAATTTAATGTGCACTATTTCTGGCAGTCTGCAAAGCGGTAGCGGCGAGTCCTGTGACTTTTGCGAGTCCTGCGAGGCCCGATAATAAGCGCAGGGACGGGACTCCTGCGTCTGCCGACATGCCCCGGCCCATCGATCAGCGTGGGGGTGGGGCTTCTGTGCACAGCTTTAGTGAATGATGAGTGACATCCCTTTTGATTTAATAATCAACCTGACGCCGCAACCCCCCCAGTGGGCCGCGGAAAAATTATCAAACCTTGACCAGTCCATGGTAATAAAAAGGTTGGGGACCACTGCTTTAAAGCATTATGTTAATGAGCAAGAACATGAGAAGAGCTGTACAGACCAGACCAAAATTCAGTGGCCAACCAATTCCCATGGGGAAAACATAAGCAGGACATTTGTACCTCTTTCAAATGCTCTACCACAACTTATATACAGATGCATACTCCTTTTTACTGGTAGGATTATTTCCTTCCTGTTCAATAGCATCCCTATAATTTTTTTTCATTCCTCATTTAAAGCCTTCCAAGTTAGTGGTCAGCAGTACTTCTTGTAGTAGTAAATTTAGAAGTTTAAGTAGGTGTTGTGAAGATTTACTTCTGTCTGTCTTGAATCTCCCACCATGAATCTTCAGTGCATGCATTGCCTTTATATTTGCTTGAATGGAAACGTAGGGGTTATTCATTCTGGTTTTGTTATGGTTTTGTTGTTCACACTATTTTTTTAAAATCAGAACCACATCTGTACACATCTCTTGAATTATGTTGCTCACACATGTCAGCACTGTGAATAAAGATGGAGTCAATGATGCAGATGTATTAGAAACACGTTCAAGACATGCAAAGTTTTATCCCATTTTATCCTGGGTCTATTTGCATCACTTATTCACACAGTTGACAATGTGAAACTTTTAGGAAAACTTGGGGGGGGGACTGAGATTGATTATTTCAGATTAAGTGGGTGGTTGTTGTTGTTTTTTGCAGACCCTACCCTAAAACTTACTTGTATAAATTCAAAATGCATTGAGCAACAAAGATTCAACCCACATTCTAACAGGATTATTTTCACCATCTGAGTAACCCCTTATTTGCTGCTTTAATGCCCATTAACAAAAATATAACTACACTAAATCATTTGTACTTATCAGCAAACTTTGTCACCTGACTCCTAACTCCAGGTCATTCATTTAAAAGCATGGCCTAAATCCAAATGCTGACTAGCTGAGACTCATTGAATCAATCATATTTATGTAAATGTTGACATATCGTTCTCAGTTGATTCAATGAGTGAATTCTAGTTAGTACAAGCAGCTGAATTTCACTATGTACAACTGTATTTAGATGAATTAATGAGGCCCAACGGCTTTGATGAACAGTTAAGTTTTAACTTGGTGCCTAAATTTCATGAATGATGGCACCAGTCAGGCCTCCAGGGGGAACCATTAAACAGTTGAGGTCCTACATCTGAGAAGACCTTCTCCCATGTCCCAACACACTTTTCTAGATCCTGCCCCCTTCTGTGAGCAGGAGTTTCCATGAACACAGCTTTGGTTATGGAATTTGTGTAACCAGTACTAAGGCATTTGGGGCAGTTACCTATTCTTAAACTGGATAACTATAGAGCAGACATGGTGAACCTGTGGCCCTCCAGACAGCTCCAATCAACCATAGCCAGCACAGCTAATAGCTAGGGATGATTAGGCTTGTAGTACAAAAACACATTGAGAGCCACTGGTTATCCATTCCTCCAATAGTACATGGGGTCCAAGAGGTTAAAATGTGGGGTAGGGATCCATGAGTGCCTGCATTCTGGATGAGCTCAACTCATCTCAATCTCACAAATGAATCTCCAGATTGGGATATGGTCCTGGGCCTGAATGTATCATTCTTGCTCATTTTTAGTTCTTCTTCTTCTTCTTCTAGAAGGCATGGCTCCTTCTGTACACACCAAGAATGCATCCAAACATGATATTTGTTGAACTGGCACCTGATGACCTGCTGTCATGTCTTGAAGCACTTCTAGTTCTATTTTTGATGAATATGGAAAAGACTATGGAATTTATCACATAGGATGGGTCCTATGCAGATACTGAATTTAAACTGGAAAAAACCCACAAAAGTGGTTAAATTTTCAGATGATGTCAGGGGTTAACCTGAACAAAACCCACAAAACTGGGTTGATTTTCACATAACATCAGGGTTAATGAGCTTTAGCGTGATATTAACCCAAACAGAAACTAGACAAAACCCACTCCTTTTTACTTTCGGAAAATCCCAAAGGTAAAAAGGAGCGGATTTTGTTGACTTTCTATTTGGGTTAATG
Organism: Phrynosoma platyrhinos; assembly: GCA_020142125.1. Classification (NCBI taxonomy): domain Eukaryota; kingdom Metazoa; phylum Chordata; class Lepidosauria; order Squamata; family Phrynosomatidae; genus Phrynosoma; species Phrynosoma platyrhinos. Next base: position 359,001,528 of record CM034701.1, read on the forward strand.
TTGCATTAATGCTTATTAATGCCAATACATCTGAAAATCAACCCACTTTTGCGGGTTTCTTCTGGATTTTTAAATCCCATTTCTGCATGGGATTTCTGCACTTTGCTACCCATGTGATAAACTCTTGTGCTAGGCAGCTAATTCCTGTTATGAAAGAAAGAAAGAAAGAAAGAAAGAAAGAAAGAAAGAAAGAAAGAAAGAAAGAAAGAAAGAAAGAAAGAAAGTTTCAGGTTTTGAATCACCTTGATTTTTTGTTTTAAAATATTAAATCCATGTAGATTTGAGATGATGATGATGATGAGCTGGTATATACATATGGACCATCTATCTCTGCTTAGACTTCACCAAAAAAGGTGACATTTAAGGACACATTTGAAGGCAATAAGAAGGATAAGAGAAGTAATGTAATTCTCTGTAAAATCATATTTCCTTGTGTATCCACTTATTATACAATTTTCATTTACTTAGGAAAACACCTCTGGAAATGTTTTTGTGTTTTTTAAAGTGACCTTTTGGTGAAAGAAATTAAATAAGTAACCCACTAAACTGCCTATAAAACTTTAAAAATTCTATTTCATCAAAGCAAGAGGGGCTTTTCAAGAATATTTTAATATTTTGGATTTACCTCCCCAACAGATGAATGGTTCTAAGTTCACTTCATCACCTTTTATTACATAAAAGTGCTATGCCACCATGACATTTAATTATGTCTTTTATATTCACAATAAGATATTTATAATGGGAGATTTAAACTTTCATGTATCTTAATTAAAGAAATTTTCTAAACCAGTTGTAACCTGCATTTGGCCTTATGATGCCTCTTGGAATAATAATGATCTGGCAGTTAATACATAGAGGTTCACAACTGATTGTTGCTCCTCTTCTTTGGAATATTAAGTAGGGTTGATTAATTATTATTCAGCCAGCTTGCCTCTTGCACACAGGACATCATCTTTGCACTGGGCTCCCAGTAGACAAAAGAATAATAGTAGTTTAAATGAAAAGCTTTTGAAATCACTTTGAGTGAGGTTGCGATTATAACTGTGAAAAAAAACAAAACCCAAACTCTGATGCACAGGATAAAGGCATTTAGCATATTGTGTTGCAATCAGATGAATTCCTGGCTGTTTTTCAATATCTTAGAAGCAATGCTACTCTACTTTACTGATATATATATATATATATATATATATATATATATTCCTCTGAGGTGCCATGTTGTCAAATATATAACATCTCAAAGATCTGAAGGATTCACTGGTGTGCAAAAAAAAAATTTTTTTTTTTGCTTTCTTTGCTGAACCAACTCTACTGCCAGTGCAAAAAGCTTCTGTAACAAGATTCCTTTCAACACCCTCAGCTGCACAAGTGATCAAGAGAAGCACTTATATAACTAGATTCATAAATTTAGGTATCACTGATAATATTTTTCAGAAAAGAAAGCTATAACTGGACGCACAGCCTTCTGTCATATTGACAGCTTCCTGAATTAGTTAAATGCATTTGAAAGAATTGCCTTCGATTTTGGTTAGATTTTGGTGCAGATATTGTCTGGAATCCTATTGAACGTTCCAACCTTTAAACATGAGGCTGACATAGTTGGTGAGGATGCACCACCCTCAGTGTCTCCACCTTTCTTTGGGTAACAGCATTCATACATTTACAATTATAGTGCTACATTCCACTTTAACCACCATGCCAACATCCGATGAAGTCCTGCCTTTGGCAGTTTAAGGAAGGCAGTGAGAATTCTCAGCCACCACTCTAGTGCTTCACTAAACTAAAAATCCCAGGATTCAATAGGATGCAAAGATGGCAATTAAACTGGAATAACACTATAATTGTGTAGTGTGGATGCACCCTGATAACACGTTTGCTCTAGGATAAGGCTCCAACCTCTGGGCACTGGCTACAGGATTTGACTAAAAAGGATTTCCAAGCTAACACTTCTCTGTCCTTAGCCTGACAGTCCCAAGTAGTGCCGTGTAAACACATACATGCACACACACATGCATGTTCATGCGAACATATATACACACTTGTCTTTTCAGGAGTGTTGTACAAATTCTGATGCCCAGCAAGAAATGTCATGATAGTTGCAGTTTCTCAAAAGTTGTACAAAAGGAGTATCCTATAGTTATGCAAACCCTATGACACCAACATAAATTATTGTGAAGCAGTTGTGCTGCCCCAGATGTAATGTAGCCCTTAGTGGTTGGCAAGGCTGGATTTACTGCTGTACAACAGGAAAGGGCAGAATCTTACTGCCTATGGCACAATTTGTTGTGCAGTGGTGCAATCCAGTAACTCTAGTATAGCTACACTGGTTTAATTTTATCCCAATGAGCAAGACTTTGTCCTATATAATGTAGAACCCCTGTTGTCCAGGTCATCCCATAAACATGGGACTGCTTCATGGTATGGAGTGTCCAGTGACCTGGAGGCCAAAATATAATTTGAATATTGGCAGCATGTTATATTCATAAGAATACATATAATAAAGAGAGTGTTATGGGGAGAAATATGTAATTAAGGTGAGTGGCTTTTTCAGAATTTTGTCATAATAAGCTAAAAATTCTATTCATGGAATTATGACAACCATCAGCAAGAAAGCTGTCATGCTGGAATCTTTCTTTTGAGAGGTATATATTTGGTTATAATGTATTTTAATATTGTGAACTGCCCCGATTGGTTTCAGAGGGTGGGATATAAATAAATTTTATTATTATTATTTTTATTAGGTATTATCTACACCACAGAAACTTCATTTGGTTTTAATTGTCTGGTTTGGTTTACATCTTTCCTACACCTCTTTTAACTCTCTCTCACCAAAATGTTTTGATGTTGTTGTTGTTGTTGTTGTTGTTGTGTGCCTTCAAGTAGTTTCTGACTTATAACACCTCTAAGGCAAACCTATAATTGGGTTTTCTTGGTAAGATTTGTTCTGAGGAGGTTTGACATTGTCTTCCCTTGAGGCTGAGAGCATGGGACTTGCCCAAGGTCTCCCAGTGGGTTTCATGGATGAGCTAGGAATCGAACCCTAGCCTCCAGAGTCATCCAGCACTCAAATCACTGTGCCACACTGGTGTCAGGGACACTGAAATTCAGGACAATATGGGTCGGTGACATACTGTATAACTTTAATTATGTTTAGGGAAAATGTTTACAATGAGCTGTATATGGACCATGCACATATTGATGGATAGAGATGCAGGGAGGGGGACAAGTTTTGGGGCAAATGGACATTGGGATATGTTTCTGTGTTGTGTTGATGTGACACACAACTCTGTTACCACATGAAATGGGTAGAGAAGACATGTGCAGGAATCTGCTTCCATGCATGGATTATTCTAGATAAACTGCAACAAATCTGATGCAAAACAGCAACTGCTGCATGTTCAGCTATAACATGTCTAGAGGTATATCTATGCTATAGAAATAATGCAATTTCACACCAGTTTTAAGTGTTGCAGCTACAGCTCCATCCTATGGAATCCTAGGATTTGTAGTTTAGCAAGGTCTTTAGCTTTCTCTGCCAAAGAGTGCTGGTGCCTTACAAAACTACAAATCCCAGGATTATATAGGATGGAGCCATGGCAGTTAAAGTGCTGTCAAACCACATTATTTCTACAGTGTAATACACTCTGAGTAAAATTATTTCTGTTTCTTGAGAATACACTGCTTCTTGAGCTCTACTATGCCTGAGACTGAGTCTGGAAAAATACATTTTAGAACTACAACTCCCAGATCCTTCTCCAGCATGGTGATCATGCTGGCTGGAGTATACTAGAAACTGTAGTCCAAAGATATCCAAGATCTATAGTTTTTTTGTGGGTTTTTTCGGGCTGTGTGGCCATGTTCTAGAAGAGTTTCTTTCTGATGTTTCGCCAGCATCTATGGCTAGCATCTTCAGAGAAAACTGAACTGGAAAGGCCTGGGTGTATATATACTGTGAGACCCTGGGTAGGGAGGAGTGGTTCCCAGGTGAACTCTGTGTTGTCTGTGTTGAATAGGTATTCCCGCAAGATCTGTTAAGATCTGTATGTCATCTACAGGGAGAGATGTAAACCCAAGTGCAATTTCTCACATACAATAAATTATTTAAGGAACATAACATGGAAATGAAAATATAAGGTGATGGAAAAATGTGGATAAAACTAATGCAGGAAGAATAATTGCAGAAATTTTAGAAGATTTTGTTCATTTACTGTTTATAAAGGTTGGGAATGCTAAGTTAAATGGGGAGGTTCAGTTTCGGATTCATTTCCAGTTGTATACTGAATTATAGACTACACGTTTTTTGCCATTACAGATGAATTTTGTGCTTTTTAACATAGTCAGCTGTTATGGGATTTTTTTTGTTTGTTATTTATTTGACAAGTTTTTGTTTTTAACAATAAGTCCCCCTCTGGGACATGTCACTTGGAGCTTGTGTTTGTCATGCTTATAGTGCAGGGAAAAACACACACTAAATTCAATCTTTAAATTAAGCTGTAACCAAGCTTGTATATTCATTAGAGGAGAAAAATTCTCTTCTGAGAAGTTCAAATTGTTTATTGATTTTCATTTCTGTGTTCAAGTGAAGCTTGAGTAAGTCTGTCTTACTGCAGTCCCTCTGGGGCAGCATAGCCAACAAGTGCATCACATTTTAACCTAAGTGAGCAGTTACCAACAAAAATCTGAGAATTCCTTTAAAACTATATTAGCAAATAGCCAAAGGGTGAGATTTCCAGTTCAATAAAGCTGTTTCATTTGCCAAGAAAAAAAAGTAGTCTTGAATTTCAGGCTGTATAAATATCAATATTTATAAAAGGCCTAAAATTGAAATCAAGTAATTGGAAAGTAGAATTAGTAGCATGCTGTGTAGGACGTAAAAGGTGATGCACAGTCTTATTTCTTAAATATTGTGATGTCAAATTCTAAAGCAATGAGATTGCTGTTGTTTGCTATTGTGTGAGTTCACTAATGGAAAATGCAGTAATTTACATTGCCATCCAATTGTTCTTCTCATGCTTAAATATCATTCTGTTGTTGTCCTGCTCCAGATAAAGGCTATATGTACAGAGAAGTAATCTTCTGCAAATGTTTCTCTGCTAGGTAAAGAAAACATGAAAGCAGATCATCAGTGTGATGGGCTGACATCTTCACATTTACGTCAACAAACTATAGGCTCTTGTATTCTTACACTGTAGCAACATTTTGATCTAGCTTTATTAATTTCCTCATCTTGTCCACATTTGAGTTTTTTGCAAGTGCTCTGTTTGGTGTAAACTTTAGCTGGCATTTAAATGATTCCTATTAACATCTGTTTCTGCCTCCCTTTCCCACTTATTTGTTTATGAATTTACTATTATTTCATACAAAAAAGTGGCAAGATGATAAGCAAAAGCCACACTAGATTTCAAAATCTAAATGGTGTCTTTTGAGATTTATTCATAAAGTTTTCATCAACATTTCTAAGCCTTTGCTTAAAATTGTGATTCTTATAAAATAGTAGTACCAACATCTTGTATTTTAGGAGGCGGTAAAGATTTTATCACAGAAGGTAAGCCAAATTTGGGCTTAGCTGGCTGCTTAGTCCCATCTCCACATTTATTACTTTTCTCAATAATTCTTTGACTACCTTACATTTTTCATACATGTATAAAATAAGCACAAATTAGCAATCACTTCATCAAACATAGCTGTTTCCTTAAATGTTATGGTGGTCTCAGCACTTTAGCAATGCTTCTTACATTTTTTGCAGAACAGAAAATAATCATTGTTTATTTCTTGTCACTTTTTGCATACATATTTCAAATATACTGTAGATATATACTTGATACTGTGTTTTGTATTTTCTGTGTGTGTGTTTTATCAGTTTGATAAACTTCTGTACCTTGAAAACTTTGCATCTTGAAAATCACTCAGGAAGTGTTTGGGTGGTTTTTTTTTAATGGCTTATCGATTGATAAATATAATCAAGGATGAATGTGTTCCACTGTATCTACACCATTACTGCAGAGAAAATATAATTGTTGTTTCTGTTGTTAACTGCCCTCGAATCAATCTCAACCCATGGCGACCCTATGGATGAGACATCTCCAAGACCCCCTGTCCACTGCTTTGCTTAAATCCTGCAAACCCATACCCATGATCTCCTTAATAGAGTCCATCCATCTGGCATGTGATCTTCCTCTCTTCCTACTTCCCTCCACCTTTCTCAGAATTATTGTCTTTTCTAATGAGTCTTCTCTTCTCATGATATGTCATAGCTGTTGTAATTGTAGCTTTTTCTGCATTTCCCTCATCCTGTCAGTCTCCTGTTCAATTAACTCCCCCCACCCACTACCCAGCATACAAATATACTCACACACTTCACTGCACTTCAACAGCATCTTCTAGCAGCTGCAGAATCAGGGGGGGAAAGGTAAGATTTTTTATTTATTGATTATTTTATTTATATCTTTCTTGGCATTGAGACCAAGGAAGCTTAAGATTAAGCATGAAAGTGACCAGCCTGATGAAATTATAGACAATAACTGAGAATCAGACAAATTGCCTTCATATTTTTGTTGTTGTTAAGTGACATCAAGTTAGCTTTGACTATGGCAATCCTATGAATTAGAGACCTCCACATCACCCCGTTATCAACAGCCCTACTCAGGTCTCTCAAACTCATGACCATAGTTTCCTTGATTTAGTGGAGTTGCAGACTGCCAGAAATAGTGCAAATTGAGTCTACTTTTAGGG
>CM034701.1:359019912-359039660 GCA_020142125.1 Phrynosoma platyrhinos
AAAAAAAATAAATCAGAATATGCATCTAGTCAGGAAAGGATATATCAGAGAGATTCTAAAGATGGAAAATTTCTAAAGCTCTATGTGGTAAGATAACTAGCCTTCCAGAAATCACAATCTTAGAGCCAACTGTGAAGCACATGACAGTAAGCCCTAGATGTGATCTCCCTAGCAGAGAATGCTGACTAAATTTTGTTTGCCCTGCTTAGGCAATTGCCACTGGTTTGTTCAGATTTCAAGCTGGACAGAGAGTAAATCATGTAACACCAGGTCAAATAAATATTTATTGGATCACATCAGTATAACACATTTACTAGTCAGCTCCAAAAGGAAGTGTATACAGAGGCCACTGGAACTGGCAGCGGGAGAAGTAAACACAGTAGAGGTTGAAAGGAACTGTGGGAACTACATCTTTAGGGACCTCTTGAAGGTGTCCCTGCCTTGGCATTGATGAGAAATCTGCAGGAGCAAATTATTTAATAATGTATTGTTATAATGTATAATGTAATTTATAATGTATTATGCCATGCACTGGGAAGCCATCTTGGGCAAACTGAGCTCGCAAAAATTCAGAAAAGTTTTTAATGAAATACAGACTGAAAGGCATGCTGGGAAGGGATTAAGGCAAGGAGGCATGAAGAAGATGGAGGCTGGGACAGAAAAGATTTTGGAGAACTATGCAATAATGAATGTCCCCAACCTGATATGTTTGCATTTCCTAGACTAATGTGATTGTGCTGAGTCTGATGTGATAAAGTCCTAAGATCTATTCATTTGACTCTTTAGCAGTTCATGATATCCATAGAACTTTTCTCCAACAGCACATACCTCTCAAAAGACTTTTGTTTTTCTTAGTTCACTATTCCCTTTGAATACTTGCAAAGTTTCTGGTTTATTGCATGCTCATCATATTACTGCATGCTCATGCAATCATAGATTTCTATTCCAATTCCCTGTCTCTAATACATAGCCTTTTCACATTTTTCTAGCTGCACATCTATAATCTTTTCTACTGCATATTTTTTCCAACTGCACATTTTGTGTACAAACATATGCTTTAAAAAAGCCTGTGCCTAAGCGTTCAGGACAGAAATAATAGAAGTGAAATTAAAGTATCAGGCTATAAAAAGGAATGTGGCTTTATGAAGAAATTTTGACTTCCTTGGGTCTTTTTTCTTTCAACAGGGGCAATATCACTGGGCTCAGTTTGAACAGGACAAGGCAAACCTAGTTATTCTTGAACACATTTGTCTATATGAGTCTTCTTTTTTTAATCCATGAAATTGAGAATCATTTTTCAAAGTTATTTCCTAGGATACATACCTCTACAGAGAAAGCTTCATTTGGGTCATTTGGATTTTTTTCTCAATTTCCATGCAAGGGGCTAGTCAGAACTGTCTGTATGCAACAGAAAGATAAAAATTTCAATTAGGTTGAGTGCTGTCATAAGCAGGCTACATGAGAAGGCTGGAGATAATATGCATTACATATTGATGCCTATCAGCACTGAGAACACAGCCATGTTTTATTCCATGCCCCTTTTGTAGCTTTGGCAGCAATGGTACCCAATAAAGGCCTAATCATATTAATTTATGCCCCTATCAATTATGCATTCAGATTCCCCTGATAGCTTGTCAGTTTTTATTCAGTATTTTCTGAAAAATACGCCTATTACAGTTACTGAGCAAATAGTAGGACTGTCAGAAAGTAAGATTTAAAGAATATAACTTAAAAGGGGAGGGTTTTTTAAATTTATAAATCTTGTATTATATGTCATGCATTTGTTAGCTTAAAAACAGGTGACAGGACAGGGACAGATGTCACATTAAGGACTTTCTAGAGATGAGAATAAAGGTCTATTCCCTTTTTGCAGGGAGAACCTTGTTATGTATTCAACATTTCATGAAAGCAAAATGTTCTAGGGTTTACAAATGCAGTAAAAGTGCATTGGATTTGTTAGTTTAATCTGAATCTAAATTTGCATTCCTCAGATGAGAGACATTAATTAAGAACTTTAAAAATAATAATTTTTCAGCCACATACTGGACAAACCTGTGTTCCTATGCAAAAAAAAAAAAAAAAGTGTTATGAATATAGTATCCTGAATCTTAAGAGCTAGGATTCAGAAAGTACATTCTGTTACATACCAGTTAAGACAGGATCCAGGAAGAAAATAAGCAAGAAGAAAAGAGCCTCAAGATGTATCACACGAAAATCCCCCACTGCTTTTAGAGCAAAGTTATCATGAGTGGTTAAAGTATCTTCAACAACACATAAACACTAAACAGTGTAATCAGAATATTCCTTGAAACACATGAACAATATTATTTGCTACCTTCTACAAACTACACTGGCTTAAATCCTCTTGTTAGTCCTGATTAGAGTAGACCCATTAAATCAATTGGATTTACCTATGTATTGACTTATCATTTAATAATTGATAGAATGGGTCTAATCTATTTGGGACTAATCCAACTATCTGTTAGCTAGCTCTTGTGAACAATACATGCTCCTGTACTAGCAGATCTTTGTTCTGTTGGCTGACATCAGGGAACTGCCAACTGATATATATGTCTGCAGAACTGCCCTGCTGGATAAAATTTGCTGGCAGAGAAACCCAAAGAAAGTCAGAGTATAGGAAGGACAAAGGAGGAGTTGAGTTATTCCAGATCAAGCTTTCTCTGCATCAGAAACCCAGATACACTGCTGGCATAAAGTTAGGCCAATTATGTGAAGACAGTACCAATTATTTTCTAGCATCCCTAGGCTGGGCATATTTGGATTCAACACTGCTTCATCTGACCTAATGTCAGTCCTGCTAGCACTGTCTTGACCATTCTCGCCAAACAAACTTACACTCTAAATTGACTTGGAATATTATTACCTTCTAAGAAGAAGTGGAGATCATTTCAAACATTCTAGAGATTACTACTTTGGATTACAAAGTGTATTTTGCAAGCTTGACTATTCCTCCATGGTTTTGTTTTGTTTTAACCCTCTTATGAAAGCAGTATTGTGGGGAAAGTATCCCAGCCTGGGGATATCGCTTGCAGGCTAGCCCCTCTTCCTTTAGACCATGTGTCTACTGGGAGACTAGGCTGTCCCAGACCTCCCAGAGGGCCTTCTCCGCAACCGCCCCCAGACTGTGGAATGGCCTGCCGGATAAGATCCGTCTTATCACTACTCTTGCTGCCTTCAAGAAAGCAGTAAAGACGGATCTCTTCCGGCAGGCCTTCCCGGAATAACTTCAGCTGGGAGATATGTTTTAATCTGTTGCCCTGATTTCATCCTTTGCTCTTATCTATTTTTAATTAATGTGGCATTTTTAAATTTGATTGTGTTTAATTCTTTTTTAAGGGGATGGGAGGGTGGGGTTATGGGATGAGGGATTGATTTTTAACTTTGTTTGTTTTAAATTTGTTGTTCCCCACCCTGATTGCCACGCAGAGGGGAGGGTTATAAATAAAAATTATTATTATTATTATTGACTCGATAGTTTATACATGAGATAAATAGCTTTACACAGTGGGACATAAAGATATAGAATCCCTCTACTTATATGTTAAAGACATATAGTTCCAATGTATTATTTTAGCACTTTTGAACTGATAGATTTGTTTATTGTGTTACTGTAGCAGAAGCTCTCCATGAAAATGGAGCAACAGATCTAACTATAATATAGCAACTCCCCAGCCTCCTCTTTTCCCCTTAATCCATTCACTCCTCTTTTGGCCTCTTACCTTTTTTTTTACCACCATGGTTTAAATAGAGTCTTGACTATTGAGACAAAAGAATAATAAAATTATACCTGGAAGGGGACCCCACCATTGAGCAGAGTGAAGCAGCTGCCTCAAGCAGCAGTCCTGGAATGTGATGAAGGAGCATTATATAGTTATAATACATTAAATAACTAACCATTTGCAACCTTTTCATTATACTTTGATGAAACTTTGTATTTTTACTGAAACTAAATAATTTGTCTAATGAGATCTCTGTGCTACCATGCCAGTTTTCTGAATCAATTCCACTTTTCTTCCCCATGAATAAAAGTTGATTTTTTTTTGGTTCTGGTATTACTTTCCAAAACTGCAAAATGAAACATTTGTACAGCTCCTTTATAAACTGTACTTTTTGCAATTGGTTTCCCACACCCTGCAAAAGACCTCTTATCTTTCTTTTTATTTATTCATTAGTTTTTGATGGACGAGCAAGGAGCGTATGCAAACATGGATAGCAGGGAAGCAGATGTATAGCCCAATGTAAGTGATGAAGCAGTAAAATGACATGTCTTGGACAGAACAAATAAAAACTTTGACAACTTCTGGCAAGGAGAAATGCACCAGTTAATAGTGCCTCCAGGTAGCTTTAGCTGATATGACTGGCAATTGTAACACAGTACCTCTCAGTGCACTTGGCAGCATTACAAGGATCACAGTCTAACAAGGATGAACAGTTTATCCAATGTGTGGGTTTCTTCCTTGCATTTGGCATGGATATCTTTCTGCTTCACCTTTTGTTTTCTGTCAGAAGGATATTTATTGTGGCAATCCACAGTGTAATCCAGCTCTTCATTTATGTTTGAGTTCCCTTCTTATTGTATTTCATGGTATTAATGGAGTACACATTTCTTTTCTACACATCTGCCTTTTTAAAGATACCCATTCAAATCTACAGTGCCCTTGGGCTACTGGTAATGTTTAATAACTTTCTACACTGGTAGTTCTTTCTTCATCATTACACTAAGCCTTTTCTTACCTTGGTATATAAAGATCTTAAGTGTTCTCCTTGACTGGTGGCCCACACATTATATACCAGTACTAGGAAGATAATAGAGAAAAAATATTTCTGCTTTTTAAGTATTACAATGGTAGCCTTGGTAAAAGCCACCTGAGAAGATAGGAAGTTTACCTGCATGTCTTTCTGTAACTGTAACTAGTCCATCATTTTATTTGAAATAAAATCATTTTGGCATATCATTTTTCTGAAAAGTCATTATATTTGTCAAAAAATATTTTCCAATATTTAATGAAATTTTAACATGGCATGCAATTAGCTGTCCTGTAAAGTACAGGCAATGATATAAATCAGTTAATGTACTGATAACACTAAGTATTTAATTTATTTTTCAATTGATGACTATATTACAAACTCAGTAAGTACTTACAGGCCAAAGGTTTTGTAGATCTGTGGTTTGTATAAAAAGGCAAGGGACAACATAAATGCCTATCAAATGATGGACAAAGAATAATAAGCAATACACTGGCCCCAGTAATGATCTGCTTTAGAGCAAAATTAAATCAAAATAAACTGAATCAGCATGGCATTCAGGCAAGAATCTTGTTCTCGGTTATCTTGGAGTAAGATTAATTGGACGCAGTGCAACTTTGTTCTGAATAAGCTTACACTGTTGCCAAAGGGCCTTTATAGGCTGGCAGAAATAATGCAGCTTGAGTCCACTTTAACTGCCCTGGCTCAATGTTAGGGAATCATGGGAACTGTAGTTTATTGTGGCAACAGAGCTCTCTGACAGAGAAGGCTCAATGTCCCAGCAAAAAAAAAAATACAATTTCCACGATTCCCTAGCACTGAGCCAGGACAGTTAAAGTGGACTCAAGTTGCATTATTTCTGTCAGTCTGTAAAGGCCTTAAATCCTATTCCGACAAAAAACCCACACTAATCCTGCACCATTATGTTTTATTGCTGTTGTCATGTAGATGATAACTTTCTAAGAAGGAGAACACCTTCTCTCCCTGGAGTCTTACTATACAATTCAGAACACTAGAAAATCATCATTCTAACCTGTTCTTCTATAGAGAACATCATGCATAGAGGAGGATCTCTTCAGCAAGTAGTCTATGAATAAAGGCAGTAGAAATTACAATGAGAGACATAATGATAAATATTAGCATGCCTCTTTTCCTAGTATGTTGAGTCTTCCTAGTTTATCATTCATTCATTCAGTTATTCATAACCTGCCCTACATCCACAGAGCTCAATGGTCTAATCTGCACTGCAGTAATAATGCAGTTTGATACTGCTTTAACTGCCATGCCTCAATACTATGGAATTTTGAGATTTGAGTTTTGTGAGAAATTTAGCTTTCTCTGTCAGAGAGCTCTGGTGCTACAACAAACTACAAATCCCAGAATTCCATGGCATTTAAATTGATGCCAAACTGCTTTATTTCTGCAGTACATATTACATAACAGACAGTAAACAAACAGTAAATAATTATTGAGCTATTCAGAAAAATTCAACAGGATAAAACAATATGCAGAAATCCACAACCAAGTACATCAGACCAAGTACTCTGGGTCCCCAGAGCTTGGGTGAAAAGTCTAGTTGTAATTTGGCATTGAAATTAAGACAGCACCTCTGCCAATCAGGACTCCAATGGGAGTGCACTCCACAACAAGGTTGCAACAGCCGAGAAGATACGGTAGTGTATTATATATATATATATATATATATATGTGTGTGTGTGTGTGTGTGTGTGTGTGTGTGTGTGTGTGTGTAATAAAACAATCCTTTAAATACCAACATTTATTTATACAATTGGATCAACAGTTTCTGAAAAGGCAAAATACACAACAGAAAATTAAATGAAAGGAAGAAGGAAATATCCACTGGTTAACAATCACTCTTAAATGTAATTAATTTATTTGATTCAGGCCACAGTAGGACTTTGTGGTGGAAGCCCCAGACAGTAAAAGGAGCACAAGGGCCCAACACAGCAGTTACAGTTTAGTACATGTCAAAACAAATGAAGTGATACACTACCTTTAAAGCAGGATACTTATTGAAGTGGATCCAGATTTAGGCACATGCAACTGAATTGACCAAAGGGAATTCTCTACTTCATTCTTCCCATGTCAGATCCTTCAGTTCCTGAAAATGGTACATGGGGTTTTTATTTTATTTTCCATTTTTGGATTTTAGATATGTTTACAAACAACAGTGTACAATCCTCAACAATTCGTCAAATTAGTACAACCAACTATCACAGTCTTATAAATTGTTTATCTAGCATACACACTCCAGTTGATTGTTGGCAGTTCATGTGTTGAAATCAGATGCATAACATGGATGATAACCAGATCTGTATATAATGCCACCGTCCATTAATTTTTCCAACTCAGCCATTCAGCCGTGATAAGTTAATTTCTGAAAATGGGGAACTTGCTGAACAAGGTAAGTTATGGTATTGGACAGAGGGGTAAATCTACTAAATGGGTAGATGTACCTTCCAGCAGCAAAATCTTTCTGTTTCAAATCTAAAATTAAAACTGAACAGCTGAACTGGTTAACCACAAGAGGTGAAGCATACTGTATGCCTTCTTGGTAACTGATTCTATGAAAACATTATTGAGTTGTCCAGAGTAAACTAACACTTCTTGGTTAAACAATAACCTTTCCAAAACCATTTAACTGCTGCTAAGAGTTTTGAGTTAAATTAAGCCAGGTTTGTAAAATCCACTTTATCAAGACAACTATACAAGCTGCGTTTTTGTGTTCAAATTTTGATTGTGTCTGCTTCTTTCTAGTTCCTGATCAGTGGGTTTAGGGGCTTATATATTGCACATGTGTGTGTAAGTCTATTCATATGTGCATGCATTCATATTTGAAAGGAAGACAACTAGAAAGAGAATGATTTTTGAATATTGTTCTGCTGCCAGATTTTTTAATAGGGCACAGTAGCCTCATTCCAAAGGTGGTTTTAATCTGAGTTATTCCATGTTTACTCTTAAGCTTTACTGTGCCATGCAAACTGTGTGTGTGGGGAAAGAGGGGGGGTTATATCAAAGGCTTGAAACTGTTTACTATATTGAACTGCTAAATAGAAAAGAAAGAAATCACACAAAGACCCGAGAAAAAGCGTTCTCCATCTTTGATATACTTCATCCTATCTTTACATGTTGACCTTGTTTATATTTTCTGAATTGGTGTACAAAGTTGTCAAGTTGGTCAATAATCTAATCCAACCATCAATAAAACATACCTTCTTGTTTATTAATATGTGATTAAAAATGTATATGATAAAAAGATATTGACTGCAAGCAGAGTTTGCGTGACAAGAACAATTATGCCTCCCAAACTTAATCACTGCATGAGCTCTTTAACCCAGTGAAAGTCAATAGTCTATTTATGAACAACAGTGTGACTTTTTTTTAAAGTACAGTATTAAGATTTTGTTGGGTCTCCAGCTCTTATTGCATTTACTCTTTTAACTTGTGTAAATCTCCAAGATACAACACTCAGCAGATAAACCTCTCATTAAATTCTTGCTTCATGTTTGTTGTATGACAAAGCTGAAGGCATAAGGCAGAAGGTATTTGCTCTTGTTATTGTTCTCTATTTGCAATTAAACAAAGGTCCTCATTTGGTGAGTCCCATTTTTCTTCATAGTGCTCATTACACATTTGTTAATCAGATTTTCAAACCCTTGTAACTTTCCTTAATCTGTTTAAACAATATTATTTTAGGTTTGGTTATGTTGTTTTAGGACTGATTCTGATTTGATTTAAACCTCCACTTGATCTAAACCTGTGTCAGTTTGTAAGGTAGTAGTAAAAAATGACAAAGGAAATAAAGATTCATCACAGTACTGTTTCATGTGGAATTTCAGGGAGAAAGAAAGATAATTTAAATATAATTTTACAACAGTGTTCTGTGGAAACTAAGGGCTTAATCCACTGATCAGCTTCACTTTAGGACACTGCACTTTTATTTTTGCTTTTCTTCTAATCCCATCTTCTTCAGCAGTTCAGTATGAGGTATGAAATCAAGCACCACAGGGTTCCAAAGCATGATGTTAAAATTTCTTACAGAAAATTTCAACCTTCATAAATTCTAATTTATCCCAGGAGGGGTTGAAATTAGATTCCATGTCCACAGTATCCTGACTGCTTTGAAGAGCCATGAAATCACTAGTGAGGATAGTTCCTCCACTAATGCAGATTAAAACTATTTCATAAGGTCATTGTGTTCATAGCCAACATGGCAAATTTGACTCCTGGGATCTGGCCTTTGGGTGATGAACCTCCCCATACGCTGCTAGATTGGTCCTTAGATGATGGATATGCAATGCACCTCCCCATACACAAAGCTTTCCCAGTCTGAGTTACGGTACTTCCACACCATGAAAAAGCAGCAGAGTTTGTGGAGGATGCTTATAATGTGCATTTCAAAAAGCAAGATAATGAGCATAGGAAATTCCAAGTAATATAATACTCTGTTGTACTGTGCCTTCTGGAATATTAGGAAACTTGGGTATTTTTCCTGTTGAAGAACTATTGAGACCCATATTTTTTTTAAAAAAAGTACAATTATAACCATACAATAGTGAGCATTAAAATAGAATTAAACCATTACAGTATTCAAACAGATAACTTATTATACAGTTTTAAAAGGTAACTTATTCCCTTTGAATTACAAGAGTCAAATTTTTGGAACTTACACACTCACAACAGTTGGGGTAGGAGGCAAAGTGTTTGCACAGTTGCCCATTTTGCTTTCTGTCACTTTCTTATCTCTCCCCAACACCTCCCAAAAATCTTTCCATCACTCCAGTCATGCTGGTTTCCCCACCTTTTTATTTCCATTTCTGTTCTCCTTCTCTCTCGCCCTGTTCTAAACAGTGGATTTATACTTACCTAGTTAGAATTTGTTTGTGTTTAAATGACCTGTTGTCTGCCCCCCATTGTGCCCCTCCTATTTCTTTTATTTATCACAATATTTTTGTTAAACCCCCCCCCCACATATTCCCTATCTCTCATCTGTGATTGTCATTGTGAAGACACAAAAGGCAAAAACAACTCAACAGAAGAGAAGGAAGAGTTGTTTTTGCTTTCTTATGGCTCTAGTAAACCAGAATTTTCTGCGTCTTTGGCTAGGTGAAAGATTTTGTGCCACTGTATTCACTGTATCACCTCCCCATCCTAATCTTTGTCCTTCCTATAATTAAGCCCTAAAACATCTTGCATAGTGATTTAACATTGCATTTTAGCAATATTTAAATGACACAGCACCCCAAACCTATCTTTACTCCCAATTCTGAAATCTTTTAAGTATTTGAACTCCTACTTATTTGCCCATTTTATAGTGTTAGAAAGGAAAAGTTAACAATACTCCACATATGTTGAGTAATCTCAAGAAATGGTAATCTGTATAACTAATCCATACTACTGTTTACACTATTTCAGTAAAACCCAAGCATTAAACTAAACATGAAGATAATATATAGACAGTCACCGTATACCTAAAACCCCATTTCTAGTGTGCTGGGAAAGTGCCAGTTTTGGAATCATAGATTTTTTAATACCTGTTAACAAAGCTCATTCCACCACCACCCCATATAAGACACACGTTCACATGACAAAGCAATTGACAATGTTTGGAGGAAAGAATGGAAACATAAAAAAAATAAAAAAACAACAACATTTTATTGCTGCAATTTGTCCTAAAATTTGAAATTCAAATATCATAAGATTTTTACATAAAATAAGTCTTTTTTGGAGGCTTGGGGCTAGAACTTGCTGTGGCAGCACAAGAAGTCCAGTACTATTATCTGTCCCCATTTATCAGCAGTTTGAGTTCTGCATTTGCATAGTATAGTCTTCTGAATTCATGGAGACATTTCAATCCAAAAGAAAGGAATTAGACTGTTCCCCCATATGTAATTCATACAGTATAATAGACTTTTTATTAATTCAGTGTCAAGATGTGCTCATTACAGAACATTTTTATAAGTCAGATGTAAGCATCTGATCATGAACCTGTGCATATATGATTTCTGATGCAAAATTACATGCCTATGGCTCCTGGGGAGTTTTGGAAGGGGGATTTGGAAATAAAAATAAAAATAAAAGGAACTGGGTGCCAAATATTGCCCATGGGTGTCACTTTTCCAACTTCAATATTCCTATTTAGATCTATATCTGCATTTGTCCATGAAGGCTTCCTAATTGTTGAGGAGATTGTCCACTACTTTATTAAGCTTTACAAGCAACACAGAGATAACTGGATTTATCCTTTGACTATCTTCACCTTCCATGTACCAAAGTCTTCTATCTCCAGGTAAAGATTCATACCGTGGCTAGCACTACCATCTAGATTGCTATGTGACACACAGAAAGTCAGGCTGTTCAGGATTTGGACCCTGGACACAAAACATGATCCTGAAGATCACTATTCTTGTCAGTATGTGGTTACTGGCTCTTCTTCCCAAATGTGGCAAGCCACTGCAGTATAATGACCCTGCTCTTAGTGCTTATCCCTTGGGTTCAGCCTCTGATGTCAGTAAGTTGTTCCTGGATCGGACCACTCTAACAGGTTGCAAGACCTGAGCCCCAAGTCCAGGGAAGTATAGCAGTAGGTATGGGCACACTATCACCACTCAGGCAGAAGGACCAGGTGGGGCTGTGTCCTTTCCTAGGAATGGCCCCTAAGAAGCCAGCAGGACAAGGCTAGGCACTGGTATGGTTCTAGGTTTGAGATGTCTAGCAGTGACCTTGGTGTAGCTGTCCTGGTCTCAACGGATGCCAACCAGGGCACTTTCATTGGAGTTACACTTATCTCCCAAGGAATGGGAGCGGTGTGTATGTTTGGCTAGTCTGTGATTGTCCAAACTGGTTTTTGTCCAGTTATCTCTCAGGCATCTGGCCTCACTCTTACTTTATCTCTACTTGGTTAGAGAAACAAGTTGGTGGGCCCCTCCTGGCTTTGTTCTGGCTGCTAGCTTCCCTGTCTTCCCAGTCCTCTCCACAGCCTGGGACTGGAGTTAGGTCTGCTGTAGAAAAAGCTTCTGGCATGGATATTTCTACAATTTCCTGTCTGCTTCCTCTGAACTTTCCCCCTTGTATTTTTGCACCAGAAGGCATATATGCACAGGTTCATGATCAGATGCTTACATCTGACTTATAAAAATGTCCTGTTCTGCTTTTCCTGAAGCTCTTATCTATCTTGTGTAGTGGGAAAGAACCCTCTAAACTGAAGAAAGTAAACCCCCTTCTTTAGGGTTTTCCCACCCATGGGGCCAAACCAATAATTCAAGTGGGCTATACATATATAGGAATTTATTTTCACTTAAAGAAGAAATGTATTAATCAGTCTATTTTAAATTTTTTTAGCAATTTATTAAAAGCCTAAATGAACTAAATTCCTGTGGCCATGATGTATATTTGATATCTGATTTGCAAACTAGTATTTCACTGCCTGTCTTGAAACTGACTCTGAATAACAACATTGCTAATAGAATGTTTTGTTCCAGTCCCTGACCTAATTCACTGGCATATTTTAAAATATTAGAACATTTAATAAAGTTTGGTACATTTTATGAATCTAATTAGACATCTGCACAGTAGCTCTTTATTTTTCTCAATAGTAAAATTGGCCTTAATTTATTTGGTGTTTCACTTTTCTATGACTTTTTTTTCCTGACATTCTTAATGTTTGGTTAAGGATACACTATAGTCACAATAATTAAGAACTCCAGTTAATAACAGACTGAGGATATTCTCTGGAAATATCAGCATTAAAATAATATAGAGTAAAAAATGCATTTACCATTTATGTGTGTTGCTTTCCATTGTATAGAATCCCAGCTTTACAGTTAGCATTTCTGGATATATTTTGAACATATTTTGCATTTTTTATTATTATCACAATCCAAGCCACAGTACCATAGTGGAAAGGAGAGGCCAGCCATACAACATTATTGCTTGGCATTTTAAAATGACTCAAGCCTCCTGGGCTGCAGCTCGGAGGTGGGATGGAGGCGGGGATTATCGAATGTTAAATTGCCAATGAATTGCTGGCCGCCATCATCCTGGGTTCCAGCCAGGCTCAGCCGGTGCTTTTTGGAAACCTGAAAGCATCCCAATTTCTAAAAAGTGCTAGCTTTTTTGGACTTGGGCTGATGGTGGTCAGAGATTTGGTGGCAATTTAGCTTGCAATAATCCCCACCTTCATCCCACCTCCTGGCTGCAGCCCAGGAGGCTTGAGTCATTTTAAAATGCCAAGCGGTGAAGTCGTATAGTCAGACATGCATTCTGGACATTAGGAAAGCTGATTTCAGTAAATAGTAAAAGAAAAGGGAGTTCTGGATGGGTGGGAGTTTCTCAAAAGGGAGATACTGAAGACACAATCTCAAACTGTTCCAGCGAAGAGGAAAAATGGGAAGTGTCTCAAGAAACCAGGATGGATGACAAAGATCTTTCAACTGGGCTAAGTTTTAAATGGGAGATGTATAAGAAATGGGAAAAGAGGGAAATCACCAAAGAGGAATTTGAGCAAGTAGCTATCATGTGTAGGGGTAAAGTCAGAAAAGCTAAAGCTCTGTATGAACTCAGGCTTGCTAGAGAGGTTAAGAGCAATAGAGAGGTCTTTTGTGGATAGGTCCAGAGCTAAAGGGAGAAGAAGGAAATGGTAAGGCCACTGCGCAGAAAAGATGACAAAATGCTAACAGGGGACAGAGAAAAGGCAGAACTACTCAACACCTTCTTTGCCTCAGTCTTCCCACAAAAGGAAAAGGGTGCTTAACTTGGGGTAAATAGAGCAGAGTACACAATAGGAGAAATGCAGCACAGAATTAAGTAAAGAAGTAGTACAGGAGTACCTGGTTAATCTAAATGAATTCAGATTTCTGAGGCCAGATGAACTACATCCAAGGGTGTTAAAAGAACTGGCAGAAGTAATCTCAGAGCCATTGGCAATAATCTTTTAGAACTCCTGGAGAACAGGAGAAGTCCCAATGGAATGGAGGAGGGAAAATGCCCCCATCTTCAAAAAGAGGGGAAAAAAGAGGATCCCAACAATTATCACCCAATTAGTCTGACATGAGATTCTGTCAGACTTTGGGTTAGACAGTGCAACTGTTAGGTGGATTTGTAATTGGTTGACCGGCCGAACCCAAAGGGTGCTCAGCAATGGTCTTCTTCATCCTGGAGAGAAGTGACCAGTGGGGTGGTTCTGTCCTGGGCCCAGTGCTATCCAACATTTTTATCAATGACTTGAATGAAAGAATAGAGGGTATGCTTATCAAATTTGCAGATGACACCAAATTTGGAGGAGTAGCTAATGCCCCAGAGCAGAGGATCAAAATTCTAAATGACCAATAGATTACAAAGCTGGGGCAAAACTAACAAATTGAATTTCAACACAGAGAAATGTAATGTACTGCACTTAGGGCAAAAGTAAAATAAAATGAAATGCACTGATATAGGATGGGGGACACCTGGCTTGACAACAGTACATGTGAAAGGAATCTAGGAGTCCTAGTAGACCACAAGTTGAACATGAATCAACAGTGTGATGCAGCAGCTAAAAAAGCCAATGAATTTCTAGGCTGCATCAATAGAAGTAGTGGTTAGACTAAGGGAAGTAATAGTATGGTTCCAAATGCAGGCAGCTTGTAATAGTACCTATTCCTTTATTCTGCTTTGGTCAGGCCTCACCTGGAATATTGCATCCAATTCTGTGCACCACAATTCAAAATTAATGATAAGCTGAAGCATGTCTAGTGTAGGGCGGCAAAAATGGTGAAAGGTCCAGGCAGACAAGGCCAAAAATACATATGTAGATAGGCAGTCATTTGAACAGCAGTGGGACTCTCTATCATTTCAGGAATAATGATCATGCAACCAGTGTCATGAAAATTCATCAAAGCTATTTTGGTTCAATTTTAAATTAGAAAAAGGAGTTACTTATCATTTATTCCATAAGGGAAGGCTTGTTGATGATAATGTATCAGGAACTATCTGGACAATCTGCAAACCAGAATATGTGTAGACTTTTACAGGACACACAGACAAAGCAAAAAATAATTAGGCCTTGAAAACCAATTCATTAATATTTTCCATCACATATGACCAGTATGATGGTTACTTTAATGGAAGAAAAGTTCTTCTCCTAGTTAGCCCAAATCATTTACCCATTTATGTCACTACGTCCATTTACTGAATCCATTAATGCATTGTAATTTGCAGTGTTTTGTTGTTTATATTGTTTTGCTCCAGCAGAAGTCACCTATCAATGTATGGTGACCCATGAGTTTCATAGGATTTTCTTAGTCAAGGAATACTCAGAGGTGTTTTTGCCAGCTCCTTTGAAATAAAGACTACAGCAGTCAGGATTCATTGATGGTCTCCCATCCAAATGTTAACCAGGGCTAACCCTACGGTTTCCAAGATCAGATTGGATCTGGTGCCTTTAGGTGGTTCTGTAATCTCAATAAACTACTTTGATTCACTATGACTTCAATTTCAATATTATGTAGTGGGCTTTTAAACTTGGTCAGTATTCCAAAACTGCTGATATATCCAGAAGACTTGTGGACTTGGGACAAGGTGCCTTAGGGCAACTTGAGTAGTAAAGGGCAGGCTTATAAATACCAGAAAAGCTTGGTTGTTTCTTTGGAGTGGCTGGTTTTACAATTGTGATGGTCAGTATTTGAGGTTCCTTAAGTGATTCAGTCTTTTTGTTTTCAAAATATATTCAGTATAATCTTCAGCTAGAATCCTACTGGTGCACAACATGAGTTGTTGTGTGCCTTCAAGTCATTTCCAACTTATGCCGACTCCAAGGAAAACCTATCATGGGGTTTTCTTGGCCAGTTTCTTCAGAGAGGGTTTGCCATTGCGGTCCTCTGAGGCTGAGAGTGTGTGGCATGCCCATGGTCACCCAGTGGGTTTCATGGCTGAGTTGGGATCCAAACCCTGATCTCTGGAGTCAGTAGCTGTACTTTTTCCAGAACCATGCATCACTGATGAGGGGAAACAGACAAGATCTGCCACTCTGAACAGCTAGTTTCTCCAAGACTTCACCTCCAGTCCTTTCTTCTTTCCTGGCACAACAGCGTAGTCTTGTGTAGTTATGCCAGTGTGATGCACCAACAGGATTATGTCCACTTTACTTAAGTATTTACTGAGGACTAGTTAACATCTATGAAATCTTTCCTCTGCACTCAGTTGAACTTATTAAAATATCATCTAAATGAAGAATGAGAAGGGGTGAAGTTATGAATATAGTTAATGAAGCTGAGATGGAGAAAAAAAAACCCAAGCTGCCTGCATTTGGAACCGTGTATTTTATTAATGTCTAGATGTATTAACAATCAAATAATCATCCTCAACTAAGACGGCTGCCCAAGGGCCTTGCATAACAAGAATGGCAGGGTCCTGATCGAACCAGAGGTTTGTGATCCAGCTTAGCTCCAAGACTCTGCCAAAGACAGATGCTTCTCCTAGGTGACTAGTTTAATCAGAGCTGCTGACTTTATCATCGTTTCAGAAACCTTGGCCAAAGATGAATTTCCTGGAGGGGCATGAATGCAGGTGCTAAAGGCCTAGAGCAGACAGGCTGTTGAAAGAACTTCACACCACTGTCTCCGAGAAGAGCTAACTACTGACAATAATGGATGAGCTCCAACAGTGCAGCAGAGGGTATTTCACTGTGGAAATACCCACAACAACAACAACAACAAATGCCTTGCCTGTAAAAGTCAGCCATTTTCAACAACAAAAGAGCCTCTCGCCTCAAACTGCTGACTCTGTTTTATCAAAACACTTCAACATAGCTCCTAATAACCCGGAGTAAATCAAACAAGGGGATCAGCAGGAGCTAGCCACCACTTCTCGGTGGCTGAATATCAGGTGTGAGCTATGCTTCAGTGGCAGATTAATTTATGATCTCTAGGAACTCTGTGCCCCTGAAACTTCAGATGCTAAGTAAGGTAATCCTGAAAATTTCTTGTACAAATTCACATGCCTTGCAAAGATGGACAGCTTTTTGTGTTGGTTTCAAGTATTGCTGTTCTGTTGTTTTTGTTGTTGTTAAAATCAGTTTTGAATTCCAGCTGTTATCTCCTTGATCCTTATACGGAGAAGAGAAACCTCAGAGCTGCAGCAAAATACATAAAATAATTGAAAAATACAGTGGACCCTTGGTATCCAGTGGTGTTTGGTTCCAGCATGCCCCGTGGATACCAAAATCTGTGGATGCTCAAGTCCCATTAAATACTTTCCTAGACTTAAGTCTATTTCCTCGGGTGCATTTGGATATAATAATAATAATAATAATAATATAGAGATATCTTGTAGCCCTTTTGAGACTTATTGAAAGAAAGAAGTTGGCAGCATGAGTTTTCCTAGACTTCAGTCTACTTCCTCAGATGCATTTGGATATAATAATAAAACCGTAATAATAATAAGAGAGATATCTTGTAGCTCCTTTGAGACTAACTGAAAGAAAGAAGTTGGCAGCATGAGCTTTCCTAGACTTCAGTCTACTTCCTCAGATGCATTTTGATATAATAATGATAATAATAATAATAATAATGTAGAGAGATCTTGTATCACCTTTGTGACTAATCCCTGGATGCTCAAATCCCATTAAATACAATAGCATTGTAAAATGATGTCCAGCATATAAAATGGCAAAATCAAGGTTTGCTATTTTGTAATTTATGTATTTTTTTGGAATATTTTCAAGCCATTGATAGTTGAATCCATGAATTAAAAAAAAAATCGGTGGATATGGAGTGCCAACTGTACTTTGTTCCTTCTCACTCCTTTTTGGAAGCTTACATATCATTCTGGACAACTGACAAAGGACAACAATGCCTTTTTGAGGCATAAAAATAAAAGGCAACATTTTAAAAAAAGTTATAAAGAGAGCACTGCAGAATAGTAGTGGATACAATATTAGTGAATGGAACATGAAGGAAAGCAAGAAACATCTTGCTGGATCACACTAAGGACATGTGAATCCTGCATCCTTTTTCTAAGACAGGTGCATAGCCTGCAACATTACTAAAGTGTATAGATAAGCTGTTGTGGAGATGGAGAAGAGGGAGACATCACACACTGAAATAGAAACCCCTTTATTACTTATTACCTCCAACAGGAGTTACTGTTTAACTCCTGTTATATATACACTGGGTGGGTAGTTGTGGTGTGGAATGCACTTCAGCTGCTTAAAAGCACAGATATGAGCAAAAACACAATAAAACTAGACAGGCAAGAGTGTGAGGGAGAGAAAGTGGTGTAATGGTTTTAAGTGTTGGACTATGGTGCTGGAGAGCAGGGTTCGAATCCCTGCTCCGCCCTGAAACCCCACTTGGGTGACCTTGGACAAGTCACACTCTCTCAGCCTCAGAAAATGGCAATGGCAAACCCCCTCTGAACAAACTTGCCAAGAAAACCCTGGGATAGAGTCGCCATAAGTTGGGAAGGACTTGAAGGCACACAACAACCACACATTTCTAAACAACCAGGCTGTGTAGTTCAATACTGGGAGCGTTTTATTTGCTATTTGTGCCTCCAAACCCCATATATTGGCACAGAAAGTGCAACTATGCAATGGGATTTCTGGTGGCACTTTTGAGGCTGCATCCGCACTGCAGACATAATCCAGTTTGATGCCACTTTAACAGCCATGGCTCCATGCTATGGAGTTCTGGGAGCTGTCATTTTGTGGGACATGGAGCCTTCTCTGTCAGAAAGCTCTGCTGCCACAACAAACTACAAATCCCAGAATCTCTTCATATATAGCCAGGGCAGTTAAGGCGGTGTCGAACTGGATTAATGCTGCAGTGCGGATGAAACCCAAGTTTCCAAAAAGCAAGAGGCAGCTAGACCAGCAACAAAGAGCAGCCACCCCTTGGTTCCCCTGTAAGTTATTTGGTGGGAAGTTCCCAGCTGTTTAAACCAAAGGTTTTACTCTTTGGTATCTCCAGTTTGCCTGTTTTGGTGGGAAAGGTTGGTAAAAGCTCTGAGGGAACTCAAGGCATCAATGGCTGGGGAGGCAGCAAGGCAGACCACTTTGGTCAAGCACATTTCCAAGACCTAGCTGTGTTAGTCTGGAAAAACAGCATGCCAAGGGATCTTGAAGAACCTCTGAGACTCACTGAAAGAAAGAAGTTGACAGCATGAGCTTTCCTAGACTTCAGTTTACTTCCTCAGATGCATTTAGATAAATAATAATAATAATGTAGAGAGATCTTGTAGCCCCTTTGAGACTCACTGAAAGAAAGAAGTTGACAGCATGAGCTTTCCTAGACTTCAGTCTACTTCCTCAGAAGCATTTGGAAATAATAATAATAATAATAATATAGAGAGATCTTGTAGCACCTTTGAGACAACTGAAAAAAAGAAGTTGGCAGCATGAGCTTTCCTAGACTTAAGGGTTTTTTTACATCCGATAAGCATCAGATATGCATCTGAAAAAAGGAGACTGTACAGCAACTGCAGAATGGCTGTAATCTGCAAAAGGTCATGCTGCCAACTACTTTCAAAGGGGCTTCAAGTTCTCTTTACACACTGGAAGAAAGAAGCTGGTAGCATGAGCTTTTTTAGTCTACTTCTCCAGGTGCAAATGCATCTTTAAGTGCCATGGCTCCATGCTGTGGAATTCTGGGAATTGTACTTTGTTGTGGTACCTGAGCTGTCTGACAAAGGCTAAATAGCTCACAAAACTACACTTCCCAGAATTCCCTAGCATTGAGCCCATAGCAGTTAAATGGTGCCAAACTGAATTATTTCTGCAATGCAAATGCAGCTTCAGTCAGTCTAAAGGTGCTCTCAAAGATCCCTTTGCATTGTTAGAATTTCTGTGCCAATGCAAATGCACCTGAGGAAGTAGGCTGGTGTCTATGACAGCTCATGCTGCCAACTTCTTTCTTTCTGTTAGGGCCTTTGCAGATTGCCAGAAACAGTGCACTTTAAATTGAGGCACTGCCCTGGCTCAGTGC
>CM034701.1:359056067-359077279 GCA_020142125.1 Phrynosoma platyrhinos
CTGACTCTGTCCTGGCTGGGCTGCTTTCCGCCGACCATTTGAAATGGGGGTGTCAGGCGACACTTTGCTCCTGGACTTGCCTTCCAGGTCTTTTGCACGTCTGAAGCACACAATGCCAGGCAGTTAAAGTGCGACAGGGCAGAAACGAAGCAGCCTTCTTCCAAAGACACTCGTTTCTACCAAAGAGTATCTAATCCAGTAGTTCTCCCCCGTCCCCAAGATATACAAACATTAAAGAGACTTGACGCATTTGCTGTAACTGATCATCTCTCAGACCTTAGAAATAAAGCCAGTAGGACTTTTCTTTGTATCCTTGTAACACCCTTTTATTTTAAAAAGGGTGGAAAAATAAATCAGGACACCACAGTGATCCTATCTTTAAAGCAGAAGAGCAGGCTAAGCAAACCATTGGCAAATACATCACTGTGGACTTGCTTTCCAATCCTTTCACTGGCAAATACAAAACTGTGGACTTTCTTTCGACCCTTTCTCTGAATTGCTATTTTCTCCTGCCATACAATCAATTAAAAAGTTACTAAAAATAAAAACATGCAGGAAATGGTGCACCTTAAACAGGCAAGAAAGTTATGGGAGATAGAAAGTTGATGTTAGGGAATAATGTAATTTATAACAGTGCTTCTTAAACTGTCTGATGTGGGTTACCACCAGGGTTTTTTTCCTCCCCTCCAGTTTTGCAGGGACTGGTACCACATTTGTGCCCACTGACTAAAATTGTTGCTTTCTTTCCTGGACTAGTTGCTTTCCAATAAGCACTAGTCCATAGACCATGTCTTTGAATAACTCTGCTTTAGAAAAGACAGGAAAAAGCAAGACTTGAATTTTGTCCCAAAAGTTTTTCACTCTGAATCTGCAAACTTAACTACAGTCAGTTATTCTTTAAAGTCAAATAACCTGTGAAAGCATCAAAATTTCTGTTCCCAGGAGTGTGTTATGGGTCGCATAAAGTTTTTGATATATTTATAGACACGCCATAATTCTCATGGTAGTTTGTGCCATCCTGACTGAGGTGTGAGTCCAGATTTGTGGCAAACAGCTACTAGAGATGAGTTTACTTTTTGCCATGGAAAAGCTGTGTCTCTGTGCAACATGTTTGCTTCCAAAATTCAAGACTGCATCCGCTCAGTTGGGTTAATGAAATGCTGTGAATGTTTTCAACTTGGAATAATTCATGCTTTTCTCATTAAAGCAACTATATTTTTTGTGTTCAAACACCTTTACAGGCATTTAAGGTAAATTTCTTATTATCTTTCTTTGTAAAGATGCTTCATTTACCCTTTTTAAAACTGGAATATGGTGCCACAAAACATGAATTGGGTCTTTCCCTTACTTAACTTATTGTTATTCTCCAGCAATTTTTCTGAATGATTGTTTGTCATGTTCTCACCCTATTGACTTGTTGGGTTTCTACTGTGCTTTCAATCTGAGGTACCCATTACTGATACCATACTGCTATTTGAGGTTCAAATCAGTGAGAAATAATATTTCGGGGATAAATTAGCTAAAAGCATATGAAACAATTTATAGCATTGGTCTACATCATTATTATTTCTCATCTCTTGATGAGTCAATGCCTGATGACTCACAAACAAATATGCGCTGTACTGAAAAGCATTGCATTTGAGGTGATGTTGGGCAATATGAAAGTAAGACAGCAAGGTTTATATATGTGATGACTGATGACATATGTAAGTAATCATTTGTTACCACAGCTGTCAAATGAACATATGGTATTATTGCTACTACCACCACCTCTACTACTATATATATGGAAGGGGTGGGTGACCAGATGACCTTTAATGAGAAGTGAGAGTAACATGGTAGTTAAGGAGCAGGGACTCAACACTGGCAGGTAGGTTGTTATTAGTTTTACAAACTTGCAAGGGGAGAGCAAGCTGCTATTCCTATCCATTATCATTCGAATATATTTAAGTATGAAGACTCATAGAAGCACAATGTGTATGTTGAAGAAGTGTCCTCCATGTGTTCAGTGTAGCTTACTCCTAAGTAAGACTGCATAGGGTAGATAGTGAGCAGCCTTTCTATTCTCTTAATTTTTAGTGCTTGATCATTTCTGAATGATTACTAATGCCTGAGGAAGTTCTACAACATCTTGGTCATCCAATTTTGTCAGATCATTTTGGGGGTGACTTAGCCACACAGCCTAGCCTTCGGTTATTTGGAGTCCAGGGATTTTGAGGAGCAATTTTCATCAAGACTGAAACAAAGTAGGCAGGGTGAGTGTTCAGCTCCATTTTCCTCTTTGTGGGACTTCTGATCCTCATCAGGTTCTTTCACTGGCAGATTGCTATGCTTAGGCTTTTAAAAATACAGTGCCAAATACATGTGTAGCTTGGTCCTCATTGATTCTTTTATTCCTTCTAGGACATTAGAAGTACACCAATCTCTAGCTTAATTTAGCCCTTCAACAACTCTAACACTGCATGGCAAAGTTTTGTGTTCTAATTTAGACCTGATTTCAAAACACAAAACAAAACAAAACTAAATTAAATTAAATTAAAATACATTTTGTAAAATTGTAAATGTTTTCATTTAATAAATTTCTGGGTATATTAGAATTGTAATATAGGGGCTTATTTGTATAGAATTTTAAAATGGAGATGGACATTGCTCAGGGTCTTTATACAGCTACAGAGGCATAACTAAGATCTGGAAGTAGGCTTGGTAGATGACAGTTGTAAGATGTTTTATGTGAATCCTTTAAAAGAAAGACCTAGATCTATTCTTATATTATTATCTATGATATCTTATTTATATATGGTAAGGCACAAGGCCAGATTTTTTTTTTAAAAAAACAACAATCACCTTTGGGGTTGGCAAGGGTGGGAAAATGAAAGTATTTTTCTATTTAAGAGTGCTAAGAAAGAATTTCCACTGTACAGTCAGTCGGTCCACTGTATACACGGATTCTGCATCCACAAATTAAACCATCCATGGCTAGAAAATATTCTAATCATCATCATCATCATCATCCATCATCATCATAGCAAACCTTGATTTTGCCATTTTATATAAGGGACAGCATTTTATTATCCCCTTGTATATAATGGGATTTGATTTTGCTATGCATAGGGTGGTTGTGGTGGTCCCAGAACCAAATTATAGCAGATGCCAAAAGTCCACTGTACTAAATATTCTTACTGTGGTTCCATGTATAGGTTAAGAAGCATTTACATTGCAGACCACTTCCACTGAGGGGTGAATTTCACTTTCTCTCTGTCATTATGGTATATGCTAGGAATGTTGCAATGAGGGGGGGACAGTTAAAATGCCCCCCAATAAAAATACCGGCCCTATGAAATTTTTATAGAGTGTCCAAATTCCTAGCATTGCAGTAACTTAAAATTTCAGTTGAACACTGAGAAAGAGTTTAAGCATCCCCCCCACAAAAAAAAAAGGGGGGGGGTTACCAGGCAAAGAGAGGAAGAGAATCAATCCCTTTGAAATGTGGTGCTGGAACAGAGTTCTGAAGACACCATGAACTGCCAAAAAGACAAAAAATGGGTCCAAGAGCAAACCAAGCTGGAACTCTCTCTAGAAGCCAAGATGGCAAAACTGAGACTGTCACCTTTGGATATATACTGTAATAAAAAGAAATAGCTCATTAAAATATACAATAATGCTTGGCAAGGTAGAAGGCAGTAGGAAAAAAGGAAGACTGCATCACATGTAGATAGACTCAATCATGGAAGCCACGTCTTGAGCTTGCAAGACTTGAGCAGGATTGTTGATGACAGTGTGTCTTGGAAGTCATAGGATGGCCATAAATTGAAGTTGATTTGATGGCAATTAAAAACAACAAAGGCAAAACTACCAAAGGAATGCAAACAGAAAATATGTGTTCTAAGTGCAAATGGTTCTCAGTGTCTCACTTTCTGCAATGCTAGAAAATTGAGGACTGAAGGAAAATCTCTTGGGAGGCGGCATGCCCTCATTTTACTACCCCCCATAGCAACAACCTGGTGTATGCTTTTGGTGGTATACAAAGGTATAAATTATTCTTTAGCAATTTGGGTCAAACTTATTTTATTCAGAACTCACATGGCACAAGACTGTCATGACATCAAAAAGTCAATTCTCTCTTCCCTATTTTCAAGTGTTTAAAGGAAAAGAAAGGGGGGGAGAGAAGGGAAAATGTCTTTTACATTCTGTGATCAAACTTCTCTTTGGTTTGTTAATAAAGATGGCTGGGACTAAACTTTTTTAACATAATGAATTCAAACTAGGTAAGAAATATGGACAATATACTTTTCTGTATTAATATCATTTCTAAGACTGAGCATTTTAAAATTTGCTTTTCATTAATGATTACATAATTAATCATATTGTAAATTTCAGTTTTAACTGAGAGAAGAACAATTCACATCCAAACAATTTTAATGTTTCAGTCTTGCATGGCTGTTTGCAAATAAAGGTACTACGGGTTATGGTGTAAACTAGTATAAACTAAATGTTAGTGTCAATATTGGGAATCACAACACAGCAGTGTGAATGTGTTTATATATACAGACCTTCAACTTTGCCTGTTGACTTATGCTGACCCTATGAGTATCATAGGTTTTTCTTAGGCAAGGAATCAGTGATTTTGCCACTTCCTTCCTCTGAAATATAACCTCCATCACTAGGATTCACTGATGGATTCCCACCCAAGTACTAAGCAGGACTCACCCTGCTTAGCTTCCAAGATCAGATGGAATATGTTGACTTTAGGGTAAGCTTAATACATTTCCCACATTCAAGTCTACAATCACATTTTTATATACATCAGTATATAATGTGAATGTACCACCTGCTGTAAGTAGAATGTAATTCAATTTTTTTATCCAGTGCTATATTAAGAACATTCAGAAATAGTTCAAATTACTGTATGAATCATAAAATGTGTTTTCTTAAGTTTAATGACAAAACCATAATAGAGCATTTTTAAATATAGCAACTCGGAATATCCATCCACCCATCCTAGATATCCAAAACAAACAAAATCAAGTTTATGGAGAAATATGTTGTTGGTTGTAAACCTTCAACTCATTCCTGACATTGACTTATTGCTTCATGGTAAGATTTGTTCAGAAACGGTTTGCCTTTGCCTTCTTCTGAGGCTGAGACAGTGTGACTTGCCCAAGATCACCCAGTGGGTTTCCAGGGTCAAACAGAGATTCACACACTGGCCTCCAGAGATGTAGTCCAATGTTCAAACCACTACACCATGCTGGGTCTCTAAATATCTTATTAGATTTTATTAGTAAAAAATGGTATAATTCATCACCTAATCAGTTTTCAGGATTAAAAATGAGATTTGCTAGCTGTTAATGGGAATTTGCAAAACAAAATTCAGTTAAATCTCCACCTTTCTAAATACACACATACACTCCCCCCTCAGTATGCTCAGAATGGTCAAACCTAAAGGTACACCAACTTCAAGATTCTCCTGCTTTTCTTCCCTTCCATCCTAATATGCAGTCTATAGTAAATACTTTTATGGATTGCCTTTATTGCTTTGACCCTTTAACTTTATTTGAAACAACATTTCCATTGAGACATGGATTTTCTGTGATAGGTATACCTCTTTTATTCATCTCAAGACTTTAATAAATCAGAGAATAAAACCACAAACGACAGCAATAGCTCAAGTGCTCCAGTGTCCCCTTCCAATATTTTGTGAAATAGCACATCTATTGCAGATTCAACTGAATATTACATAGTCTGGTTAACACTATTTTTCCCCCAAGGGGGTTAGTGGGCTGTGCCAGAATTCAGTTGCCATAAGGGAAGACATAAGCCTTGTACATATTCTTTCTCTGTGTGGGTACAATATTGAGGGGTATGCATATCTCACTTTCCCCCACCACCTTTACCTTGATATATAAAGCTTACATCCAAGCACTATACCATGCCATTATGGGGAATGCAAATTCAAAGCTTAACTTCATTGACTTAGGAGAGGGGAGAAGACAAAGCATGAATTTATGAGTATGGAGAGAGATTTTGTAGTATGAATATGTAGAGATATCTTTGAGACTAACTGAAATAAAGCAGTTGGCAGCATAAGCTTTTGTAGACTTCAATCTACTTCCTCAGATGTATTTAGTGGAGTGGAGTGGAAACCAGGGACAGACATATATATGCCATTGGTGTGTGAGAATGTAAATTCAAATTCAAAATCCTTTGTGTATGGAAATGAAATAGCAAGTCCAGTTTTAACTATGGCCATTAGTGAACAAAGACATTGGGAACTGAATCACCTATAGGTCTTACACTCTGATTCCCTGTTCATACAGTGATCATGGGAAAGGATGAATACATGGTACTAGATGGAATCGCTGCTCTTATTTGTAAAAGAGGTGTGATGTGTGTGGACTCAGCTGTGGGTAAGGGCAGAAAAAGGATCATATATACCCAGGGACAATTCTCCCCACCCCAAGTATTCAGATAAAGATTGTTGTGTAGATAATAACAATTACTTTCTCTTGACTTCCAAAACTATACATTAAGGACCAGCATGTGCTTGGCCTTTATAATGCCAATTAATATTAGCAAAACCAGGGGTAGGCAACCTGCGGCCCGGGGGCCGGATGCGGCCCCATGAGTCCTTTGAACCGGCCCAGGCTGGTCCTGACTCCCCCGCCATGATGATATTGATTATTGTTGTTATTATTTGTTCTTGGGGTTTTCTTGGCAAAATCTCCACAGGGGTTTTGCCATCATGGCTTTTCTGGGGCTGAGAGAGTGTGCATGCATATTTTTAAATTTTATTTTATTTTATTTTTATTATTTTTATTATTTTATTATTTTGCTTCGGCCCGCCAATTGTCTGAGGGACAGCAACCCGGCCCCCAGCTCAAAAAGGTTGCCTACCCCTGGCAAAACAATGCCCATTATTGGATATTGTCAATAGCTGCTAGGATTTTAAAGCAGCTAAATGGGGATTTGGACTTCCAGTTTAAGGAAAGGTACAGATAAGAAGGGAAGCCAGATGAATGGGATCTCTTCTTGACTTCTCTGTTGTTAACTGCCCTCGAGTAAACTGACTCATGGCAACCCTGTGGATGAGACATATCCAAGACCATGTATCCTCCACTGTTCTGCTTAGGTCCTGCAGGCTCAGGTTCATAATCTCCCTGATTAGCCATCTGGTGTGTGTGGTCTTCCTCTCTTTCTACTACCTTTCCTTGCATTAGTGCCTTTTCCAGTGAGTCATGTTTTTTTTTGATGTGACCAAAGTACAACAGCTTCAGTTTCGTCATCTTGGCTTCCAGGGAATGTCCAGGCTTGATTTGTTCTATGAACCATTTGTTTGTCTTTTTGGCTGTCCACAGTATCCTCAGCACTCTTCTCCAGCACCACATCTTAAATGAGTTGATTTTCTTCCTTTCCGCTTTCTTCACTGCCCAGCTTTCACATCCTTACATGGTGATGGGGAACACAATGGCTTGGACAATTCTAACTTTAGCACTCAGCTGTATATCTGTACTCTTTAGGATCTTGTCTAGTTTCTTCATAGCTGACTTTCCCTTTCCTAGCCGTCTTCTGATTTCTTGACTGCAGTTTCTGTTCTGATAAATATTTGATCCAAAGTACGGAAAATCTTTGACTATTATGCTCCTTATCTCAGTGCCTTAATGGGAGTGGGGAAGAAAGTACAACATCCTCCCACTGCATCAGAGACATTCCTTCCTGGACCCAATTCATTCCACAGTTGTAGTCATATGCATGCATGGTAACAATTTTGACAGTACATTATTAAATGACCTTCATTAGTTTGTAGATTTCCATGCCACCTTTCAGCCACCTTTCTAGAACAGTTTACAAGGGGACAGCATAACAAAAAGATAATAGTATTGTAAAATACATACACAAATCATAAAATGATAGTGAAATAGCACATAAAAGCAGCAGTTAAAATCTTTCCTAAAACCAAAAAAAAAGCAACCCTCATCTGAGGAAAGATGCTCTGAGGAGAGAGACAATGGGATCCTTCCAGGCCAGCTGTCTGGGATGGGACTCAGGGGCACTGTTATGCAATGGTTCCAGTCCTTCTGGGAGCAGGGAACTCAGAAGGTGATGTTGGAGGACTCCTATTCAACTCCATGGCCATTGGCCTGTGGGGTCCCACAGGGTTATGTTTTGTCCCCCATTCTATTTAACATCTACATGAAACTGCTGGGAGAGGTCACCTGGAGTTTTAGGGTGCAGTGTCAACACTGTGCTGATGAGACCCAATTCTTGGTACTGAACCAATGCCTGTTATCAGTAATGGATTCGATTGGAGCAAACAAATTGAAACTTAATCTAAACAAGACAGAGGGGTGATGCAGATGGGCAGCCCTGGTCCGCCTGGGAAGTGGAGGACTGGGGCTGAGGCTGCCCCACGCCTTGGCCCCAATCCACCCTTTTGCCAGCCCTCAAAGGAGTGCCAAAATGCTGGTCCTTTCAAAGCTGGCAAAAAGGGCACCTGAAGAGCCGCCATGTGGCTCTTCTCCGCCTCTTCCAGCGCAGGAAATCATGGGAACTTTAGTTTATTGTGGCACCAGAGCTCTCTGACAGAGAAAGCTCAATGTTTCAGAAAGAACTACAATTTCCATGTGGATGCTCAGGGGGGTTGCAGACTGTCAAAAATAGTGTGAATTCAGTCCACTTTTAGGGTTAGGGTTAGTGCTAGGGAATCATGGGAATTGTTATTTTTCTGAGACATTGAACCTTCTTTGTCAGAGAACTCTAGTGCCACAATAAAATTCAGTTCCCATGATTCCCTAACCTTAACCCTAACCCTAAAAGTGGACTGAATTCACACTATTTTTGACAGTCTGCAACCCCCCTCAGTTGTAGTATTAGATACTATCAGAACTTGGAAGTAACAGATTTCAGTATATGCTAGATTGTATATATAGTATCTAACTCTTGAGTCATTGTTTTTTAAATGTAATTTCTTCCTATAACTCATTACAGCTTTTTCAATTAACCTATTTCTGTTGCTCAGAGCAATGCTGAAAAGTTACTAATTACAGTAGATTTTGCAATACTCATTGCATTTTAATTTCTTTTATTGTTTAGGTGCATAAGAGAATGGAAAAGGGCTTGGCAATTTTGTTTTAAAATGTTTCTTAGAATGCCTTTTTATAATGTTCTTATATTTTCAGTAACAGCTGAACACAAAATAAATGGAAAACATTACTTGTTAGACCAGTATAGTAATTTCTCTCCTATTTGTATTACTTTTGAAATGTGTCTTCCTTTCCACCCATGTTACTCTCCAAAGTATCTAGATTCAGGTAACTGAATCACTTGAAATCTGTTACTTCCAAGTTCTGATAGTATCTAACACTACAACTGAGCATCTACAATTGTCCTGTTTACCAAACATACCATATTCCCCCATTTTCAAGGCATGCTGAATCATCTCCCAAAATATGCTATCTCTGTCAATTTCCATTTCCAGCCTTTTTCTAACATGGAGAGTGATGAGTCTGAACAGGAGAGCTTCCTCTGCAATTCAACAGTGTCCAAGGAACTAGGAGCCTTAAAAATTACAGTTCCCAGTTGTGTGGAAGCAAGCATACTCCCATGTCTGCTGAATAATTCAAAACTTTGTTCAACTCTCAAGTGAACTGAACTACTATGATAACATCTAGAAGAAGGAAAGCAAAAAAGCAAAAAAAAAAAAAAAGATGTACCTTTTCCTTCTTATATTGGAACCAATACTATCATCAGTTAGAGCAAAGCATCCATCTCAGGTAGCTGATTTGGGATGTCATGAAAAGACAACAAATTTTCCAGTGTTTCATTCATTATTGGTTTATTTTCACTTTAAAGGATGGGAGAGCCACATAGGATTTTCTGACTAAAGTGTAAAATTTGAATTTTTTAAAAATTCACAGATGCTGAAAGAACTTGACCAGCCTTGGATAGTCTATACATGGATTGTGGGAAGGATGGAAATAGTAGTTCCTCCACCTCTGGTAGCAAATGGTCTGGGCTGGCTTACCCTCCCAATATCCTCATTTAGGGTTTATGCATTGCCATTTTTCCCCGGATGTACCATTTCTCCATTAAACAACTGGTGTTTTATTTGTTCTGTAATTGTTTCTGTCATGAGATGTGCAATGATTTCAAGATTTATACACAGCTTTTCACATTTATCTAATAGTCATGGCTACTATGCCATGAAGATCAGTCCATGGAGATCTCTTGGCCTATTCACAATGTTTTTGACAGTAAGGTTAGAGGGAAGGTAAATGAACATGCACACTGTTCTTGAGTGCCTTGTTAGAAAGAGTTTATGAAAGAATAATGTATAAAATAATAGTAAACAAAGGGACCTTGTAGCATAAGCTTTTGTAGAATTGGGTCCAAAACACACTGCAGAAATAATCCAGTTTGAGACTGCTTTAACTGCCCTGGCTCAATGCTAGGGAAATCTGGGAACTGTAGTTTTGTGAGGCATTTAGCTTTCTCTGTCAGAGAGCTCTGGTGCCATAATAAACTACAATTCCCAGGATTCCCAAGCACTGAGCAAGAGCAGTTAAAAAGCAGTTTCCAATTGGATTATTTCTGCAGTGTATTTTGGAGCTTGGTCTACTTCCTCAGATCTGAGGAACACTTATGCTACAACTTCTTCCTCACACTTAATCTTAAAAGTGCTATAAAATACCTTTGCATGTTGATATTCCAGACTAACATTATTTCTCTGAATATAAAATAATAAATACTATATTATACTCTCCAATATAAGCATTTATTTTTAAAAGTACATGCTTTCACAATTTCACTAAGTTTTATATAACACACATAATACATACATACATACTTATATTTAATATTTCTTTCAAATGTGATTATTTGACCTAAATTTGTATGAAAAGAGCATGCAATTATGATATATTAAAGGGTTTTTAAGGATGTATTTTAAAAGCAATTAAAGCAAAATCATTCATTTCAGAGAATATTTACATTAATAATAAAATGACATGTCTAAAATGATAGAAAAACTAATAATAAGTTTTTTTAATCATTACTACATAGAACTTTAAAAGAAGGTCCAATAACATTTTACCTTAATTTATGCAATATATTAATCTATGTAAGCCAAGTTCAGATTTCTCAAGACACAGATTTCTATTTACTATAACATTTCAAAAAGATAGCTAATGTTCAGCTTGGAATAATATAATTTTGCATTAAGAAAACAAAGCATGGATGAATATAGTGAATAGAGTTTTTATACTAGAGATTCCAAATACACAGAAGAGACTAACAGCCTAATCTGAGACATGTTTACATACAGTCAAATGGTACCATCACAGTCTTAAGCACTGTGTCACTGAACTCAGTGAGACTTACATCTGAGTAAATTTGCTTAGGATCACAATTTAATTCTTTTGATAATGTACTGAAGGGCCAGTTAAATCAAACGTACAACAATTAATTTTGAGGATTGGGTCCATTTCATTTCTGGCTAGGCATTCAAATTATGATGTCACTCTCCAAAAATCCTGCAGGTTTCAAACAATATTTTTTATTTCCCTAAGCCCATAAACCAGCTTTAGCAAGGCAGGAATGAGAATGAAAAAGGTGACAGCAATAAATTACGCTAATCATATTACATCACTTTCTTGTGTGTAGCATAAAATATTTGTTGCTCATTTTAAAGATGACTTACTACTTCATTGTTTTGAAAAGCACAAAATTTAAATGTTCAAAGCTGGGTTTCCAATGCATTGTGCCCAGAGCTTGGATAATAAGTTAATTATTTAAAAAATGTGTTTCAATCAGTTTGAATAAGCTGTGTTGCTTCTTATTGTTACTATGGAATAGTAGGATAATTACTTGAATATTAAAGAATGACTTTTTGGGAACCTAATTTACAAACATTGGGTGCTTCAGTAAAGTGATAACTGCCAGGGTTTAGTTCCTGGACTCCCTGTGGGTTCCAAAATTCAGGGATTTCCAAATCCCATTAAACACAATAGTGTAGTACAGGGGTAGGAGACCTTTCCCCTTTAAGGGCCGAGGGACTTCAGCTCCCAGAAGCCTCAGCCATGTTGGCCAATAATAATAATAATAATATTTATTTATATCCCGCCCCTCTGCCAAGCAATTGGGGCAGCGTACAACATATAAACATCAAAACAAATACAATCAAATTCAGTCCCATCCCTCATTCCAACCCCCCAAAAAACAAATCAAACAAAACAAATTAAAAACAATTAAAATTCACAAACCACATCTATACAATAAACAAAATATTCTAAATACACAGGAGAAAAAAATTAGAGAGAGAGAGACTCCTGCTGAGCATCAGGGCCACACCCCCAAGAGTCTTAAAGGGCTAAGGCTGGGGCTCTACTGCTACATCCTCCAATCCTGTCCCTGCCTCCGCTCTCATGATGCCAGGTGTTCCAAGGGAGGAGGGGGCGGAGGAGGAGGCTCACCGCCCAGCTCCTGACTCTCTTCCCAGGACTCTGCAGTCCCATGTTGGCCAATAGCTCCTGGGATTCTGGGATCTGAAGTCCCTCGGCCCTTAAAGGGGAAAGGTTGCCTACCCCTGGTGTAGTAAAATGGTGCCCCTTATATAAAATGGCAAAATCAAGGTTTGCTGTTAGGAATGCGTATCTTTAAAAAAATATTTTCACGCTGTGGATGGTTGAATCCATGGATACAGAACCCATGGATACAGAGAGCCAACTGTACTTGAAGTCTTCTTTCTCAGACCACTCAGGTGCCACAACAAACTACAAACCCCAGAATTCCATAGCATTGAGCCATGGTAGTTAAAGAGGTGTCAAACTACAATATTTCTCCAGTGCAGATGGAGCCTTTGTTGTAACTAGATAATCTCTATTGGTTTAAGCCAAATGAAAACAGTAGCTTTGAACATTCAGGAAGATAGGCAAGGTTTTCTCTACAAAATCCGCTTCAGACCCTTTGTTGCGCTAAAAAAAAGACTCCTGGAAGCCTCCATGACAACCAATTCAGCTTTTAGTTTTGACTAGAACATGGGCAGTTCAGAATCTTGAGGGGCTGAATGCCCCCAAAACAGCTTGCGTGGGAGGGAACAAGTTGGCTGAGGGATACATTTTGCTGGCTTCTGCCCAAAAATGTGAATGATCTGTTTTAAAATTATTATGTGAAATTTAGGATTTCCTTTTCCTTTTCCCCCCTTGCAATCCTTTCTGTCCCACAAATGTCCCTTATAGAGTGTCGGAGCCAATCCAAGGATGTGGAAGGAGGGTATAAGTGAGGAGGAATTATTCAGCCTGCATGGGGATGTTGGCAAGGAAAAAGCCAACTCCCAGTGTAGTTTGGGGATGAGTCACCTAGATACAGCAAAAAACCAATAATGTAGCTGATTTCAAAAACAAAAACACCCAGCTGTTGGTATTGGCAATGCGCTGACCCACTTTTCACATACACAAGACTCACAGTTAGTTGATTCATCCAAAGTTCTGGACGCTTTTATCTTCAGTTGTGTTGTGTACAATATGATACAATATTTACACACTCCTCTCAGTCAACTTCCAATCAACTATATCAATGTCTTCTCCAACCAACTCCATCAGCTCCATACTTATCCACAACTATTCACTTATATAGTAGGGTGTTCCTGAGTTATCATTCAGTGCCACATGGCATGGCAACCTTGCAGCAACTTTGCATCATGCCATGTGCTCCTGACTCAGCAATGTAGCAGAAATAACAGGCTATGAGCTAATTAACCCACAGCACCTCTGGTTCTTTGCAGAGCAAGAGTAAGAGAGGAGACCTTGATGAATTTGTAAATACAGGTTTATTAAGCCGGCTGTCCCAAAAGAATTTGCATTCCAGAATTTTGGGTGAAAAACAGATCAAAAATGGCTTCGTTTTATACACCATCAAACAAAGAAATCCTATTCTCATACCTCATTGGGCACTTCAATCTCTAAACATATAGAATCTCAAGCAATAAGAGTAAAGATTTAAGAATATATTATAATCTACTTAAACACATTCCAATGCCATCCTTATCAGCAAGAGTTGGCCCCTTTGCACAAAGAGTGTGATTTATTTTGGCTATGCCATTTCACTCTGTTGGCTTCAGGGTCCTTCAAAAGGTCATTTGCCTCTAAATATCTTGCTCATGCCTGCTGCTAGAATCTTCTAGCATTCATTCCTTTTCAGAGGCTTCAGTTCCCAGAATCCTCTCTGCACGTGGCTAAAAAACTTGACTTTTTTTTACATTTCTAACACAAATGACGAAAATATATTTATTACCGAAACTCTTCCACCTCAGCAGTATGTGGCTGTCCCATGAAATATGTGCCGCTTGTCAATCAAAATGTTTTCTTTTCTGTTTAAAGTCACATTACTCCAACAGGGGACCCCATGTGGGATATTACCCCAGTATCTGGACATTCAACTCCCTGCTAAACTCTTTTTCTTGGACTAAGGGTGGTTGCAGACTGCCAGAAATAGTGCAAATTGAGTCCACTTTTAGGGTTAGGGTTAGGGTTAGGGAATCATGGGAACTGTATTTTATTGTGGCACCTGAGCTCTCTGATAGAAGGCTCAATGTCTCAGAAAAAAAAACACAATTCCCATGATTCCCTAGCACTAACCCTAGCCCTAAAAGTGGACTCAATTTGCACTATTTCTGGCAGTCTGCAACCCCCCTAAGTAGTTTGAAGTCAGTGGAAGTCAGTTCTATATAGACATGTTATAATCAAAATTTTCTTTATTCACTAAAAAATAACATAAAACAAAATGTGTTTTATATATATTGTCCTTTAGGTTAGATTAGGACTGGGAGCAAATGGTAAATAGGCCAAGATTCTGATGTGCTTTAGAATCCAAGGAAGGAGGTATTTGTGGGATTTACAGCTTCAGATTTATATCCAGCACCTAAATTAGGAATTTAGGAGCACCATCTGGGTGCAAGAGGGAGGTGTAAGCAGCCATGGGAAAAGTTTTTTTTTTAAAGAATTAGAAATGAAAGGAAAGATGTGTGACCACAGAAGCTTAGTAAAGATTGAGCATGATCATGGTCAACTGCAGAATGGGAATGGAAGATTTGGGCAGAAGAGGAAAGCCTGCAACATCCTTAAAAAGGACATGGCTGGATGGCTGAAAATCTGAGTACACAATACATTTTGGCACAGTTGATGTGAAAGAGTCTGTAGAAACTCTGACCATCTAGATCAGGGGTCGGCAACCTACAGCCCGCGGGCTGCACCTGTCCCACTGACCCCCACCGACCGGCCCCTGCCACGCGTGCTGCCACCGCACCGCACATGTTACGGCCGCCATTTTGTTTGCCAAAAATGGTGGCTGTGACTCGTTTGCATATTCGCAGTACTCCTGCACATGCATGAGCGAGCCACGGCCACCATTTGTTTGTCAAAATGGTGGCCGCGACACGCGTGGCGGTGGGGTTTGTCATCGTCAGTTGGTGGGGGCCGTGCATGTGCGCATGAATGCGCATGCCACCATCCCCCCCCATCCCAGTGGAAGAACTGGGGACCAGCGACCGGTCCCAGGTAAGTAAACCTTGCCGACCCCTGATCTAGATGCAGCGAGATAAGGGATGTGAATGAACAAATTTAGGCTCAATCTAGACAAGTCAGAGGTCCTGTCAATCAGCAGGGAATCTGCCCCAAGTTTTGTCCTACACCTGTTCTAAATGCACAGATTAGGAGTGTACTTTGATCCAGAAGTACTTGTGGAAGGTTGGCTAAAAGAGGTGGCCAGGATTACTTTAGTCCAGCTTTGGTACATCAGCTGCTCCCTTTCTTGCGAAAGGAACATCTCACCACATTGACTCAGTCCTTAACCATTTCTCACTTAGATTACTGTAGTATCCTTGCAAAACACAGCTAGTACAAAATGTACCAGCTAGACTTTGGTCATGAATATGATTTTGGACCACACTGTATTGGATTAAGAAGTTCCTCTTTGTTTCTGAGCACAACTTGTGCTACTGCTTTTTACAGCCTGTTTCCACATGAAGCTGGTTGTTATTTATAGTTATCATAAGAGTTCCTCTGGTTTAGGAATGGGCAGCTGTGGTTGGTTCAAGGGTTAATTTTCCAAGCTGTGGAATTCCCTTTCACAGGCCAAGAGGCTGGCCCAATCTGTTGTCCATTTGCTGGAAGGTAAAGACCTTTTGATTGAAACAAGTATTTGAAGATTAATTGGTTGTGGAGAGACTTTATGGTGTGTGTATGCGTGTGCTTTTTTTTATCTTTATATTTTTATAAAGGATTTTATAAAGGATTTTAATTTTAAAAAAATTAATAATATAGCTGGTTCAGGTGTGATTTAATTTTTTCATCATCAGAGTTTTAGCTTTACCTAGATTTATCTTTGTTGTAAACCACCTTGGGAGCCATGTTAGGAGAAAAGTGAGATATTAAATAGATATATTTCTGTCACAGTGACCCTCTAAGGGACCTCATGGACTACCTCAAATTAAAAGAAAAATGAAAGGATAGCTAGAATAAAAATGAGCATTTGTGGCTGCTAAATGGGGGAAAGGCTGTGATGTTTTAAAGTTGGATTGCCCCTCTTGGAGGCTTCCAGGAGAGGAAATTCATTCTCTTTTTGATTGGATAGTCTGGGAAGTCTGGAGGCACTTCAAGACAATGTGTTTTCAGTAACAGTCCATGACTATGGAACTTCTGCCTTAGGGAGATAAGATTGACTCTTGGCTTGTTTTGACTATACTTTGCCATCACACTTTTAAGACTATATAATGTTCCATTGCACTTCAATTTTAATGTTAAAGTCATTGCCAAATTTTATTGTATTATCTTTGTTCCAGAGTTTTGTGTTTTTTGATCCTATGATTACTTTCATTATATATCATTGTGGGAGTCTTGTAAGTGGTACTTATAAATTAAATAAATAACTGCTGCTTGCCTAACATGCATGAGTATAAATTTGTTAACATCCATGAATTTAGGGGAGTAGAGAAGTGAAGGAGAAAGCTGTTGCTTTGACTGATGGATCCCACCATCTCTCAAAGCATTAGTGGCTGTCTAACCACTACAGTTGTGAAATGCATTAAGAGAGGCAAGCAGGATTATTATTCCAGTGGGACCACTTTTCTTTGCTTCCAAGGCAACACTTCATAAGGGGTGGCCAAATAAGAGGCTATCATAAGCATTGGCTAAATAAAAGCAGACAATGCATTGGAGATGTGTATTGGTTACAGCAAAGTGTGGCCATCTTGGGGGGATGAAGATTGAAGGAATAATAGTTTTTGCTTTGCTTGCTAATAACTAGAATTGGTGTCAATTTTGAAAACACATGTTTCTCTTATGCCTTGTTACGATGCTGTCTTGTAATATTACCATATTGTAATAACTTAAAATATCTTTTGTTGACAGTTGCCTGTCAAATTGTTGGATTCTCTTTTTAGTGATTGCAATTAAAAGAGTTGTTTAATTGAGATGATTGCTTATTTGATTAACTAGTTGATATCTACTGATTTAGTGTTTGTAGAAGAAAAAATAATGGATTTGATTGATAGTCTTGATTTGATTTATCTCACCTGCTTTATACAGGGTAAGGATTATTAAAGATGTAAAAGCTACAACTTTTTCAAATGAAAACTGAATTCAATAGCAGATCAAATTGAGAAAAGACAATTATGAGTTTAGTTCTGTCTTGATTAACAAGAGTTTAACAATT
Organism: Phrynosoma platyrhinos; assembly: GCA_020142125.1. NCBI lineage: Eukaryota > Metazoa > Chordata > Lepidosauria > Squamata > Phrynosomatidae > Phrynosoma > Phrynosoma platyrhinos. The sequence continues at coordinate 359,073,771 of CM034701.1, forward strand.
TCTTTTAAATTATCTGAAAGGGTGGACAAGAACAAAAGGTTATAAAAACTGTCAACATGTTTGTGATAATGATAAAGAAGAAGAAAATTGTTATAACTAATAGTAATAGAGATTTATTGGGGAAAAAATATTAGTTATGACAAAAGGCAAGAAAAAGTGGAGAATAAGTGAATGGAGATAAGACAGGAAGAGGAATTGGCCATTGATACATTACAAGAGAAAGTGGATGAAAAATATTACAAAGAATAATGTTTAAGTGGAGTACCTGAAGGCTCTTAATGCTTTTATGTTAAATCTTTGCAAAAGGCAAACTTTTTTCTATCAGATTGGGCCTGGCAGAAGAAAAACCCTGAAGGAGATAGTCATATTACTTTTTAGTAGTGTTAGGGCCTAAGCAGACTGTCAGAAATAGTGCACATTAAATTGAGGCACTGCCCTGGCTCAGTGCTAGGGAATCATGGGAACTGTAATTTATTGTGGCACCAGAGCTCTCTGACAGAGAAGGCTCAATGTCTCAGAAAAAAATGCAATTCCCATGATTCCCTAGCACTGAGTCAGGACAGTGCCTCAATTTAATGTGCACTATTTCTGGCAGTCTGCTTAGGCCCTTAGATTCAATGTTTACAGGAGAGTAGCATTTGGTGAATAATCACAAATTCCTGACCATCATTTTGTAATTGAAATTGCTGAGTTTTGAATAGTAGGCTTATATTATGGCCTTTGGTGTATAGCGTAGAAGGGGAACTTTTTGACTCGGGGACAGTTTTCAATTTGGATAGAGTCTTTCAGGTAAAGCAAAGTGAGCAGGACTAAGTTTAATTCTTAACAATTATTTTCATTTTTTGTCTCATAGAAAAAGCATAGCTGTGCATTCTGTTCAGGAGTAAGTCCCAGTGCAATAGTTTTCAGGCATGCAAAGCACAGCACAGTTCTGTGGTTCTTTAACTGCAAAGTACAGCTCATTTCCTTGCAACAGTTTACTAGGCTGAAAAGTACACCATGGGTCTATGCCACATTTCCATGTGATTTCTTCCTGATTTTAAATATAATGCAGGAGTAGAAACCTTGGGGTAGGCATGTGAGCTAATTTCTGTTCCTCAGACCCCTTGAGGGCCCCATGGACCCATGGAAATGTCCCAAATAAACTTTTAAAAACCCAAACCAAAAGTGACCAGAAATCCAGTACTGTTTTTTTTTTAAGTAGATATTTTAAAATGTTTCAGGAGATTTAAAATATTCTGCCCATAAAAAGGCAGAAAAAGGGTGATCTAGGGAGACTCAGGGGGGTTGCAGACTGCCAGAAATAGTGCAAATTGAGTCCACTTTTAGGGTTAGGGTTAGGGCTAGGGAATCATGGGAATTGTAGTTTATTGTGGCACCAGAGCTCTCTGACAGAGAAGGCTCAATGTCTCGGGGGAAAAAAAACAATTCCCATGATTCCCTAGCACTAACCCTAACCCTAAAAGTGGACTCAATTTGCACTATTTCTGGCAGTCTGCAACCCCCCTCAGGGAAGCAAAACCATACTCAGCGAGCCACCTACTGCATTTTGTTAACACCTTTTCTTATCTCTTATTTCCAATCACTAATCAAAGGTAACAACATATCCTCTAACTCTAACATATCACAGGTGAAAACTGAGACACATGTGACCAAACAACATAAGACTGTTGCAAAGATGGCAAAAGTCATGAATGAGGAAGAGCACACAAGCTAGGAGAAGCTACAGCTGTTTGCTTTTGCCCGAGCTAATTGAGAAGGACAAGATTCTGTCCACTCCTCTTCTTTCCCTTCCCTCTCCTAAGCTAACTGAGAGCAAACTCCATTGGCATTTTCAGCTCAGTTTGCAGCATCTGAAGTAAGCTGAGGACAAAGGGGGAAAGTGGGAGGAACAGAGAGAAACTGAGGCATTTTAAAAGCATCTGAAAAATGGGGTGGCAGAAGATTAATAGGGACTGTCCCTGCAAAATTAGGACACTTGGAGGTGAAACACATGGGCAATATAAAGCAGCTTTCAGTTGTTTTGAAGACAGGATGTTTAGAAGTGAAAGCTGGTGGAAAGGAGAGTGAAGGTGAGCTCTGGGGCTAAAAACCAGAGCAAAAAGAAGCCCCAATACTCAGACGCAAAGTAGAAAATGCACATCTTTGCACCTGCATATAAACAGCCCGGGGGCCAGCGCAGGCTGCAGCAAATGAAAAAAATGAAAGTGTGACAACTCCAATGGATCTAATTACAACATACACAAACCAGACAGTCCAACAGAGGGCATGGGGTGGATGAGGGGGGGGTGTATGGGGGGGGAGCTCCATGATTGTGCTTTGCCAATGCAACACTGGGCACACAGATACACCAATGTGCTGTATCAGTGGTGCATCACATGTGCGACTGTGTCAAAGGGGCAGCCGTCCAATGGAATGGCATCTGGGTGGAATATGGGAGGTACTCAAGGTCACAGATGATGAGTTTTTGTGATGATGAGCATGCATGGTGGGGAAGTGACAAAAAAGAAGAATGCAGCACGACTTGACACTGTGCTGTGCAGAATGTCTGTGGGTGTCCAGCTCACCTTGGGAGCAGGCTATGTAGACAGTAGGGTTTGAAACTGCTTTCCAAAAATGCAGGATCAAGCTGCTTTTTCCTGCCTGCCTGCTCTGGCCCTTGGAAGGTATACAACAGCAGAAGTTGGCAGTCCAGATGGAACCACTGTAGTCATATGCAAATTGCATGCCAGAGGTTCCTCATCAATAGATTTGCCCTTTTGATTTCAAGGAGATTCATCCTGGGTGAAAGCAAACTTTCTCTGCTTTTTCCTTTTTTCTGCCATTCCCCTTGGCACCTCTTTATTGATCAATAGGATTCTTTAACACTTTGGAGCAGATTTCTAGGGGAGGGTATCATTGTGTACAATTAAATCTTCTCTTCTGTTTCTGTGAACAGAATAATAGGAATTGAGGATCCAAGACAAGATGTGTTTTGAAAAATACAGCTCTATAAATATGTTTACCATGTAACAGAGAGAAATGTTTATCTTTTTAATGGTAAAAAAGAGCAAAGACTCATTTTAAAGCAAAAGTTATGTAACTTGTCTTGTCAGTACAAAACTGGCTTTTTAATATTTATAAAAGAATGCAAAAGGAAACCTGAAGTTAACTAGGCTATGTCATAATAAATGTGTAAATGATGCCATGCAATTGAAAAGAAATAGATTAATCTTCCCAGCTTATAAAGTACATGAGATATTTATATAGTGACATTAGCTATTTTGGAAACAAAAATAATGATTTCAGCATAGAATTATTTGATTTCTTATATAAAACCTGAATGGCCCTGATACTAAAATGGCCAATATATTGGTCCTAATCATGTAAGGCCAAGTTCCCAAAGAATAATAATAATAATAATAATAATAATAATAATAATAATTTTTATTTATATCCCGCCCCTCTCCCAAGCAATTGGAGCGGCGCACAACATTACAAAACTTCAAAGATAAATCAAATTAAAATCC